>WHPX01000511.1:0-1200000 GCA_011057435.1 Actinia equina | reverse complement strand
ACTAGCAGCAGAATTGTTTTAATGTACTATTCTCATAAGGAAATACAAATTTGAATAGGAAAGAAAATTCGCGAAGCGTTTTGGTAGTGGTAGTCACTGACGCCAACATACAGACGACAATTCGGCTAGCTGACATAAGGACGTTCAAATCGCCTCACAAACGGAAAAATAAATTACTGATGAGATATGTCCCTGTGCTAAGTACTATCTAGGGGTCATATTAAGTTACCTCGCAAAAATATAAACTCATTATAAAAATTTTAATTGCTAACGTTGGTTTCCCAGTTTTAATTGATACTGTGGGGTCGATTTGTATCTTTTTGTTCCCTGCGAGCAGATTCTCCTCTCCCCTTTGTCGCACTTCTTCAGGAGCTGAAAAGGGAGTGTTCCTTCAATTATTCATACCAAAGGAAAGCAGATTCTGCTAAGAGGAAAGATCTTTTGTCGCGATAGTTATTAAAAGGAGATCAAATCCCAGGGTCATAGCTGAATTAAATGGACTGTGTTCATGCGCCAAGGCGGCCTTATCTCCGAATAAAAATGGCATCTTTTGGACACGGGAAGGATTGACGTCACTAGTGCTCTCGATAGAATACTATAGACTTTAATTCCGGTACATGCGACTGAGCTTCTTTGACAAATAAATGGTCTTGTTGTAACTATCTAATCGCTCGTGTCATGATTCTTAGTAAAGCCTTGATTTAAGTTGAGCTAGAGATTATAGGATTTTGAAACAATCATTTATTGGAAGTCCAAAACGAAAGAAAATGTTTGTAAAAGATCTAAAAGTGTGTGTTTCGGGCAGAAATGTTTTTGCTTTCTTTCACACGTCTACTACAAACATTTCAGTATTGTATTTCAGCAGAGAAAATACCTAAGGACATCCGATTCACTACTCGACGAAAACAATAGAATGAGTTACTGAAATTCGTGAAAAACTTACCGAATCGTGTCTTTGGTTGTCTTCGTAAGTGTGAAGTCTTCTGATTGCTGACCCTCGGTTGTTGTAACGACGCAGTAGTTTTATAGTGAAAGGTTACCTTCAACAATAAACGGATATTATGTCAGTCTATGTCACCTTCTGATACCACCGATAACAGCTTCGCTAAAGAGGAAAACCATATGCATATCCAACCAATGACCAACCAATGACGCACAAGGGATTCTTGAGGGTGAGGTTGGATCTCTTTTGCGGGGTTCCTGTGAATCAGGATGTTTTGCGGCCAATCTGATTATTTCATTTTAGAAAATATAAAATCAGCAATCGTTATCGATTGTTTTAGATATAAATTAGATATACTTTACTTTCTGACTTCATTTAAAAAATCTAAAAACTGAATTTCCAGTTATGATTTCTAATTCCTATTTTTTGAAACCAGAGAGACTATAATTTTCAGGGAAGTTTTATTCAATCGGCTAGTAGTGTTACCCTACAATAGCAAAAATTAAGATATACTAAATATTTACCTGTTTAATTATGACATACTCAATCACCTGGACTGCGAGTATGTCAACTAGCCAACAATTAACGTTCTAACTAGATGGGATAGTCGCAGTCCAGGAAATTAAGACAGACTAGGTAGAGTATAATTTTCAGCAGAATTTCTATAATAAATATTAACTTGTTTAAATATGACATACTCAAGCACCTGGACAGCGAGTATGTCAACTAGCCAACAATTAACGTGCTGGCTAGATGGGATGGTCGCAGTCCAGGTACTTGAGACAGAATAGGTAGATTATAATTTTCAGGAGAATTTTATTCATTCGGGTATTAGTGGTAGTACGATAGTATAAATTAAGCTATAATAAATATTTGCTTGTTTAATTATGACCAACTCAATCACCTGGACTGCGAGTATGTCAACTTAAAGCCAACATTTAACGTGATGGCCAGATAGGATAGAAGCAGTCCAGGAAATTAGGACAGACTAGCGAAAGTACAATTTTCAGCAGAATTTAATTCATTCGTCTAGTAGTGGTACCCTACGATAGCAAAAATTAAGCTATAATAAATATTTGCTTGTTTAATTATGACCAACTCAATCACCTGGACTGCGAGTATGTCAACTTAGGCCAACATTTAGCGTGATGGCCAGATCGGATAGAAGAAGTCCAGGAAATTAGGACAGACTAGCGAAAGTACAATTTTCAGCAGAATTTAATTCATTCGTCTAGTAGTGGTACCCTACGATAGCAAAATTTAAGCTATAATAAATATTTGCTTGCTTAATTATGACCAACTCAATCACCTGGACTGCGAGTATGTCAACTTAAAGCCAACATTTAACGTGATGGCATGGCCAGATAGGATAGAAGCAGTCCAGGAAATTAGGACAGACTAGCGAAAGTACAATTTTCAGCAGAATTTAATTCATTCGTCTAGTAGTGGTACCCTACGATAGCAAAATTTAAGCTATAATAAATATTTGCTTGCTTAATTATGACCAACTCAATCACCTGGACTGCGAGTATGTCAACTTAGGCCAACATTTAGCGTGATGGCCAGATAGGATAGAAGCAGTCCAGGAAATTAAGACAGACTAGCGAAAGTATAATTTTCAGAAGAATTTAATTCATTCGTTTAGTAGTGGTACCCTACGATAGCAAAAATTAAGCTATAATAAATATTTGCTTGTTTAATTATGACCAACTCAATCACCTGGACTGCGAGTATGTCAACTTAGGCCAACATTTAGCGTGATGGCCAGATCGGATAGAAGAAGTCCAGGAAATTAAGACAGACTAGCGAAAGTATAATTTTCAGAAGAATTTAATTCATTCGTCTAGTAGTGGTACCCTACCAAAGCAAAAATTAAGCTATAATAAATATTTGCTTGCTTAATTATGACCAACTCAATCACCTGGACTGCGAGTATGTCAACTAGCCAACACATAGACGAGTTGGCTTGATGGGATAGTCGCTGTGCAGGTTATAATTAATTGAGACAGACTAGGTAGAGTATAATTTTCAACAGAATTTAATTCATTCGTCTAGTAGTGGTACCCTACGATAGCAAAAATTAAGCTATAATAAATATTAACTTGTTTAAATATGACTAAATTAATCACCTGGACTACGAGTATGTCAATTAGCCAACACTTAACGTGCTGGCTGGATGGGATGGTCGCAGTCCAGGTAATTGAGACAGACTAGGTAGAGTATAATTTTCAGCAGAATTTAATTCATTCCTCTAGTAGTGGTACCCTACGATAGCAAAAATTAAGCTATAATAAATATTTAGCTGTTTAAATATGACTAACACAATCACCTGGAATACGAGTATGTCAACTAGCCAACATTTAACGTGATGGCCAGATGGGATAGAAGCAGTCCAGGAAATTAAGACAGACTAGCGAAAGTATAATTTTCAGCAGAATTTAATTCATTCGTCTAGTAGTGGTACCCTACGATAGCAAAAATTAAGCTATAATAAATATTTGCTTGTTTAATTATGACCAACACAATCACCTGGACTGCGAGTATGTCAACTAGCCAACACATAGACGTGTTGGCTTGATGGGATAATCGCTGTGCAGGTTAATTGAGACAGTCTAGGTAGAACCTATAATTTTCAGCAGAATTTAATTCATTCGTCTAGTAGTGGTACCCTACGATAGCAAAAATTAAGCTATAATAAATATTAACTTGTTTAAATATGACTAAATTAATCACCTGGACTACGAGTATGTCAATTAGCCAACACTTAACTTGCTGGCTAGATGGGATGGTCGCAGTCCAGGTAATTAAGACAGACTTAGCGAAAGTATAATTTTCAGCAGAATTTAATTCATTCGTCTAGTAGTGGTACCCTACGATAGCAAAATTAAGCTATAATAATTATTTACTTGTTTAAATATGGCTAACTCAATCATCTGGACTGCGAGTATGTCAACTAGCCAACACATAGACGTGTTGGCTTGATGGGATGGTCGCAGTGCAGGTTAATTGAGACAGACTAGGTAGAGTATAATTTTCAACAGAATTTAATTCATTCGTCTAGTAGTGGTACCCTACGATAGCAAAAATTAAGCTATAATAAATATTAACTTGTTTAAATATGACTAAATTAACCACCTGGACTACGAGTATGTCAATTAGCCAATACTTAACGTGCTGGCTGGATGGGATGGTCGCAGTCCAGGTAATTGAGACAGACTAGGTAGAGTATAATTTTCAGCAGAATTTAATTCATTCGTCTAGTAGTGGTACCCTACGATAGCAAAATTTAAGCTACAATAAATACTTACTTGTTTAAATATGGCTAACTCAATCACCTGGACTGCGAGTATGTCAACTAGGTGTTGGCTACATGGGATAGTCGCAGTCGCAGTCGCCAGTTCTAGGCGCTGTAATAAATAATAAATAAATACAATACAAACATAGATTATAAATCATAAGCAAGTCTCAATTACTAAGTCTTATGTTCAGTTTTAAATATTCAAGAGGGGTATTGTTCCTTATAGGATTAGGCAGAGAGTTCCACAACACAGGAGCAGCAACGGTGAACGTACGATAACCATAACTCTTTAGATTATACGGTTTTATAGACAGCAATACTTGAGACGACGAACGGAGATTACGAGCAGGACACTATCTATTTATTAATTCTTGAATATACATAGGAGCAGAGCTATATGAAGCTTTGAAGGTTAGTAGGAGAATTTTAAACTTTATTCGATATTCAATAGGAAGCCACAATTGCAGTGCAGGTTGATGAGAACATAGTTAATAGAGGGGAATGGTTAGGAAACCCTTTTGTTATAAGTCTTTGTTCACTTTTTTCAAGCGTGACCGTGCACAATCCTTTCTTTTACAATTGTTTTACGATGTTGGTAATTTGTTGGTTTAGAGTAACAAGGCGGGCAGATGCATTTTGTACAGATTGAAGACGATTAATGAGTTATTTCGGAAGGCCAAATAAAGTAGAGTCATAATTGTCAAGTTTTGAAGTTATGAAAGCATGAACAAGGATTTCAGTGCACTTTACGGAGAGATATTTACGAAGTTTAGCAATGTTACGAAGATGAAAGAAGGCATGCAGTTTTGCAGTTGTTCTTTATATGAGGTACCATGGTGAGAGCAGAATCAAATGTGACACTAATATTTCTAGCTTGAGTAGTGGGGACATTTTCATCAGAACCAAAAAGAAGATTTTGACTATAGTGTTGAGGATTGTTAAGGAAGAGAAGATGAGAAATTACGTTTTTCTCTTGTTTAATTTTAACTTATTGAGGGCCATCCAAGAATCAATTTCAGATAAACAATCATTGATGTGCGCTTCATAGTTTCTTTAAAAGACAGGTCATCCTTACAGGAGAAAGGGATGTAAATTTGCGAATCCTCAGCAAACAGGTGGAAGGACATCTTGTGCTTTCTTTTGTACCTTGGTGAGGTGGGTCTGTTGCATAAGCGTATACGTTGGCTTTCTGGTCCATACTTTTGATGCTCTTAAAACCATTTCTTTTACGACCAAAACAAAACAAATAACACCATTGATCCCCATTTCACTTGCCCTTTTAGAATTTGTTAGTTTTTGCTTCAAAATCCAAAATTGTGGAAAATCTGAATCTGGATTCTTTTCATGGATCGGACTTTTTCTATGTGGATTGTCGGAACATGCCAAAATTTTACCTTAGTATTTTGACTCGAAATCATAATGAAAAGTCCAACATAACCAGAAAAATTACTTTGACGCAGTTATTTTTGTAAGGTGAATGAAAAATTATGGCTCATATGAGAAGGATACTTTAAGGGGTAGTCGGTGAGAATCTATGATTTATTCCACTTATTTTCTCATTTCTTTTCTTATTTATTAATCATGGAATTAAAAAAGACGTTCTAAAGCTTCTCACTTTTCTTTGGTTCAGATGACAAGGTAAATCAGAAAATTGAGCAGAGTGCAGTTACCATAGATACCGCTAGGGGTAAATATATTGTCTTTTCCAAACGAATGGAAAATCTGTACCGTTCCCCAGCAACGATCAATGCTATTCAGGTGAAATCAGAAAACGTGAAGAGTGATTTTTCTCGAATAATTGAATAAAATTTTAAAGGTAAAGTAATTAATTATTTGCGCCTTAGTTTTACGAAGTACAAAGATTTTCACAGGAAAAATGAGTTATCTCAACTCAAATGATAGCTAGGATATTGCCTATTTTTATTATTTTTTAAAAAACGAGGATTGAAAGTATTACTAAATCCTACTACTTATGAAAACGGAATGCTGGTAGAATATGGGTTAGTCAAATATTCATATAAAAGAGAAAAAATATTTAGCAAACAGCTAATGAATTGGTTTCGACAACTGAGCCGTACAATTAAACACTAGAAGTTGAGAAAGCAAATATAAGTTTACTAAAATTCGTATGATAGGTACGAGATGGAAACTATGAAAGTATAATATTGTAGATTGTCGACAAAGAAAACCTTTCTTTTAATTGAGGAAGCTTGTCCGCTTGAGTGTGCAGAGCCAGATGAGAGCCAGACCCAGAAAGCCCGGCTAGTGTCACGGTTTTTATGTACATTTCTCGCGATTATTTAAGCACTTATGAAGTTGAAAAAGAAAAAAAAAAACAAAAAAAGCACAATAATACGAGAATACAGCAGCCACTACGTATGTGAATGATCCTCAGCTGATATTATCTTGACGTTTTAAACCTGATATCTTTATTCTTTCTTAAAACTCTAAGCCCAGCTGCAACCACGACTACCGGCTCTAAAAGGCATCAATTTGACTCTCTATATTTCAAAAAGTACTGGGGAGCCCTGGGGAGCCCTCATACCACATGAAAGGAAATTCGCCTCCATTACTTTTCGTTTCATTACGAGATCCCATTTATTTAAAGAGTAAACGATAGAAATATGAAGCAAGCAGTTGAATCGAGATCAAAAATAAACACACAAATACGAATGAGCATAAAAATTCTCAAAAGCAAACTTTTGAAGTCAAACTTTTACAACACCTTCATTATAACATGCAATTTTTTCCTACAAGATTTCATTCCAAAAGCATACAAATAAATACAACAAAGCCTAAGAAATCTATCTCATTTCTCTCAGCCATTTTTTGCTTTTCCCTCTCTCAAAATAGAGAGCTCTGATTGGCCAATTTTCGCTACCGTGAAGCTTCGCGCGCTGTGTCCGACCCCCCCCCCCCCCCCCTGATCTCGAAGTGGCTGCCAGGCAACGAATCCAGCGGTAAATTCAATATGGCGCCTACAGGAAGATGGTGGAAATTTGATTATTGGACAAATTAAACTCTGAGTAACTTTGAATATACCTTTAATAATGCTAAATACCCACAAGTGTATGACGAAGAAATATTTGAAGTACATATTTTGTTTGCGTTATGTACCATCATCCAAGCAGAGCTGCAAAAACCGGCCGTGTTGTCGCGAGAGACGTGAGTTGTTCAGATTGAATTAACTTAGTTTGTATACATTTGTTTTTGCGTAATATCAAACAATACTAGCTTTGTTTCAGCTGTTTGAATTAAATTAGGCCTTATAATTCTATATTTTCTGTATTTTCAGGGTATTAATTTTAGTCTGAACTATAGCTTACAAGCGCAGGCTTCTCCTGTGAGCGAAAGGCCGTCCTCAAATCTAAAGGTGAGTTTTATCTGCTTTCTAGAACTACCTTGGTTTATATGTACAATCATGTTATTAATAAATATTGTTTTGTGTTTGAAAAAGAATTTATAATACCGTTTATTATAAACTCAATCTTGATACTTCCTTGTATACAAAGGAGTAAAGATGTGTTTTAATATTGATGTTAAGCTAAGCTTATATTACTAGTTTTTTTCTTTATTTCAGAACGTTGATTTCGCAGAATTCATTTTAATTTTCTGTTAATGTGATAAAATTCATAATCTTCCTTTAAAGGAATCAATATTGTGCCGTTTTTATTGTTCTATTCCATAAACATTTATTTAATAAAAATACCTCCCTTTTTGGGTGTTTGCAGAATTGAACAACCCTCCCCTAGATTCCTCCAGTGTTTTCTTTTTCTAAAAATGCATGCTCCATTAGCTCTCAGATTGGAAACAGGGCAATGACACGATATCCTCAGTCAGACCAGGATCTAGTGCAGAGGCAAGCCTTGGTAGAAGTGGACGGTTTAGCCTTTCTAAGTCTCCTTTAGAAAATGACAAGCTTCGGGGAAATGAGAGATCTTCATCAGTTCTGCGTGAGTACATAATTAGTAATCAGATAGACAAAATTGTAGTAGCTCCCATAACTGTACAATATAATGGCTTATGATCAAAATGGATGGTACTAATTATTAATAATTTAATCTGTGAGTTATAGCCGTGTCTTACTTAGGTCAGTCTAGAGGTTTTTTCAAGGATTTAAAGACTTGAAAAAATTGAATGACACCAGATAAACCAATGAGGGTGCTAAAAATTATATTGTCATCCAAATGATTTCCAGCACAGCCATCAAAATCTCAATAAGTTGCACAATTTTTACTGTAAGAATTTCACATTAATATATTATTAATAACACAGCATAGTTCTTTTCAAAGATAGTGAACATAGTGCATTGTGGCCATGTTAATGAACCAAATTTTCCTTCCACTCATTGTTGCATTTATCTGTTCACATAATTTCTTAATTATTTTTTTCTTTTATAGAGTACTCCCATTCAACCATGGACACTTCCCAAGATTCCCGTCAAAATTTTGCCACTCCGTCATTTCGCGAACTGAACAAGGTCCAAAGGCAAGTCTTCCAGCCATCAGTGTCAGTTGCAAATGAGAGTTCTACCTCACTAGCTGCTTCTCAAAGCCAAGCAAATCAGGGTCTGGTGCCAACAGAGGATGAAGGAAATTCTTATCAGTTAAGAAATGCCTTGAGTGCTGGGACACAAGCAAGAGTTACTGATAAAAGCCAAGTCTTTTTACCAGGTAATATCTGTGGTCCACACATACCAGATATAGTTGGGTTGCAATTTGTAAGGGAGTAACAAATTTGATGGTCTTTTGATGGGATATGGACATTCAATGAAACTACACAGCATTTGATGCACATCTGTAAATTGAAAACATACATTTAAAATAAAGGTAAAGTACCTATATTTAACGTCGGTAGTTCCTTCAGTTGAAATTCAACTGCTATCAATGGAAGCCGACGGTGCGCACTTTACCCCCTCTCTCCATCAGTGATCTGTTTTAAGAGTATTTAAAGCTGCATGAAGCCACACGGATTAGAGAGAAGTCAAAACACACTTGGAGATCCTAAGGATCGAACCGTGGACCTCAAGCTCTGAAGGTTGCGCATTAACCTTCTGACCTACGCCTGCTCCTACTCCTATTAAGAACTTTTAATAGTGTGAAATATTGAATTTAACTTTTGATCAGTAAGAATCAATAGATTCAATCCACTTGGGGATTATATATGAGTGAATGGAGAAACCTTTACCACTACTACAGTTTATTCATATATTTATATTTTTTTACCAAATACCACTACAGTATTATACTTTGATAGCCAAAACTATCAATACCAAAAACTCAAACTATTATATTCCTTTGTAAAATCAGAGTACTTGCATTATTTATAGATCAAGGTAATTGTAGATATATTGTATTTTATTCTGGATTTGTTTATATGTAATCTTTTCCCCCTATACATTGTGCAGTTCATATAAGTAATAGGACAACATGCACTCCAATTTGGAAATAATTGGATGAAATAAATTCTAAGGACTGACAAAATTGGAAGAGGTTGATTGACTGAGTCAAGTTTTGCACTCAAAGATTTTTTTTGAATTCAACTACTTCTAAATTGGACAGACATATAGTCCCATTGCAGATTGGTTATATCATCCCGAACTATGCTAGGCTGATTCCATAAGTCATATTTTTCTATCGAAAGAATGCGAATGAATGGAAATGATCCAAAATAATTTGAAAAGGAAAGAGAATTTGAAAATAATACAATAGTTGCTTATATGGAATTATAGTGCAATGAAAGAATTAAATCATCTAATTCCTCTCATTCTAAACAATTTAGAATCTACATTATAAATAATTCATATAAAGCATTAAGATATCAGCCATATGGTGTTGCTAATAGGATTACCATGATAGGTTCTGCTCCTTCATCTTCTTCCTTTCTTTGAAAGGCAGTCACTAGTATTATTCACCCTGGTGAGCAACTAACATTTGCATAATCGCAGACTGACTTTAATAGCTTTTCTATTGACAACAATACCTTCCAATACCTTTTCTCTTCATGAAAGCATGTTTATTTTAGGACCATCATTTTGATATTACAAGCCTTCATTCAATCTATCAGCTCGGAAAAAATTATAGTATTTGATGATCATTTTCATCTTGATTGAGTGCATCAGAATCTTATTACACGATGCTAATATTGTAAGCTAAAAAATGGACGGCCGATATGTTAACTTAGTGACTTACAAGATGGTCTATCCTGGTAAAACTCTAGGTAAAGTAGTCTTTTTTTTTCTTTACAATTCTATTGTCAATGTCTTTCTTTCCGTTGTATTCATCGTATTCTTCAACAATTCTTCTTATTACATGTCGTGTTTTTTTTTTCCTCTCCTTTTTCGTTTTTAAAATTTCCCATGTACGCTTTGAATAAAAAATTTACTATTTAGTAAAATCATGAACTTTTTTACTGTTTCTTCCATCCTTATGGTAATTCTTCAAAATTCTACAACATTTTTTTCCTTTCTTGTCTTCAATTTCAGCCTTTTGTCCTTCCGCTATTCTTTTTTCATGCTTAAAAATACGCTCTAAAGCTAAATATGTGGATAGCATTTGACATGAAGATATCAGTGCAACATCGGTTGCTATGACATTATGAGTATTAGCTGAATCCAGCTTAGAGTATAATATGACATACATCCGTCAACATTTTTACTTTGATAGAATAGCTGGATTACCGCGGAAACCAAAATAATTAACTAAAGAAAGAAGGAAAGAATACTCACATTTGTTAGGTTTTTGTTAACGTTGCTTTTGAAAAAAAAAAGTTTTATAAAAACAACAACAACGACCACAAAAAAAACAAAACACAAAAAAAGAAACCACAAAAAGTCGAGCGAAAAACGATGTCTTCCTGCTTATTTTTGTGAATATGAATTGTTGTAAAATAACAATGGTTGAATATTGTGTTCGACACCTTTCTGTGTGTGATGAAGTAATTAACCACTCATCACTAACTTAGCAAGTAATTTACACTCTGTATTTCATTATGTTTCGAATATTTGCTTTTACGTCTGTATTAGACCTCGAATTTTTTCTCCACTCCGCACTTTTTACCTCTAAATCATGTTATTGACGTCGCTGCTGCTTTTGTTATTGCTGTTGCCATTGCAGTAGTTGTTCAGTGTTGTCTTTGTTTTTCATTGGCCGATGTCTTGATAATCGTTGCTTTTTATTCTTTTTTTATGTCCATCCAAGCCTCTTTCAGTCACCATATAATCATGGTTTTACCATATTTCGGCATTTTAAATTATTTTTTATGTCTCCCAAGTCCCTTTTAATCACCATAAAATCATGGTTTTACCATATTTCAGCGCTCAACTTCCAACACTATTCAAATAATCTTGAAATCTCCGGTTTATGCATCCAAACCATCACCCGTTCCCTCGATTTTATTAACTGTCGGAGATCGTTGCTATTGGCTACAACGCTGATACGTTTTTGTATAAAGATTACATTTCTGAAATTTTTACATTAACATGACACTGAGAATCTCTGTGGTCACAAAGCTATGGTACTTCAGTTTCGTACTTAAAGAAGGTCATTTGTAGCATCTGTTAATAGGGTGTCATTGTAGCTATGCTAATCTCACATAGCAGAATTTATCTTTTATCTAATGTTTCCAAAAATTACAATTAAAAATAAGCTTCAATTTTGAATTGTTTTAATGGCTGTATTTTGACGTTATTTTTAAGATTTATCAGAACCTTTTCCTTTTTTGTTCTATTTTTTTGTTTTGTTTTGTTTTTTTTTATTTTGTTTTTTATTTTTTTAAATATATATATTTTTAATTATTATAATTATTATAATTATTATTTTGTTTTACTTTTTTAATTAGAATTCTAAGTCGTTTTCCTGGCATATATCTTCACACCATTTCTACATATTTAACAATGCCGACTTCCAACCGCTTCCCATTATCAAGTATCTTTAAATAATATATATCTTGCCATTGTATTACTCTCTCTAAGCAGCAGTTTTCGTATCCGTCTTGAATATCATCATTATTCACTCTTAAGAATCTGCACTTCTGAGTCTTTGGCACTAAACTTTTACTCGCAAAATCTATCACTTGTGCTGTGGAAAAAAACATTATTTTAATATTTCTACGAGGAGTTTCTTTTGAAATGGTATTGCTATTCTTAGTTGTTGGAAAACCTTCGTATTTCTAATTCGGTCTGGTCGTCGCGAATCGGCGATGAATCCGTTCTATTTTCCATCATGTTCCACTGCACTCAGTTTACTTGGAGAACGAGGTGGGTTGCAATGATACAGAAATTATTTATTAGATAAATTAGAGACAGAATGATGGTTTGCTATTAATTTTTAACAATTTTCAAGGAAATATTTAGATTTCATTCCGATTTTTATATTTATATTTTCATTTACTATTCTTATTTCCATTCAGTTCTCATTTGTATTTCCCTTCCTTTTTCATTATCATTAACGTTCTTCTAGTCCCATTTTTATCAAAATGCGTTCTTTTACTCTTCCAGGTTTTTGGATTATGATTTAAGAGAATAAATATGCATATGTGCTTGATTAAAAATGAATTCCTGGGGTGCTTTCGATATCGCAGCCGGCCAAACATGTTGGTTTCATTTGTTATGTCAGCCAACGTGGGGTCCACTACTTTTGTCTTTTTATTTTGATGGTAGATGATGAAAGCGACCTATATATGTAATTATAATACAGTTCTGCACACAAAAAAACAACAACAACAAACAAACAAAACCTACCCGACATGCACAAGAACGCACAAAATATAAGAACTTACTATGTTAGTAGCAGTCGAATGGCTTTCTGTCTAAAAGAACGCACAAAATAAGAACTTAAAACTATGTTAGTAACAGTCGAATGGCTTTCTGTCTAAAAGAACGCACAAAATGAGACCTTACTATGTTAGTAACAGTCGAATGGCTTTCTGTCTAAAAGAACGCACAAAATAAGAACTTAGTACTATGATGTTAGTAACAGTCGAATGGCTTTCTGTCTAAAAGAACGCACAAAATAAGAACTTAGTACTATGTTAGTAACAGTCGAATGGCTTTCTGTCTAAAAGAACGCACAAATTATGAGAACTTACTATGTTAGTAACAGTCGAATAGCTTTCTATCTAAAAGAACGCACAAAATAAGAACTTGGTACTATGTTAGTAACAGTCGAATGGCTTTCTGTCTAAAAGAACGCACAAATTATGAGAACTTAAAACTATGTTAGCAACAGTCGAATGGCTTTCTGTCTAAAAGAACGCACAAAATATGAGAACAGTTATCATTAGCAACAGACGAATAGCTTACGTTGTAGATGCGCGCCAAAATACTGCGTGACTCATAATTACACAGCTGTATAAGATGTTTAGCTGACTATATTCAATGCAAATAGTGTGTATCTGTTGACTGATAGTATTGCTGTATTGTTTATCGTTTTTGTAGGGGACCGTGTGATTTTTGCCGAGTCACCATCAGCACCTGGTGTTCCAGTTGTGTATAGATTGCCTGAAGAAAGACAAGCTAACCCTGATAGACTTAATTTAGACAGGTATGATATAACAGGACACGTGTTTACGAAGCTCAAAAAAGAAGTCGTAACAACCTCGTAGGAGTATGGATTTGACGCGCGTGACGACGGAGCGTTATAATGTCGTCCCAGAGTCGAAGGAAGAGTCATGACAAACTCGTGGCGCATAGGATTGTGGGATTGAAGCGAATTATGTCGAAATCATCTAAGATTGAAGCGGATGATGTCGAAGTCATCTAAGATTGAAGCGGATGATGTCGAAGTCATCTAAGATTGAAGCGGATGATGTCGAAGTCATCTAAGATTGAAGCGGATGATGTCGAAGTCATCTAAGATTGAAGCGGATGATGTCGAAGTCATCTAAGATTGAAGCGGGTGATGTCGAAGTCATCTAAGATTGAAGCGGATGATGTCGAAGTCATCTAAGATTGAAGCGGGTGATGTCGAAGTCATCTAAGATTGAAGCGGATGATGTCGAAGTCATCTAAGATTGAAGCGGATGATTTCGAAGTCATCTAAGATTGAAGCGGGTGATGTCGAAGTCATCTAAGATTGAAGCGGATGATGTCGAAGTCATCTAAGATTGACGCGGATGATGTCGAAGTCATCTAAGATTGAAGCGGATGATTTCGAAGTCATCTAAGATTGAAGCGGATGATATCGAAGTCATCTAAGATTGACGCGGGTGATATCGAAGTCATCTAAGATTGAAGCGGATGATTTCGAAGTCATCTAAGATTGAAGCGGGTGATATCGAAGTCATCTAAGATTGAAGCGGATGAGTTGTCGAAGTCATCTAAGATTGACGCGGGTGATATCGAAGTCATCTAAGATTGAAGCGGATGATGTCGAACGTCATCTAAGATTGAAGCGGATGATTCGAAGTCATCTAAGATTGAAGCGGATGATAGTCGAAGTCATCTAAGATTGACGCGGGTGATAGTCGAAGTCATCTAAGATTGAAGCGGATGATGTCGAAGTCATCTAAGATTGAAGCGGGTGATATCGAAGTCATCTAAGATTGAAGCGGATGATGTCGAAGTCATCTAAGATTGAAGCGGATGATGTCGAAGTCATCTAAGATGACGCGGATGATGTCGAAGTCATCTAAGATTGAAGCGGATGATGTCGAAGGTCATCTAAGATTGAAGCGGGATGATGTCGAAGTCATCTAAGATTGAAGCGGATGATGTCGAAGTCATCTAAGATTGAAGCGGATGATGTCGAGTCATCTAAGATTGAAGCGGATGATGTCGAAGTCATCTAGATTGAAGCGGATGATGTCGAAGTCATCTAAGATTGAAGCGGGATGATATCGAAGTCATCTAAGATTGAAGCGGGTGATATCGAAGTCATCTAAGATTGAAGCGGGTGATGTCGAAGTCATCTAAGATTGAAGCGGGTGATTATCGAAGTCATCTAAGATTGAAGCGAGATGATGTCGAAGTCATCTAAGATTGAAGCGATGATGTCTACGTCATCTAAGATTGAGCGGATGATGTCGAAGTCATCTAAGATTGAAGCGGGTGATGTCGAGAGTCATCTAAGATTGAAGCGGATGATTTCGAAGTCATCTAAGATTGAAGCGGTGATAGTCGAAGTCATCTAAGATTGAAGCGGATGATGTCGAAGTCATCTAAGATTGAAGCGGATATGTCGAAGTCATCTAAGATTGAAGCGGAGTGATATCGAAGTCATCTAAGATTGAAGCGGATTGATGTCGAAGTCATCTAAGATTGAAGCGGATGATATCGAAGTCATCTAAGATTGAAGCGGCTGTGTGAACGAAGTCATCTAAGATTGAAGCGGATGATGTCGAAGTCATCTAAGATTGAAGCGGGTGATGTCGAAGTCATCTAAGATTGACGCGGGGATGAATCGAAGTCATCTAAGATTGAAGCGGTATGATGTCGAAGTCATCTAAGATGACGCTGGCTGATATCGAAGTCATCTAAGATTGAAGCGGATGATATCGAAGTCATCTAAGATTGACGCGGGGTGATATCGAAGTCATCTAAGATTGAAGCGGATGATGTCGAAGTTCATCTAAGATTGAAGCGGGTGATATCGAAGTCATCTAAGATTGAAGCGGGATGATGTCGAAGTCATCTAAGATTGAAGCGGGATGATGCGAAAGTCATCTAAGATTGAAGCGGATGATGATCGAAGTCATCTAAGATTGAAGCGGATGATGTCGAAGTCATCTAAGATTGAAGCGGATGATGTCGAAGTCATCTAAGATGAAGCGGATGATGTCGAAGTCATCTAAGATTGACGCGGATGATATCGAAGTCATCTAAGATTGAAGCGGATGATATCGAAGTCATCTAAGATTGAAGCGGATGATATCGAAGTCATCTAAGATTGACGCGGGTGATATCGAAGTCATCTAAGATTGAAGCGGATGATTTCGAAGTCATCTAAGATTGACGCGGGTGATATCGAAGTCATCTAAGATTGAAGCGGATGATGTCGAAGTCATCTAAGATTGAAGCGGATGATGTCGAAGTCATCTAAGATTGAAGCGGATGATGTCGAAGTCATCTAAGATTGACGCGGATGATGTCGAAGTCATCTAAGATTGAAGCGGATGATGTCGAAGTCATCTAAGATTGAAGCGGGTGATGTCGAAGTCATCTAAGATTGACGCGGATGATATCGAAGTCATCTAAGATTGACGCGGATGATGTCGAAGTCATCTAAGATTGAAGCGGATGATGTCGAAGTCATCTAAGATTGAAGCGGATGATATCGAAGTCATCTAAGATTGGACGCGGGTGATATCGAAGTCATCTAAGATTGAAGCGGATGATGTCGAAGTCATCTAAGATTGAAGCGGGATGATGTCGAAGTCATCTAAGATTGAAGCGGATGATGTCGAAGTCATCTAAGATTGAAGCGGATGATGTCGAAGTCATCTAAGATTGAAGCGGATGATGTCGAAGTCATCTAAGATTGAAGCGGATGATGTCGAAGTCATCTAAGATTGAAGCGGATGATATCGAAGTCATCTAAGATTGAAGCGGATGATGTCGAAGTCATCTAAGATTGAAGCGGATGATGTCGAAGTCATCTAAGATTGAAGCGGATGATGTCGAAGTCATCTAAGATTGAAGCGGATGATGTCGAAGTCATCTAAGATTGAAGCGGATGATGTCGAAGTCATCTAAGATTGAAGCGGATGATGTCGAAGTCATCTAAGATTGAAGCGGATGATGTCGAAGTCATCTAAGATTGAAGCGGATGATGTCGAAGTCATCTAAGATTGAAGCGGATGATGTCGAAGTCATCTAAGATTGAAGCGGATGATGTCGAAGTCATCTAAGATTGAAGCGGATGATGTCGAAGTCATCTAAGATTGAAGCGGATGATGTCGAAGTCATCTAAGATTGAAGCGGATGATGTCGAAGTCATCTAAGATTGAAGCGGATGATGTCGAAGTCATCTAAGATTGAAGCGGGTGATATCGAAGTCATCTAAGATTGAAGCGGAATGATGTCGAAGTCATCTAAGATTGAAGCGGATGATGTCGAAGTCATCTAAGATTGACGCGGGTGATGTCGAAGTCATCTAAGATTGAAGCAGTTGCTGTTTTCTTTTTCCAGACGACGTCTAACTATTTGTCCAGTTCTAGAAGGAGAAGAGAATTTACGACTTCTGAACTTTCAGCACAACCTCATCACAAAAATTCAACACTTATCAAACCTAAGAAGACTGATTTTCCTGGACATCTACGATAATCAGATAGAAGAGATTGCAGGACTGAGTTGCTTGAAGTCTTTACGAGTACTGATGCTTGGCAAAAATAGAATACGAAGGATTCATAATCTAGAAACTTTAACCAAGCTAGACGTTCTTGATCTACACGGAAATAGAGTAAGTAATAGTTGTATAAAAGATGAAATCCAGTTCAAACGTTTATATTTCATAGGTTTTTAGCCAATCAGAGTGCGCGTTAAACTTGCACTTCACTACACAATTCTGCATATTTATCATAACTGTTTTTGTTATATTTGTTTATAGATTAGTAAAATCGAGAATTTAAATCATTTGAGTGAACTCCGAGTTTTAAATCTCGCCGGAAATGAGATTCAACATGTGTCGAACATCAGTGGAATGACGGCGTTAGCAGAGCTTAACCTGCGTAGAAATCAAATATGCACTGTGGTAAGGCACTGTTTGTATATACCTATTTAAAAAAGGTTATGCGAGCCAAAGGCGATAAGCAATAGTAGATAATCAAAAGGAGATTATTCGAGGGTCATTGGAAGATCCAAGAAAAACAGCCATGCCTAGTGTTTAGTCTTTTATTATTCTCGTCAAGAACACGGAGGATAGTGTTGACATATCAAGTGTTTTTTGTAGTCAAAGTAACAATTTTAAACACCTGAACCCGGTTGTACGAGGCCTGAATAGCGCTATCCGGTAGATACATTTTTATCCAATGGATAAGTCGATGCTGCAATATCCAATAAATTGATCCACTGGATAAGATTAATGCATTGGAATGCGCTATCCCCAGGCTTCGAACAACCGGGCCCTGGATTATTAAGTGTTTAGGCGTATACACATACTTCCTTCCCGACTTGGAATGACCTTTTACCTATCTCCTTTGGCTCTGATAACCTTTTAAATTTTGAATTAGTTGTTATACTACACATCCTTAGTACTCACGACAGTTGATGTGACAGGACGGATGAAAACGCCCCGATTTTTTAAACTCCAAATAATTGAAGTATTTGAGGATAATATGACTCAATTATGGCTATGTAAAAATGATTAGTGAAACTTTTAGCCTGGGAGCCACTTGGAGGTAAGAAATTTCGGTTTAAAAGCAAAAAGAACAATAGGGTTGAGTAAGTGACGTCATGTACTCATAATTTAGATGCTGAATAAAATTGATCATTTTTATCCGCTACATTTTACTGTGAAGAAGATATGTTGCTTGGCTACTATTGGGACCATATAGATACGTTTAAAAAAGTTTCAAGTCATTTCCAATTTTCATCGATTTTCATCCAAGTGCCCTGATTTATACCAGACCTCTCTTATAAATGTCTCTTGTCTAATACTTCCATGACTTCGATTGCCAAGTTATTGATCTGATCTTGTACAGTGTGCTGACACAGGAAACCCAAACTCTAGTTTAGCTAAGTAACAGTCGGATCTTATCATTAGTCCAACTATTACTTAGTCAAGCTAGAAAAGATGTCCCCGCAGGTTTATTTTTATACCCGTTATGAAAAATCAAGTATGGTAGAATTTATTGGTATTATAAGTGGTAAGTAAAAGCCAAAGATGCCGTCCTTGGGTGTGCTGTGGTATGACGTCAAGACAATAAGAGAGTTTCTGATTTGAGATTATTTTACAGGAGGAGGTAAATAGACTGGAAAATCTTCAACGACTTTTTCTAAGTTTTAACTGTATAACAAGGTAGGCGTTGTTCTTTCAACTATGGTGGTTGATGGTGGTGGGTGTAGAGTTGATGATTAATGATGATGATGGTGGTAGTGACGACGGTGATGGTGATGCATGATGATGGTGAATGAGGTAGTGACGACGATGATGGTGATGCATGATGATGGTGGTGGTGGTAGTGACAACAATGATAGTGATGGTGATGCATGATGGTGGTGATGGTGGTAGTGACGAATGATGATGATGTTGGCAGATGGTAATGCGTGTTTGTGGTGATCGTGGTAGTGACGATGATAATGATTGATGATCGATGATGTTACATGTTGACGGTGGAAATGGTGATGGAGATGAAAATATTTGTTTGATGGTGATGCCAATAGTGCTGAAGGTGGTGCATAAGACAATGATAATGATGGTAATTAGAATACGGTTGGTCACCAAATACCGCTACTATTAATACTATGATTTATTAATAATGCTTCATGATAGTGATTGGTTTCATTGGTTTCAGTTTTGAAGACATCTCATGTCTATCGCAGTCGCCCTCGATCATCGAGCTCTCTCTGGATGGCAATCCATTCTGCAGTGAAAGTAGTTACAAGCAAACAATACTTAAGCATGTCTCGTGTATCAGACAACTAGACATGAAAAGAATCACGGTAAATATTCCCCTCTTTACTACCCTGGCGTCCAGAGGTTATTTTTCTCGCTCTAACATTTACTGTTTTGACGTAAATTTTGCTCCCTTGCGCCTTGGGCGCTCGCTCGTTACAATCACAGGAAGCGAAATAGAGCCTCTGGAGTCTAGGTACCTATTTACTCCTTAGAATGAAACTACTCATTGTGTGCTTACTATATACGTGGGGAGGGGGAGGGGGGGACTTCCCTTGATTGAATTTCACTTACCAGAACTGCCTCACCCCAATGTTTCGTCTCCTTTCCCACTTCTAGCGTAACAAGGAGTTCTCTCTGTGAAAAGCTTTGGACTCTCATTTGTGTTTTGTAGTTATGTCTTTGAAAACAGTGAAGTATAAATTCGTGTATAACTACTTGGTTTCAGGAGGAAGAGAGAAGAATAGCTACAGTCATGGCGAAGAAAGAAGAAGAAAAGAAGCGAGAAATTAATAAACTCGCCATCCTAAAGGTATATCATACTCAATGCTTTCATTTTTTTAAACTTTTCTTCTCCTTTTTTCAGTGCACTTCTTTGATAATACACTTCTCAGTCTTTTAACTGCTCCATGCTTTCCTCATTTGACCAATACTTCTAATTCACTCCATTCTCAATCTAACTCTTTCACTGTCATCCTAAACAGAACTTAAATTCCGTTTCGTGCTTGCTGTTGCGTAAGCAGATCAAGGTATTGATATACTTGCATGCCTTCTGAATTCTGCATGTCTCTCTGTTTTTCTATTGAAATTGAAGATATAGAAAACGCGCGGGCGTGCTGTATGCAGTGATAAAGCACGCGGGGGTTGGCACAACACAAGAGAAGTGTTATAAGAGAAGCACGACGCCTAGCGTAGCAAATCAAGGCATTCATATATTGCATGCATTCTGAATTCTGCATGCCTCTCGGTTGTCTATTTTACTATAGCCAATGGGATAAAGTTTGGTTGATGTCCAATTCAAAACCCCTCGAATTTTGCCAAAACCTTAACAACCTCTGGGCTAACTCGCCGATCGAATCGGAATTTAGCTTGTTAGGTTTTGATATAGGTATCCGAGAAATGACAGGATTCAAACCTTTTTTGATTTGTAAATTGAGGATGTTGTTAAGACCCTTTTCGAGACAGTGAACATGGTGCATTGTGGTCTAGCTTGGGTACAAATAATTTCTCAGGTTAATCATGCCTTATATGGTGTTGTTTATACCCAAACTAGACCAGAATCAATACATCTTGTTTATGGAACTCAGAAAAGGCCTATATTAAGGTAATGGTTAATATAACTTTCTTTGGATTGATTAATTGATGTTTCAGGAAAAGCGTCGTATTGCAATCAGTAACGCCCAGAGGCAATGGGAAGTCGCACAGCTAAAGAGCTCTAGACAAACGTAGGTTGATTAAGCTCAGTAATTTACTTACAGTGACTATATCTCACTGCAACCCATTGGATTACTTCCTAATCAACTATTGAGTTTTTTTTATCAGAAACGTTTAAATTTTACGTTGAAATTGGTCATATAGATGTTAGTAAAATTGTAAAGTTTCGTGAAGATTGTCCCAAAATGCACTTTAATACCAAATCAACCCATTTCCCCCTCGGAATGGGAATGGGAAACTCGGAATGGTGTGACGTCACAAAAATCTCATAACATTGCCATATAAACAAACCACTATGACTGTGTGGCAATACGAAAGTAGCAGGGCGGGATAGTGTAGGGGGACATTAGTCATTACCTATTATCATTCATAGTAAAGTTTTGTTTGATTGGTTCCAACAGTAATCCTAAAACACTGTCGGATATTTCATCTTATCAAAATGATCCTAATGATGCTATCAAGTAAGTACCGTTTCTTCTTAGGCCCAGAACATAGAACACTTTATACTATGGTCAATAATTTTGACTGGACTGATGGCAAGCGTCTCTCATTCCTTTTATGAATATTTCTTTTTTTCCAATCCTCCTTCCATCCTTCCATCCTCCCTGCCCTTCTTGCTACCTCCCTCCCTTCCTTCCCTCCTCTCTCCCCTCCTTTCTCCCAATCATTTTTCCTTACTTTTTACCATCCATACTTCCATATATTTTTTATTTCTGTTTCTCTTCCTTGGCTTCGTTCAGTTTGTCATTTTTCTTTCATTAATTTTTTCATCCCTTTCATTCTCTCATTTTGTCCATTTTTTCTTTTCATACAGGTTGAAAGAAGGTGACTCACTTAGTATATGTCACCTGGCTGAGTTAGACGGCGATACATTATATCTGTATGGTCCAGGATCACTGGATGCACTGGACAGGAACTGGGGCGCACAAGCAGTCAATTCTGTCTTGAACATGTCAATCAAATTCATCAATTATGATACAATCGTACCGTACTTCAGTAAAATAGGCACACGCTTCCCTTCACTTGTGGTAAGTGAATAACAAAAATAATGGTCCAAAATACAGAGCTTGCTTAATTGTAAATTTAATTGTTGGGTACCTGTAAATATGGGATCTGTCGAAATCTCTTCTATCGAGTCCAGCATGATGACAATTGAACTTATCCTCATCTACAAAGCACGCTATGTTTTGATGTCATAATTCTAGGTTTAGCAATAGAGCGTTTTTTTAAAGTTGCGTGCTCATCCAAATTTCAAGAACTTGACTTTAGAATTTCAGTTGTAGTCCTCGGATGGTCTACATAATTCTTTAAATATATGCATTAATGCACTCGTATATTTCTCTAAAGGGCTTAATATTCACCGAGACTCAAATCAACAGCCTTCGACAAATCAATGCTCTTTGCTCACTACGAAAACTGGATTTTCTAACCATTAATAACGAGGGGAACCCAGTCACCAAATATACGTTATGGAAGCATTACACTCTGTTCAGGCTGTCGCATTTCTCTCTTAGCAAGATCAATGACATCGAAGTGAGTATTGTTTCCTTGACTAATATTAGGAAAGAAAAGGATGGGAGAGGAGAGGAGAAGAGAGGAGAGGAGAGGAGAGGAAGAGAAGAAGACTAAGAAGGGAAAATGAGAGCTAATGAAAAGGCTAAAAAGAAAGACGAAAGGAAAGAGAAAATCGAAGTGTTCTATCCTTGCAGAAGAAGATAGCGAGACATTTTTGATGCAAATCTCATTTATCTGTTTTCCATATGTTCAGATAACAGCGGAAGATACCGTAATAGCAGAGAAGCTGTTTGGCAGTCTTGCTCATCTTACAACTTCTCAATTACCTCAATCAAGACTTCTGTCTCTTTTAGGGGATTCAAGGTACACTTAACATATCTACCTTTGTTACCCAGTCTTTTTCACATTCTTTTATTTTTTTTGATGAACGTCTTAGGGTGTAATATTTCATGACACGTGTCATTCCCTAGAGTAATATTTATTTGCTTAACGGTTGCGCATGATAAGAAACATGAATGTAAATACAACCAAAACAAATAATCTTATTCTCATGAGAATGAAACGTGGTATGAAATAGGAAATCACGACGCCAAGCTAAAGAGGACTTTTATAATATAATTCTGCTTTATATTTTCACAGAAGGAAAAACAATGACGAAAAGACGAAAAAAACAGAGGGAAAACATGAAAGGTTTGATGGTTTGATTTGATTTTATTCACTTTCCCATTTCATTTTTCTTTTAGTTATCTTAATTCTATTTATTCTATTAGTCTGTATACATATTTATTTAGTTAAATCCAACTAGTAGTCTATCATGAATTCTGCGTTCTGATTTGATGAGGTACTACTTGGCTATAAGGTATAGCCTACTAGTCGGCAAAGAGTGCGGGCTTGAAAACCAAAACATTAAAGTTATCGTTAATTCAAAACTTGTTTGCATTTATGTATATGATCGACTAGAGTGCAAATAATATACCCGTGAAATAGTTAGGATGAAAAAGGAGATAGTTAGACCATGTGAAATGCGCTATATGAGCACCCCATTATTATTATTATTATTATTATTATTATTATTATTATTATTATTATTATTATTATTAATTAGACAAAACATAGGAATTCAGTGAGGCATGACAAGGGCACGGGTGTTTACTAGAGTAACAACTCAATACGCAAATGAATAGATACGCCGAAAATGCGAACTCGTAAAACTATACGAAGGAAAAGCATTATCTGTTTTCACTTCCATTTTTCCATCTCTTTATCATTCTCCTTTTTCCCTTTTCCCTCCCAAGGACGTCTTCAGCTGAGTCAGTCGGTAGAGCTGGACTACAGTACTGGTCGTCTGATATTCATACGAAGAAAAAAGAGGTATTGAAAGCATGAAAATAAATATTCCTTCCTATCAAGCATGCTGTACCAAAGGTAACGAAATTACATCAAATATATAACCCATTTTATATTATTAACTTCTAATGATCTAGGAGGCAGACGCGAGGAAAGTATTCGCCCATAACTACATCAAAGAGATAGTAAACGAAACGTTAATAATCGAGCAAAAACGAAAACGTTTGGACAAAATACTACCGGCTCTTTTTAACGAACTTGTTGAAGAAGCCTTGGATGGTGTGGTCAATATGGACTCACAAATGGTTCAGTCACTTGAAAAGATAAAACAGAACAAATAACGGGGACAGCTTAATTGCTACTGGTTCGTCGGTTCATACAATGACAACTTTGTTGTGGATGTAACCTTGGGTTTGGATAGACGAGTATGGGGAAACATAACAGATATGAGACAAACTTGGTTGACAGGCAACGATTTTTAGCAGCTACCATTTTTCAAGATCCTTTCTAAACGCTTTCCTTTAAACGGATTAAACCACCTTCATATTCAACAACTCCTCTGCTGTCATCCCTCCCTGAACAGCCGTGGAACAGTGGTTGTCGACCAGTAACCACGAAACCCCATTCAACTATTAGAAAAAGCATACTACCATTCTTCAGGATACTCCCTAAATAATTTCCCGAGACTTCATTCACCAAACCCCGTTGTCGTTATCTCCCTCAACAGTCATGGTTGTTTTGTATAGTGGAACAACGACTTAACCTAACTACTGTGTCTTCATCTTCCTGGACACCCTTGGTATTTGGTTTGTTTTGGTGCATAGAATGCGAATTGGCATTGAACTTAACGCCTTTGCCGCCTTGTTTCCCAGCGTCTGACCACTCCCTAAATCTCCGGTCGTTCTGGTTCGGGGAAGACGTTGAATAACATTATTTAATAAAATAGATCACTCTTGCTTTGGATGGATGATTTATTTTTTGATATACATTCACGATACATACACAATACGTTATAAGCACATGAATAATATATATTATAATCTCACTCATATCAAAGATGTTTTTATATAATTAAGTTTAAATCTTTGAAGCCCTAGGTCATTATTGTTTTCCCTACATATTAAATTGCGCAGTTTCGAATCAATAGGGCGTTTGCATGTAATAGATCAAAAACGAGTGCGAGTGTTTGATCGGGACATCCAAACACCGAGAAGATATGTATATTGAACGACAACCATCATTTCCTATGAACAAAGTAATAGTTTTAAATTTGAAGATATAACTAGCTAAAAACTAGTGTGAGCTGCGTCGGTGTTTATAGTGAAACAGTTATGATAAAAATGTAAATTATGCTCCGGCCTCTGACTAGCGTCCAAAACGTCAGTAAGTTTTTTTTATCTTTTCACGATGTATAACTTACCTTTTTAGCATTCAATTTTAAATTTGTAAGAGTCCAAAGACGTCATCATGCAAAGGTCCCATTTTTACTTTTTCACAGGAAATGATGTTTGTCGTTCATTATATATACGAATTGAATCGTAACAGCCGTTGAACTTTTTTACCTTTTCTTAAAGCCTACTTGACTCACAATTATGTAATTTTAGAACAATAAAGTTGTAGATGACGGACAAATTCTATCAATCCTGAGGGATGAAAATTCATTCCAGGGACGAGGAAAAAAATGGATCGAATTAGCATTGTAGTGCATTGTGGGACTGTTTTAGGGGACATAGGCTGTAAGTTAGATTGTGAGGGCAGTAACTCTTTAGGTTAATACATCTCCCTCTTTAAATAAAGTTTATTGTATTGTATTGTACACATTTCCAAGTTGCGTCTAATTTGTACTGCAATGACCCGTTCAACTAGAAGTCCTCTTGTGATGGGTTATTAGCTTAAGCAGATTTTAAGGAATGGTCCATGCTTAGCGTGCGTATATCCATGCACGCGGGGGGTTGCTAAGCACGAAAGAATCTTAAGGGTCGCACAAAGCGTAGTCGAGTGAGGTGTAATTCTAGAGTGCTTAAGCAACCTCTCGAGTGCATCCAGAACTGGATATACACACAACTAAAACAACAACAAAAAAACATATAAGCATTGTCCATTGCTTTCATAACATAGCAAAATCGTAAAGAAATGTAGTTAATCTCTCAAAAAACATTCAAGTTTTGTTCTAACGAAATCTTCATTACATAGCGTGTTTTACTCAATCACGTAAGCGTGCACCATCCATTTTTGGATGCACGATCGCGCATGCTATTTAACCAATCAGAGCGTGCGTTATATCATGGCTATGTTATAATTCCTTTTTGTGATTGGTTGATTTTCTAATGTGCATGCATTTGTAATGATTGATTGATTGTCAACCAAATACAGGCTGGCACATTTTCCACTCATCTTAATAATTTATCAACCTCTGACATTACACTTCATTAGTGAAATACAAGCTACTAAAAATCCCCAAATCTCCTTGATGCCACTGTAATCTAACGGTGTAATTAAGAATATCAGGAATTCATTAGTCTCTAACTGGACTAATCCCTTAAGGGACATTCAACATAACTAGCGGCATCCACCTCACCTTCTAATCAACATCAATTCACATCTCAAACATCTAATGGTGTGTTTCATAGTTTATCGTCAAGATTATAGAATAGTTGGATAAACTCCATTTGTCTAGACGCGCCCTGCCCTTCTGCGTCAGACTACGCCCACTTTTGACCTCCTTGCATTTGAAATTAATTCTCTATATAAACAACATCTAACAAAAGCAGATTTTTCTAATTTAGATAGTGCAGGGAGCCATCATATCTGATTGCATTTTTTGATTCCTAGATGTTATTTAAAAGATTATATTAATTTCTTTAAATGCTTTCCTATAACCCTTGGCATCTGTCTCTTTTTGTTTCTTGCGCATGTTTGCAAGGGCTACACACTTGGTCTGCCTTGCAATACTCCTATAGTCATGTCAAACTATTGCTGGCACGCATATTTGTTGGGCGCGTCACGTTAGTCCTAGATTGGCCCAAATTTCATTCTTATCTTCCATCTCCATTTCTCTATTCATTTGTCTAACCTCTCCCTTTATTGGTTGCGTCATCCTTATTTTCATTCTCCTATTCTCCATTTCTCTATTCATGTGTTTAACCTCGCATATTTCTTTGTAGCGTCACGCTAGTCCTAGATTAACTCTACTTCCATCCTTATTTTCATTCTCCTATTCTCCATTTCTCTATTCATTTGTCTAACCTCTCCCTTTTTTGGTAGCGTCACGCTAATCCTAGATTGACTCTACTTTCATCCTTATCTTCATTCTCCTATTTTCCGTTCCTCTATTCACTAGTCTAAGCCCACTTATGGCCACCATGTGTTTCACAATAATCAATCGTCTATCTCCTTTGACACTTGCCCATCGTTAACCTTCAGATAAGAGATTTCTAGATTAAATTATGTAACAGACATCTATCAACGAAATATTTCAATCGTCTGTAGTCCTTTCGCAAAGCAAACGCTTGAGCGAGAAGAAATAGCATGAAGTAGATACCATGCGGAGAAAGCTGTTTACTTTGTGATAATTCTTTTTCTAAATTGCATACCCTATACCCGTGAAAAATTGCACAAATGTACACAAATAAGTATGTTCAGTAGACCTCAGTAAACCTTAGACCTACAAAACTTTGCACTTTTTTGTGCGATTTCGTTAGTTTTTCACGGATATATGGTATACACTCTATACTACCAAATGTCACGTATCTAACTTAGTTATGACCCTGCAATACGAAGTATATCAGCAATGTATCTAGAACTCTCCATACTATTTCAGAGATTTATTAGGGCGCAGTTAAGACATGCAGGGTTTTAGAAATCCTAAATATATCGTAATGCGCGCATCGAAAAAATCATGCATTCAGCTCAGTTGTGCGCTCTTTTAAGCTAGTGCGCTCTCTTTTATTTCCTCGAATTCGAAACATTTTGAAAACCCTTTTAAATCATTTGCTTCATGTATTATACTCTATATCCCATTTCATTTTTTTATACGCAGTTTCTTAGACTGATTCCTTTAATCGTAGTTTTCGCTCCTTTGTTCCTGGTGGTCGCAAACTATATCGACAGAGAGCGATCGAGGACAGACTTGGTATCAGTCAAAACGTTTATATGGAGGTGGCCTCATGTCTTCGGATTGTGATGTGGTGGCAGCTTTGAGGGAATGGGAGTGAAACTAAAGTATATTGAAGTCAGTCAATCCGATATGGACTAATACCATTTTTTATATCCGACCTCAATCCGAACACCTTCCGATCACAATTATTGCCAGTCAGTCAAATATAATGTCTTGCTAAACTATTTTGGCATCAAATCAAAGGAGATGGTCGTCATTGAAATATACTGTCGCAGAGGCTACACTATTCGGCTCACAGGTCGGAAATTAATTTTTCCGAATTTAATTCCAAAGGCTTTCGCCCGGAATATCCTCGTTCCCAAGCACTATAAATTTATATCTACTTCTATATCCTCATGTATTCGGCTCACAGTCAGTCGACGTGCCGTTACTCCAACTTACCACCTCTGGGAGAGGATGGTAAGAAACGTTTGTACACTCAGAGACTGAAGAAAAATACATTTGAGTCGACCAAATAGCACCTTATATCTCGTCACCTTAGGTTGAAAACTACAAGAGATCCTACTTAATTGTCTTTTAACTAGTTAGTTAATTAACCTAGACAAGTCAAAACGTTGGAAAGAAACATTTTAATTAGTTCATAGTAATGAGGTATTTGAAGGTGGTGCAAGCTAGCACTTCCGGTCTGGGCTTTAAAAGATTTACAATTGGCTTCCGGTTTCCGTTCTTTTGAATGAGATTCTTTGTTTGTCTTGATATGTTTGGTTAGTGTCTGAACGATGAATGATATCTCGATAAACTGTAAAACTATTACTAATTCTCAAGCCATTATTTATTTCTTGTCATTCAAAAACAATTGCTGTGAATGAAATTGCGCGCATCAAAGTTTCAATTGAAAAATTGAATCCGAGGATAGTGGTATTTATTTATTTTTTCTTTTCTTTTTTTTCCTTCCTTTCTTTTCTGGCAAATAAAAACTTTACAAAATGTTTTTGTCATGTATTATAATCTTAGGATAGGATCCAAAACGATGACGACCACTTAAAACGCAAAATCCTTTGAGCTCTCAACTGCGCTGGACCCTTAGAACGAAGTCGTCTCAAATTTCATCATAATAAAGCAGGGGTCACCAAAGGTGTGACATTTCTACATGATCGGCCATTCGTTCATTTTCTCTGAATGCCAAGAATCTCTGTTTCTCCCGCACCGCGATCAGATGACTGGGACATTGTTGGGCTGTATTGAGAATGGCTGTGCGCTAAGATTCATTTGAGGATTTCTTTATCCATAACTGTGTCTCTAAATGGTAACTCTTGATTATCCTTGATTAAAACGCGCACATCGAACATCGAATACTTGGATTTATTGCTACGTATTCAAACTGACTTCGGTCGCTGCTTTGTCACGATGGATAATTTCCTCTCGACGCTGGCTCCAAAGAGGAACAGCCTGTATTTATTATGGTAAACTTGTGCGAACTTTATTCAATTACATTCTTTCTGATACCCGCTCTCTCCTTACTCAACCATGGTAATGTATCTTTCCTGTATGTTTTTCTAGGGGGATATTATTGGCCGTCATAGCTGTGGTTATTTGTGAGGAGACTCATGCAGACTCGCAGCTGAAGGTAAGCTAGACATTTTTTTTTTCCCACCACGTGGGTGTAAGATTTTATCCGATGTCTCAAATCGGCTCATTTTGAACCAACGCGCATGGATATGGGGTCTTCATCAGTTTTCTCTTAAGGAACATATCCTAGTGTTTTATTGCACTCCAGCGACGTAACTATTCACTTCAGTCGTAGATATTTTCCTAATCAAAATACTTGAATGTAATCAAACGCAGCACGCCATAATCCGTCTATGTTACGACTAAACGTTTGCGTGAGTGGATTTACACTTTGTTATTTACTTTATACTCTGTGTGATAATCGAAGAAAAAGGAAACAGAGTCCTCAACTAGCTCTTCAGCAACCAATCGTTACAAAATGAACATGTATTTTTGATTAGTGAAAGGGTGGACTATACTAAAATGTTGCGAATAATGGTAAAAAATATATATTTACTTATGGTTAATTATTCGATAAATACTCCAAGCTCTAATTGATCTTGAGACTTAATCAGCAATTCGAAACTTAAAACCATTCGCTGAAGCCTGTTTGTGAAACAACTACACAGTTTATGTGATCCGTAAGTTCACAACTAGATCGCTAGCATCCGCATAGGTCAACTTCTTTCAGTTATCCTTGGCTTCTTAAAAGTAGGAGTGTAGTCACTCCGGAATCTCACCGCCTCGTGATTAATCAATGATAAAGCAAATTGCGCGCGGTATGTAAATATCTACTCTCAAGTGAATAGTTCTTATAGCGACTCAAACTGAGCGCCAAAACATTCCACTTGCGTTACCTTAAATACAATGTAAACATCGGGTCCAAAGTATCGATATTCCTTTGTTGACATTCGATTAGAATTTTAGACCAAAAGACAGGAAAGAGTTTATGTGACCCCGACTGTATGACATTTTTTCCATGTCTGCAATCTTTCCACAGCGATAATTTATTCACTCAAGTAAGCAAGTATCTAGATATTTTCTATAGATAATATTTTTTTGGACTTCGAAGTAATATCACTATATATCTGCGCATAAACATGACTAATAATTAAAGCATCTTAGAAAATATATTTGAAGAAAAAACGAGGTAATCGTAATGCGCGTGTCGCTCTAGAACATGATGGCGGTGTAAGGGTATTTAACTCTGAATGTCATCAACGAATTTGAATCAATATGCTTGTGGATTGTCTAGAAGGGAATGACCTATGACTGCATAAGTCAAGAGTCTTATTTTCTTGACGTGTGGAAAATCATTCAATTTTAGATGCGCTGCTATTTTTAGATACGTTTTTTTGTTTGCATATATTTTGCTGTTTTGTTTTGTGTTTGTTTTTTTTTAATTTCAGTTTGAAAATCGTTCTTATTACTTCAACTAGATAATAAAACAGCAATGACTGTATTGTAATAACTTTAAAGTATGCTTAATTACTAGAGAAGAGAAAACTAAAATCGAATTATTATGTTAGCGCTGAACCACGAGCTAGAGAAACCATTTCTGTTTGCCGTACTCTTTGTAGTTCGTCCTAGACGTTTGTATCGGTCAAATGCAATCGTTTTTCAGTGCAACCCTTTCAGTTCAAATCAAGCGTACAAATATCTTTACATCACATGATATCCCTTGACTATCAAATTATAAGTGGACTACATTGTATAAGTTGCAAAGACCATTTCGTATGGGTGTCGCTAACTATTATTGAACTACTGTTGCGCGTTCAAAGTCAACGCGCAATCTAGGTAAATAATCCAAAATTAAATTGCACCGAGGTATTTGTTAAAAAATAGAGGGCTAAGTGTGTCGCGGTTTTGGATTTTTCGCAAAATCACAACGCGCGTTACACTGTTTACAGAAACATAACTGCAATAGAAAATAGAATAGAGGAGAGGGAAAAAACGCGCCACAAATTCTTGTGACAATGAAAGTTTTTCTCTTTTGATTCGATTTCCTAATCGTTTTAAACCTCTTGAATTCGAAGTTCCCACTCGAAGTCCACTCAGTGCGTCTCACAAGGAATCCTTGTCTAGTCTACATACGTTATAGCAATCCAATACCTTTTGATTTTCTTAATTATCCAAGATTAAGTATTTCAAATATTTATTCAGACTCATGTTTTCTTGGAATAAGTTTAGTTTATGTTATGTCTCACAGCACTGCGTGTATTGATTTTAGTTTCTTTCAAGATATATCTTCTGATTTCATGATTGAAAGATCCTTATGAATACTTTGACGAAAACTTGGCCAAATCGACACTTGAAGACGTGAAGCAAAATGAGATCTAGGCGAGAATAATCCGGAATAAACTCACGGAAAGATAAGCCAAGTAATATCTTAGTTTAGTCGGAAAAATTTCAAAGCTAAAGTCGGAAAGCTAAAACTAATGATATATTGTATTGATTGATGCTAGTCTCGGAAAATGAGAATCTATGATGGTTTATGTTGAGGCCAGGGCATAGATGTATGAGATTCTGATGTGATTTTTATCGATTGTTTAGTAAAAACAAGACACCCTGTGTTTTAAGGTTATACATCGCCTCAAGCGTTTTTTACACTTTTGGCTTATCGCCTTATCCATGTTCATAATGGCAATAGATTTACTTGGCGTTACTTTAACCATTGGATTCAGGATTTTCTGGTAAAACGTGTTAAATAGGCAATGGAAAACACGAAAGTACGGCAAATGAACTCGACGCACTTAATGATATGATGTACTGAAACCAGATTTCGTGCAGATGGTGCGGTACGGGTGTCGTTACCCTGACTGTGACGGAGCCGTATCGATCCGAGCGATTTATCAATAGGGCGCATATCTCGTGCGCAATGTTTAGTTAGGTCGCCGAATCGTGCCTGATATAGTAATTTTTGAGAGGAAAGGGAGGGAAAGGGAGAGAGGAAGGTAGAACACTATGATAGACGGCACGATCAAGATACGGTTTGTAGGCTTTTGGCGTAAAATCATTATATGACATGTCACGACACATTGGCATCGTGTATTGCATAAGTACAAGACTAACCAATGATGATATTAGTTATATTACTTGTAACTAGAGATGCAGGAACTCGCTGCTTTATGGGCTGGATTTAGTTATGAGAGAGCGCAAAACGATAGCCATCCCAGGTCTTGACACGTAACATAGCTCGATATGCAACAAGTGTTTTAGGAAAATCTAACCACTTTAGGAGACGTTTTTCTCTAATTTAAGGTCAATAACGTGTTATCAATAGGTCAAAATTTTATCTAAAAAATTTATAGCGTTTTATTCTTTTTCCGATAGTGGTTTTTGCGGAAAGTACAAAAGGCTTGATTAACATGCTTGTGTATCCCTAGAAAAGGGAGGCTTGTATTTTATGCTGCTACAGCTATTTTTGTTTACGTCATTCCACTTGAATATTTTGTCATATTTTAAAACATAACTTTTCATGCTAGCTTCGGCTGTTACCTTACTGTGGATTTACTGTGTGGTAAGTGGTCGCATATGGGAGAGTCGCGTCTAGATAGATGGTCGTAAACGAGAGGTATTTTTTCTTTAATATGGTCGTATACGAGAGGTATTTTTTCTTTAATATGGTCGTATACGAGAGGTATTTTTTCTTTAATATGGTCGTATACGAGAGGTAGTTTTTCTTTAATATGGTCGTAAACGAGAGGTAGTTTTTCTTTAATATGGTCGTAAACGAGAGGTAGTTTTTCTTTAATATGGTCGTATACGAGAGGTATTTTTTCTTTAATATGGTCGTATACGAGAGGTAGTTTTTCTTTAATATGGTCGTAAACGAGAGGTAGTTTTTCTTTAATATGGTCGTATACGAGAGGTAGTTTTTCTTTAATATGGTCGTATACGAGAGGTAGTTTTTCTTTAATATGGTCGTATACGAGAGGTAGTTTTTCTTTAATATGGTCGTATACGAGAGGTAGTTTTTCTTTAATATGGTCGTATACGAGAGGTAGTTTTTCTTTAATATGGTCGTATACGAGAGGTAGTTTTTCTTTAATATGGTCGTATACGAGAGGTAGTTTTTCTTTAATATGGTAAGTTACTGTGTGGTAAGTGGTCGCATATGGGAGAGTCGCTTCTAGATAGATGGTCGTATACGAGAGGTAGTATTTCGTAAAGATGGTCGTATACGCGAGGTGATATCTCCCGATAGATGATCGCATAAGTGAGTTGAGGTGACAATTCCAGGTTTCCATATGATCGTATGCGTGAGGTGGTGTTTCCAGGCCAGATGATCGGATCTTTTTTCATTTAACTTGCTTATCCAACTGCGCTATTCAATGACAATCGTTTCGTAGCAAAGCAAGAATTCAGCACAGTAATAGTCATTAGCTAAAGCCTCTTAGCGGATAATCCCTTGCTTACAGACAAGAATTCTCTGATCACTCCAGTAATGATTACCTCTTCCTTATCTATATCATAGTTAATATTCGTTACTCATTGGCTTCGCAAACAAATATCGATCGACGAATCGTTAATACAGCTATTTTTGCGCAATAATTTAAGCAAATAGATATAAATTAATTTACTCGTATAAATTCTTTTCAGCACATGGAGCTCAATTTGGAGGACATAACAATAGGTTTCCAATTCTCGGGAGATTGAAATTCTTTTGTTTTGTCCTCCAATCCAAATTGAGCTCCTTTGATTTCACATGCAAGGGGTCTATTGGATTGCCCTGGTTCAGATATTATTCGCTTTATAGTATTCAATATTCACAAGACATTTTCTTTAACTGAATGCACATATAGCACTGCTAAATAGCATAACGGTCAAGTACTAGGTTATCGCCAGGAAGCGACCAGGCTGTCCCTGAGATAATATTATTCGTAAAATTTTTTACGTCAATCAAAATAGCAATGCACACTAAATAAAATAATGATTTCCCACTAAAAGAACAACAATTTTTATAAGAAAAACCAGTGACAAGAAGCTACGAGTGAAGACTGTTTGTAGCACCTCAGGCATCAGACTACAAGATTACAAAGGCTGGTTGTCTTTTTTTCGTTCTATTGGAAGGTGCAATTTTTCAAAGATACGTAGAAAAATAATGTATTAGTTCTTTTGCCGCAAAATGGATTCATTGTAAGAAGAAACAGGATTGCCGAGTGTTAGGGGTTTTCTGTGATGCAATAATGCATAATAATGCACAATAATAATGCACAAAAATCATGCGCAATAATTGCATAGAAGAGTATCAATAGCGCAAGGATAGAAAAATAATTCAATTTTCAATTTCTAAGTAAGATTGATTAGACTGTTTTTGTCTTAGTGTGAGTTACGCCTGTGATACTCATTAACCAAATCAGCTTAAGCGCAATTAAATCTTAGAGAAGATTGAAGAAAAAGCGACCAAGGTAAAAAAGGGTGGAAGTGACCTTACATTGAAAACCAACTTGACAAAAGATAAACATCACCAATCGACCCTAAATGCCTATCAGCTTTTTAACTACGTTTGAGGTGCTCCTCCTGTCTATCCAATGACCTCGGCTTTGTTAAGGATTCATGTATCACACGGTACTTACTTAGTAGGCCAACCGATCATTTTTAATCATGTTCTCTCTCACCAGCCGCTTGCCGCACATAATAAAATAAACTGTTGACTTCTTACGTTTGCGCAAGAATTGATCACTCTCTAAAGCTTAATTCCTGGTTCACTGAAGGAGACTAAAAATGGAAGCGTTGATGACAGGAGATTAATGGTTTTTATTAGGTTATCGTAAATATATCGTCGTAATCTTCAAAAGGAATGTGGGAGTCGTATTTATTTTAAATTAAATTTTGAGGCCAAGTTTTTGGTATCAATTTTCCTTTAATTTAGGAATATAAGGGCATAAGAAATAATGTTCTGGAGGTTATTTTTGGAATTTGCGCAGTAGATAATCTAAATAAAGAACATGGGTGACGACTTTACCGAAATAATTGACGCAATTAATCAACTTATAGTACACTCAACAAAATTACTCGACTCTGATTGGTCGAGAAGAGTACAATTATAGCGTTAATTGTACTCAGTAGGAGTACCAAATGAAGTCGCTATGACAACACGGCCAAAACAATGTCAAAACAATTATTTTCTAACATTTCGTACTTAAATATAAATGAAATTCTAAAGCCGTAAGAACTAATCTTTTTTATGCATTTCAGTTGCGCGATGGACTGAAAATCGGCTGCTAAATAGACAAAGATTAACGGGGTCGCTTCGCATTTTTTTACTGAAATTTTGTTGAGTGAACTATTTACAAATTCTTAGTTAATAAAACAAAAGGCACTTGCGCAACTATTAAAAGCAACATCAATACTAACGATTGCAACCCCAACAAACAAACCTATTGTGTATTTTTAGATAGAAGAGAAGAAAAGCAATTTTGGATTCAGAATAGAACTGTTTAGTAAATGTTCTAAGCCATGTGGAGGAGGTCAGTTTTAACCTTCAGTTATCCTATTTCAGACCACGTGTCATTCTCTTGAGTATCATTCCTTTGTTTACTATACATCATTTATTACAATCATTAACCTGGATAGAACATGTGGTCATTCACCTGTTCGGGTTCGATGGAATGACATGTGATCTGAATTTCTCAAGCATTGCGCCCAGATTAATTGTCAAGTGAAAACACTTTTTATGGATTTTTAGCATTGCGCCCAGATGTATTGTCAAGTGAAAACACTTTCGACGGATTTTTTCCTTACTTCAACCACGCGTAAACAATGCACCATATGATTTATGATGTATCCCAATGTATCCCATGATGCATCACCTGTAGTGGTTGTGACGTACCCATCACTTTGAGGTAGTTTATTTAAAACATTCTTCTTGAAGTACAGCATTTATTTTCTTTATATCTGTAGGTACGCAAGTAGGTATTTACGTATGTTATAACAAGACAAGTACTCTAGCTGTTAAACCATCGCATTGTCGACATCTAAACCCACCTGGTCGATACCTTAGGGTATGCAACATGCGACCGTGTGCCCACAGGTAAATAATGATTCCATCTTGTTCCCACATCCCCCTCCTTAAAATTCAGATAAATTCCGGTTGTACGAAGGGTGGATAGCGCTATCCAATTGACAAATCCTTATCCACTGGATAAGTCGATGCTCTTATCCAATAAATTTATCCACTGGATGAGATTTATCCATCGGATAGCGCTATCCACCCTTCGTACAACTAAACCCAGTACTTTTAGTATTGATTCTACATGAAGTGAATAGTCGAGTGGTGAAATATTTCTCCATTTGAGAGTTGCGTGAAATGTTGTACCATTCAACTATTCAATTCATATAGAATCAATACTAAAAGTAGAGTTTATATGCACTTTAAGATTAATATTTTAAATGAAAAGAGAGAGAAAGACTGCAAATAATTTTGTCGATATATTTTTATTGCTCTATTTTTTTATTATCAAGGTGGCACACGGGAAAATGGAGTCCCTGTTCTACCTCTTGTGGTGAAGGAATGAAACAACGACATGTAGAATGCATCAACCGACACGACGTTAAAGTCTCGAGTCTGAAATGCGCGCGGATGAAAGTTCCGCGATGGAAACGTAAATGCGGTTTAGCTGACTGTAAACCTGAATTCCACGTTGGATCATGGTCAAAGGTATATACTACGACTAGCTGATGCTACTGGAGTACTACTATCCATCCCTCCTCCCTCCCTATTTCCCTCCCTCCCTCACTTCCTCTACTCCTTGCCCCTCGAATCCTTTATATCTATACTCGTTTTTCATTTCCTTTTATTACTATTACTATTACTATTAAGTGTTCCTCTAGTTGCGGCGAAGGAAGAAAGAGTCGAACTGTGGTCTGTAAGCAAAACCTTGCTAATGGTACAGTCATTACAGTACCTCATTCAAGTTGTGACGGGATGGTGCCTGCTAAAGCTGTAAAATGCAAGAAAACTGAGTGCAGTAAGTCATATAACAGAAGAAATAGAGTAGATTTAATGCCACTGAGAAAGACCCGACCTCGCATGGCATTGTCACAAAATTGACGACATTCTTTAAGCCAATCACGGCGTGGTATTTTCATACCTCGACATACGAATTCTACTCATGGATTTTATGCATATGTCTCACGTTGTATGAGCTTCACTTTTGTAGAGTTCACTTTTGCGAACTCCGGCATTTTAACTTCTTGTTGTGAAACTCGTTTCCCAATGTTGCCAGCTATAAATATAAAAGGCTGGTTACCGACTGATTATTTTTTGATTGATTATTGCGAAAAATCGAATTTCATCTAGCAACCCGCAATACCGAGTTTGCAGAATTTCGGAAACCGCAGTAAATCCGTTTCTATGTTATTCTTATCTGTATTTTATTTGCTTTCTCAGTGCACGAATCGTCAGGAGGATGGCATGGTAATTCTTATTCTATAAATATCTTCAAATAATAATGAGATAACTAGCTAAAAACTAGAGTGAGCTAGTAAAAAGGGATTTTACCACCCCTTTTTTTATTTACTCCGACGAAGGACTAGCGTCCTAAACGTCAGTAAGTTTTTTCATCTTTTCACGGTGTATAATTTACCCTTTTATCATTACTGTTTCAAATAATAATGTTTGCGCGCGCGCTAATTTAACCTACACGAAATTGACAATTTCCAAAAGCATGACCGTTACTTTGCAAGTAAATAGTGCCCACTGGGTATCAATCCTCGCCTTTAATTGTGATAACATTTCCACTATAACTTTGTTTAGATATTCAAGGGGAAGAGTCGTTTGACCAAGAAGAAGACGACGATGGTAAGCTGACGAAAAATATAATAAAAATCATTAGATCAGGGACAATAACCGCATCAAAATTGTCGTCAAGAACCCCTTAGCAGATGGAGATTTGTTTTTCGCTACTAGCGGGCTCGCACCAAAAGACCTATCAGCCTATTCAATCGGAACGCATCCTGCTCCTTTCCTAACACTTCTCCAATGTTCTACCAATTCTGCCTGCTTTATAACTGCGCACGAAACGCGCGCGCATTTTCAGTTGCGTCATTCCTATCCAAAAACGGAACGGTTATTGAAATTTGTATTTTATAAAACAAATGAAAAACTTGCTTGATGTGTTGTGTGCAGTTATAAAGCCCTTGGAGATTGGCAGAACACTCTCACACTTCTCTCGTGTTCTGTCAATCCCCGCGTGCTTTATAACTGCGCACGACACGCGCACGCGTTTTCTATTTCACCAGTTATAGATGAGTCAAAACGTACGAATTATTTCCCTTTTTGAATCCTAGCTTCTGACGCATCTGCTGCTGGTTCAGGCGGTGGCGGAGGAGGAACAATAGTTGGTAAAGGTAAGCTGCATGAAATTAGGTAAATCTATGTCAATGATGGATGGTAATGGATGGAAGTTGACTCACCTCTTATCTCCGGGTCCCTGGTTCAATTCCTCATGAATCACATGAGAGTAGAGTTTGTAAGGTCTCTTCCTTGAATTAAATTTTTTTGGGTCCTACACGCTAAATTTCAATTGAATCTTTGAATTAGCCTTGCCCTGACTTTGATCAGCCCAGAGGTTGTTTCAGGGTTTGATCTGTGAGTTAGCCTTGCCCTGACTTCGATCAGCCCAGAGGTTGTTTCAGGGTTGGATCTGTGAGTTAACCTTGCCCTGACTTCAATCAGCCCAGAGGTTGTTTCAGGATTCAATATTTTATTTAGCCTTTCCTTGACTTAGATCCACCCACAGGTTGTTTCAGGGTACCGCCTTAAAATTATGAACAGAGGTAGATTGTGAATAGTTGATACTTTCTAGCTTAGGTTATCATTTCTCCAGGTGCTTTTAAACATTCAATATTTTTGCAGATCCTCCGATCATTAAAGTAAGCACAAAACCAAAATACATCCTCGGGAAGAAAACGTCACTTTCTGTTCTCGTTGGTACTAAAGTTTGGGCCGTCAAGGGTTCTGAAATAACAGTGTCATGTACAGCAACAGGGAAGTTTCCCTCGACGATTACATGGTTAAGAGATGGCTTCGAGATCACTAGCTACTTCGAATATGATGTCGGTATTGTCAACGGTAATTTGAAGATTCGCGAGGTTGGTAGATTCAATGAAGGAACGTATGTCTGTGAGGCGAAGAGTCAAGGTGGAACTGCAACAGCTACATTTGCTCTTATGGTGTTAGGTACGACACATTTATATTTATACCACTGATTTTTCAAGGGAATGATGTAACCTTTTTAATGCATAAATCCGAATATGCAGGGTTAAAAATGTTAAACATGATCTGGTGAGGGGTGGGTTGGGTTGGGGTACGGGAATTGTTTTTGACACCTCTTCTCGGGGTGTTTGCAAGGCCGGTGATAACATGATAGATGGTCAAATACCGCAAAGAAAACACCATGTATGTCGTAAAATACCGGGTAGGAGTTCAGAGAATCAAAACGCTTTAAATAATGTCCAGAAGCAAATACCAGATGGCAATATACAAAGCAAAGTACTGAAGTACTGTGGTACCGGATACTGATAAAATATCGGATTGCATTATACCGGGTGGTACTTGGGAGTAGCTTTTAACGCAAAATACTGTCGACAAGAAATTCTGATAATAACTAGTTTTCTGTCCTAATATCTTTACAGTTCTCAACAAACCGACTATTATTGGTGATAAGTCTTCCCTCTCGTTTGGACCTGATAAAGAGAAGGTCGAGGTGACTGTCGGTGGCAAAGTTACTCTTTTCACTGGTTCATCGCTCACAATAAAATGTCCAGTCGTTGGAAAACCACTACCACGTGTTTGGTGGCTTAGTCAGGGCAGACCGATATCTGTTGGTAAAGCCAAAATGATCGGTAATGATTTGGTTATAGAAAAGATAGACAAGATTTACTCCCTGGAATACACTTGCAATGCAAGGAGTTTCCGTGGTAGTGCGAGCGCCACTACAAGCGTCAGTGTACTGGGTGAGTCAATGTTAACCGGCTGCCTCTGTATCATCATCATCATCATCATCATCATCATCATAGTCGCTGTTAGCATAATTTATATTGGAAACAGCGCTTTATAAATAAATAAACTATTATCACCATCAACATTTATATTATTAGCATTATTATTAGCATCAGCATCAGCATTAGCATTAGCATTAGTATACACTTGCAATGGACCTTTCTCAAAAGTATCGTGAATGCGAGGCTTACATGAAAATAAAAACGAAATCACACTTTTCTTGATGGAATTTGTGACATTTCTTATGTATTTCTATGTTAGCCTCGCATTCGAGACAATTGTTTTAATAATTTTCTTAAATAACTATTTCATATAACTTAATTGCAGATCTGTCCCCACCCAGGATAGACGCCCAAATCAAAGTCATTGATGCACCCATGAGTCAGAGAAAGGTCTTAATTGTGATTGGTACGAACCTGACTCTAATATCAGGCGCAGCCCTTATGATAAAATGTCCAGTTACGTCCAAACCGGCCCCGTTTTTCTCGTGGATGGCAAAAGGAAAGCCCATAGATGGACGCGTCAAACGTATTATGATATCACGTGATAAGTCGTCCATTATTGTCAACAAGATGGGGGTAGCTGATACTGGTGTTTATAGCTGTTCGGCCAAGAATGTTGCTGGAAAAGATACCAAGTCTTCTTACGTGAAAATAGTGGGTATGTGTAAAAATCTGCGATAGAATTGAGTTAGTCAAAGATACCAAGTCTTCTTACGTGAAAATAGTGGGTATGTGTAAAAATCTGCGATAGAATTGATTTAGTCAAAGCAATAGTTATAAGAGTACTGTTTTTCCATTTCACCACGTGTCATTCCCTAGATTTTCATTTTCTTTGTTTAACGGTTGCGGACGAGAAGACACAAACAAGTGGCCATTAGGGGCTAGAGATGCTAGCTGGTTTTTTTATCTCGTCCTTAAACTCATGACAACATGGTTTCTAACACGTTATCGTTAACTCTATAATAATTTTATATTGATTTTCTTTCATTCTTGGTCGTTTTTTTAACAGCTCCTGAGCCTCCTTCGATCCAAAGTAAATCAGGATTTCGTTCGTCGCTGGAGAAGGACCAAGAGTTGACCGTAACGATAGGAGAACAGGCCACTGCCCTTACAGGAACTCTGCTAAGGATCATCTGCCCTGCTAAAGGCTTGCCTTCGCCCGTAATTTCTTGGCAGATCAACCGTAGAACGGTCACTCGTTTTGTTAGTCAGTATGTGGTCCAAGGGAACACCCTTGTCATTAAGAAGCTTACTAGAAATGAAAACGGAGATATCGCTTGTACAGCAATGAACCCGGTTGGATCAGCTACTAACAGCTCCAAAGTTAACGTTATAGGTAAAATATAATTCATTCAGTCTTTGCTTTCAGTCAATGATTGGACTCAACCGAATTGCTGTTCCATACTTTAGGATTTTTGCCTTCTGATAGTTCAATTACCGGTCAAAGTAATGGTCGGTGTCTGAACTAGAACTAAACTTATTACAATGGCTAATGGTGTTTCCCATTTTTTTTAATAGCTGGGCTGAAGCCACAAATCAAGTCAAAAACTGGCCGTGTAATCGGAGAAGGGAACATTGAAGAAGCAAGTATCACAATAGGCCAAGATCTTCGCATCATCGAAGACATGATCTTTAGACTTCGATGCCCTGTGACTGGTTTCCCCAGACCAACTGTCACTTGGACTATCAATGACAATGACGTGGTGTCATCGCAACGAGTACTCATTGACAAGGCCAATCATGATCTGATTATAAATGGGATACAGAAGGCAGATACTGGACAGTATGTGTGCACGGCTGTCAATCCTTTGGGCGAAGCCAGTAAATCCTCATTTATTAGCATCATAGGTTCGTATGCTCTTTTTACGCTAGATTTTATTCACACCTTTAGTGTTCTCAAACTTCATATGGAAGTGCATGCTCGTGCGCAAATCGTGCGCTTCACAGTTCGACCGTAGAATACAACTTCGAATTCATGTTAAAAACCAAATATAGGGATAAGTTTTTAGGTAATTGCCAAAAGAATAATGACTTGTACACGCCGCATTGTTCAAATTTTCTTTTATAATTCTGTGGTGCGTGCGTATCGTAGACATATCGTAGTTAAAAGCGTCCTAAGTCAAGTGTAAGGAGTTCCGATATTAACGATAAAATATGATATTATGAGCTTTTATGGGTTCTGTGACAAATTTGGTTTTATTTATCTGCACCACAGATGAAAAAAGCGTCTCAATTGAAATTGGCAAGGCCAAGCTTGACACAACCAAGGGCGTAGCACCCGTCAATATGAAGATTGGAGATTCCTTGACCGCACTCTCAGGCACTGATGTCACCATCTTTTGTAACGTCAGGGGGGTGCCATTCCCTTACGTTAAATGGCGCAGAAATGGAAAGCAGTTTGAGGAGAAAGATTTTAAGGGTCAGTTTAGGAAATTCAATAAGGACACTGTCTTGAAGATCCATCAGGTATCACCTCAAGTAGCGGGAGAATATGAGTGTATAGCCACCAATGTTGGAGGTGCTGATCGGGTATCGTCCACTATTACTGTAATAGGTAAGGGTATTGGCGGTTTCTTAGATTTTTTCTTTGGCTTTTAAGTGCTAACCTCGTAAGACAAAAATGATTTTTTCCCCTAGCTAGTTTGAATCCACGTATGTATATTCCCAACTTTACTCTACTCAGAAAATAAAATATACATTATATTGTGCTCTGGAAAATTCCAAGCGACAGTACCCTCCCCTCCAGATATACTACCAAGCTCACGCAAAGTAGTTGGTTTTCACTATACGTATAGGTTAACATAGTCTTAAATCTCTGCACTGTTACCCGATTGTATGTCATAACGGTATGTCATTTTCGTAGCGTCACAAAGTCCTTCGATAAATTTTGGTACCGCCAGGCAAGAGTCCCTTGACGATCTCTCAAACGTCCAAGCAACCGTCGGCTCGTCTGTCAGAATGCTCGCTGGCTCATTGTTGTCCATTTCATGCCCTTCAAGTGGTGTGCCACTTCCTTCTTTCTCGTGGGATTTCAATGGCAAACCAATCAAAAGCCTAGGAAGATTTCAGCTTATTGGCAACAGTCTAGTCATCAATCAGACCAAGTCTCTTGACACTGGACGGTATAGATGCACGGCTACCAATATAGTGGCAAGTGATAAACGACATTCAGATGTGACTGTCTTAGGTAAGTTGAAATGATCACGAAACTAGAAATAGAATGTTCCTGACAAAGAGTGTCTGAGGGGTCGGGGTATCACTCGAATTGAAGGGTAAGTTCCTAAGTACGGGGTTTTCGTATAAGTGGGAATCGATAATGCACGTCCGTAGTCTTATTGTCAAATTCGTGCCGTAACCGTAACTTCGCATTGTGATTGGTTGAATTACAAGAACACACTGGGAAGCCATTTCAATGCATGTCGTACCGTTTACGTGTTTTAATTCGGTACCGTTTGTTTTACCACTTATACAAAAACAGTTCTATGAATTATACCGTAAATTGCTCAAGAACAAAGCGCCCGAGGTAAATGATAACTTTGTCTGCTCAGTCGCGGAGAAAAACAGGCAAGCAAGTAATGTCAAAGGAATAGACTACGGTGTTTTTTCTTACCACCATGCCCATTTCCTTGTACTATTGCATCTAACATTGTTCATTCTAGATCTAATGGCGTTAAGTTTTCTATCTTTACAAGAAGTCTATTTACTTTATATATGACATTGTAACTGTTAATCTTTAGCTCCGAGTAAGCCTCAAATACAAGGAAAACCCAAAGACCAAGAGGTCCTTGCAGCTATCCCTGTTATAACGGAAGTTGGAAGCACCATCAAAAGCATCGAGGGAGCCAGTCTGCAATTAAGGTGCACTGCAAAAGGACTGCCAACGCCCAAGATTCAGTGGAAATTCGAGGAGATTGTAGTATCGGGGGAAATACTAAAGCTGCCTAACTTGGATCCTGGCGACTCGAAGGAATATACCTGTGAAGCTAGTAATCTTGCTGGTGTTGATAGAAGAGTAACATCATTATTTGTTAGAGGTAATCGTATATTATTTGTGACTTATAACATGGATGCCATAAAATGCTAGTTATAAGCCCTGAGCTTACACTTCTTCAAAGGTTTTTTTGTTCTTAGAACGATAAAAGAACAATAGAATCCAGTGATAAAGGGCTGAGGGACTTATAAGATAAAATACTGTTGATGATCTTCATCATGGAGATGACTTTGTTGATTATCGATGATACTGATAAGATGTTGTTGATAATGATGATGCTTATAATGATGCCTTTTGCTATGATAATTTTTTTCCTGTTGAGGTCGATGCTAATTTACTTATTATTTTTTTTGATAAAGTTGATCAGGTTTTGCATATTTTAACTATTCGATCTCGTTTATTATTTTCCATATAAATACTACTATTTTATTTTAATTAACTTTCAGCCTTAGAGAAACCCCTAATATTGTCCTCCAAAGGAAGCGTCACCAATTTGAAAAGAAATCAGAAAATTGCAGCCAGCATTGGAAAATCCATCACTATCATTAAAGGCACGATCCTCGGGCTGCTATGTCACGTGGTTGGGTTCCCGTCACCGACTATTGCATGGACAAAAGACACTGTCACACTTCAACGTGGTAGAGGTTTCACTCCTTTCCGCCAAAACCTGACACATCACGGCATGGCTATTGATACTAGATTAAGCACAGATTTTAGCGGAAAGTATGAATGTGTTGCGTCAAACGCTGGCGGGTCTGTTGCTGCGTCGTCGGTCGTTGTTGTAAAAGGTACGTAAAGAATAGTTTTAGAGCGGATTCTGCTTTCACGACACGGTCACGGCACGGATTTTACTGCATTTTTTATAATCACATCGCTCGAGATGATGTACATACAAACAGAATTTTTCTACATGCTTTTACGACTCGGTTACTTTTACGACACGGATTTGACTGAATTCATCGACCCAATCACATCGCTCGAAATTGATGCTCATGCATATTTTTTGTCTATGCAGTCACGGTCATGGTACGCAATCTCGTATATCTTATTGATCACTTCATTCAGTCTTAACTGTACTTTTATTGGCAAGTATCCAAGCGATAACGAAACTAAGGTACCATGACGAAAGGACTGACAAGCAAGACACATCGTTTACGGAAGCTTTCCTAATAACTGTTGTTTGTCATCCTTTCAGCACCATCTAAACCCGTCATCAAGTCCACTAAACTAGTAGGATCAATCGGTTGGACAAAAACTCTCGACAACCGCGACCCACGCGTCATCACTATCGGAGACAACGCTGAGGTGCTTACTGGTACAGAAGTCACAATCAACTGTCCCGTGTCTGGTTTACCTCAACCTTCCGTCACGTGGTCTGCGGGCCGCAGAAGGCTTTCGTCTGGAGGAAAGTATATAATACCGAAATCAAATGTTTTGGTTATTGGTACTCAACGATTCCGATCCATCGTGGCAGATTCGCTGGAATACAGGTGTGATGCTGCTAATTACTTAGGAAGAGACTATGCCGTTTCAAAAATAAGGTTCACAGGTAAACCTAATTAAAGCTAAGCTATATTTTCTTACTTTATATAACCAGGACAGACGGAACTAATTCTTTTTAAATCAATGGTCTGGGGTCTCGAAGACGAGCTCGATTCCTGAACTGAGCAACACATCCCTTTATTATATTCGAGGGTTTTTCCCATCGGTTTTTCTCCATTCGTAAAACTTGGAAGACTTAATAAATATATGATCTGTGAGTTAGCCTTGCCCTGACTTAGATCAGCCCAGAGGTTGTTTCAGTGTTCGATCTGTGAGTTAGTTGTGACCTGACTTAGATCAGCCCAGAGGTTGTTTCAGGGTTAGATCTGTGAGTAAGTTGTGACCTGACTTAGATCAGCCCAGAGGATGTTTCAGGGGTTCGATCTGTGAGTTAGTTGTGCCCTGACTTAGATCAGCCCAGAGGTTGTTTCAGGGTTGGATCTGTGAGTTAGTTGTACCCTGACTTTGATCAGCCCAGAGGTTGTTTCAGTGTTCGATCTGTGAGTAAGTTGTGACCTGACTTAGATCAGCCCAGAGGATGTTTCAGGGGTTCGATCTTAGATCAACCCAGAGGTTGTTTCAGGGTTTGATCTGTGAGTAAGCCGTGCCCTGCCTTAGATCAACCCAGAGGTTGTTTCAGGGTTTGATCTGTGAGTTAGCCATGCCCTGACTTAGATCAACCCAGAGGTTGTTTCAGGGTTTGATCTGTGAGTTAGCCATGCCCTGACTTAGATCAACCCAGAGGTTGTTTCAGGGTTGGATCTGTGAGTTAGTTGTACCCTGACATAGATCAGCCCAGAGGTTGTTTCAGGGTTGGATCTGTGAGTTAGTTGTACCCTGACTTAGATCAGCCCAGAGGATGTTTCAGGGTTGGATCTGTGAGTTAGTTGTGCCTTGACTTAGATAAGCCCAGAGGTTGTTTCAGGGTTGGATCTGTGAGTTAGTTGTACCCTGACTTAGATCAACCCAGAGGTTGTTTCAGGGTTGGATCTGTGAGTTAGTTGTGCCCTGACTTAGATCAGCCCAGAGGTTGTTTCAGGGTTGGATCTGTGAGTTAGTTGTACCCTGACTTAAATCAGCCCAGAGGTTGTTTCAGGGTTGGATCTGTGAGTTAGTTGTGCCCTGACTTAGATCAGCCCAGAGGTTGTTTTAGGGTTGGATCTGTAAGTTAGTTGTACCCTGACTTAGATCAGCCCAGAGGTTGTTTCAGTGTTCGATCTGTGAGTTAGTTGTGACCTGACTTAGATCAGCCCAGAGGTTGTTTCAGGGTTAGATCTGTGAGTAAGTTGTGACCTGACTTAGATCAGCCCAGAGGTTGTTTCAGGGGTTCGATCTGTGAGTTAGTTGTACCCTGACATAGATCAGCCCAGAGGTTGTTTCAGGGTTAGATCTGTGAGTTAGTTGTACCCTGACTTAGATCAGCCCAGAGGATGTTTCAGGGTTGGATCTGTGAGTTAGTTGTGCCTTGACTTAGATAAGCCCAGAGGTTGTTTCAGGGTTGGATCTGTGAGTTAGTTGTACCCTGACTTAGATCAACCCAGAGGTTGTTTCAGGGTTGGATCTGTGAGTTAGTTGTGCCCTGACTTAGATCAGCCCAGAGGTTGTTTCAGGGTTGGATCTGTGAGTTAGTTGTACCCTGACTTAAATCAGCCCAGAGGTTGTTTCAGGGTTAGATCTGTGAGTTAGTTGTGCCCTGACTTAGATCAGCCCAGAGGATGTTTCAGGGTTGGATCTGTGAGTTAGTTGTGCCTTGACTTAGATAAGCCCAGAGGTTGTTTCAGGGTTGGATCTGTGAGTTAGTTGTACCCTGACTTAGATCAACCCAGAGGTTGTTTCAGGGTTGGATCTGTGAGTTAGTTGTGCCCTGACTTAGATCAGCCCAGAGGTTGTTTCAGGGTTGGATCTGTGAGTTAGTTGTACCCTGACTTAAATCAGCCCAGAGGTTGTTTCAGGGTTGGATCTGTGAGTTAGTTGTGCCCTGACTTAGATCAGCCCAGAGGTTGTTTTAGGGTTGGATCTGTAAGTTAGTTGTACCCTGACTTAGATCAGCCCAGAGGTTGTTTCAGTGTTCGATCTGTGAGTTAGTTGTGACCTGACTTAGATCAGCCCAGAGGTTGTTTCAGGGTTAGATCTGTGAGTAAGTTGTGACCTGACTTAGATCAGCCCAGAGGTTGTTTCAGGGGTTCGATCTGTGAGTTAGTTGTGCCCTGACTTAGATCAGCCCAGAGGTTGTTTCAGGGTTAGATCTATGAGTTAGTTGTACCCTGACTTTGATCAGCCCAGAGGTTGTTTCAGTGTTCGATCTGTGAGTAAGTTGTGACCTGACTTAGATCAGCCCAGAGGATGTTTCAGGGGTTCGATCTTAGATCAACCCAGAGGTTGTTTCAGGGTTTGATCTGTGAGTAAGCCGTGCCCTGCCTTAGATCAACCCAGAGGTTGTTTCAGGGTTTGATCTGTGAGTTAGCCATGCCCTGACTTAGATCAACCCAGAGGTTGTTTCAGGGTTTGATATGTGAGTTAGCCATGCCCTGACTTAGATCAACCCAGAGGTTGTTTCAGGGTTTGATCTGTGAGTTAGCCATGCCCTGACTTAGATCAACCCAGAGGTTGTTTCAGGGTTTGATCTGTGAGTTAGCCATGCCCTGACTTAGATCAACCCAGAGGTTGTTTCAGGGTTTGATCTGTGAGTTAGCCATGCCCTGACCTAGATCAGCCCAGAGGTTGTTTCAGGGTTGGATCTGTGAGTTAGTTGTGCCCTGACTTAGATCAGCCCAGAGGTTGTTCCAGGGTTGGATCTGTGAGTTAGTTGTACCCTGACTTAGATCAGCCCAGAGGTTGTTTCAGGGTTGGATCTGTGAGTTAGTTGTGCCCTGACTTAGATCAGCCCAGAGGTTGTTTCAGGGTTGGATCTGTGAGTTAGTTGTACCCTGACCTAGATCAGCCCAGAGGTTGTTTCAGGGTTGGATCTGTGAGTTAGTTGTGCCCTGACTTAGATCAGCCCAGAGGTTGTTCCAGGGTTGGATCTGTGAGTTAGTTGTACCCTGACTTAGATCAGCCCAGAGGTTGTTTCAGGGTTGGATCTGTGAGTTAGTTGTGCCCTGACTTAGATCAGCCCAGAGGTTGTTTCAGGGTTGGATCTGTGAGTTAGTTGTACCCTGACTTAGATCAACCCAGAGGTTGTTTCAGGGTTGGATCTGTGAGATAGTTGTGCCCTGACTTAGATCAGCCCAGAGGTTGTTTCAGGGTTGGATCTTTGAGTTAGTTGTACCCTGACATAGATCAGCCCAGAGGTTGTTTCAGGGTTGGATCTGTGAGTTAGTTGTACCCTGTATGGCGTACGAAACCGTTCAAAATTCATCCGGGCTATTATCGATATCGGTTATTCAATTGTCGATGTCGGGTATTGCTTTATCGAGGTCTGACTCTATTATCCATATCGGGTATTCCGTTCGCGTGGTCTGAACTTTATTATCCATATCCGGTTTTCCATTCTCGTGGTCTGACTTTATTATCCACGTCCGGTATTCCATTCTCGTGGTCTGACACTAATTCTCGAGGTCTGACATTTAATAATAACGATGTCGGATATCGAATTGCATAAATGAAAGAGATTGTGTTATGTAAAGTAAATGAAAGTGATTGTGTTATGTAAAGTAAATGAAGGGATTTTTTGTGGAAAGGAAATGAAAGGGATTTTTTATGGAAATTAAATGAATTTTTCTTTAAAGATATTATGGAATGAATGTGTGAGCATATGCTTCGAAACGTTGTCTTGGCTACAATTCTTTTCTATTCTCAATTCTGTACGTAGTCACGTCTTTTATTATGCAGTAGTTAAAAAAGTACTCCTCCCGAGTAATAACCCTCCCTTCATCCTTAGCTTGGCCGGGCCCGAATGCCTGTTTTTGCATGAATATATTCTTGTACATTTTTTGTTTGACTGATATTCTTGCATATTTATAAAACTAAATATAAAAAGAAAAATGAAAAGAAAGAAAAAGAAATTTGCTGATTTGAGTTTTTACTAGTTTCTACTTTTCACTTTTGTTCATTTTCTTCGTCAATTTTTCAGTATATCGCTTTCACCTAAAAGAGCATTGAAAAGTGAGTAAGCAGGGAAAGTTTCAATACTGAGGTGTTTTTCTGATAAGACATCATGGAATGAATGTACAGATATAAGTATGAGATTTTGCTGATCAATAACGACTAGCCTCGCTTTAGTGTCATGCAGCACTTTACAGCTCCTAAAATAATCACTTTTTCTGTCAGATTGTTCACAGAATCCTTACTTATCATTCATTTCTTTTCAGGCATTAAATTTTAAAAATATATAATTTAAAGCGGCCATTTCCCGAATGGGTTTATATACAGGATTTTTCCTTTCCTTTTTCATTCATTTTAAATCAATTTAAAAACTTTTAATCTTTAAATATAGGGACACATAATGATTGAACCGCTGAATTTTGAATATCTTCATTTGTCATTTATTTATTCATTCATTCTTTCCTTTCAAGATATCCATTTTAACACATGACATTTTATATAGACAATAAATATAGAATATCTGATTCAAGGAAATGTAAGTGGCTACATTAAGTCGATATATTTTATTATGATTTTTTTCCAAGGAAGAAAACAAACTAGAAAATTTTTTGTTTTACACTTTTCGGAACTTTAACAAAGTACAGAAGTTAAAAACGATGTAAATATATATGATAATTATCTTTAAAAATTCCCGACGCACAAACTAAGACATTTACAAGTTTTGATTTGTAAACCTGCCCCTCCCTGTCATACACTTTGAACGCAGTCTTATCCCCCGTCTTTCTGGTCCTAGACGTTTTAGAATGCCTAATACGATTCAAAATCGTCTCCGTCCAATATTAGGGATCATATAAAATATCAAACTTTTATGTGACCTAACAAAATGCTTATCATAGTATTTGCAAAAAGCGAAAAAGTATTTTCCTTGATTGTTTCTAAACTTGAACGGTTTTCTATTTTATCTACAATGACCTCTTACTCCTTATTGGACAATGGCTCATCACTTTGCAGGGATTAAAATAGAAAATAAGCCAAATATTTTTGGAAAAATCGTAAAGTAAGTGCACTTTAGAATTGGCCAATTTTTTCGCCATTACATTGGTCACCCCTTTCTTTATTACGCCTTTGTAAAAGCATTTATTCGTCCCTGATAACCAATTATTGAAAAAAATAACCAAAAAGTTTTTTTAAGGTTACTGAAATTATAGATCGCAAAGCCTAGTGGGATCGAAATGAGGACATTTTGCAAAAAGGGTTCTTCGTTACATGGATAAGACTATCAATATCAGTAAAAAGGCATAAGTAAGTTCATTCCACGAATTGGAAAAACAAGAAAACTGACAAAATATTGTTGCAACATTGTTACAGCATGTGTTCTGGGCTCGGTTTGTCTACATTTCAATCCTATAATGTACTAATACTTCTAGTTGTCATCATATTGGATATTTGTCATTTCATATTGCACCGTTTCTATGATGACCTTAACCCTTAAGTCTTTTGTGCCCTCGGCTATTGTTTCTAATGCCGAAAGGTGTATCTCTGATCCATACATCTGACCTTCCTTCAAATGTATTGGCTCAACAGTAAAAACTGTATCTTTTAGTTCATCAGATGCCTCTATCACGAACCTACAGGAAGCAAAAAAAAAAATCACTATTAATCCCGAAAACTTCTGCTATTGGAGTGTTGGTGCATCGCATACTGAAACCAAAACATAGCGTAAGAGTAAGGCAGCCTGATCTACTAAATATGTAATAAACTACTGCTGGCACAAACCTTATCCCGACATGCATAGTTGTGGCGGCCGACACAAGCTGCAAGTAGAGACTGCATTTCTCTGCAATTTGAAGAATAAGCCTCCACTTGCACCCATGAGCATCAATATTGGGGCTTGTTAGGGGCTCTCGGCGCGTATTCCCTCCAAAGCCAGCGACTATTCTTTTGAAATCTCTAATTTCCCATAGGAAACTTGAAATATTTTCTTTCCTAAGAAATAAAAGGTCTGTCTTCTGTTGAATGAAAGAAGAGTATGTATTAGAAATAGGATGAAACACCACAGCATACTGATACTATACTACTTTATTCGTTTTTGGGCTTTACCTTATCTAACAACGACTCCTTGAGCTTTTCCTCACTTCTTAATAATAGCTTCACGTGTTGGCAGGCATGTTCAACATCGTGTGCAATTTTTTCTTCTTTATTTCCCCAGAAGTGGCACCCAGATATTGAACAATTATTTCTTCTCTTGGTGCATCTTTCAGTATGTAGATGGAGTTCGTTCCTGTAATTAAGTACGGAAAAATGGAATCCAAAATACCTAATTAGTTCGCAGAAGAAATCGCAGTTTTACGAGTAGCAATGTGTATATCGCATTGGTGTAACACGATGGAAGTAATGATAATTACGAAATGGAATACCTTTTTATGCATTCTTCACAACCTAGCGGACAATACATGTCTCCGTATGGACAGCACAGCTCGCTATGTTCTTCCATGTTCTTGGCCAGTATCTCTTTTTTGCATCCCGTGCATTTGTTCTTTCTGTGGTGACACTCTTTTTTGTGCACTTCTTTTTCTTTTCTTTTCACTTTCTGCGTGCACCCCTCGTTTGTGCATGACATCTCTTCCTCGGGACAAGCATGAGTCATAAGCTGTCCTATTAGCCCCTCAGCCTGGCAGAGATTACATTTTCCTTGCAGCTTTGCAACCACTTGCTTCACGATGAAGTTACAATGCAATATAGTGGAATAATGTATTCCCTTTCGGCAATCTGGGCAGTGCCTATTGAGAACGTTCTTTTTAATCCGCGATATACAACACAGGCAAAATGTATGGCCGCATTCCAATACCATTGGCTCGAGCATGACGTTGTTACTGCAAAATGAAAATAATATGCATACTTTATATCCATTTCAAGGTATTTACGAGGAAACTAATTAGTGGAAAAATTATGTCGGTAATATATTTTTTCGTTTTTATTTAACGTTAATCGATTATCTTATCAAAACAATACCGGAGAAAAGTAGAGTGCAAACAAAATCAGTTATCAGTTCTAACGTTATCCCAATAATGAATTGGAAAGCTATTGTGTAAAACGGATCTTTCACAAGCAATAGTAAATTACACCGGTGGCAAAATTTGATGACGTTCTTCAAGAACGCACTACCTCACGAGGCACAGTTTATTCGTTTAACTATACGAAATCGCAGTAAAACATTATTGAAAGCGATTCTCACTTAGACATTTTGTTAAAGGTGGGTTTTATAGTCAAGACAATGTAGTTGTAAATATTATTTAGCGTTTTTCTTAAAGAGTCAATATCGAATTAATTTGGGTTTGGAAAATTTATTCGTATCTTTATCTTTTTTACTTTGTAGTCTAAACCACCTTCAGCTTCAATTTATGATTCATAATGAATGTTTGTCTTTTTTATACCTACTACCTCAGACATAATTTCTTAACGCCTTTTTTTTCAAAATCGGAATCGATCACATGTGTTTTAGAGAGTTCTCAAAATAACAAAGTAAAAAAATCTACGCTATTGTGCAAATTTACTCGTTCAAACTTATTACGAAATTGATCGCAGTCGCAACCATATGTTCATACAATAACAGTTGTAAACGCATGATAACTGAGTTTCAACAATAATATATTTCGTTTCGATACTCGAAATACGCAATGGATCATTTGAAATTATAGATTTCCGCATTTGCTCTATGTTCCCTTGACAACGGTTGTCAGGGACGCTACGAGACGATACGCGTCGCAAATCGCAGTTCAAACGGTTAAATCTTAAAAAGGTAACCAGTCATTTCGCCCACGGACCATTTCGCCCACGCCATTTCGCCCACGCATAAAATAATCCATCATGCGTTTGCCAATTCGCCCACGTGTAGAATCACTTCAAGAAATATGGGTACCGAAATATGTTACCATGACTAAAAAAACGTAGTTCGTGATTTACCAACCCTACTTGACGCTTAAGCTAAATATTTCAAAACGCGAACTTTTTATACGCCGTTAAATTTTAGTAAACTAACCAGTACAGTTCCCGACTTAGATTTGGGTTAGAGTTATTAAAATGGCAAAGAGTTATTAAAACGATGAACAAATAAGTTATTAGAAAACGATTTTTGTGAAAACACACAATAGGATCCAACATTTGCATTGATGACCTTGACTTGTCTATTGATAGTGCAAGGCAAGCACTTGATGTGTTGAGAGTGAGACGGTAAGTAATGTTCGGCGTAAATTCAGAAATGCAAAGGTTCACAAATTCTAGTTTAGTTCAATCAATTTTTATAAAAATAATAGAAATTTCAAATTTTATTTTTAAACAGTGTCAATTATGAAAAGGAATGTGCCTTGAAAAAAGAACAAGATGAGGCAATGAGACATCTAGGCACCAGAAAGGTAATTGCCATTGTATTAAATATGACACATTTTGTTTAATTGTTTCATGTATCATGTTCATGACTTAACTTTATTAATTTATGTTATAAAATTGATTTTTATGTACTAACAATCAGCAAGTATATCAAAAGGGTATTCAGATATTATTATTGAATTTTATGCAAAAGACCAGTCAATGCAAACCATGCACACAACACCAACTGATGAAGAAAGCACTTTCAGAATTAATAACACTTATCATTGATTTTTATTTAATTAATTATAGACCTCAAGACAACAATTATCAGGGACGAAATCAGAATCAGAAAAAGTAAGTAGAACTTTATAGAATAACCTAAAATGTTTCAAAACGAAACCAGTTTAATTAAAAAGAATGAGAAATAATTGGAAAGGGATTTTCTAGGTGCAATTGATAACTCATAGTTTTTTTTTATGATGATGATGATGAATTCTTCCCCAGAATGAGATTTCAAAATGGATGTAATAACATTACTTTGTGTCATGCAATTTTAGTCTGTAATTAAATTAAGTGTTGTGGATTAACAAACTGCAGCACCTATGTGATTGTGCCATTTTTCATTTAATCATGCATTTGATCTCACACCAAATCACACTCCATTCCACTTAAAGTTCAAATACCATTTTTACTACAATCTGGTGGGCATGACTAAACTATATATGCAAGAGAAGATGAACTAAGGGTAGAAATCCCTGTGCCCTAACCATGAAATAGAACTTCAAATCGCAACTATATCCTTTAATTAACACACAACCTGCAATAAACTACCTCCAGACAATATAATATGCTTAAAGACAAAGCTTGCACATAGCTTGTAATTTGTTAGTTTTTCCTCTGAAGTGAACTAAGTTGATGCCTGCACCCTGTCATTAAGGTAATGATAAATGTAATTTTATAAGACGAGTATTAATCTTTTCCAGGCTTCTAAAGATACTGCAACTTTAAATGATGGTGATGAACCAGAAAAGGTAGGAAACAGTTCTCAAATATAATATTTTACTCACATTCAGTTGCAGAAATAAAATTGTATGATACAAAATGAGATGCAAGAACTAAAAACAATTATTGAATAGTATAGCACAACTTTCTGCAATGGAGTTTATATAAAAAATTTCTTCATTTTTTCTTCATTCTTTACTTAATTTTAAATTTACCGCTGCTATGTAGGAAAAAAGCAAGACTCAAGATAAAAAAAGGAAAACTGTAAGTTTATTTTGTTAGGTGTTAAAATAAAGGTGTCATCAAAAGAAAGAAAGAGAAAGAAATAGGAAAAGAAAAGGAAGAAAGAAAAAGAAGAAGAAAATAATAAAAAACTTATAATGTTGTATGCAAGTTGATCATGTCTTCCTTTCTCTATTTCTCTCTCTCTCTCTCTCTCTCTATTAATTCCTTCCTTCTTTCTTTGCTTTGTTTGCTTCACTGAAATTTTAATTCTTATTGTTCTATAGAAAAAAACAAGGTTCACGCTGGCGAAGATAAAACTGTAAGTCCATTATAAATAATGCTCCCCAAAATTTTATATATGATAAATTAATTTCTTCAATCATTGTTATTTCTTTTGTTGCATGTTTCCATTAACAGATTCGGGCTTCGAGGGCTTTACGCGTCGAGCAGCAGAGTCAGACGGGGAAACTGATCCTCGTGAAAGTGATGACCCCCATTGGTACCATTCAAAAAAGTTTTGGGGAATGCGCAAAATATCAGGTACGTTTTTTCGTTACTTTGCTTCGGTTAATTAGGTAACGATACAGTCACTTATTTCGTTCCTAACTCGCTCGTTTATTTATTTGATACACAGGAAGTCTACGACTGGCTGGGAATGAATCCGTCGTTGCCCCTGTATTTTGTATTACAAAATTTGGAGGGGTTAGTCATGAATCCCCATGACGAAATTACCACTGGGGGTCTACTCAGGCAGATAGAATACGTAAGCAAAAGTTGTCTCAATACCACTATTACTGCATCATTATCATCTGTTGAGTCTGCCATCGCATGTTTTTCTAAATGAAAAAATTCGCACAATTGCACAAGCTGATCCTAATGATTCTGACTTGAACAACGCAAATCATGAAAACGTAAATCATCCTTTGAAGGATGTATTAGCATAGAAATGTAAAATTGATCTCAGAACAATTTTTTTTTTAAGAATCAGCACCCCCCTCCCCCTCAAGGCCAAATGGCGTTAAAATTCATACGTAAACGAAAGCATGAAAATTATAAGAATCATTCAACAATGTATTCATGCAAATTGATTTTCAAAAGAAAGCTAAAAGTTGACAAATAACTCTTCTTAAAACAAACATACGACATTATTTACAGAATGGAAAAGAACTAAAGGACAAGTTCGGGAAGGAATCGGTAAGTAAAAAACAGCTTACGTGGTGGAGGTGAACAAAAACAATTGCTAGTTATTTTATTAGTGTTAATACTTTTGCGGCCTGAAGGGGAGAATGTTCCGATCACCACTAGGAACCCTGAGCTACTAGAAGTGAGACGGGCATTTGGCGTGGATGGCCTCGAAGTGTTAATACTTTTGCGGCCTGAAGGGGAGAATGTTCCGATCACCACTAGGAACCCTGAGCTACTAGAAGTGAGACGGGCATTTGGCGTGGATGGCCTCGAAGTGTTAATACTTTTGCGGCCTGAAGGGGAGAATGTTCCGATCACCACTAGGAACCTTGAGCTACTAGAAGTGAGAAGGGCATTTGGCGTGGATGGCCTCGAAGTGTTAATACTTTTGCGGCCTGAAGGGGAGAATGTTCCGATCACCACTAGGAACCTTGAGCTACTAGAAGTGAGACGGGCATTTGGCGTGGATGGCCTCGAAGTGTTAATACTTTTGCGGCCTGAAGGGGAGAATGTCCCGATCACCACTAGGAACCTTGAGCTACTAGAAGTGAGACGGGCATTTGGCGTGGATGGCCTCGAAGTGTTAATACTTTTGCGGCCTGAAGGGGAGAATGTTCCGATCACCACTAGGAACCTTGAGCTACTAGAAGTGAGACGGGCATTTGGCGTGGATGGCCTCGAAGTGTTAATACTTTTGCGGCCTGAAGGGGAGAATGTTCCGATCACCACTAGGAACCTTGAGCTACTAGAAGTGAGACGGGCATTTGGCGTGGATGGCCTCGAAGTGTTAATACTTTTGCGGCCTGAAGGGGAGAATGTTCCGATCACCACTAGGAACCTTGAGCTACTAGAAGTGAGACGGGCATTTGGCGTGGATGGCCTCGAAGTGTTAATACTTTTGCGGCCTGAAGGGGAGAATGTCCCCATCACCACTAGGAACCTTGAGCTACTAGAAGTGAGACGGGCATTTGGCGTGGATGGCCTCGAAGTGTTAATACTTTTGCGGCCTGAAGGGGAGAATGTTCCGATCACCACTAGGAACCTTGGGCTACTAGAAGTGAGACGAGCATTTGGCGTGGATGGCCTCGAAGTGTTAATACTTTTGCGGCCTGAAGGGGAGAGTGTCCCGATCTCCACTAGGACCTCTATAAAAATAGCCTTTGTTTCTTATCCAATTTGTTTCTTGCTTACCAATGATACTACCCGCCCACTTTCTTTTTAGGTATTCTTCAACGGCACAATTCCCCACACTAGTACTGGCGAGGATTCGACTCTCGTCGAAGAAGGTACTTAATTGATTCTTTCTTTGTACTATTAGTTCTTTAGAAAGCACATCAATAAATAGAAAAAATACTAATGTGAAAGGAAGCAACGTGAGAAGTTTCGAGTGGATTTTGCTATTCATCTTGTGTACGTGTGGTTTTATTTGTTTGCTTGTTGATGTTGTTTTGGTTTGTTTGTTTTGTTTTGTTTTTGGAGGATGAAATCCCGAATTTCTTTGTTCATAGGAATACACGGAAAAGAAAGGGAGCAGCAAGAGAAACAAGGGCAGAATGGGCAAGAGCAAGGGCAGAATGGGCAAGAGAAACGAGGGCAGAATGGGCAAGAGCAAGGGCAGCATGGGCAAGAACAAAGGCATAATGGGCAAGAGAATCAAGGGCAGAATGGGCAAGAGCAAGGGCAGCATGGGGAAGAACAAAGGCAGAATGGGCAAGAGCAAGGGCAGCATGGGGAAGAACAAAGGCAGAACGAGAAAGAGCAATTAAAGAGGGAAAAAAGAAAGAGAAGAAGAATGCGCGCTAAGGAGAATAAGAAGCAAAAGCATAGTTAAGGGTGCTAAGAAATATAGGTATTTTATGGATGATTCAATCATATGATATGATATATGTCATATGAAATGATAAGAGTATTAATTTCACCGAGAAAAAAAAAATGGTCGGCGCTCGTTGATTGATTTTCATTTATTCCTTCATTCATATTGTTTTTAATGTTGCTGTTAATAACTTGCAGTGTACTTTATACAAGCTTTCATATTTTGAATGAGTTTTTGAACTCTTGGAGTATATGGCCGCTGCAAAGTTTTAAATTTTATTAAAAGAAAGAAGAACGAATGAGATTTTTGTATTTAATGTAAAAAAGATTTCCACCATACCTTTGTTTTATTAATAAGTGGAAATGTGGGAAACTTAATACGAAATAAATTTGCTAAGCAATTGTTAAATCGACCCTCTGTTTAGTACTGGCTCAAATTTATTTTTAGATAAGAAATGGCGAAAGTGAACTCAGTACCCTTATCCTTAAGATGGACAAGGTAGTAGGACATGTTTAACGAATCGAAGTGTCTTTTCTACGGTCGGTCCTCCTATTGAAGAATGGCGTCGGCAAATAATCCAAACTAAAGTGCATGGAGCGCAGCGAAAAAAAAGATATTAAAAATGTGCGGCAAAAGCTTGAAATAACGATTTCAAGCGCGCGCTTGAAAATCCCTTTCATTTCCTTTCCAAAAAATCCCTTTCAATTATACTTAACGCATCAAAAAATCTCTTTCAATTATACTTAACGCAACAAAAAATCCCTCAAACACTTAATACGCATCAAAAAATCCCTTTCAATTATACTTAACGCAACAAAAAATCCCTCAAACACTTAATACGCAACAAAAAATCCCTTCATTTACTTTACATAACACAATCACTTTCATTTACTTTACATAACACAATCTCTTTCATTTATGCAATTCGATATCCGACATCGTTATTATTAAATGTCAGACCTCGAGAATTAGTGTCAGACCACGAGAATGGAATACCGGACGTGGATAATAAAGTCAGACCACGAGAATGGAAAACCGGATATGGATAATAAAGTTCAGACCACGCGAACGGAATACCCGATATGGATAATAGAGTCAGACCTCGATAAAGCAATACCCGACATCGACAATTGAATAACCGATATCGATAATAGCCCGGATGAATTTTGAACGGTTTCGTACGCCATAACCCTGACTTAGATCAGCCCAGAGGATGTTTCAGGGTTGGATCTGTGAGTTAGTTGTGCCTTGACTTAGATAAGCCCAGAGGTTGTTTCAGGGTTGGATCTGTGAGTTAGTTGTACCCTGACTTAGATCAACCCAGAGGTTGTTTCAGGGTTGGATCTGTGAGTTAGTTGTGCCTTGACTTAGATCAGCCCAGAGGTTATTTCAGGGTTGGATCTGTGAGTTAGTTGTACCCTGACTTAAATCAGCCCAGAGGTTGTTTCAGGGTTGGATCTGTGAGTTAGTTGTGCCCTGACTTAGATCAGCCCAGAGGTTGTTTTAGGGTTGGATCTGTAAGTTAGTTGTACCCTGACTTAGATCAGCCCAGAGGTTGTTTCAGTGTTCGATCTGTGAGTTAGTTGTGACCTGACTTAGATCAGCCCAGAGGTTGTTTCAGGGTTAGATCTGTGAGTAAGTTGTGACCTGACTTAGATCAGCCCAGAGGATGTTTCAGGGGTTCGATCTGTGAGTTAGTTGTGCCCTGACTTAGATCAGCCCAGAGGTTGTTTCAGGGTTAGATCTGTGAGTTAGTTGTACCCTGACTTTGATCAGCCCAGAGGTTGTTTCAGTGTTCGATCTGTGAGTAAGTTGTGACCTGACTTAGATCAGCCCAGAGGATGTTTCAGGGGTTCGATCTTAGATCAACCCAGAGGTTGTTTCAGGGTTTGATCTGTGAGTAAGCCATGCCCTGACTTAGATCAACCCAGAGGTTGTTTCAGGGTTTGATCTGTGAGTTAGCCATGCCCTGACTTAGATCAACCCAGAGGTTGTTCCAGGGTTTGATCTGTGAGTTAGCCATGCCCTGACTTAGATCAGCCCAGAGGTTGTTTCAGGGTTGGATCTGTGAGTTAGTTGTGCCCTGACTTAGATCAGCCCAGAGGTTGTTCCAGGGTTGGATCTGTGAGTTAGTTGTACCCTGACTTAGATCAGCCCAGAGGTTGTTTCAGGGTTGGATCTGTGAGTTAGTTGTGCCCTGACTTAGATCAGCCCAGAGGTTGTTTCAGGGTTGGATCTGTGAGTTAGTTGTACCCTGACTTAGATCAACCCAGAGGTTGTTTCAGGGTTGGATCTGTGAGTTAGTTGTGCCCTGACTTAGATCAGCCCAGAGGTTGTTTCAGGGTTGGATCTGTGAGTTAGTTGTACCCTGACTTAGATCAGCCCAGAGGTTGTTTCAGGGTTAGATCTGTGAGTAAGTTGTGACCTGACTTAGATCAGCCCAGAGGTTGTTTCAGGGGTTCGATCTGTGAGTTAGCCATGCCCTGACTTAGATCAGCCCAGAGGTTGTTTCAGTGTTCGATCTGTGAGTTAGTTGTGACCTGACTTAGATCAGCCCAGAGGATGTTTCAGGGGTTCGATCTGTGAGTTAGCCATGCCCTGACTTAGATCAGCCCAGAGGTTGTTTCAGGGTTTGATCTGTGAGTTAGCCATGCCCTGACTTAGATCAGCCCAGAGGTTGTGTCAGGGTTCTATCTGTGAGTTAGCCGTGCCCTGACCTAGATCAGCCCAGAGGTTGTTTTAGGGTTGGATCTGTGAGTTAGCCATGCCCTGACTTAGATCAGCCCAGAGGTTGTTTCAGGGTTAGATCTGTGAGTTAGCTATGTCCTGACTTAGATCAGTCCAGAGGTTGTTTCAGGGTTCTATCTGTGAGTTAGCCGTGCCCTGACCTAGATCAGCCCAGAGGTTGTTTTAGGGTTGGATCTGTGAGTTAGTTGTGCCCTGACTTAGATCAGCCCAGAGGTTGTTTCAGGGTTAGATCTGTGAGTTAGCCATGCCCTGACTTAGATCAGTCCAGAGGTTGTTTCAGGGTTCTATCTGTGAGTTAGCCGTGCCCTGACCTAGATCAACCCAGAGGTTGTTTCAGGGTTAGATCTGTGAGTTAGCCGTGCCCTGACCTAGATCAACCCAGAGGTTGTTTCAGGGTTAGATCTGTGAGTTAGCCATGCCCTGACTTAGATCAGCCCAGAGATTGTTTCAGGGTTCGATAAAATTTGTTTGACTTGGTTTCATATGCTTTCACTATTTCTTTGAAATACTTCTGAAGTGTTGTCCTCGTCTGTTATCAGTTTTATGCTATTATCCAAGCTATCTATAGGTACTTAGCTATTGCTCATAAAGCTGCTATATTATCTATGAGCAAATCAAGAGCGTTTATTAATAATTTTAGTTTTTTTAGTACTCCTCTTTGTTTATTTCCAGAACCAAAGACTCCCACGATTTTAACTTTTACCGGCCAGCTTAAATACCTCACCAAGCAGAACATAACCCTGACGATAGGTGCAAAGATAATAGCCATTATAGACAGCAATATCACCTTAAAATGCCAGGCCAATGGCTTACCGATGCCAAAGATCACATGGTTAAGAAACGGCGTGCTCCTACCACAAAATGGACCCCAATTTATCATCAGTAAAGCAAGAAAAACAGACACTGGGACGTATCAGTGCACTGCGTCTAATCTGGCTGGAACGCGCAGTGCTAGCTCTGTTATAACTGTACGAGGTATTTGACTGTTAGATGGTATATCTGTGGTGAAGGCGGGAGGAAACGAAACGGCAAACCTGTTGCCGCACTGTACTTATACCATGCTTACTATTTTGTAAAATAGAATAACTCAAAGCATTCAATCTGTTCTGAGGCTCAGGTCAAACGTCGAACTCCACTTTAGCCTAACTTAATTGAAACAATGAATAAAAGTCGGTCTTCTTTGATTTTGTCGGGTTCGGCTCACGTGAAGTTCGACGTTTGACATGAGTAGATTTCGTATGTATTAAACGGCAATGCGCACTGCTTTGTACATAATTTATAATATTCTTTAAACCAATCACAATGCTCCTTATGACTGGTTATCCAATGATAGTGCTTGAACACTACACCGTCACGATTACGGCACAACATGCCGTTACGCGCTTTTTAAAATCACACGAAAATGTCTCCTGTATTTTACCATAAACGTAGTACTATTCATTATAAAAAAGTTTATCTTTGATAATGTTGTTGTTTTTTGTAGATCCACTACCCAAAACAGAAAAACCAAAGATCTTTCCATCGAACCAAAGCATCATCGCTTCAGAAAATAAGCTTTCCTTTGACGTCATTATTGGTAGCAATATAACAATCCTTGAGGGAAAGAACCTTGTTCTTCAGTGCCCCACCACAGGGTTACCAACACCCAAGGTTTCCTGGTATTTTAATAACAAACCCGTTGTCAGGTCAGAAACGTTGATTGTTGACCCTGAAACTGGGGCGTTGACCGTGATCGAGATGATGAAAGAAGAGACTGGGGCATACACTTGTGAGTCTAAGAATATCGCTGGAGAAGATCGTGCCTTCACTTATGCTATTGTAGTTGGTAAGGAGTCGTGATTTGTGCTAGATTCGTTATTGTTATTTTTCCATTTACTCATCCTTTTATCCAAATCCATTCTGTGCATCCATCCTACATTTAATCTATCTGTTTAACTCTACACCCCCTCTTTCCTTTCGAACCACCAACCTAACCATTCATCTGTCTGTCTTTCCCTTCCTTCCCCCTCCATTCAACCTTCCTCCCATCCCTCTCTCAATCTATCCATCTATCCACCCCTCCATCTCCCCATCCATCCATCCATCCTTCCATCCCTTCATTCATGCATCCATCCATCCAGCTCTCCATCCAGCCCTCCCTCTATTCATCCAACCATTCCCCCATCTCTTCATCCATCCATCCATCTATTCAAATCCATTTTTATATCCTTTCCTCCATCAACCGATTCCTCTATCCTTTAACTAATGTATGCAAATGTTTTTCAAGGTCCCAAGGCACCCAAAATATCAGCTACCAATAAGGTCTACTTTAAACTAGACCCCACAAGAAAGCCAATAAAGATTAATATCGGTGACACTTTAACAACATTCAAGGGAACAAAAGTCGCCATACAATGCCTTTCTACTGGTTTCCCTGATCCTAGAATTCGATGGAATAAGAACGACATCTCACTAGCACCTCAGTTTCCTTTCTTTATCAACGGATCAATGATTATCTTGGCAAATCCTGAAGTATCAGATACAGGGACGTATGCTTGCTTGGCTTCTAGCCCTGGTGGAAATGCAGACGCAAGCTCAAATGTTACATTTCTGGGTAAGATGACGTCAGAGAATATTGGTTATTCTGAGGTTGACCGTGGGGCTATTTTAGGATACATGTTTCCAAGATGGCGTCTATTTCGTCCCTTAAAACAGCCCCACAATGCACTGCAATGCAACTCGACCCAGTTTTTTCCTCAACCTCGGAATGGCTAACAGTACTGCTGTTTTTGATTTTTGTGGCTACTGCCTCGAAGAGGCGATTAGCTACTATGTCATCGAGTTGTTCTATTATTTCTCTCTCTTTAGTTCCCCTACACTTCACCTATTGTCTGTCTCTTTTTCGTCCTCATTCCTTAGTTCGTTTGTTCATATTTTCATATATACCAAAAATTTGAAAGTTATTTCTCAAACTAATATCCAATTCATTCATTTACACCATTCAATTATTCATTCAATCATTCAATCATTATTCCATTAAATCTCTTCATCTAACAAATTTGAAATATGCAATAATTTTAAAAGTTATTTATCAAACTAACTTTCATTCTATTCATTTATTCATTCATCCATTCATTCATCCAATATTTCATTCCCAACTATATTGCAAGATCTTCTTATTCTTCATCGTTTTTCAGCTCCCCAGAGTCCAAACATCACCATCACGCCTGGTGACGTAGAATACCTCAGACGAGGATCTGTCAGAATCCGCATAGGGAGCAACCTTAAGGTTCTTGAAGGGAACAGTATAGCAATAATGTGCGACGCCAAAGGGATCCCAACTCCTACATTATCTTGGAGAAGAAACCAAAGAAGTTTGAGTATCACTGGTAATGTGTTGATGGCGAGGAATATAAGGAGATCTGATTCAGGGACAATCACTTGTGAAGCCAGAAACTACTTTGGAAGAGACTCCAAGACGTCTGTTGTCACAGTTATAGGTAAAGTCAGTACGACACCATTACCACAGGGAGTCAAAATCAATTAAATCTGTGAAACAGAGAAAGTCCAAGTCTGCAGAAAAGCAAATTTTGTATGACCTACAAGTACCTTTCTCATTGGTTAAGTTTGCTGATTTAGCGCCCTGTATATAACGCACTGTGATTTTTTCATATAAATATTGTCAAATATAGTGCCGTTATTTCTCATAAAAAATTAGCGCACGTGCATTACTACCAAAGACGGGCAAGTCTTGTGGTTTTTGAAAGGTAACACCCATGCGCAAACGTTTGAGGTTCGTGGTTTGCTCACACAGTGTAATCTGAAAATCAGGTATTAATGATGATTGACGATTTTAATTAATTATTTATTTATTTATCGTTGGTTTTAGCTGGTCAAAAGCCCAAGATCAAAACTTCTATTCAAGCGATCAGTGATGTTGATGATCTCTCCAAGCATTCCGCTGATGTTGGATCTTCGTTCAAGGTGCTCGCGGGCTCACGAATAAGACTATCCTGCACCGCCACAGGAATCCCAAAACCAGTATACTCTTGGAGTATAAATAGAAGACTTGTGATTAACAGTGAACGTATTTATTTCAATCAATCGACTGGTGTGTTGGATATCAAGAGTGTGGTTCTAGGTGACTCAGGACAAGCACAGTGTACTGCTACTAATATCATTGGAACAGACCGCAGCGAAAGTTTACTGAATGTTATTGGTAAGACAAAGTTCTTTTTTTGATTTTTTTCTCTCACTGGGAAGTGTCGGTACTATGCATAGCTCCTATAAAATGTTATACTCTTGCTGATTTTCATGCTTATTCCCTTCCTCCGTTCCTCCCTTCTTCCCTCCTTTCCTTCCTTCCTTCCTTCCTTCCTACCTTCCTTCCTTCCTATCTTCCTACCTTCCTACCTTCCTACCTTCCTACCTTCCTACCTTCCTACCTTCCTATCTTCCTACCTTCCTACCTTCCTACCTTCCTACCTTCCTACCTTCCTTCCTTCCTTCTGTACCATGACTCCTATAAAGAATTTAATGCTCTTCATTATTTCCATGCCTATTTCTTCCCTTCCTTCTTTCCCCCTCCCTTCCTCCTTCCCTTCCTTACCTCCTTCCCTCCCCTCCTTCCTTCTTATTTTCTTCCTTTCTTTCTTCTATTTCAAGACATTACCTGCATGTTGACAGCTCAAATAAAGAGTATAGGAGATCATTTGACCTCTTTGAGTCCACCAATCTCTTTTAACTATTTAAAAAGCAAGCATAAAGTAACAGATAACAATTTCACTATTATTTCAGCTGTTCGCGGTCCTTTTATCCAGTCATCCAAGTTATCCATCAACACTATCAACAGCGTCAAACCAATAAGAATCCGAATAGGAACAAATGCACATGCATTAGTTAACACTACAATAAACATAGTTTGTCAAGTGACTGGACTTCCGGTTCCGGTTACGTTATGGAGTCATAATGATAAGGTCATAAGGGGTAATCGAGTTACAGCAAAGGGTACAACGCTGACTATACTAAAAGCACAAATTGACGACGAAGGTGTTTACGCATGTACTGCGAAAAGCGCCGCTGGAAATCTAACAGTAAAGTCACAGATTTCATTAAATGGTAAGTTGTCAAAATAATATTATTCCTATCATCATAGTTAATGTTGTACATTTTTGAATTGGCTATTGGCGAATCTTTTTGAAAACATGGATCGACTCTTGATACTTGTGTGTCTGCAGTCAATTAAAACAGCGGTCTTTTTTCCTGCAGCTGGTCAACGGCCTTCAATCGCCAATAGTGATGACGTCATTAACGAACATTCAGACTTCTCAACCACTTCAGCCACCATCGGTAGCTCTGTATCTATTTTGGCTGGCGCAGGACTTAGTCTCAGCTGTCCATTAAAAGGATTACCGCCACCTGCAATAACGTGGAAAATCGATGGACGGAATGCTATACCCGGCAAGAGTGTTGTTATTGATCGTGCTAAAAATACTCTGACTATCCCTAAGCTACAGGGTGGAAGTGCCAAACGGACTATAACTTGTACAGCGGTTAATCCCCTCGGAGCTATAAGCGCGTCTACTGACGTTACTATCCTTGGTAAGTATACACAGTGAAACTCGAAAGTAAAACCGTCGTAATTTTTTTTTTAATTTATCAGCAACACTTTTAACCCAGCAATCACACATCTTGTTTTTAGAACCCACATCCCCACGTATCAACTCTTCAAGAACTGCTATTGTCCAACTAACCAATCAGAATCAAGTAAATTCACTAGTCGGAAACAAGATCACAATACTAGAGGGAACGTTTGTATCACTCGTATGTAAGGCAACTGGACTACCTAAACCGGAGGTAGACTGGACTCTAGCTAACATTCCAGTGACGTCAGATAGTCATGTGACTATTGATGGTGGCGTCGTGAAGATTGTGAAAGTAGGAAGAGGAGACGCTGGAACCTACTCTTGCAAAGCGACCAACCTTGTAGGGATGGACACTGTTTCTACTGTCATTGAAGTGAAAGGTTTGTTAAACATTAGGACCGTAATTATTGCCACCACCCATATAACCCTCATAAGACGGGCTATTAAACTAGGATGAGACTCATGAAAGTAATCTGGCTCATCTCGAACTTCACATGAGCCGAACCCAATAACGTAGATGAAGGCCGACTTGTTGTCCATTGTTTCAATTAGGTTCGGTTCATCGACGTTTGACTCGAGCCTCAGAATAGATTGGATATATTGAGTGATTTTACTTGAAAAAATAATCAGCATAATATAATAATGGGGGTGCTTCTATAGCGCATTTCACATTGTCTCAATGCGCTTGACATTAATGACCAGTGGAGGACTTTACGGGCTGCATATTAAATAATATATATATAATATAATAATATATTATATAGTAGTAGACACTAATTCCATTGTTTTCTTTCGTTTTATTTTGATTGTAGTCACTAGTTAAACGATTTGTTTTACGTGCCAAGTAAAATCTTTCTATTGCGAATGTATAAAGTAAGACGCGATACCAAAGATTTAGCTGTGCTTATTTGGAGTAATGCCCCTACCTGGTTTTTTGAACACCTTTTTTCTTCTTCTAAAGCATTCAATATTTAACCTTGCAGAGCTCCGAGGACCTTTCATCGACTCGTCTACCAGAGTTCTTAATCTAATCAGCAGCATAAACCCAATAGAAATGAAGATCGGTTCAAACCTTACAGCACTTTCTACCACCAACATCACCATTGACTGTACAACTGATGGGTTCCCTGTGCCTGTGACGTCATGGAGAAAAGATGGCAAGATTATTATCATAGATCACGTGACAGTACGAGGGTCAAAGCTTATTATCACTCGTGCTCGTTTTTCTGATGGAGGAGTGTATGAATGTAAAGCAAAAAGCGTCGCTGGGGAACGAAAAGTGAGGTCACACCTCACGGTAATTGGTGAGTAGCCTAGTAACTAGATGTACTACGTTGTCAAGGAAACGGATAGATACGCTGAACTATTAAAGCTTTATGTAAATTTGCTAAAGACAACTGTCTTTGTAACAAAATGTCCAAGCATAGCAATGTCCCAAACAGAAAATTCTACTCTATACGCTTACACGCTAGATAGGTACACCTAAAAATAGCAACTTTCCGTTATTGACAACCCTTAGAGTAATAGAAATATCTTTGTAAGGGAATTCTTTTCCTCCCCTCCCCCTCCTCCCTTCCCCATTGCTCGATTTCAATCCGCTGATCTCAATATCTGCTCCAGAGGTAGTCAAATATTGACAGGAAAGGACATCAATAAAACCCACCATTCCTTAAATTTTGAAAAATTCTTTATTTCAAACTTGACCAAAGGTTAATCAATAATATCGTTATTTTTCTTATCGTAGCTGGTCAAAAGCCCATCATATCGAGCAGTGATGAAGTCCAATCGTCTTTAGCTGGCTTCACGAAGCTTACATCGACTATCGGTAACTCCATCTCAATTCTGGCAGGATCAGGAATCAGGATAATCTGTCCCGTTAGAGGAATCCCTAGACCTGTAGTAACGTGGGATATCAAAAGAAAGTCCAACAAGAATCGAGTGTTTTTTGACAATGCTCAAAATTTTGTTACCATACCCAAGCTGGTTAGCGGAGATTTTGGGGAGTTTACCTGTATTGCAAAGAATATTCTTGGTGAAGCTAGGGCATCGAGCGCCCTTAATGTTATTGGTGAGTCTATGATTATAGTATTGAATGGATCTCATATTAAGAATAATTTGGAATTAGAGGTTGCTTAGTAGTTGTTGCGATATTGATGATTTTCACGGCGGCCATGTTGGAGAAACATGTATTCTTTTTTTCCAATGTATTCTTTTGTTATATCCTCCAACATGGCCGCCGTCTCTTTTGTTATTTAATTCTCTTGGGAATGGTTGAAAACCATCAATACTTGCACAAAAATCGAGCTCAGGCTCCCTGTGAAATGTTTAACATTCGATTCTTTCCTAATTTAATGTTGAGATATTTAGAACTTTTGGCAGCCGGTGAAGCTACTTTCAACACTTTTGGATGTGCCTAGTTCCACTGTTTACTTTATTAGATCCATGTGGATTGACCCATCTTTTTCTCATTTGGTTTCGACACCTCTGATACCGTTAACTGCAATAGTTATACATAAATGTGGACAACGCACTATCGTCTCAAAAAAATACTGATACCTATTTGTCCACTGACGCAGTCTTCTTGATAATTATAGAGCCATTTAAGCCAAGGATCGACAAATCCCAACAAAGAATCAACGTATTGGACAGCCAGGCTCCTGTGACCATCCGAGTGGGTGCAACAGCAAGAGTATTGGCAGGTGTTTCCATTACTATCAACTGCAAAGCTGTTGGTCTACCATATCCTATTATCTCTTGGACACGTGGAGGCAAGCCCTTGAAGAGCAAAGGCCACGTGACTGTTGATGACAGCCAGCTTGTCATACTGAATGGAGGGAGTGAGGACAGTGGAATGTATGGATGTGTTGCGTCAAGCGCCATGGGAAATGATACCGCAGAAACTCGTCTCACCATTCACAGTAAGACAGAAATATCTATGATCGCTTTTTAAGTAGATCTGTTTAGCTTTGTTGTTTGCAGTACATTTGTAAATATTTTAACATGTTCGTCAAAAAAGAACAATTTTCAAAGGAATGTCACGTGCTCAGAAATGGGCAATTTGCATACGAAGCTAAAAGGGTCTATTTTAGGGAATGCGTGAATTTACTACCCAGGGCTTAAGAGGCCTCGTTCCAGTAGCTCTCGGTTTGTCTTCATGAGTAGGTAAACGACCGGAAAGTATTAGAGCAAGAGAGCCTCTGGCTCCCAGAGTTTTGACTTACAGGTTTAATTTGTATAAATTTACATTAGTGTTTGCCTTTTTTTGAAAACTCAACATCGGCTTGCGATCAAAATTATGTAGTCATGCGATTGAGATTTTCTGCCCAGCAGTAGTTCATTTATGCAGAGGCGCATATTTGATCTTTGAGTCAAATAATAAATGATTTCTTTGTTACTGCATTCCTGTTCATAAAACATGCTTTTGTGTTTTTAGGTGGCGAAAAGGCAAGGATTACCACAGTAGGCAGACAACTCTCGTTCCTCGATGGCTTTGCCAACATCACGTCTTATGTTGGTGATAACATCACAGCACTGACAGGATCAGACCTGACAATCTTCTGTCCAACAGAAGGCATTCCTGAACCTCTTGTCACGTGGTCTCGTGCGGGTGTATCTTTAGAGAGTGGCGGACGAAATTCTGTCAATCCCATTACTAATGCTTTGAGGATTAGAAATCTGAGGAGTGAGGACTCAGGTGGTTTTACGTGTAGTGCAAGGAACAATCGAGGTGGAGACCAGAAAACCAGTGTTCTTAATGTGATTGGTGAGTTGGTAGCTGTGATAGGGTGTGACAGAGTAGATTTGACAAGACTGTGAAGGGACTCGCCACGGCCACTGTACAGAATTGATGACATTTTTTGAGCCAATCGCAGCGGACATTTCTCAAACATCAGGGTCATGGATGAGTTTGAAAAGACACCAGACACGGCACTATTCTTGGGATGTATGATACGTCATAACCGCCATGTTGCCCGCGTTGACGATAAAAAAGCATTCCTCAAAAGCTTCTCTTGTTAGATTATCCAATATGGCGGCTGTTTCATTGTTAATTGCAAGAATACAGCGATGAAAATTAGATGAACTTAACTTTTACCTTTGCCTTATATTTTATTTTAGTTCCATATGGACCAACTATTATAAAGTCCAGCAAGTCAATAGATGGATTAAAATTCCTAACACCAATCCCAATCACTATTGGTGATAAATTGACAGCTCTCGTCAATGCAACTATTACTATCCAATGTAAAGCCAGCGGTCTCCCCCTACCTAAGACGTCTTGGACACGAAATGGAGTGAAAATAGTTTCAAAAGGAAACATGATTATTGGAAAAGAGACGCTTAAAATTCAGAAGGCGACACTTGATGATCAAGGTGTTTATAAGTGCACGGCTGGTAGTGATGCTGGAGCTGTTTTTTCTAGCTCGGTACTTGTAATAAAAGGTAAGGTATTTTAAAATAGCACTAACCATATACTTTTTTGTACTAGAAGGACACAGCTGGAGGAGCACCCTCAGCAGTAATAGCAACGGTAACACTGGCAGTGGCAGTGGTATTGGCAGTAGAAGTAGCAGTAGTAGCAGACTCTGTTTGCTTTTGATAGTCTCAATTTTATTAGTATTAGTAAGTATCAGTATTTGTTTAACTAACATATTATTTTCCATACTCAGAGCCTATTCCACCAACTATCAAGTCCTCCAACAAATCCATCGAGTCCCTCACACGTAAACCCTTGGGTATCATCATCGGCGAGACCGTACGCACCTTGACCCGTATCAACTTCAACATCACGTGTGAAGTAGAAGGGCTCCCAAAACCTGAGATAATCTGGAGAAAAAATGGTGTTGAACTTCCAATAGATGGACGAACATTTGCCAACGGACCGATTATCTACGTTGCTGATGCACTGACAGCAGATACTGGTTTTTATGTTTGTGAAGCGAAGAATGTTGCAGGGAAGAAAACCGTGGTGTCGAAACTTGATATTAGAGGTAAGTAAAACTTTCGTTTAGATCGTGTAGTCTGAGGGATCTGAATGGATAACTTCTCGGAAGGTCGGTGGATCGCGAAAAAATTTCTTATTATTTTTAGGTTTTTAATAGCTATGGATAATCTTAATGTATAGCAAAAACATACCCAACCATTACAATTTGATTTTTGCTTCTAAATTTTGAATTTCGAGAGATTTTTAAATTTGGAAAATCAGGAACCGTGTGTAATTGTTATGGACTGGACGTCGGTCAGATGGAACTTCGGATCGCAAAACGTTTTTACGCTTAATATGCAACTTTTATCCTATAATTTTATTTAAATATTCATAGCTAGTAATTTTATAATAAAAGTTTGCAAAAAATCGAGGTTTTTTTTGAAAAACAAATGGTCTTGATGAGAGTTATCTCATCAAAAACATCTCACAAAACATGTTTTACCTGGACTGCTGGCCAGGAATTATGTGTCTTTGTCGGAATGGCGTCCTATTTGGTACAAGAGGTTGCACCGGAGGCGTACAAAATCATGGTGTTTAACAGAAAACACAACCTTATTATTAAGTGTCGATACAGCAGCGCACCACAGGGATCCCAACTGATAAGAGCGAGCAAACCCTGACACTATACTTCTCCATAAAAAATTTTTTTAAATATCATTAGCTAACTTGATAGTTATCATTTTATTTTACAAGAGCCATCTGTACCAGAAATTTCCGCCACGGACCAACGAAAGCTCCAACAGCTACGTCCCATCACCATAACAACAGAGGTAGGCAGCTACATCAAGACACTGGAAAAAAGCAACATAACGCTGACATGTGATACTAAAGGTTTTCCTGCACCAACCATCACCTGGAAGAAAGGTGTCAAGACCCTGGATGTTGCTAGGGGCAACAAAACTTACACCATCACCAAGGCAACTGTGTCTGATAGTGGAATCTACACATGCACGGCTACGAATTTGAAGGGCTATGACTTTAGGAGCTCGAACGTGACGATAGTTGGTAAGTACTAAAGGTTAACTGTCTTTGGTCACTTTTCCATACATTTGACGTCACGCTCAAAGATCCTGATTCAGCTCATGAATATTTCGCACACATCAGGAAATGACATCAAGTGAAATCAAGTGTAGCGCAGTGTGATTGATAGTAACAATCTCTTAAATTTCTCGTCTTTCGACACAGCACCAAAGGCGCCAACCATCAAAACCACCACTCAGACCCTGAACATCCTCCGTCCAGAACCAGTGGAAAGTGACGTGGGTGGATCCCTGACGACACTCTCTGACAACACCATCAAACTGATATGCAATGCTTCCGGCGTACCTACACCTACCCTTGAATGGTACAAGGATAACATCAAGATTAACAACAAGACCAATTTTCTTATATTCAGCCCTGCAAGTCCACGAGATACGGGCATCTACTCGTGTGCTGCTATAAATCTAGCCGGGAGGATTAAAGTCGATACAAATATCAACATATTAGGTAAGGCACCTCTAGTAATTTTGCGCACTACGTTACTTACTGCAACACTGTAAATGAAGTTGGTAAGTTATTTTGTTTCAAACTTTCAAATCTCTGTCGTTTTGCGCCGGGTAGCTGACGTTTGCTCAAGTAGGTCGAGGTCGCATCTAGGAGCGATTTCAAAAGACTAAGCAAAATTTAAAAAAAAAGTATGGCATGTGTCATAAATTGTAATACAGTGTATCAACCATGTTACTCAAAAGTTCTTGAGTAACAATGAAACAACCGCCAATGTTGGTTAATCGATGGAGAAAAACTAATGATCATTAGGAATGCTTTGTTATCTTCAATAATAATAATAATAATAATAATTTAAAATTTCTATAGCGTTAGTATTCGCTAATTCAATAACGCTTTACAGTTTTTTTAATAAGAACATTTAACTTTTTTTATTTTATTTTTTAATTGTTACAATATTATTCTATTATTATTATTAACTAAATTCAATAAAAATCATTTATTAAAACTCAAGTAAAAATTTTAATATAAAATAATAAACGTCAATTAAATTAATGGTATGCCTTCTTGAAAAGCCAGGTCTTCAAATCTTTTTTAAAAGTAGAAATAGATGTACTGGACCTGATTTTAACTGGCAAGGAATTCCACAATTCAGGAGCAGCAAAAGAGAAAGCTCATTTTCCATAAAGATTGAGATTGTAAGATAGTTCAACCAAGATGGCGGCTCTGACTTAACATGCACATGCTCTATTGGAAATTTGTACCAGAATGACACAAAATCTTTATTTTCGTCCATGGTTCCAGTCAGGCTTGATCGGTGCGCAGTCCCGCGACAAGCGACGTCACAATCACAATAATCTCTCTGTTTTCATTTTTATTCCAGAGGGGAAAGTTCCATCTATTGTCACTTCCAAGAAAACAATCTCCGAACTCAATCGTATTCAATACATCGTTACCAAAGTGGGCGGTGTCGTCAACACTTTGTTGAGCTCCAACGTAGAAATCATGTGCGAGGCCAGCGGTTTCCCTAAACCAGAAGTCACGTGGTACAAAGATGGATATGAGATTCCAATCAATTCAGCAACCCACATGGTGAATCCTAGAACGGGAACTCTAATGTTCATTAGTCTGGCTTTGAGGAAAGCTGGTATTTATAAATGTGTTGCGAAGAATTCTCTTGGGACGGCATCTGCTTCAACTGTTCTCAATGTTAAAGGTAACGAAAGAATTGTGACCAGAACTATTTTATGCCATTTTTGTGGCAGGAATTGTTCTGCTTTTTAAAAACTTTTTAATACGCACCTTATCTGCGCAGTTTGCATTCAGGTGAAACTCATGTATAATTGATCATATTCACTAGAAAATTTCCCGCTGCAGTTTTTTAACAAGAAATGTTTTTATATTCAATGTTTGTTATTATTATTAATTTATATATTTTCAAAAAAAAAAAAAAAAAAAAAATTCCAGATGTACGCTTGTAATTCATCAGTAAGTAAGTAAGTAATAAACACAGTATACAAACTACATCGGATACAGCACGGACACGAATACTGTAGTTTGCTTATCAAACTTCTAGGTTAGTTCCTTTGTGTTTCACTAAAATTTTCAAAATTAAAGTGAGTCTGTCCAAGAAAATCCAAGTTAAAGTTGATACAAATGAACACGATTCTGTATCTGATTTACAGAACTCTTCAAGGTCGTGATTTCTATTGTGTTTTCCTCATGAATTAATAATGAGTTTGATAATATCGATTTAATTAATCGCTCGAACTCCTTAGATACTGATGTTACATTGCGCATATAATTTTGTACTAATGCACTGCTTCGAGATACAAAGAAGACAGAAAATATATAGAGTCTTGTTTTATTTGCTTGTGGTGAGCTCAGTGTCATTTAATGTCAATCAACACTACTGTAACGAACCTTTTTTTGTCCCCTGGACATCCCATAATGCCAATAATCCAAGATGGCCGCCGTAGTAGTCCACTGATTCCCATTTATACACAGGTCTAATTCACCCGTATATAAACAGTAGTCGTGGAGTCGAAACAAGCCTCAAGTCCCGCAAACCAGTCATAGTTTCCATAGGTCACAACCTAACTATCCTTTCTGGCACCAATATTTCCATCACATGTCCCTCGGGTGGTGTCCCGATTCCCGAAGTTACATGGAAACGAGGGGAAATATCACTGACATCGGGCGATCGAGTGAATGTTTCTTCAAAGGTTTTGAGTATTAGGAAAGTGGCGAAGAGTGATTCTGGACGGTATATCTGTACGGTGGAGAACGTTATGGGAAAGATATCCATTGGCTCTAACTTAAATGTCCTTGGTGAGTAGATATACTTATTTCGATTATTTTAGTCACCTGAAAAGCCACAAGAATTAGAACGACAATGACCATACATTTTGCATGTTTTGACTATTCAAGATCTTTTATTAGTTAGAGTTAGCCAATCGCGTTTTGGTTTGTATTTTACCTTAAAAAGTGGAATAACTAGTACAAAACTATGAAAAGCTACATCTTTTATTTTTTCATTTTAGTCACGTAAACAAGATTTTTCAATCAAACTGTACGATAGAATTAGTGCGTGCTCATTACGTCATTTACGTAGTGTCTTATGATGATGGCAGGATAAAATAAATATTTGGATTCTTTTGTTTACTATTTCTTTCTCTCTGTGCAGATCCCGTGGTACCCAATATCCTGTATAAGTTTAGTATCCTCAAAGTTACTGAAAGCGAGTCCATTGATACGACTGTCGGTAGTAGAGTGACGTCAATACCAGGAAACCGACTGACGCTGACCTGTAATGTTAGCGGACTACCAACGCCTAGCATCATGTGGAAGAGAAACAATCTATTGGCTCAAGAGGGAGGGTCGACCTATACAGTCCCCTCCCTCAAGATATCTGACAGTGGTGCTTATACTTGTGTTGCTAATAACTTGGCTGGTGTGGCGAGCGAGACGTCGAACATCTTCGTAATAGGTAAGATATACATGAGTTAATATTGACCGAATCTACCTCTCATCGTCTCGAGCTCATGCGCAAATCCTTGCCTATACTTTTTACGCATGCATTAAAAATGGATTTGATTAATTCAGAATATGCATGCCAAAAATCCGTGAAAGAGTTAACTAATAAAATTGTACAAATTGGTGCAAAGATTTGTAGGTCTACGGTCTACTGAGGTCTACTAAACTATACTAATTTGAGCATATTTGTGCAATTTCTTAGAACGTTTTTCACAGTTACATATGGTAAAAATAAATAAATAAATTGACTTTATTTATATGTATGCACTTTAAAAAAGACTGCAATTCTAACATTTAATTCCTTCTTTTTTCAATTTAAGCCGGAAGGAAACCAGAAATCGTTACTCCTAAAACCAACATCATAGCAACGGAAGGAGAAAACGAAGTGTCCGTGGATGTTGGAGGTAACATCACGACTATCGTAGGAACAGGAGTTGAAATCCGCTGTTCCGTGACAGGAAAGCCAACACCTTCCATAACCTGGCTAAATAACGGGTCTGTTGTAGAAGCCAAATCAGTAAGGTTGTTTAACAGAGTAACCAATGCGCTCACCCTTCTTGGCGTTACACAGGATGACAATGGATTTTACACGTGTTTTGCGAACAATACTTTTGGTCAAGTTTCTGAGACTACTCATCTTACTATATTTGGTGAGTCTGGTGTTATATCTAAGTTATCGCCAAAAACCCACAGCCACACTCTATATTGGAACATGACGTTTCACCGTCGTCTAACCAAGTTTAGTTTATCTTGGTGAATTTTCCGAAACTACTCAACTTACTATAGTTGGTGAGCGCAGCCACACTTTGTTGTTTCACCGTCGTCTAACTTAATATAAAGTTTATCTCATTGACTTTTTGGCGTCTGTGCGAACGAAATCATAGTCGTAATACAAATATTTAGTTTATGAGAAGAGCTAGGATCTTATAGTGATAATATAAATGATCTTCTTTGGGTGGGAAGAAATCAATAGTATTAGTGTTTTTACTACCTAATAAAATGCGCGTTGAATTTTCTTGCACTTATTAATCATTTCTTTTTAGACGCTGAAAGACCCGCAATTAGATTCTCTAAGCGAGAAATCGAAGACTACGAAAAAACAGACTTGGAAATTACTATTGGAGACAGCCTCAAAACTCTCATTGGCACAACTATTACTATCCAGTGTAACGCCACAGGGAACCCAGCACCAGAAATACAGTGGTTCAAGTCGGGAATTCTCATCAATTCAAAGTTTCCTATCAAAGCCTCGAACAATACTCTTAAGATCTATGGCGCAACGTGGTCTGATACCGGGGAATATGAATGCTTGGCGACCAACGGGGCTGGTTCAGATAAGAAAACCTCATTCGTGAAGTTTGTCCGTAAGTCAATAGTCCAGTTCCGAATTATCTGTTGCTCAGTGTTAGCCTCTACCTTGTGAAGAATATTCATTTGTTCCATGAACGGTTGGTGGAATTTAAAAGTTTTTATATTGTTGAAGTTGTGCATTATTTACTTTGCCTTTGGTATCTGTGAATATTTAGACACTGACTCGAGGCTAACATTTAGTTAATGAGTCTGTAATCAAGGAACACAGCGGTATTAGACCATTTCACGGATCCCATTACTCAACCTCCGCTTCGTCAGCATGTAATATATTCTCCAGAAATTGCCTACAACATGTGAAATTTTTAAGTGTTTCAATTGTTTCGTTGATATGTAAATTCCTTTCATTACTGCGGACTGTAGTCAAATTCTAAAGAATAATTACACGCTGACGAGGATGAGGTTGAGTAACGGGATCCGTGAAATTGCCTATTTGGAACTCGAAAATGTTCAATTGTTAAGTATTTTTTTACAAAATTAAAAAACACTCAAGATTCAGGCATTTAGAAGAGGAAAACAAGTTTTAGAAGTTGGGCATGTTTTTGATATACATTAAAATTTTTCATGGCCTTCCAGAAGGTGAAAATTCAAAAAAAAGATTTGAGTTGAATCGAGATCCAGTCACTTGCGATCCATTTCAGTCACAACCAATCCATTCCAGTCACATCCAATTTATCTCCGTAGCATCTTAATGAAGAGAAATTAGTCGTAAAAATTTGTAGCGTTCATAACTGATCACTTGCTAGCAGCCATGTTGGATGGGAGGACAATAAAATAGTTGAATCTCTTTCCCATTAAGACAGTCGCGACGTCGTAATGTAAAAAACGTTAATGATATTTTACTAACTTCATAGTTTTACATAATAGTATTTCGTATACTTGACTTAATCCAAAAATATACTGGTTAAAGAAAGAAATCTATGGCGCTCATTACTCTTACCATTTCGAATGCCTTAAAAAAAATCCCTTTTTTATTTAGCTCCTGAAAAGCCAGTGATTTTCCAAGATACAAGTGTGATTGAAGTATATAACAGAACCCCCGTTGCCATGACGATAGGCAACACCCTCAAGACCCTTACACAGACCCCTATCACAATTAGCTGCGCTGCCTCTGGAATTCCTATGCCAACCTACGCTTGGACCAAGAAAGGAATCCCAGTCGTCTCTTCTAGTGATCTGGAAATATCTCTGGAAGGCAAGCAGTTGACGATCAGAAACCTTGTCCTGAATGACGCAGGAATGTACGGTTGTATGGCTAATAATAAAGCGGGAACGGACGCGGCTAATGCGCCTATACTTGTACAAGGTGAGTCACTTAACTATGTGATGAGGAAATGATTGATGACTTACTGCGGTTTTCGATGTTCTGCGAACTCAGACAATTAATGCCGTCAGTCAAAAACATAAAAGGTACCATCTGATTATTTTTGATGGAAGGCAGCGGAAAACCAAATTTCAATATATACAACTATTTGTAAAAATTATGGCCGCTTTCAATATATATACGAGTATATCAAAAGCACATCAAAAATTATTGGATATCATCCCTGATATTGTTTTTGAGTTGTCTATCACTAGGGCTTTCTAAAAAAAATATCAAGAAAATATTTATATTCCAACCATCGCTTTACTTATAAGGCTCTTCCGTAAGGTTCGCTCCACACACACTACCACTACGTTCATTATTTACGGCATACCACACTCAACTCACATATTGATTTTTACGGAGGAAGGAAAACCGGAGAACTTAGTAAAAACCTTCGTGGTATAGGAAAGAACAACTCATCAAACAATCTCAACTCACATGTGTGGTTCTGCCGAGAACAAAAAGGGAAAAACAAATGAAACCTATTTTAATTCCTTTCAGAGCCCATCCTGCCTAGAATTGAATCAACAGACGAGAATATCACGTGGTATGATAGAATACCATTATCGGCTCCCATTGGAGGAAAGATCACAGCTCTTACTGGTACCCAGGTAACACTGACATGTAACGCCATAGGGTTCCCAGAAACAGCAGTGGTTTGGAGACGCGACGATGAGGTTAATATACTCGAGACTGATGGCCAATATAAGCTGGAGAATCAAAGTCTAGTGATATTTGCTGTTCAGCCAGGAGATAGTGGATCGTATATCTGCTTTGCTGAAAACCTTGCAGGAACAGTGAAGTCGGCAACTGACTTGAATGTCATTGGTGAGATGTTTTTGTTTTTCGTTAACCTTTTCTTTGAAGCGCAAATCTCTACCTCATATCCCGGTTGTAATGCTGGGGACTGGTCTGGCTAGGGGAGGAGGAGTGGGTGGGCGGAGGCGGATTGGATCATCAAGTGTAGTGTCCTCGTTCAACCATTACCAAGACTAGGTTTTAGATTCGTTGCTGAGTAGGAGTCAAGGCTTTGCACCATCACGTGATAGCAGCCATGACAGGTGACAGGAACAATTGATTCTGGTCCAATCTGATTTACAGAAGAAAGTAATTCAGTTTTCCAGGAGAGAACGACTCTATTGTTATGCCCCCTGTCATGGCTGCCATCAAGTGATGGTGCAAAGCATCTATTCTTAGCTATTTATGTAACTTGAACTTTCGATCTCTTTAGGAGAAGAACGATTTTTTTTGGTTTGTATCATTTATCATTTATGAGGGATTTATCGAGTGGGGATGCACTGTTACCTAATGGATTTAGCCCTAAATTCGCCATTAGTTAGACAGACGAGTGGTCCTCTTTCAAAATAACCTCAGCAAAAGATTATATGAGAAGTGCTCTTGCCATTTGTCTTTGGGTGATTTTTTTTAGATTTTGACCATCTGTTCTATTATTGATACAGATCCACAAGAACCTGTCATTATGACTTCCAATAATATCGTCCGAACGGAAGACCGATCACCCGTCGTCGCAACCATTGGCAATAGAATCATCGTGATCGCAGGCACTCCAGTATCGATCAAATGTCCTGTTCAAGGGATTCCAAAACCTTCTGTTTCATGGAGTAATGGAGGTCGTTTTTTGTACCCAACAAACAACAACTCGACGCTTGTGTTTGCTACCACAACAGTTGCAAGTAGTGGGGAATACACGTGCACTGCTATTAGTCCCATTGGGGGTGATGCTGCTTCCTCTGTTCTATCTGTTGCAGGTAATATATTTGCAATCTCTCAAGGATAGGGCTGCCTATTAATGTTCTAGCTGTTTCTAGCTATTCTTGTCCTTTATTTATTTATTTATTTATTTATTTATTTATTTATTTATTTATTTATTTATTTATTCATTTATTCATTTATACTTATTTGTTTTTTTGTTGTTTTTTTAATTCTTATTGGTTTTGCCTGGCTTAGTTTTTTCTTCCCTTTTCAATTTTGTCTTTGAAGAGGAAGAGTAGAAAACGAAGAGGGATAGCTGCTTGCAGTAGTTGGATTACTTTAGCTCCACTTCACTTTACTAAATTCCGTCAAACTCTTCAACGCCTTCCCACATCTTTCAGTTCTTAGGACATTCTCCCTCTCTCTTCGCCTTCTTTTCCTTTCGCTTTATTCGGTTTCCTGATTTCCACCTGAACTTACGGATCTATGAACAAAACATATGCTTTATTATCTATTTCTTAACAGAACCAGTAAAACCAAGAATAGTAGCCCCACCCGTTGGCAAGGTGATTCCGCTGACCAACAAGACTCGAGTCTCTGTTACCATCCGGGATAACATAACTGTTTTATACGGCACGGTCTTAGACATTACGTGTTCAGCAATTGGATTACCTACCCCCACAATTATCTGGAAAAAGGAAGAAAGAAGGATTGAAGATGGTAAATTGGTCAATGGTACTTTGAAAGTTAGAATAAATGGGAAGTCGGATGCTGGAAGGTTTACCTGTGTAGCTATGAACAGTGAAGGGGATGACAGTGTCACATCTAGCATCATTGCTGTTGGTATGTGTTGCTAACACCTATTATAAAATAACTCTTATAAATTTTGCTTTCTGATTGGTGGGGCGCCAGCTTTATGCGAGCATACAGCCGTAGGGCTCAATTTGTCTCTCAATACTTCTCGAGTGTTTCAGTAATCCTCAAGTGCTCTGTAACCGCAGTATAGCACGCGCGCGCTTTTTCTATGTCTTCAACGTAGCTGCACTATATAATGCGCTCATGATTTGGTGCCCCAAACCTAACACTGAAACTTGATGGATTGCGCAGTCCAAGAAGCGCACGAAACATATATTTAATAAGCGCCCCGAATTAAGAATTTATTTGAACCGCACTAGACATTCATCAAAGATCAAAGCATTAGAAATTCCTTTCTTTGCCTGTCACATACAAAAAAGGCTTCAAATTTTATCGGTACGATCCCTGGGCTGATCATGATCTTAACTCCTTAATGTATATTCACATTCCTATAGAGCCATTATCTCCACGAATTCAGGCTCGACGTGATTTAATCGATGCACTTGATCAACCACGTACGACGAACTTTACAGTCGGACAACAATCAAGACCCTATCTTCCACAACAGTCATCCTACAATGTCCCACCACCGGAAGCCCCGATCCTATTATCCAATGGAGTAAATCAGGTCAGCTGATTGTATCAGGGGATGGAGTCACATTGACTGAAAGAGGAGGCCTAATGATCCGGAAAAGTCGCGTTGTGGATAGCGGAGAGTACACGTGTTTGGCTCGTAATGTTCTGGGGGAAGACACGGCGGTTTCTACAGTGATTATCATGAGTGAGTATTAGATGCTCCTGCTGCTAGTTCTGTTCTAGCTGTTGTTGTCGTTGTCGTCGTCGTTGGTGATAGTGATGGTGGTACTGCTATTGTTGGTAATACTAGTGCATGCAGCTGTCTGTTTTTGGTGTTGCTAAAAATATCGCTTCCATTCATGGTTGCGCGCAACCTCCCTAATTTCAGTTAATAATGATGATAGTGAAGATGATGGTGATAATGATGACACTATTTTATCTGTTCTTTAGAACCCACACGTCCCGAGATATCGAGATCTACAGATTACATCATCTGGTACGAAAACCGCCCTTTCAAAAGCAAAATAGGTAACAATCTAACCACGATGAAGGGACGCAAGCTAACCCTGGTGTGCCCAGCCAGGGGGATGCCACGCCCTGAGATCACGTGGTACAGAGGGGGCGAAAAAATGCGTAATGAAGATAATTACGTCATCGAGGGCAATACTTTGGTTATTTGGGATCTTAGTGTATTTGATACCGATCGATACACGTGCGTAGCTGAGAACTATGCAGGAAGTGATGCAGCTACTTCGACAGTCAAGGTTCACGGTGAGTTATAAAGGAAATTAGGGATGAAATTCTGTTGATATAATGTTGCGCAGATCTGTACTGAGGGGGGGGGGGGGGGATGGGGTTTAATTATATTTTCCCATCTTTCCTAATCCTAAACAACCGCATGACTTAACGATCCTTCATTTATTTGTCCAATGATTTTAACTAGTTATTGCTATAAAGTTATATACCCAGAAGAATTAAACTGAATTTCGGTTTCATGTAAAAGGAATATATTGTTCTTGTCAACCAACATAGCTACCTTTATTTGATCTCGCAAATCTCAATTCCATGTTTTAATTTCTTATATCATACCCGTTATTCAATAAACACCAGTTTGCTTTATTTCTGACTGCCTTTTCAAATTTCAACAGACCCTGTAGAACCTTACATTTTTAAATCTCGTGGTTTCATCAACGCGTTATCCGGATATACCCCAATCAACGTCACAGCCGGACAAGACGTCAAAGCACCGACCAACAGCCTTGTTGTCCTCATCTGTCCAATCAGAGGTGTGCCACGACCTAAGATAATCTGGCTGAAAGACCAAGAACCAGTATTATCAGATAATAACATCGAGGTTGATTGTAATGGTACTCTAAAGTTTCATGGTATTAGACCCACTGACGCAGGGGAATATATTTGCTATGTGGAGAGCTTCCTTGGAATGGACTTGGCTTTAACTCACGTTGAAGTGGTCGGTATGTATCAGGGAAACATTGTTTTTAATATGCACAAAAATCAAATAAATTCATTAAACTCATCGGTATTGTCCAAACGAAAATCTTACGCACAAATGAAAAGCATACGTTGATTAGATAAATAGATAATAATTTCTCATATTTGTGTCTTCCAATAATTTATCTTATCGTCCTATCGTCCAATTCCACAGAGCGAAGCATCCCAGTTATTCATAAATCAAACAACAACATCCCGATTATTGATAACGGCGCAGTTAAAGCAATCATTGGAGATAACGTGACAGCGTTACTAACACAAACTATTGTTATCCAATGTAACGCAACGGGAATACCATATCCAATAATAACCTGGACAAGAAATGGTCTCAAGATAGAATCTGTTGGTATGTACTCAATCGATGATAAAGGGACGTTGTCCATCACAGGAGTTGCTAGAGATGGTGTTTATAGATGTTCAGCAAAGAATGACCTGGGCACTGATAGCGCTACGTCTCATGTTACTGTTAAAGGTAAGTGTTCATTTTAGTCCTTATTATTCTTACTTTTATATTTAATAATAGTTTTTGATTAACGTAAAAACCCAACTTTTGCGCAATTCTGTCTCATACATCTCAGTTTACACCACAATTGAAGTGCGTAGGCCTAGTAGCTAGTGCGCCATCATTCACAACTATAACAGTGAGTTAGATCCCTGCACCAGCAATCTTCCGTGAATCGAATTGTTTTTTTATCCCTGTGTGTCAAGGGATTTTTCTAGATTCTTTATATTTTTCTCTCTCTGAGAAATGGCATCGAACGATTTATTCCCAACCATCCGATTCAGGAGACTGCTCAATCATCCCCAACGTTACGATTTAATATTTCCATAGCACCTTGATACCATTCTGTACAAATCCTTATATTACATCTTCTGATTGTGCTTTTAAATATCAGAACCTCAAGGTGCGGAGATCGTCTCTTCAAGGAAACCAAAGACCATCCCCTTCACGCACAAGAAAAACGTGACCATTAACATTAGAGATAACGTGACAACTTTACCAAATGCTATTCTAACAATCAAGTGCGAAGCCGTCGGCGTTCCTAAGCCTAGCGTGACATGGACCAAGGATGGTAACGCAATACCACCTGAAGACAAGTACCAGGTATTAGAAAATGGCGCACTTGTTGTGGAGAATGTCGGTGAGAGTGATTCAGGGCGTTACACGTGTAAAGCAGAAAACACTAGAGGGGTTGATACTGCATCGTCTCTAGTTAATATTTCAAGTAAGTCTGCAATAATTGCCTGTGATTGTCTTGTTTTTAGGTTTATTTTCACTTCATCTTTCCTCCCTTCCCTTCCCCCCCCCCCCCCCCCTCATTCCCGGATTTCTCCGTCTCTTACTTCGCAATTCCCAAAGCTTTCCAGTTAAGTCCTATGAATCGATGGTAGCAATAAGTAAATAGTAGAAGCAAGAATAAGCTCTTTGATCTTTCTCCAGAACCGACCAAACCTCTAATTGATCGACCGATCGAACCACGAAACGTCAAGCCCACTAACGATGATTACGTGACTGTAAGTGTAGGGGAAAACGTCACAGCAGTAATTGGATCTAGGATACTGATAGAATGTACAGCAGATGGTGACCCCAAACCTTCCGTTACCTGGACTAAAGACACCGTAGAACTGAAAACCAATGATCGGTACACTGTTCATGAGAATGATACACTCGAAATATCAAGCGCCTCAGTAAACGATAAAGGGAAATATGAGTGTACTGCTAAAAGCGCTGGTGGAGAGGACAGTGAGAGTATACATGTGATGGTTGTAGGTTAGTATTTGAAAAACTATAATTTGTCCTTGTGATTTTGCTGCAAGATTTGTAAGCAGCAAATGCACGCAAGAGTTTGGAGGTAGATAAGTTGAGCAGTTTCATTTTGCAGTAACATCGGGCACGTATTTGTGTGCTCGCGTTTCAAAGCAGTTCTGTTTCTATAACTTTTTAAGTGTGCTTCTTTAAGTTATGAACGTGTCTGATCGTGTGCTAGGCACCCATAGAGCAAGGAACGCTAGAATCTTGCGAATCCCGCGTGATTTTCTACTTTGTCGCTGGTTGAGTAGGAAAAATATAGCCATACCTGTTTTAAGTGGACCTGTTTTTAAGCGGACGCCCTCCAATAAAAGGACGGATAAATGCACGGTTCCAAAATTTCCTTAATAGATATCTTGTAAAATCATTCTTTATACCATGGTATGTGTCTGCTTAATATTGCTGCAAAGTCAGATTATTTTAGAAAATGAGAGATTATTCATTACTCAACTCAATAACTGACTTTTCTTTCTAGAACAAACTAAGCCTCTAATTAGCAGACCAGACAAGCCTCGTACCATTCCTCCCCACGGCAAAGGTCCAGCAAATGCAACAATTGGTGACAACGTCACTGTTCTTACTGACTCTGACCTCACTATTGATTGCCCTGCCACTGGAGTACCACAACCAATTATATCATGGAGTAAAGATGGCGAAGAACTCAGTTTAGGGGAGAAGTATTCCCTTCTTTCAAACGGTACACTTGTTATTAAGAAAGTTTCAGGGAATGAGAAAGGTACCTACACTTGCACAGTGAAAAATATTGCTGGATCAAGCAATGGAACGACGAAAGTAGATGTTGTGGGTAAGTTTAGCTATTAACGTTTTGTAATTAATAGATTCAATAGTTTTGATTATGACGTATTGGTCACACAATGCAACGTACCCGGCTGCTTGTGTAATATCAAGATTTTAGAGACATGTCAAATATAGCAGTATTTCTGCAATGAATGCACACTTTTAGGTTGATGCGATTTTCTCATGGCTGACAACTTCACCAGCATCGCCGCATCCTGTATTCAAGGCTTTTTTTAGATATTAGGTGAATGCGCAGACTCGCATAATTTTACTGCCGGCTACTTGTTGACAAACCTTTCAATTTTTCATGCGTAAAGCGTCTTGCGTGATCTAAGTCAGGGCACTGCTAACATGTGCTAACGTTCAGAAAGAATTGTACTGAACTAAGTGTGTTTTATTTACACTCGTGTGCAATCTAGTCTATATTAGAGACATTTACTTCAAGGATGAGCGTTAATTTTTTATATGATTTTTTTATGTAGAACCTGAGAAGCCTAAAATAACAAGACCAGATGAGCAAACAACCAAGACACCACGTGATCGCAGCCCTGTCACCATGACGATAGGCGACAACGTGACTGCTATAGAAAACACCTCCATTAGTATCGATTGCCCTTCCAGTGGAATTCCAAAACCAGTGATAACTTGGGGAAAAAATGGGGAAGAACTGAGCTCCGGTGAACGTCATGTGGTTTACGATAACGGAACATTGTTGATAAAAATGGCTTCACTGAAGGACAAGGGCAGGTACACTTGTCTTGTCAGGAATAAAAATGGAGTGGACAATGAGACATCTGTTGTGGATGTTGTCAGTAAGTAAGGCTATTGTTGGCTATGTTTATGGTAGCACCCTTACGGCTTTGGTGTATTGTTTTAGTATTTCAGACCACGTTTCAATCCCCTGAGAAAAAAATTATTTGTTTGAGTTGTATCCATATTCATGTGTCTTCGCATAGACAATCGTTAAACAAACAAGTGATATTCTCTAGAGAACGACACGTCATAAACGGGAAAACATTACGCCAAAACCGAAAAGGCCTATAGGGGATCATATTTCACAATAATAATTGTGTTTTTCTTCCGAACAGGTCCAAAGAAACCCAAAATCACAAGAACAAAGGAACCCCAGACCCATGTACCTAAAGATCGCAGCCCCATCAACATGACAATCGGAGACAACGTCACAGCACTGACTAATACACCAATCAGTATCGACTGTCCAGCAAGTGGAATACCAAAACCAAAGATATCATGGAGAAAGGATGGTCAAGAAGTAATCCCTGGGGGTGGATATGTGATTCTTGAGAATGGGACACTGTTGATTGGGAAGGCGTCTGCTGAAGACAGTGGAAGATATACTTGTGTTCTTGAAAACCTTAACGGAAAAGTGAACTCTTCGACGAACGTCAAAGTTGTCGGTAGGTACAAATTAAAAAGCTAGAGGGATGGATGAAAAATGAGAAGGAAGGAAGGACAATAAAATTGACGGACGGACGGACGGACGGACGGACGGACGGACGGACGGATGGACGGATGGATGGATGGATGGATGGATGGTAATTATGATAATGCATGGATTGACTAACAATTTTCCACCAAGGGAAATGACAGAGTATTTGGATTTTAACTTAGAGTTTATTGAACCACTTCTTTTATAGACGAAGAAAAGCCTCAAATCACCAGACCAGACACGCCTCGTACCATTCCTCCCCATGGCAAGGGTCCCGTCAATGCAACAATTGGTGACAACGTCACTGTTATTACTGACTCTGACCTCACCATTGATTGCCCCGTCACTGGTTTACCAAAACCAACCCATTCCTGGAGTAAAGACGGAGAGAAGATAAAGCTGGGAATCAACCTTTTCCTTTTACCTAACGGAACATTGATCATCAAGAAAGTATCGTTTGATGATTCAGGTACTTACAAATGTACAGTGGAGAATATTGCTGGAAATACAAGCCAAATAACTCAAGTATTGGCCGTTGGTAAGCAACCTATACATATCAAACTCAATCAGTGCATGAATCATATTCTTCTTCGGCGCAGCCACTATTAGTAAACGCTCACTCCCCTGCTAGGGAGTGGGCGTTGTCTGACGATCACACTCAATAGACCTTGGTAACACATGAAAGTCCCAAAGTGTTTGACTGTTTCTGAATGGTTAGACATTGGGCACATTTTTATGCGATCATAATTTTTTTTTAAATCTTGATTGTTTTGCAAACTTTCATCGTAAAATTACTATGCATGATTAATAGAATACAAATTATAGGATGAAAGACGTAAATCCGGGGTAAAAGCAATTATTCGATCCACGATCCACTTAAACGACGTCCAGTCCAGTCCATGCGCAGTTCCTGATTTTCCAAAATGGAAAATATCCCAAAATTAAGACATTAGAACTATAAATCAAATTTTAGAGCTTAGTAGTGTTTTTTTTCTATACATTTCGACTACACATATCCTTTCAAAAGCTAAAAATTCGACTTTTTTCGCCCTCCAAGATAACCAACGTCTAGTTTAGTAGAGCGGATAAGCGCAGAATTTTGGTCAAATTGTTCACTTTTAGGTTAAAAGCACCAAATTTTCAGGAAATATTAGTTTCTTCAAGCTTATCAATATCTGATATGGAGCCAGCATGAATTCGCGTGCTGGCTTGAGTTATGGGGGAGTTATGGGGTGATTTTCAAAATGGCCGCCATCGTGACCGGAAGTGAAAAGTTACGTTAGAAAAATTGCTTTCTTTGACTTGAATATTGCTGTTTCTAATATTAAACTGAGTAACACGGTCATGCAGGCAAAACTGTTCGATAATATTGAAAAAAATATTAATATGATGAATAGATCGATTCTTATTCTAGATGAAACGGAAGTACATCATTTCAAACCGGAAGTGATGTTTCATCCAGTCCCAAAAAATATTTACAAGTGTTCTGACTGCTTTGTTTAGTTTAGTAAGGTTTGTTGAGAAAAGAACCTCTAACTATAACTGTTAATGCCAAAATGAAGAAATGAACATATTATACCAAAGAATTATTTTAAAGGTATTTTGTTGTTGATTTGTAAGATCGCTTTAAGAAATTAATGACGTTTTGTTGGTAATCAAAAAATGAAATGTGATTAAAAATGCAAAAAGAAAGACAATAAAAAGAAAGAAAAAAAAAGAACAAAAAATTTGCTTCTTTAAATAATGCACGAGAAAGACTGGTACATTACCCAGAAGCCTTAACGCCCTCACTTGGGTCCGCCATCTTCTTTTCTTGATAGTTGAAAGATTTGTTTTGGTTGGAATTTGTAAAGAAAGTACATAAAAAAGAGTTTATGCGATCTGTTTACGAGATTTCCAAAGATCTCATTTCGGTATGGAATCAGCTTTGGACTGAGAAAATAATAAAACAGCACGAGCGATGTCTCTATGTGGCCTGTAAGTACCCGATTCGTTAAGTATATAAATTAAACATAGGACAACAGAAGATTTGCAATAAACCTTAGTCAAAGATATAATTTGAGTTACCTTAAATTATTTGTGCATAGTGGAAATAACTGAAGAACGAGATCTTGACGAATGAAGTTGGAAATGACAGATGACACACGAGGAGTTTCTTCTTTTGGTCCTGTAAGTATGATATAGTGAGCAGTGGATACATGTTGCTACAAAATATACTTACAGGTGCTTCTCCTTGCAAATAATTATGCAAATGAAAAAAATCAGAATAGTCAATTTCGGACCTGCTTTTTCAGTTAACAATGTCGATGTCTAGTAATGCAAGTACCTCAGAAAGTCAATCAGACGTAGAAAAACCACCTGAACCCAATGACTGGAAAAAATGTGCAATTTGTCAACGAAACAAAGATGAATCATTGCAGTGTCCTGCTGAATCCAAACGTCAGTCGGACTTTGGTGCTGGCTACAAGACTTTAGCGGAAAACATTACAAGAATGATAGAATTAGATTGTTTGCCATCTGATATGAACCCTGTGAAGCTCGATGAGGGTGGTGGCATCAAGATTACTCTTATGCGAAATAAAGCCCGATGGCATAAGAGCTGTTCCTTGCAGTTCAATACAACCAAGGTAAGGCGGGCAGAGAAACGAGCTTTAAAGCAAGACCAATCAGTAGGAGGAAAGTACACAAGATCAAGTGCTACGCTGACAGTCAGCAAATCCAGTGATGTCTGCTTTATTTGTGAAGAATTTGGTTCTCGAAGTAATTGTCTTCATAAAGTTTCGACCCTTCGCTTGGATGCCAGAGTTCGCGAATGTGCGTACACATTGCAGGATGAGAAACTCTTGGCAAAACTAAGTGAGGGAGACTTGGTGGCTCTAGAAGCGTCCTATCATGCCTCTTGTCTGACTTCTCTTTACAAGAAAGCAAACAATGCAAGGGAAAAAGCCCAAGAGGATGTCAATATCCAAAGACCAGATGGCATCGTATTAGCAGAACTTGTGGCTTTCATAGAAGAACAACGAACCGATTCTGAAAAAGACCTTCCAGTGTTCCGACTTGCTAAACTGGCTACAAAGTACACGATGCGCATGAAACAGTTATACGCTGACACAACTCAACGTGTTAACACATCCCGCCTGAAGGAGCGCATTCTTTGTCAGATCCCAGATCTTAATGCATACAAACAAGGAAGAGACATTTACCTGGCATTTAGAAGCGATTTAGCTGCGACCTTACAGAGAGCCCACAGTACATGTGACGAGGATGCCATCCATCTAGCTAAAGCTGCAAGTATTCTACGGAAAGACATGCAAGCCATGCATTATTCTTTCGATGGTTCTTTTGATCATGACTGCCAGGAAATCTCTGTACCAGAGTCTGTAGTGTCGTTGATCAACATGATTCTCTATGGTCCAAATATTGAATCGCAAGCCAGCAGTTTCGGTAAATCTCAAGCCAGCCTTTCGATTTCCCAATTAATCCAATTTAACAGCTATCTTGGAAACAGGCGTCGAAGTGGAAACGCAAAGCGGGAGCGACGAAATAAAGATCATGAAACGCCAGTCCCATTATATGTCGGATTATCAATTCACGCGAAGACTCGCAGTCGTGACTTGATAGAAACCATGCACAGTTTGGGGCTGTCTGTTTCATATGATAGAGTCCTTGCCATCTCCACTGATCTAGGGAATTCAGTGTGCCGCCGATACCACGAGGAGCAAGTGGTGTGTCCACCAAATCTGCGCATAGGCCTGTTCACAACATCTGCGTTGGACAACATTGATCACAATCCAAGTTCCACTACGGCTCGTGACTCGTTTCACGGCACTGGTATTTCGATGTTCCAGCATGCCACTGCTGATGTTCCTGGCACTTCGCGCAGCAACACTCTTATAACAACATCCACAACAGCTACATTTACATCTAAAAGTGTTGGCGAACTACCGCAATCGTACACACAAGTAAAACCAGTTACCCTAGAAAGCAATGTTCCTCCACCTGATTACCAACACCAACGAGAGCCAGTGAGGGAAACTACAAGTAACCTGGTTAGTAAGGAAAACGGTTGGCTTCAAAATGCCAGTAACATTGTTAACAGTTTATCTGATAGTGCTGCAGAAAACATTCAATGTGTTTCGTGGGCGGCATATCATTCAACAAACGAACAGCCCAGACAGTCAAGCCCATCTGCCATCAGCGCATTATTACCCCTCTTTCCTGACGAAGCAAAGTCAGCTGCAATGATAAAGCATGCGATGGATGTTATAAAATCTTGCATCAACTACTTGAATCCTGGACAAGTTCCAGTCATCGCCATGGACCAACCATTGTACGCTATCGCGAAGCAAATCCAATGGAAATGGAATAATCTTTATGGAGAAACAAAGTTCGTGATAATGTTTGGTGGCCTCCATATTGAAATGACGTTCTTGAAGTTACTCGGTGGGTGGCTGGAAAGGAGCGGATGGACAACTGCATTGACGGACGCAGAAGTAGCCTCAGTGGGAACAGCAAATTCATTCCTGAAGGCGTCAAGTATTACGCGAACAAGGCGGGCACATCAAATCACAGCGATCAGCTTGTATATCCTACTTCAACGTGCATATGCCAAGTACCCAGAGCACGCAAGCGCAAATGGAAGCCCAGCACTTTCATTTGATGAATGGTGTGAGAAACAGAGGTCAGTGCCGCAGTTCTATTACTGGTACGTTACTATGCAGCTTCAACTTTTACTACTGGCGTTCCTGAGATCAATTCGCACATCCAATTTCAAGGAGTACACCGATTCTCTTTCTAAAATGATTCCCTGGCTTTTTGCTATGAACCACATCAACTATGCACGCTGGCTCCCTGTTCATTTACTGGACATGCGCAGACTTACCCAGACTGCCCCCAGTGTTGCATCAAAGTTTGAAGAAGGCCTTTTCACAGTACAAAAATCATCCAGGAACTTTTCGAGTATGGCCATCGACCAGGCTCATGAGCAAAATAATGCCATCGTAAAAGGAGAAGGCGGAGCAGTTGGTCTAACTGAAAACCCCAACGCTCTTCGACGCTGGATGGTGGCAGGTCCTGAGCTAGCAAGAATTGTGAATGAATTTGAAGCTGATATGAATAGAGAAGCAAACCATCAGATGCCAGCCACATCACATCATGAAGTACACAAGAGTTTTCAGACGTCATTTTTAGTAGATGTTAAAGCTCTTGTAAATACCATGGAAGAGCTAGGAAATCCTTTTTTGGAAGACAGCCAAGATCTTATCGCCTTAGACACAAAAGAAATTCCCGGACGTGAAGCTGTGTCAATGTTGATGAAGGCAGAAGCCATTGGTCAAGAACAAAGCCAGGCTTACATATCTGAGTGTTTGGTGAACCGAAAAAAGTCAATGTATGAACCAATCAAGAGAAACAAGATCTACCTGTTTAATACCCCAGCACCAAAGACGTCCAAAGCATCTCAAAAGGTCTCATCTCTCAAGAGTAACTGCTCCCTTTTTTCCAGATTGTATATTTCATGCCAGTCAAGGGACGGTGATCTGGATAAGTTTTTCCAGCATGAAAACCAGCGATGTCCACCAGCGTTATCTAACCTCGGAAAACAACGACTTCCAAGAAACAAATCAGAATTGGTAGAATGTCTTCAGTCTCACACAAGTCCACAGAGCACGATCCCAACGAATGTCGACGTTATCATAATTGACGGCGCAGCTCTGGTGAATATGATCAAACCTGGTGCGCAGAAGACGTTTCACCAATATGCTACTGAATCTTTCTTGCCGTATGTCAAAACACAACTAAGCAAATCTCAGCGTGTTGACGTCGTATGGGATGAGTATATAGAAAACAGCCTGAAACAAACGACTAGATGTGATCGCGGAACTGGTGTCCGACGACGTGTTGAAGCAAACAGCCAACTTCCTCGCAGCTGGAAAGATTTTCTTCGGGTGGATGATAACAAGCGAGAACTTTTCAAGTTTTTAGCCGGACACATTGCGTCTCTTGATACCGATAAACTAGTTGTTACAACGTATGGCAAAGAAGTACGGTGCACTGCTGCTTGTGATACTAACAACTTATCTCCATGCTCCCACGAAGAGGCAGACAGCAGAATGATTTTGCATCTTGCTGACGCAGTTGAAGAAGGCTATCACAAGATCGTAATCCGCACTGTCGACACAGATGTGCTTGTATTGGCCACTGCAGCTTACCATAATCTTCAAACAGAGGAGAGTACACTAGAGCTCTGGGTTGCTTTTGGTACGGGGACACACCTGCGATACATCGCTGCCCACGAGATAGCCATTGCCCTAGGAAAGGAACGTTCTTTTGCACTCCCGTTTTTCCATGCCTTTACAGGATGTGACACTGTTTCCTGTTTTGGTGGGAGGGGAAAGAAGACAGCAGTTGAAACGTGGAAGCTATATCCAGAAGTAACAGATGCTTTCCTTGCGTTGTCTTATTGTCCAGAGGATGTCAGTGAGCCATGCATGGAACGTCTGGAGAGATTTGTCATTCTCATGTACGATCGTACAAGTAACAAGACTGACATCAACCAGGCAAGGAAACAGCTGTTTGCCCAAAAAGGGCGCCCTCTGGAATCAATCCCTCCAACAAGGGCTGCACTGGTGCAACACACAAGAAGAGCCGCTTATCAGGCTGGCCACTGTTGGGGCCAAGTAATTTTACCGGTACCAGTTCTTCCGAGTCCACAAAACTGGGGATGGGTCATGAGTGACGATGGGTGGCAGCCATATTGGTCATCCCTACCAGATGTCACCAAGTCATGTATGGAGCTCGTGAAATGTGCCTGCAAGAAAGGTTGCTCAGGAAGGTGCTCATGTGTGAAGGCTCAACTTGTCTGTACCGCCTTATGTGGTTGTCTTGAGGACTGTGGCAACGCTGAATGACTGTTTTTAAGGACTTCCGGTTGTGAGTAGTCTCACTTCCGGTTTAAACAATAGTTTTTGCCAAAAGTCATTTTTACCACGATTAAAACTGTTTTTGTAACATTTTATTACGAATTACGCATTTTACTTATGAGTTATGCAACTGTTGTCTTAAAAAATGAATTGATTGTCAATCAGCGTTACTTTTAAGGAAATGACATTTTACTTCCGGTCAAGATGGCCGCCATTTTGAAAATCTCCCTATAACTAACCTCAGAACCCAATTTCAAGTTGGCTCCATATCAAATCTTATTTATCATAATAAAACATATAATCAGTGCAAGTTTTGTGCTTTTAACCCAAAAGTGAACAATTCAAGCATATAACCGCTCTACTAGTTGTCAGTCAACGAGATCCCAACTTTTTCAAAATAAAACCTCTATTAATATGCAGAATTCAGAAACAAAAGAAGAGTTTCAGCGTCTTTAAACGTTCGTTAGTTAAGATTTGTTATTGTTTGGCTGTCTGTTGTAGCTCCCAAAAAGCCGCACATTTCCAAGCCGAAAGAGCCCCGAACACACCCTCCAAAAGACCGCAATCCTGTCAACATATCAATCGGTAATAACGTCACTTCACTACTCAATACACCAATCAAAATTGTGTGCTCAGCTACTGGAACACCAAAACCAACTATAACGTGGATGAAAGATGGCAAGGCACTTGATCAGTTGGACGATAGGTACTCAGTATTTGAGAATGGGACGCTTTTGATTGCACAAGCATCACTAGAGAACTATGGGAAATACACATGCGTTGCTAAGAACAAAGAAGGAGAAGACAACGCTTCCTCCACGGTCGGCATTGCCAGTAAGTAATGAAATAGTCCTCTCACTCACACACATTTGATTCATATCGCTGGTTTGTTGACTACAGACTCGTTTTTCGTTTGTTTGTTTGTTTGTGTGAACGAACGAGTCTGTAGTCAAGGATTACAGTGGTATTCACTAATTGTTGCTCTCTCAAAATATCGAAGTGTGAGTTGAGACTTGTATGCAAACGTTTCTTATAATTAGGCCAGGATACAAGTGTGTTTTTTCTTTTTTATGTTTTGTTAAACAAAAGAAATCTATTGCCTCTATTGCTTCAGGTTCTAAGAAACCCAAAATCACAAGACCAAAGGAACCCCAGACCCTTGTACCTAAAGATCGCAGCCCCATCAACATGACAATCGGAGATAACGTCACAGCACTGACTAATACACCAATCAGTATCGACTGTCCAGCAAGTGGAATACCAAAACCAAAGATATCTTGGAAAAAGGATGGTCAAGAAGTGTTCTCTGGGGGTGGATATGTGATTCTTGAGAATGGGACACTGTTGATTGAGAAGGCGTCTGCTAAAGACAGGGGAAGATACACTTGTGTTGCTAAGAACGTTGACGGGGTGGAAAGTGAAAATTCTACGGTTAATGTCGTCGGTAAGATATGCTTCCAAGTTTTCAAAGTCAAATAGAGAGGTTTTCAAGACCCTACTGCAGCCGTATACCACAACTTATCGTGTTGTGATTGAAGGAAGCCATTTCAATGTTACGAAATGTCGTAATGTGATCAGTACTGTATGTTCCCCATAACCATTCTGGAAGCCATTTCAGGGTCACGGTCACGTGTACATACCCTGTACAAACGTTAACGCAACAATTTATTGAAATTCACTAATTTTAAATGAATTTCAGATCCAGAGAAACCTAAAATAGCTACAAAGCACAAGCCCCTTGACGTCCGCCCACCTGACCGACGCCCTGTTAATATCACTGTTGGAGATAACATCACTGCTTTAACAAACACTGATATCTCTATCGACTGTCCTACCACTGGCACACCCAAACCTACAACGACGTGGATTAAAGACGGACAAACTGTACGTGTGGGGGGTCGAGTGGCCGTTCTTGATAATGGTACCCTCGTGATTAAAAACGCTTCTCCTGAGGAGCGAGGAAGATATACCTGCAAAGTGAAGAATATTGATGGAGAGGATAACGAGACATCAATTGTGGATGTTGTTGGTAAATATTCTTTCCATGGTTTTTTACCGCGCAAGTTTAATGAAAAACTAAACAAAAGAGTTTTAAATTTAGAAATTTTTTTTGGAGGGGGGATTGTGCTGTAGCGTGCAACAATAATGATGGAGTTGCGTTACGTTCCTTTTCTTACATTACATTTCAGTCCAATTCTCTCTGACTTTTTCTTTCTTTTTCTTTTCTGTTCTTTCTGTGTCTTTTTTATCCCTTCCCTTTTCCTAATTAAAGATACGTTATGCCTTTTTGTTGCATAATATTGCAGTTCAAACATATGCCAAAGCATGTTCCTTTTGATTTTTTAAGTTTATATTTTGAATTTTATAACTAGTTATTTGCTTTCTTTCTCTCTTTCTTATATCAAGATTCAGAAGCTGCTAGAATCAGGCGACCAAAGAATCCTCGAAACATCACATCAGAAGATGGAGCCTCATTGTCTATAGACATTGGCAATGACATCATAGCTATTGCAAACACCAAAATCTCCATCAACTGTCCCGTTTCTGGAACCCCTAAACCACTCATTACGTGGAGAGAGAACGGTTTTGAGCTTGTTGAAAGAGATGGGTACAAAATCCTTGATAATGGGACTCTGGTTATCAAGAAGGCCAAGCCTATTGACAAGGGGCAGTACACTTGTCTTGCGACCAACATAGCTGGGAAAGACAGTGTGACAACTAATGTTAAAGTATTGAGTAAGTGTAGATAGACTTGCAGATTATTGGCCATATTTGTAGAAACCTGAGGTTTTGAGACTTTATACCCATAAAAACTCTGAGTGCGGATCAAAGTCAAGTCACGAATAAGTCACAGATCGAATTGGAATTTAACGTGTAAGGTTTTTCCTGGGTGAGGAAAACCGGAAAACCCAAAGGGGAGAGATTTAACAATCTCTATTCACATGTGATACCGAGTCCAGGAATTCAAGCCCTAGACCCTAGAGATGAGAGGCGATTGTATACTAACGCTACGCTACCCTTGATTCCCCATTACCCATGTTCTCGTAAAAAGAAAAAAAATCTGAATACATTTTTTTTTTTAAATTATCGATTGATTCCAATGGTATGCCTTTTTTCAGAACCAACAGCACCAACGATTGCTCGACCAGATAAACCACGCTCCGTATCCCCTGGTGATGGTAGTCCCGTTAACATTACTATAGGCGACAACGTGACTGCTCTGACCGGTACGCCGATAACCATAGATTGTCTAGCCACTGGTGTTCCTTCACCTCAGGTTATCTGGACAAACGATGGCCGAGAATTAAGGTCTGGTAGCGGGTATGTCGTTTATGAGAATGGCTCACTACTGATCGTCCAGGCCTCGCGAGAAGATAGAGGGAGGTATACGTGTACGGTGAGAAACAAGAATGGAGAGGACAGTAAAACATCGATGATTGATACTGTGGGTAAGTAATTATTCCTTTCCGAAGGATTCGTACAGCTTATATTTTTATATCTGCGAAGGAGACTGGTGTCGATAAGCATGAAAATGATGTCACTTGCCCAAGAGCTTCCAAGAAAGTTTCGCTTCCACCAATCGAAGTGTAGCTTGAATCGAATTTCATTTTGTGTTGTTTAAAATCAGATCCTATGAAGCCAAAGATCAAAGGACCAGATAAACCACGATCTATCCTTCCTAAAGACCGCAGCCCTATCAACATGACAATCGGAGATAACGTCACAGCACTGACTAATACACCAATCAGTATCCACTGTCCAGCAAGTGGTATACCAAAACCATCCATATCATGGAAGAAAAATGGACAGCCCATTACGACGGGGGATACCTTTGTTGTACATGAAAATGGTACTCTCTTTATAAAACAGGCAAATAAGGAAGACGAAGGAAAATATACCTGTACCACACTCAACTCTAATGGAGAAGATAGGAAATCTTCAAATGTTGCTGTAGTAGGTGAGAGGACTTTATGATAGCCATGAGATAGATCTGACTGACCGACCGACCGACCGACCGATCGATCGACTGCCTGACAGATATATTGTCTGACAATAGACTGGGGAAAAATTGATGATACCAAGATAGCTAACTGATCCCAAATTTCATTCTCAATCGTTTTAAATTTAGATTCCAAGAAGCCATCCATCAACGAAACTAACTCTCGAAACATCCCAGTAGGTGGTGGTGGACCAAAGGCAATAAAAACAGGCGACAACGTAACTACAATTCCTAACACACCCATCAGAATCACGTGCAACGCTGATGGTATACCAAAACCATCTGTCACGTGGTATAAAGACGGCCGGGAAATTGGAAAAGGAGATAATGTTCGTGTTCTTCCAAATAATACTCTTCTGTTATTGGCTGTCACCCCAGAACAGGGCGGGGTATACACGTGCAAGGCGCGAAATATCGATGGGGAAGATACTTCCAGCTCGAAAGTAACTGTAGTTTGTAAGTACGTTTTCCGATCTTTATATGACACAGGAACCGCAAACAGTGGATATGTGTAAAAATTGGTTTTCTCAGCCATTCCGAGTTGATGAAAAAACTGGGCCTAGTTTGCATTGCAGTGTATGGTGGGACTGTTTTAGATGCCATTTTAGAAACTGTTTCACTTACAAGAGTCTTTGACAATTGTTTTTTTCATTTCGTTATTTTTTTCTCACAGCTTCTCGGAAGCCAATCATACTGGTACCTAAAGTTAGCAAAAATATCCGCGTTGGAAACAAACCTTCCCAGAAAATTGCGATATCTGATAACGTCAGAACCCCACCAGGCAAGAAGATATCCATCACATGTACAGCACGTGGTCTGCCTGAGCCCAAAATTACCTGGAGTAGAAACGGTGTTGTCCTACGCACGGGCGGAGAGTATGAGATTGACAAGAATAATACTTTGACTCTAAATGACGTGAAGCTCATTCACAGTGGAACGTATACTTGTACCGCAAAGAATGTTGCTGGGGAGGACAGAGCTTCGTCTAAAGTGACGGTTGTCAGTAAGTATACTTTTTATGGGAGTTGATTAATAGCATGCGCGTTTGGTAGTTCGGAATGTGCGCAACGCGAAGGGTGTTATATGGAAAATATGATATTTGGTGCGTTTTGGAATGTGTATTAGTATATGCCTCATTTTCCGTCTATTTTTCCTTTTCCTTCTCCGCTTATGATATCAACGCGGCTGTTGTTTCGCAGACTTTTGTATGGTTTAAATTGTTTTTTATGTTATATTTTCTGTGTTGTCATCTAGTATCGCCTTCAAACTTTAATTTGATCTACAACCATTTACCAATATTGAGTTCTCTTCCTCTACAGCCTTTTCCGAACCTGAAGTACATAAACCAATTAGCAGTCAGAACATCAAATCAGAACTAATAGCTCCCGTTGTCATGACAATTGGTGACAACATAACCGCGTTCAGCGGTAGCACCATTACAATAACGTGTAACGCCACTGGAATACCTAAACCTCTTATCACGTGGCTAAAAGATGGCAGAGCACTGATACCTGGGGTGAAGCTTGTAATTGATCAGAAGGGAAGCCTTACGTTACGTGAGGTTGTATCCCAGGATAGGGGTCGATACACCTGTGTTGCCATGAACTTTGCTGGAAGAGATACGGAGGACTCGTTTGTGACGATCTTAAGTAAGGAAATATTTTTGACTTTTGTATAAGTGTAGAATAATTTTCGCTCTTATTAATAGGACATGACATTATACAGTGTGTAACAGCGAAAATAAGGGAACTTGAAAAAATCCTAGTCCCTGATACCCATGGGTTCAATTCTCGTCAGGATCTCAGATTTTTCCCCGGTTTCCTTACTTTGGGTGTGGCAAGCTGAATAATTTTATCTTCTATATTTTTTGACTTGTTTATTCCTTAATCTAGTTGTCCTTTGTCTTTTGTTTTTTACCTCGTTGTTTAGCTTGCTCGATTAGTTGCTCTCCTTTCCTTTCCGTCCGTCCGTCCATCCATCCATCCATCCATCCATCCATCCATCCATCCATCCATCTACCTCCTTGCTTACCTACGTTCCTTGATTCTCTCTTCCATTTTTACCTTCGCCATATAATAATCTTGTTCTTTTTTACCAGATCCACAGTCACCAAGCATCCCTGTCGCTCAAACCGAACAAGAAATCGACGCAGACGCACCGATCTCAGTTGACGTAGGTGCTGACGTCAATGCTCTTGCTGAGACCACCATATCTATACACTGTAAGGCAAGCGGTGTGCCTCGGCCCACGATAACGTGGAGAAACGACGGTCAGTTGGTCAAGCCGGGAGAATTTTACGAGGTTTTAAAGAACAATACTTTGGTCATAAGGAAGGCGCAGGAGTATGATAGCGGTGAATATGTCTGCACGGCTACAAACATTTTTGGAGAGGACAAAAAATCGTCGACAGTTACAGTCACTGGTAAGGTGGAGAAATACTACTTTTTGTCTGCTTTTTTTTGGGCAAACGCATTTCCAAGACGTGACATCCATGTCAAATGATAAGAATATTTATTTCTTGCTTTTCGCCAACAGAAACCGAAATTCCAGTCATACAACGAACAAATGGTGATTTCGAATCATCCGACATGAAACCAGTCGATGTCAACGTCGGTCGTCAAGTGACATCCCTCAGTCGCATCAATATTAATCTTAACTGTACAGCACGTGGTATGCCCCCGCCCCGTATTGAATGGATGAATGGCGGGAAAATGCTAGATGTCAAGGGACCGATGCTTTCACTGAAGAATGTCAGTGTAACTCATTCTGGAAAGTACACGTGTATTGCTAGTAACGTGGCGGGAAAAGCTAACGCGTCTACTTTCGTCAATATTACAGGTTTGTTAGGTCGATGCTTGGAATCTGGATTATGAGTGGAAAGAGCGAACCTTTTAAGCGCCAAAAATGGGGCCTACGCTTTGGCTCGAAAACCACCCCACCCCACCAGGACCAATGGGCTTCCAAGAATAGACCTCTTCGGTTAGGCACATGTCATTCCCTTGAGAATCTTATTCTTAGTTTGAGTTGTATCCATATTCATGTGTCTTCTCCTGTACAACCGAGCGCAACTGTTAAATAAAGAAATTATACTCTAGAGAATGACACGGGGAACCCTTTCGGGATGGTGTCTTGTGGTCCCACGTTGAACTACCTTTTTTGACTGGGATCTAAATTCATCAAGCGACCAACAATGAACCTATTCATCATTCTCATCTATTTGTTATTATTAAATTTTCCTTAGAACCGGTCAGTCCAGTAATCCACAAAGCAAGCTCAAAACTCATTCTCAACACAGTTAAATCAGCATCATCCCTCATCGGGAAAGATATTGAAATGTTGACTGGATCCACGCTCTTGCTTATCTGCAATGCCACAGGGCACCCAACACCTAAAATCAGTTGGTCTAAGTTTGGTTTACCCCTTGCAAGCAGAGACCGTTATGTCATTAATGGTATGACATTAAAGATATTTAGTGTGAGACCGACGGATACATCAGAAATCACGTGCACTGCGACAAACTTGGTGGGCGAAGCAGTAGAGACATCCGAACTATTGGTCCGAGGTGAGAAACTCATTCCTCTGAGAAATTGTTTATCCATCTTATACACCGAATCGATTTGAATACCTATGGCTCTGCACTGACTAGCAACTGACTAGCCTAGCTTTCAAGTGGAAAAATAAATTAAAGCGTTTTCACATGTATGAGAGGCTAGTCAGTCGCTAGTCAGTCCAGAACAATGTTTATTTAAATTTGTCGACTTATTTTGATTCGGTGTATACTTATTCTTATCAGTAAGAAATTCTCTTCGTAATTCTTGCATGAGGTCTTATTTATTGGCTTTTATCCCGCCATTCCAGACATGCTTGGCTATTTCAATTGCACGATGCTAAAGGTCCAACAAACATGTTGATCGATAACTGCTCGTTTGTTTATCATTCATCAACATTCGCATGTGTCACTCATAATCAATAATCTTTCCATCATCATTCGTTTTTGTTCGTCATGCATGCCTATTTGCTGTTTTTCCGATTGTATTTTTAACTTTTTACTGACAATTCGAATAAACTATGAGTATGTGCTAACTGATTAATAATTGTTCGCCTAATCTTCGCTTATAAGTTCCGTTTGCTTGCACCGAATTAATTACCTACACAACATCACGCCGAAGGTCTTCCTCAACAGTCGATACTCCTTCGTTTTTTGCGTACTTTCGTCGTCTTCCTTTCTCATTCCTCAATCAAAACGTGTTGTAGAACTTCTTCGTCCGACCATCAACGCCGTCAAGAAAGAAATCAAGAACTTCGACAAAACCAACCCGATCCGAGTTCCCATAGGTACCAAACTGATCACAACACTAAACACTACTGTAGTAATCAGGTGTCAAGTCACTGCGCGACCACGTGCTGCGTTGTCCTGGCAACGAAATGGACGACCTATAGTTGCCAATGACAAGTACAAACTGAATGGTGACAAGTCCGAGCTGACGATCACTGATGTCCAGTTTTCGGACGATGGAGCGTATGTTTGTACTGCGTTTAACCGTGCTGGGACGGATTTTGCAACCATGGATCTCATAGTAGCAAGTAAGTAATTCACTGAAATCTTATTGAATTCATTGAAATCATTGTAATTATAACTCATTGTAAAGCTTGTTTGATCATATCCATATGGAAAAGAGCGCCATATAAAATCCTAAATCATATTGAAACTTCTAATAAACCTTTTTCACGCAGCAGCCATGTAGACTGGAACAATGTATTTCCCCCGGATAACAGGGGTCGCACTCATGCGCTTATGGAATAATTTCACCGGATCATGAAACTTTTTCCGTTGCATGTCCGTTGCGTGAAAGAGGACCAGGTTTATATTACCAATGTATTTTATTACTTGTTTGGTCTTATGCTTAAAAACGCCAGCCATAGGCAGATTCAGGATTTTTCATAAAAGCGTAAGGGATGGTTGATAAGTTTTATTTTATTGTAGAAAATGATGAATTGTGGCACTTGAGCATCCCTGAATCTGCCTAGCCCAATATGGACCACTTTCTATCGACCCAGAAACTGGTCTAGAGACCATTGCAGCTTCTTGACTTAAGAATAGCTAGCATGCTCTCATTACGTCCTAATTCTTTATATGATTCTGATTTTTATTTTCAGTTTCACCTGTAATAAACAATGTCAGAGGGTCATTTGAAGTAACTGATATTCGCGAGCTCATCTCCATAACGACTGGTGCCGTGGTAACGATACCAAAAGGAGTGTCAATCAAAATCAAATGTGAGGCAACCGGAGTTCCCAAGCCAAGCATCACGTGGTACAGAGTTGCAGAAGGCTCTAAGAACTGGGAGCCAGTAGGAAAAGTGAATGAGCGCTTGTATGTTGATAAAGACAGTTACCTTTCAATCCAGCGTTCAAAAGAAGTGGATATTGCACGGTATATTTGTGTGGCTACCAACATAGCGGGGCGTGACGAAGGAGTGACGCACCTGAATGTCGGAGGTACGTCTAAATGCCCTGACAAACAAGTTCCAACATTTGACCCAACATTTTGACCCAACATTTTGACCTAACATTTTGACTCAACATTTTGACCCAATACTCTGACCCAACATTTTGAATTAATATTTTGACCCAACATTTTAACCCAACATTTTGAATTAACATTTTGACCCAACATTTTGAATTAATATTTTGACCCAACATTTTGAATTAAAATTTTTACCCAACATTTTTACCCAACATTTTGACCCAACACTTTGACCCAACATTTTGACCCAACATTTTGACCCAACATTTTGACCCAACATTTGACCCAACAAATGTTGGCTGGATGTTAGGTCAAATGTTTGGAACGTTTGTCAGAGTCTTAAAGCGATTTATCACGTAATTAATGCTTATTGTTAAAAAACTTTAAATGACTGAAACCTTTAAAAAAATTCAAAGATTAATATTTTTTTCATGCACCATTTTATCATTATATATCTTCCTTCTAGTTGTTCCTGACATTCCTGGCCACTGGGCCGCTGCAAGAAAATTCACTCGACCCAGTGTCAAACGAATCGAAACCATGGCAACAGTCATCCGGGGATCAACCTTGCGACTCCGCTGTACAGTATACGGCTCACCTAAGCCTGAAGTCACGTGGAATGTTGTGGGTAACGAGAACAGAGATCGTTGGAAGATTTACCCTGATGGCACTCTACAGATCCAAAAGGTAGACTTCGCAGATGAAGGGAACTACACGTGTGTTGGTAAAAATAAATACGGAACTACGTACAGGAGCACAAACGTTACAGTTTTAGGTAAGAGAAATCTATTAAAGATTGACCTTTGTTTGTTTTTCGTTTTTACGAGGGTAGCACTTAACATCCCAGAGGCTAACACACATGTGGCCCTCATTCCATGATCATTTCATGATCGAATTAGGATTTAGAAGTTAGTTTTTGCGAAGCAAACAACTTGCATTTGATGGAGAGTCTGGGGATTGAATCCTTGACTCTTCCCATTTTTTTCTCCCATTCTCCACCTCGCTTTCCTTTTACTCTTTTTTTTGCGATTTTTTAACCTATAGCACAGCAAGTACCATGATTTAAATGCAGTTCTTGTTTTCTATTTTTCTATAGTTCCTCCAAGGATTTTAGACAAGTTTTTCAGCGAGGCCTACCTTAAAAGAAAAGCAAAATTCATGTACGTTAGATATTCCAGTATCACCAAACTTGCTATCAAGAGACAACGAACGCGTTCGGCTGCGGTCGAAAAGGGAGGTAATATTATCATTGGTTGTCCTGTGATGGGCAGACCAGAGCCTACAATTCTATGGCTGAGAAATGGTCTGAAAGTCAAGAATGATAGTCAGCATCTCGTGCTTGATGGAGTTCTCATGATTCGGAACATTTCCGACACAGAAACTGGAGAGTATTTCTGTTTTGTGAGGAATACCGCTGGTGAGGATGGCGGCGGGCTCGAGCTACACGTCAGAGACAAGATAGTTGGTAAGGGGATTGCGAACCTTGTTGTTATTGTTGATGACGATGATGATAACGATGATGTTAATTGTATTAATTTTTCTAAAGGGAGCTGGAAAGTCTCGCGGTGGAGTGAAGTAAGTTGATCAACCTCGTGTTGTTACTATATAAATCAACATTTAATGGAATAAATCATCACCTCTCGGCAGCCATGTTGGACGACAGAGCAGATTCTTAATACATTTCCTTGTCTTCCAACATGGCCCCGGAGCGTGGTATTCGGGGAAAACTGGTTAGACTTTCCAAAACGCCAAAAAGATGTGACGCATGTTTTTATTATTTTATCCTTAGTGTCAGTATTGCTATGGCAACTTTTTAGGATACGCTAACAGAACCGTGGATTGTATGGATGACAGGAACAACACGGTGCCTGAATCTTACTGTAGTGCAGTACCTGCCCCACTCACGAGACAAAAGTGTCGAACACGCTCTTGTGAAGCTATTTGGACAAAAACCTCTTGGTCTGAAGTGAGTATTAACAAACGATAAATTTCCTCACCTATCCTCGCATTCAAGCGCTTCAGGATGAGCTTACGCAGGGATAAATTGGGTTAAGGTCCATCAGTCAAATTGATTTACAAAATATTTTTTTTTTCACTTTACTCAATACTCAATAGACTATGCTTTTTTTTCTTTTGTATAGTGCTCGGCTTTGTGTGGAGGCAATGGTGTCAGAAAGCGCACCGTACAATGCGCGTTTTATAAAAGTTTATTACCAGCAAATGGACTGTGTAATCCTTCTGAAAAACCCATCGAATCAGAACCTTGCAACAGAGCCCCATGTGGCCAGAGTGAGTATAGCTTCAATACTATTAACGCATGGTGCATGCTTGATTTTATACTTTCTCGTTATGTTGTGCTCATTCATATGGGGATGTTGACGATCGGATAACGATTTTTTTTGCATGGTTTTTGTTCAATGATGGTGATGGTGTTGGTAGAGAGTTTCATATGGATGTCGATGTTGATGTTGATGATAATGGTTGATGATGTTCATGACTAATACTAGTAGTGACGATGGTTGATGATAATGATAATTGATGATGATGATAATGATATTTTTATGAGGATGGTGATTATGATATTGATGATAGTTAAAGATAGTTATTGATAATAATGTTAATGATTACAATGATAATAGTTGATGGTTGTCACTAACGTACCACAGCATGTCATTTTACTAACTCACACATCTCAATCAATTTCAGGAATATGTAAAGACCGAGTGAATTACTGCAGACAAATTAAAGATAGGAATTTATGTACAGCGTATCGAGTCTGGTGCTGCGAGACATGTGGAGGACGATGAAGAACGATGTTCATCGCTTCAGACCATTAAAATGAACAGAAAATTTGATTACAATAGAATCTAGCAGCCAAACGAAAGCCACTGGGGCATTAGCACTTGATTTTTGCCCTAGTAGCCTCACATTGGTGCGTTTCAGAACGAGGTCAAAGGAGCAAAACTGAAGATGTCGAATTATCTTTTTAAGTTCCAGTTCTAAGTCATCATGTAAATTCATTTTATTTAACTGAGCTCCCTGTGACGAGATGAAAAACACAGGGTTCCCAGTATTGTTTCCAGTACCAGAGCAAGCTAAGATTAATTATAGCATATTTAACATTAGGGTAGTCAATATAGGGCAAGATATATAGTATAAAGATATCAGGAGTATGTTTCAGTTGACAACGCGCGGTAAATGTTAGACATGAATTTTTAAAGTACCAAACATATTTTATTTTTTACTGGTTTTCATATGCATGCCTGTCTGTCTGTCGGTCGCTCGGTCGGTCAGTCTGTATTTCTGTCTTTCATAGATTTCATAGAGCGGTTTTGGTATGAGTGGGAATCGTACGGTACTGACTTTCAGTACGTACACGGTACAAGAAGCCGTAACATCAATTTGGCTTCCCATTGCCCTCCATTGATTTAACTATTCACAATAACAGTTTTCCACTCGTACGATAACGGCTCAACCTCTTTCCTTTGCTAACGCCAGAATATTAAGACTGTCAAAGCCATTTTTACCTTGTGTACATGCTCTTTTGCAAATCACTGCTGATATGCTACCTTAGATAAACTTAATATATTGAGCAAAAGAATGTTTTTGCAATGTCATCATTAAAGCTTTTATGGTTTGTTGTCTGATACTCTACAAAGATACATGACGCTGCGCATGCCAATGACGCATGCGCACTGGGAAGCGATTCACACAAGAAGGATACATTTGAGGCTGTTATCGTATAAGGTACAAGAAAATGTACAAGAAAAATCCAAGGACGATTAACATAATAACATGGAATACAAAGTGGACAGTGTTTTAGAATTTTATTATATGAATCTTTTTAATATTGACTTTTTTCTGTGAAGTGCGTTATTCGAGGATAACAACCTTTGAATTTGTTTTATAGTGCTTTTTTTTTATTACGAAAATGATTCCCAATAGCAGTTATTATGGATGCATGCATGTCAGATGCAAATGAGACAACCATCGTTGTATCGGCCTCATTGCGGGCTCAACTGTAATAGCAGCTATAGCTTGATTGAAATTTACGTATCAACTTTATCTTATCTTTATCTTTTTAGGACCTCTGGTTAGTAGGTAACAATAATAACGTCTTACTATTTCGAACCACGGGCCAATCACTTGAGAAATATTTTTTTCTAGCTAAATCATACAAAATCGTTGTCTCAAGGGTACCAGTAAAGAACGAAATAATACTCAAGGAATGACATGTGGTAAAAATGGGAAAACATTACACCCAATCCAAAGAGGTCCATTTCGAAAACGGAACAATTTATAGGCAAGAAAATACTTAACTGGACTGACATTGAAATTTTTGTCATTTTATGATGAAGATTATTTTCCCTTATATATTCTTTGCATTCATTAAATGCGCAACACAACGAATTCTACTTGCGCAAATAATATATTATCTATTTACATTGATTTGGGATGATTCCAACCTTTTCGTAGATCGGGTCGCTTTATTAAGAATTAAGCTATTTGATATCGAATTCTGAAAAACTGGACATCAACTGATTTGATTGCTTTTTCGGGGCTGAATGCTTTTTCTGACGAAAAAAAGCATTTTATTGTAAGATCGTCTGTCGTCTATGAAGTATTTGACAGACTTCTGAAAGAGTAAAGTCCATCTCTCTAGCTTGTAGCCTAGTCTCCTACGCTGCCATAATTATAACCATTTTCAACTGCATTCAGCTCATGACTAACGATCTATCTTTGCTTGTGGTAAGATTAAAAGACCCATTTACATCAATCGCAGGGATCTCGAACACTCGATGTCCAGTCTCTGTCTCATGATCAAACTTAAGACTACCAGTCATAAGTTTATCAGAAGGGCACGTAACTTTTGGCCAATCATATTCACCGTTATAGACCGTGCTCCTTGATAATGGATCATTGGTTTTGAAGAGCCTACTGTTATCTTTGTACATCTTGGAAGGAACAACATTGAACCTTTTGTACTGGTCTAAAACTCTGAAGTATCATTAAAACCTCGGTTGCCAGTAGGGAATATGTCGTTACTAACACCCGGACCTTTCGAGAGGGTTTTGGGTTGTGCAGTCCATCTAAAGCTCAGCCCATAATTCGTTGTATCATCTAGGACATCTTCACGACCAAACTTCAGCTTAGGTTCTTGGACGTGCGTTTTTGGCTGGCAAGGCTTTGCGTCCAAAGTTCCCATAGTCCATGTGGGTGGTACGGCATTCTACTTCTCCATCGGGCTTTTTGTACAGCTCTGGAGACTTCTGTTTCGGTATCCTCACTTCCCAAGCCTTGTAATCGGAGTCTTTGGTCGTAACATTTGCCATCATTTGATCAGTGGCGAATAAATCGCTAACTGGACGACACATTTTAGCTTTGGGTGCGTGACGGAGATCTTTGAAGTCTGCCTTGAAGATGGAGGTACTGTCAAATGGTGCCTCAGGGGGGTTGTACTCTTCCTTTTTTGGTTCCAATTTTGGTGGTATATCTTTGGGTGTAAAATGAGCCAGGCTGGTAGTTTTCGTTTCCTGAGCGCCTTCTATTTTGATCTTATCCGGTTGCCTGGCAGTTGGCCTTGGCGGCTGGTTGAACCGATGATAATCCTGTCTGTGGATTGAAGTTTCTTTGAAAGGCTCTGAAGGAGGCATATATGTATTACTTCGCCCCATCCTCTCTAACGGTTCAGGCCGCCATGTTTTATAATCGCCATGTGAGGTTGATTTATATTCTACCCTTGCAGATGGTAATCTCATAGTAAGACCTTTAAGATAAGGAGGCATCCTTGCAGGGACACCCCTAGAGCCTTTGTAGTGGTCCTTATTCTCAGACACCGTGTCAAACTTGTTTGGATTGGGGACATATTTTTCCGTTTCCTTTTTCATAGGGGGCCGTACATCATAGGTCCCAAAGTCCATCTTATGAGAGGTCCTTTGTTCGAGAGGACCATCATAATGTATAAGGTCCCTTGGTCGGTTAAATGGACCACGTCGTGCGCTTGTAGACAAGTAGTTGCCAGTGTACTCAGTTACAGAACATTTCTCTTCTTGTTTTTTGTTGATGACTCTGTTGGGGTTGGACGATTCGTGAGGACAGCGATGGCGTCTAAGTAAAACATAAAGGTACATTAGATAGATATTTATTTCGACCAGTGTTAATAAATCATCTGCGAGGCGTTTTTCTGACGCCTTTCGGTAGAAAGACTTAGTTTTTATGAGGTCTTCAGCATTTGTCAGAATTAACTGAAGCGTGATGTTTACATGTTGTAGACGCTTGTGGAGAGTCACGACAAAGCGTGTTTCTTGCGTGCACATCAATAGCCGATAACGAGCCTAAAACCTTCAAGTCATTTTGTTGCAAAGGATCTTCGGTTTCTCTCTGTCATCAAAATCAACATGTGAAGTATGAATGAAGTGTGGAATGCTTAGAATATAGTCCTAAACTCATCGCCTCTCGTGCAATTCATTTTCTATCAATACAAAAGTACTTTATTGAAATCAAACGTCTTGCAAGTGCCAAAACATTAACTACAAAACTGATATATAGATGGATTGATTTTTCAAAAACACTAAGGTTAAACTGAAGCAATCATATATTTTTCATTTAGCAAATTAATTAGCTTCATCGGAAACGAGTTTTAATATCCTCTCAACAGATCATTAGTATACATAACGGGAAACATATAAATGAAAGAATCCGTAATAATAAAAAGGTAAATTATACACCGTGAAAAGACGAAAACAACTTACAGACGTTTCGGCCGCTACTCACGGTGTATAATTTACCTTTTTATCATTACTATTTCATTGGAGACACCGACGCAGCTCACACTAGTTTTTAGCTAGTTATCTCTTCTTAATGAAAAAATCCTTTAAATTTTTCACTAATAAGAAATACAAACATACCAATCTACTACAGTTTATTGAATTAAATGAAAGTCTCTATTGAAGTCTTTGTCGCTGTTTATTGGAGCAAATACGGTATATGTCTACACGAAGCAGCTAATAGAAAAAAAATAGTGATAACAGGATGCGGATCGTCATGTTAGGACCCTTGTCATCAAAGGCTGAATACTTGCATAAGAAAAGTATAGTACTTCGATTGTTTTGAAAACATAAATAACATTAGGTATTTATGAGATCAGCTTTTTAGCATTTTTGTTGAGTGGCATGACCTTAGATTATTAAACATATATAGTTTTTGCACTCCCAAACGTCTAGTCGGTTTACTACCCGCCAAATCCCTTAAGGGTGCTCAAGTCCACCTAAAGATATCCGGAAAAGCCTTAAAAAGAATACTGTAGATAAAACAAGACAGCAATGTCTGGTACTTGATACTGCAGTGGATTATTATTACATACAGTACGCTCTTTGCAGAAAGTGAATTTCTTTTTTGGTAAAAAAGGAATGGCGCAAAATAACGCAACATATAAAAAAGCTAGTAACTACACGAAAATAATTCAATGCTATAAATAATCTTTTGTGAAGTGGAAATTTTGCGCAAAAATGTCCGATTTTTGTACATGTTTTTCTTCTTCAAAAAGACCGCTGAAATGCTTCTGATAAACGCGGCTTGGGCAAGTCTGAGGACTGCATTCTTTAATGATTTTAGCGATAATTTAGGGCAAGATTCTCGGTTATGTCAATTTTCTTGATATCAATGGTCTTATTAGATAAAGATGTTGATGCCACATCTGTTCGGACTCGGCAAGACCAATGAACGAAAAAGGGATGATGCTACATCTGTTTAGACTTCACAAATCAATCCTCTTTGAGTTGTTAATAACTACAAAGAGTGTTAGAGTTAAGAAGATGATGTTACATCTGTGTCGACTTTAAAAATCAATCCTATTTGAACTGTTAATAACAACAAAATCTATCTCATAAAAGAAAAAGGTTAAAAGGGGGCACTAGAGCTCCGTTAGTTCTGGTCTGTGAAAGACGTCAATGAGGCCAACATTTAAGCCTAAACAAAGAGTCTACAGTGTTAGTACTGTAATCAAACGTTATGCAGCTAACGTTACAGTGCAATAATACCTTGGCTACTTTGAGTGCATACTATATATCCGTGAAAAAAAGTTAACGAGCAAAATTGTACAAATTAATGCAAAGTTTCGTAGGTCTACGGTTCATTGAACTTACTAATTTGCGCAAATGTTTCTGCAATTTCTTAGGCACTAATAGCACTAGACACAGCAGCCAAGAACTTCAAAACACAATGTTAAAGTTGAGCCAAAATTAGTCTTTTATGATGTAAACATGTGAAATCGGTTGCCAGAGGTCAGTTCGCGTGAGCTTGGGCTTGGATAATGCCTGTACATCAAAATAATGATACTATGACTGTGATAATTATATATTTCAAGTGTATTCTTGTACGTTTAAGCATTTCGTATCGAATACGAATCTTTCACTATAATCATACATTTGATGATTCAGTAAAGCGGGAAAAAATCACGATTGTTCATTTTCGTTGTCATGGCAACTGAGGTTGTGGTTACGATAACCTTAAATCCCATTGTGGGATTTAATTGACGATATATCTATTCGTGAAATTGTTGTAATGATCTCTATGATAGTTGTTTTGGTTTATCAAGGTTAGCAGGGATCAAGAGCAAGTCATGTCCCTTAGTAAATACCGCTTTATCTTTACGCCAGCCCTTGGTAGGCTTCTCATTATTAGATTAGTAGCAAGGGTGTGTGGGAGGGGGGAGGGGGAGAAGGGGAGGGGAACAAAACTCTAGGGCCAATAAATAATAATAATAATATTTTTCCGCTCTACTAAACGAGATTCTTCTCAGTAGACCAATTTTAGATGCAGGTTTACTAACACTAGTTTTAAAATGTTTTTGGTGTCTTCTGAAAACGTTAATGGTCCTTAGCAATATGGTCATTCTGCATTCACACAAGAAATGACTTGGAAGTAAACCCTTAGATGTCAAAGATGTAATCAGCTGCCACTGAAAGAAACACTCTCTAATAAGTGCAATAAGCCAAGCACTGTACTTACATTCAAAGGAGTAGTTGACCACGCCCAATTTAAGCACTCCAGAGCCATTTGCATTATAAAGAAATCCTTAGATTGATATAACAATATCCAAAAGGTATTTTATTTTTCACGATTGAGATGGCACTTATCTGACGCCCTTACAACCATTCCCTTTCACTTTCAATCCAAAACCACTCACACTTCAAAAAACCATTGATTCTTGATATGATCTTAATTCAAATTAAAAATGACCACGTTCATCTAAAGCCTTTCTATAAACAACTAGAATAAATCATTAGTCTTAATCATCATTCCTGTGAACATTGAAGTTAAAAAGCCATCTCACAAATTTCTTAGTTTTGATTTGATTTTAATTAGTATCAGGATATTAACAATAGTTACTTATAACCCTCAAAAAAACTGCTCAACTTCTATAGGACTCGCAGTGTATAGAACACCATCAAAGCTTTTTGAAATCAAAAGTCTTTCAATTCGGATTCGAGATAAGTATCTAGGAGATCGTGTTATGAATTCGGATGTCAAAAACACGAAAACAGCTTTTTCATCAATTTGTTTATTTATACGTTTGCCCTATAGGAATTACTTAAGAATATTGTTGACGTTGCGCAACAAAAATAAAATTTTGCGACAATTAACATTTTAAGCCAAAACGAAAACTGAATCTCATCACGGCCGATAAAACTCTCATCATGAAAAAGACTGGCCCGTTTAAATCCTTCTCATGATTCTCTACTATCTTTATATTATTATTATTTCAAAGATTTAAAAAATGAGATTGTTTTCCCTGATGACGTCCAGTGGGCTGTAATTGACCAGCCCAGACACTTATAATTTAGTGACGGAAATTAACGTTTGAGTGAAAGTGACTCCTTCAAGAGCAAGAGAAGGAAGGCAGGCTGTTGAACTCAGATTTGATATTTTCCCCAAGGGAATTTGTCTCAGACTTACAAGACACTCGATTTTTTCAACAGTTTGTTTTAGCGTTTTAAACAGGTCAGTTCAATCTATTGACTGGATACCAAACAAATTACTCTAATTTAATATACGTTTTCAATTTAAGGAGCCATCAAACAAGACAACAGAGAAGATCAAGACAAGTTCAAATCATGTCATTCGTGTTCATAACTTAGAGAGACAAGTCTGGGGTGAAAACAAGTGCAAAAATACACGAGGATTTGGAGGACGAATCTGAGGTAAGTACAGAGTCTAGAGAGAGAAAAACTTAGTTAATATCCTACTTTTTTGTTTCGTGCGAATCCCCGTTGAAGTTTATAATACCTTGCAGAAGCCACGCTGATAAAAACATTATTGTACAATTGTGATTAACGGAAATTCCTTTATGACACTGTTGACAATTGTTTCGGTTTTCTTTCAAAATCATTCTTTTGTGTATAAATATTTAGTATAAAAAAATTAAGAAACATTATGAGAAAAAAATATTTTATGACATGACATGACATTAACAACAGCCAAAGGCTACCCTCCCTATATTCCCGTAAACAGGTCTCAGAGACGCATTATTTTATCATTATCTTATAGATAAGATTTTAAAGATTTTCTTAATAAAGCAAAGCTTTGGTACAGCTGAAACATATCGATCGTCTCGGTGACATACTTCTTACAACCATAATGGATAATGTTAAAGCTATGTTGAGACTGTCGCAGAACGTGTGCTGAATAACTGATGAAAGCGAAAAGGTCGATATTTAAAATAATGCCTTTGGCAAAGTGGGTGTGGTCAGTACATCCTATCATTCCTTCCGTCGCACCTTCTCCATCGTGGAGGTTCTAGTTAGGCGTGCACGAACACGGAACCTTTAACCATGCACTTAATTTTTATTGAATTTTTTTTTTTTATTGCCAAAGATTTTTAGACGCAACTGAGTGACGCTCTGTATGGGTATATGTCATTTGGGAGAACCTACATAGCACTCAGTTAATTATTCAGAGAGCCATTATATTCTATTGTTGTTCTATCTATTGTTTTAGGTGTGATTCATTGTATTTCTTCTACGTGGGCTCTCCCGTCTCATGTGCTAAGTAGCCATAAAACCTTAAGAGAACTTTAAGATTATGCGTGTGTTTACGATTCGAATGCTAAACTAAGGATGAGTTTCTTATGTCTCTTCATTACGATTTGAATGTAAGATAGATATAAGTAAATTAGTTATATCAATCAATATATAAAGTAATATATTAGCTATTTGTCTATTCTTATTGGATGAAAGTGTTTGACTGTCAATGACATTCTTCAACTACATGTGGAACGACACTTAAAACCTTGAAAAACTATGTCTTCATCACACTCAATAGATCTTGGTAACACATGAAAGTACCTAAAGGTCTTAAAGGTTGGTACCTAGATGACCAAACAAGAAGCATTTTTTTCAAGATCCAAGGGCTAATATACTGTTTTTCCGAACTATGAAAAAAATCTTCATTTTTACAAAATGTCAGCCTAAAATTATTAGTTGTGAATATTAGAATAACATTTATTGGATAAAAGCGACAAATACGGTGTAAAAAATGTTTTCGATCCGATAATTCGTAGTCCAGTCCAATCCAAGCATGCGCGGTTCCTGATTTTCCAAAACATAAAAACTCTCAAGAATCAAAACTTAGAAGCCCAAATCAAATTTTAGAGGTTGGGTATGTTATTTCTATACATTTCGCATGTCCAGACTCTTTCAAAAGTTGAAAATTCGACAGGTTTTTTTTGCGATGCGTTTCATCCAATTAAATCCAACCTTCACAATTTCTGGTTTTCCAAAATGAAAAATATTTCTTAAAATTCAGAGTTTAGAAACATAAATGAAGTTTTAGTGTTGAATAATTGTTGCACCATAGGCAACAAATGATTATACGTTCTTAAAACAAAACAGTCATCAATCGAATATATATAACTTATATTTTTGCTGGTGTACAAAACAGATCAGTTTCTCAGCTAATAAGTACATTACTGGCTCGTATCAATGATGGATTCAGTGATTTCAGTAATAAAATAGAAATCTAACACCGACCACACAAACACTAGTCATAAGTCCATTCGGACATCACCTTCGATCACCATTTACACAAAGGTCCAAAAACTGAGACAAGTTGATTTAGTCTAAGTACATCGTCTATTCATTCATTTATTTGTTTAAGTTATTTGCTAACCAGCCCTTAGGCTGATTAACTTTAATTAAAACTAACAGACATCAAACTCTAGAAGGTCATAATTTCTCTTTACGGTCGTATAACAAACAAATGGCACACATATTAGCGTGCACAGTTCTTCTCGTGTTTCATTTAGAAAAGATTCACACTGATAAACTTTTATCGAAACAAGCTGCTAGCATCGTTTTGTAGTAATCATGATTTCCTATGACAATACTGTTGTTTTAAAGAACATACTGATGGTCAACTTTAACTAAAAAGTTTCAAAGATTTTTGAATTATTCTTGTTGATGAATATCTTAGGCGTTTTCCGCAAATAGGGTTTAAAAAAACATTAAACAGAAATTACAATCCGTATCTTGAGAAAGATGATTCAAAGTCATGTCAAGTGAATGATACAAAAGAACACTTAAAATGACACGAGTTTATCTTATGGCGGCAGTGTAATGTCATGATATTGTATCTGTACCATCTCCGACTTCTTGTTTTAACATATGCTTTTTGTCGGAATGATCAGAGATTACTCCTTGATTCGTGACTTCGGTTTTTATTGGGGGTAGGGCTTGGGGATTCGTACTAAACTTTGTTTAAAATGGTTGAAGCCCTTTACCTTTCATTTAGTGAGTAAATCCATGGTCTTTCTATTAAGTCAGCAAGAAAACAGCTTTTAAATTTATTGATGACGCTGACCTCTGAAGGCCCAGCCCTTCCCCCTCGTATCTTCCCTAATAATGTAGGGTATTAATACTTTAGCTTAACGTTGTTAAGGACAGCACATTTTTATGGGTATTACAGGGTGGTGGTGTTAGGGGAGGGGAGGAGAGGGGAAGGGAAGGGAAGGGTAGATGAGATTTTGCTGCTCGATCATTAAGATATTTTAGGGCCCCTTGCCAAATGGTAATGTTTCTTCCACATTATCTTTTTTTCGCGGATGACCAGCCCCTCCACCTTATACTTGATAAATGATAAAGCCGGAATAGTATAATCTCCCGCGTAGCCGCTCTTAGTATCGTCAGGCGACGCTCCCTCCAACAAACCCGTTCAGTGGAGAGGGAGCGTTGTGTGACGACACTTAGAACGCCTGCGGGGAGTAGGAATGGTGAGGGCTAGTGAGCTTTAACTTTCTTTGAATATTCTCCGTCTAAAGTGAATTGTTATATAAGGTAAAAACAAATGATACCTAGCGTTAAAACTAAAAAAAATGTTGCCACGTTTTAATCATCACGGTCGGGAATAGTTAATTGTCGTTACTCTGAGGAGGGTACTTTAGTGGTTCCGTATTGTTCTCTTGGATCGTCGTGATTGTATAAATTATATGGAATCGTATCAAGAAACACACTTGCCCTATCTAATCGTTACGCATGCGCATACGGTCTACCAAGTGTTGAAGTTAAGCCGACTTAAGGTAACTGCCTACTTTTGGAAATTGATTTAAGCTTTTCTTAAGACATCGATTTTCCGAATTGAAATATAATGCTGATTCCAAATCTGGAAAGAAAAATAGGGTGTCCCGAGCTCGTTTTCGAGATAATCAGCATTTAATGGGAGCCTATGCACGAGCTTTTGGAGTAAAAATTGCGCCACCGGAAGTGATTAGAAAAAAATTAAACTTCATAAGATAATAGTTATTTGCAGACTACATGATTGCACGAACGAAGGCTAGTCAATCCTTCTACGATAAGACATGGATATTTTCGACAAAAAGACAGAGAGATACATTGATTTGTCATATTTTGTAGTTTCGGTGCTCTTAAAAAATCTCATATAAAGTCGACGCAAATCCCTACAAAAATCTATTTTTTCATGTGTTACTGATTTAAACTTTTCCTAAAATGTTGATATAACCTTGATTTTTATGAGTTTTTTCGAATGAGCTATCAAAAAATATCCGCCCCGTGCAAAATGTGAGGGTTTTGCCCTGTTGACGCTCAAAACGCGTATGGTTCTTCAATAAAATCTTGTAGATTTTTCAGCGGTTTTTGAGCGCGCGCTCATCGTGGGCTCAAATCGAACGTTCAAAAGTAGGCAGCCACCTTAAAGCGATAATCAAGAATGCGAAAAACAGTTCGGCTTTCTGCTTCTAAGTGATCGGATTAGTTGATATAGAGAGCCTTGTAGTGGGTTTTGTAATAGACTCTTTCTTTAATACGAATATATAGTGAACTCTCTACACAGCGCTCTTAGTCTTCTTGTCAACATAAATGTTATCTCAACACTTGACTGAAGTAGCTTAAATACCGAAGTCCCTAGGAGCGAGGGTATCGAGAGCCTTTGCTGCACCGCTCTGAGGAACAACTAAAAGCAAAATGATTGATTTTAATTAAGAGGAATATCGAACTATTTAGGAATCCTTATCGGTCGGTGATATGATTGAATCTCCTCGTAGAGAAATTGTCCGTTTTGTTGAGGTCGAGAGAACATATGTTCCACATCATGTCAAGATCCATTTCACCGCCAATTATCAGCAAATGACTCTTCCCGACCCTTAAGGAGGCTGTTTTAAAGCAGTGTGAAAATGCGTTAAAGTAGAACTATTGGTGCATTGCATATCTATGGAATGTGTTTTACCGTTACTTCTAAATTTTGTACAAAAATGATGAACACTCTAAATGATTTGGTGTACAGATGTTCGTTAAAGGGAAACACTCCCAAGAACCAAAACGAGTTCCATACTAAGAATTAAGCATAGCTGAAAAAGCCAGTTATCAGCCACAAATAGCTAACATTACGAGAAATTGAACTCCTAGACTCGGGTCAATTGACATAGTCCAGGCATTGGACAGATAGCCGTGTTCAGTGAGGCGACCTAGACTAGCTGACTTCAAGGAGATGTCTAGATTTGAATTCAAAACTTTCTACGTTATGAAAGATAATTACAAATTGAGATCAGCGTAAGATCAGTACCATACGATTCAGCTATCACTATCATCTCGACAAGGGCTGCCGGAAAACACTGCTCTTGGTAGACTAACATTATTCACTGTAGGTTAAAACTAGACTGTATCTGCTTATTTGTCTCCCCTAAAGCTAGCACCCTTCCCTCATCCGGTCTAGTAGAAAAACTGACAATAATGTGCAGCTCTTGGTGGACTAGTAATATTCACTATAGGTTAAAACTAGACTTTATCTGCTTTGCCTCCCCTAAAGCTACCACCTGCCCTCATCCGGTCTAATAGAAAAACTGACAATAATGTGCTATCTGCGCAGCATTACACGGACATGGATAATGTGTGGCGAAGGGGTGTGGGCGTGGAAACTCCCCTACCCGAATTTGATTACCAAAAAGTTGAGAAATTGTAGAAAAAGGATTCTAAACGCACGAATTATCATAGGCTCACTTGAGTGTTTCATTTGTTCTATGTTTATCTGTCCCCCTCTCCTTCAAGTGCTGCATGCGTTTCCCCTTCTCATCTTGGTGTAGGAATTTCGATAAGGTCTAGCCGTACAAAGGGTAACAGGGTAACTATGATTTTTCCCACAGTGCGTTCAAATACCAATGTGTCCTCTAACTAATCATTACAAGGATCTATTCCTAAATGTGGCCCCGTTCTTATCGCCTTAGGCTCAAGCAGACAGGGATGCTCTAATGAACCAAGTCAAGCAAAATCTCCACATCACCTTCGTTGACAATCACACGAAACATGTTCTTTATTCAATCGCTTTTTTTCATTAGAAATTAAATAGAAACAAAAATACCTTTATATCCAAATATTCCATGGTTCATCTCGTGACGTACAGATTGGTAGAAATCTTTAAGACTAAAGAGGTTACAAAAAGCCTTCGGAAAAGTACGACTAAAATTGACAGTGATAGGATTAGAATGCATGGACGACCTAACGTAAGGGTGTTCTCTTGGGACCGATGGTTATGAATGTTTTTGTCCCAGTTCTTGCGTATGGAGGGAAAAGAATTGCGTGTTAGAGAAAGGTTTAGAGTTTCGATAAAATGATGTTATAAAATGTCGGTTTGTCAGGATCGCATGTTGTTCCTAGGAACGCTTTTTTCCGCTTCCCTAACAGCGGCTGCGCGTAGGAGACTACTTTCTGCGGTCTTCTAAATATATCTTTATAGTATGAAGAGGCTTAACAGGGAGCCTTTTAATATGGATGTTCAGGAACATCCCTCTTTGATTTCTGCATCCCTTGAACTGCCAAAATCGCCAATATCAAGAAGCAGGTTCAGGTCTGAAACTAATTTGACGGTGTTTAAGTCTGTTTGAGAAGACAGGGTAAAGTGTCCAAGGACGAGTAACCGTTTTTGATATATGCAATTACTATGCATCCAAGAGACTTTGTTTTTCGTTCTCAGAACTATTTTACTTGCATTCTAGTAAACTATTTTTATTTGACCCAGAATTGGGTCAAGTCTCATTAAAATACTCGTAAGAACGGTCCCGATTTTATCTACAACTTCAAGTAAACACGTAACAAAAGGCCATTGTGCAATATCGACCATCAGAACTTACATGTAATTGAGCGTCACAATTTTAAGGGCACAATTTTTTAATGTTCCTCTGACAAAACTCAACAGATTCTCAAAACTATCTAAACAACGCATGAAGCATTACCATTAAATGGTTTCAGAAGACACGTTGCTCAAAAGTTGTTGCAAATAGAAAAGACTGGAATTGCATGGGGCATTTTCCCTCTTACGTAGTTAATAAAGGTGTTAAAAAACCTTAAATAAATATTGTATATGTGCTAAAATTCCAATATAAGACCTTTGGCCTTGTTTTCTTAATCGTAGATAAAGCTGAGGGACTTTGGTATCTGCAAGACTTCATTTAGCTGTAGCTAGAATCCGACACTCGTGTCTGAGAGGCCCGGGACGGTCATTTTGTTGGAGCAAGTCTGGTAAGAGGACACGAAAACCCGCCAAAAAACTCGTTTTGGAAGGGTCTTACAACATCGTGGAAGTATCAAACGCAAGAAGGTAAGAAACTGAGGTTTTTTTTAGAGAAAGCGTTCTTTGTATTTTAAGAGAAGCTACTTTATGGAATTTACCGACAAATAATGCAGAGTTCATGAAGATTAGACGTTATCATTTTTTTTCTTGCAATACTGTAACTAATTCACTAAATACCATAAGCTCTACGCCTTGATTCTATGACCTGACTAGACTAGCTACTAGATTCTCTTTGATAATTAAAAAAATCTCACAAGAGTTGCCATTTTCAACAAAAACAATTTAGTATTTTGAAGTCAATATGGTAGTTTTTGTTGAAAAAAAAAATCAGCGTCAACCTTCGTTAAAAGTGTATATTTCTTTTACCGCAACTAAGGGAACGATCAAGCCATTTCAATTAAACTAAGGAAAAGAGTCAGAAAATTCAAAAGATATTATTCATATTATTATATATTTATAAATTATTTTTATTATTTGTTAATAGTAGTTTTAGATTTAGGGTCACAAGTTTATTAGTTTTGTACATTATTTCGTTTTTTTAATATAAGAAATTGTTTTGGTGTTTTGAAGTATAAACATCTCGAGGCTTCAGTAAGTTGCTCTCGATAACCCAGTAAAAGGAAATCAGATGAGAAGAAAGATTAAAGCTTTCACTTATCTATTGATATGAAACGTGCTGTTCTGCATTACCGGAGAAAATAATTGCACTTGAAGTGCTTAATTTGGTCTAATCTTTCTTATGGTAAAGGCATTATAAAGACACAAAATTGATGATTAGAGACGACAGAGTTATTCTAACAATATGAAACGAATTGACAAAAAAGAATTTGAGATTATTTCATTTGCTTCATTTTGTCTCATGTGCAATGGGGGGAGGGGTAAGTAACATTTGGCACTCTTCTATGAAAATTAAAACTAGGCAAAAAAAAAAGTATTTTTTGCTTTCAAAGCTTTATTTGGTCTTATCTTGCATAATAAATAATAATAATAGTAATGATGATGATGATGATATTAAAATCATTAAAATAATCAAATTTTCAATTTTCATCTTTGAAATATTTTTTCTAATTTTGAGAGCTTAGATTGGTTTTCCTTTTCCGTTACTTATCTCTTATTTTAGTTTACTAAAACGTCTTCGAGTTTTTTTAATTAAAACTGCCCACCTTTGCAGGTGCTCGTATTGCTAATAAATTATCTAAAATAAACAACTCATGATAATAATGAATAATAGATTCACTTCGAAATATATATATTATAATTCCATGCGACTGTGAGTCACCAAAAAATCGGGAGCTCCAAAAGATTTCAAATATATCACTGACTTTCGAATTCAGTAAATATAACCAGAGTTCTAGTTTTTTGTTTAGAATGTTAGAACAATTTAGACAACCTAATCAGGCGTCAATAAAAGTCAAATTGTCCGGAAGCGATGGTTAGCAACTCACGGCACAACGTCATTGTGTATAAACTGAGGTGCTTCAAGAAGGTTTCTTATTTTCGACAATAAAATCACTCCATAAAATTTAGTATTAAAACTTAAGTCTTTTGAATAAATCCTTAGATATTGTAGGTCGGTATTGAGACGTCAAAAGCGGTGTTCCATGCCGATATACCCTAGATTAACAGTAAGTTGATAATGTGTTACCATTAGCAACGGGGTCACGAAGTAGAATATTTGAAACTCGTCTAATTTTTGGATCAAGTATTTTTATTCTTAATTTGTAGAGAGCTCTCTACCCCAAAGATCACTCTCAGATGTTTAAATTTTGAGATGAATAAAAATAGATAGCAATTGAGTGGCTTCTAGTTGTAAAATGGCTTTTCTTTCGAGTTAGTTCAGTGTCATTTGTTATTGAAACCATCACGTCTAATATCACTTCAATTACCAAAACTATTTACTTCAATCAAAACCTAAAGCCCTCAATAAATCTAATATTCCTAAAGGTTATGAACTAGGGATTCTATTCTCTAACAAGAAAAAAAACTACGAGAACACAGTGAAAATATACATATATGTTTTCCATCTGTTCGAGATATGAGGTGATTTCAAGCAGACGGCTTGTAAGAGTCGATAAGTAACGCTGAAGAAGTGAGCATCAATTAAATGGACTTACCCACAAGTACAGATCTGGCAGATACACTTCTTTGTCATGGCCGTGTTTTTTCTGGATTACAACTGCTTCATCGATGGAAACTCTTTTGAGTTTGAAGGAATTGGCTTGTGTACTGCCGAAGAGAAATGCTACCAGCATGAATGTTGTGTGACGTTGCCGTAGCAACGGTGTAATATATGAACTATTATTCTGTCTGAGTCCTAGAAGATACCGCTGGTGGGCAATGAGCCATAAAATTGGCTCAAGCCGATGCGTAATAGAAAATATGGAGCAGAGTTTTCGCCTCTTATTAATTTTTTTTATTGCTGAGCATAGAGCTCGTTGAGTTCCTATCGGCCGAGCAAACAAGAAACTGCTTATGGTGTCTTGTTCACGGTATCATTGTCTTGATGAAGCACCTTCCGTCGATGGATTTTTCTTTGATTTTCGTAATTTGCCGGGCAAAGTTTTAAAGAGACTGGAGTCTTTATTTTATTTTATTTTTTGCCTTTAAAAAAGTCTATTGACACACATCTCTTTCGCCAATCCGGCTTACATAGTATTTCATCTTGACTAAACAAGCCATCTGCACCACCTAAGATCTAGACGGCTGGGATCTTCGCTGTCCGATATCACTTATTGGGGATGTTGCGAACACTTTTAGCGTAGTATATTAATAATAACATAGCTTTCCAAAAAGCATCAACGGACGAATCATCGGCGTTTCAAAACCGGTTTGACTGTTTAGCTGAGAGCTGATCTAGCGAGGCCTTTAGAATATTTCCTGGCTTATTATTTTTGAAAGAACGATTTTGAAAGACTCGTTTCTGTTATTTGACCTGGGTGAGCAACTGAAAGACCTCAGTGTGATTAAAAATTAGTTTCATTTCTTCAGTCTTCCCTAAGACTAACGTCACTGATACCAAGTAGTTTGGCTATTAAAGTGGCAGTTTTAGAGGCTGGGTTCTTGAGCAGGCCAATGGTTTGCATGGCTGATACCCAGGAAAACTTCCCTCATTTAGCGCCGTCCATGCTAAGTTGTCCGCTTTTTCACGACTGTGACTTCATAAGTCTGGAAACCTCTGTTGATGCAAAGGGTATATTTTGTCATATTATAATTGTTTGAATCTGTTTGCATAGACATTTAGGATCAGGATCAAACTAAGTCTATGACAGTTGATTTGTTTGAAATCATACTAGCATCACGTGGTATAGGTATGTCAGTTCTACGACGTACTGTTTTCCCGCGGAAATAGCAGTTGTCATGGAAATCATCCTAAATGTGAGAAATTTCTCGCGTTTGCTGATAAAATTAGCAATTGAAATTTGTGTAATTGCTTCCAATATTGAGTCCCTGTGACAAAAAGCAATACATCTTAGCGACAAATCCTTTGTTTGCAGCAAGTGATTTCCACAGAACCTTGAAAAGTCTTTAGCAAAACGTCGTAAAGGACAAACAACATAGTAACAGAGAAAAAGTCCAAACGTCATTCGGGTTGGCAGAAAGTTTGTCAAACTTGTCTGGTTGTCGAAAATCTAGACCACAAGCGTCGATAACAGAAGTATACTTAGTTATGTATGCACACAAATACACTAAAGCTCTTGAATTGAATATTTTATAATGTTTGCGTTTAAACTGAGGAAAGAGTTCTCAACTTGAGATAAGGCAGCTTAAACTTGAGCACACGAGACGTTTGGCTTGAAGTACTCTTTGATTTGATTATCGTGTCGAAGGGGAATGAAACACCGATAAACTTCATGTTATTTGAAAAATTCTTTCAGTAAACACGGCTGCCGTCCTTTCATCTATTGGCTCTAAAAGATTAACATAAAATGCATATAAGAAAAGCGTAAGCCTTGAGGCTTTACGGAACCATTGGACTACTCGAATGATTGCAGTACATGGCCTACTTATCACGACTCTAATGAGAACCATGGCACAGGTGACTCAAGTTCAGATTTGAAGCCCAAAGTGGAAAGACGTAAACCCGTACGTCAGCTCTAGTAAGTACTTAACGCTTCCTTGTGACTCAAGTCGACTTGTACACTGTACAGTTCTTGTCTTGATGTTTATTGTGTAACTCTACCGTGGCATAAACTTGAATATCGAGTCAATGTCTGTTGGAGCTGAAATATCTGCTGTAATTGCTGGATTTCTAATGTATGGTCTTTTTGGCACCTAATTACACCACTTATTTCGCTTTTGTTGAGACGTTTTTATGACAGTAAACGAGAAAATGCTTCTGTTATAGGGATAGGGGATTTTTAAATTGAATTTAGATTTGTTTGTGTGATTATTAAAGTTTTTATTGTAGTTGTTCAACTTTGGAAATATGTAATCGAAAGTAAGAGATGAGAAGTAGCCGGCTCTTAAACAAATAAAAAGAACTCGTACATCATATTCGAGGTGCTTGTCAATCTTGAGATCCTTAAAGCACTCCATTACGTACTGTAGCTTGTGCAAAAATCCTTGAATACATTCATGGAATGTTACAGCCGGCTTCATCTGAAGCCTTTACTATTTTCATATGCATGGAATCTATAATCCATTATAGTTAGTTACTGCTAAGGTTAACGAGAAGCGCGCAAATTTTTTTTCTGCAAAACGATTATTGGTAAGTGTCTCTATTTTATTAGATTTCATAGCTACGGTAGCCCACAAGTGCACACCGAATTCCAAACTCCACACCGAATTCGAAACGCTCGCACCGAATTCAAAACACTGTCATCGAATTCCAACCGCTCACACCGCATGTTTCAAAAACTCACACCTAATTCAAAACACTCACACCTAATTCAAAACACTCACACCGAATTCAAGACACTCACACCGAATTCAAAACGCTCACACCGAATTCAAGACACTCACACCGAATTCAAGACACTCACACCGAATTCAAAACACTCACACCGAATTCAAGACACTCACACCGAATTCAAAACACTCACACCGAATTCAAGACACTCACACCGAATTCAAGACACTCACACCGAATTCAAGACACTCACACCGAATTCAAAACCGTGAAAGCCTGGATACTTGGTAGTATACTGTGGTAGAGTCTAAGAAGAGGGCATAGGAAAAAATGGCGTCTTCAGTTTTATCGTGTAACAGTTGTAAAGAAAAAGTGTATTTGGGTGATAACTTATGTATTTCTTGTGGCAACCGCCTCAATTTAGAAGAAATTACCATTTGGTACTATTTTGCGGAGGGCTGCGATTACAGAGTGGGTTAGAGATGTTATCATGATATTGGTATGAGTTTAGGACTCTCAAGAGCAGGCTAAACGCTCTTGGGCTTCGTCGAAGGTCAGTTAGCTCCTACGAAAACGAAATAAGAGCAATAATTCAGGTAGAATTGGATGGTCCAGGGTGTATGGGTGGATACAGAAGTATGTGGCATACGTTACGTCTTGAGGGATTCCAGGTAACAAGGCATGTAGTTGAAAAGCTCTTACGTGAAACGGATCCCGAGGGGAGTGAAGCCAGAACTAGACATCGACTCAAAAAGAGAGTTTATGTAAACCAGGGACCCAACTACTGCTGGCATTTGGATGGGTACGACAAACTCAAACCTTATGGATTCCCAATACACGGTTGTATAGATGGGTTTAGTAGAAAGATGATTTGGTTAAGGGTGTCAAGATCCAACAATTGTCCTTCAGTGGTTGCTAACTGGTATATGGAAGCTGTAGAAGAACTGGGAGGATGTCCTTTGAAGTTAAGAACAGACTTAGGAACTGAAAACTGTATTGTGGCAGCCACACAATGTTATTTCATGAGTGATGATAAAGCCCATATATAAGCTCCGCAATGACCACAGAAATTCTGACCAGCAGCAATTCCCGGTTTGCCACACTGAGGGCAGAACATTTTGAGTTAAATGTTCAGTAAACTGACTAGATTTTAAAAGCAAACTTGGAGCACGTGCGTATGTTGTTGATCTTGTTGATCTTGACGTGGAGAGTGCAACGGCTGAGCGAGGACTGTGGAGAGTCTGTCGGCAAGGTGTCGGCAAGTATCCATACCAGGCTTTCACGGTTTTGAATTCGGTGTGAGTGTCTTGAATTCGGTGTGAGTGTCTTGAATTCGGTGTGAGTGTCTTGAATTCGGTGTGAGTGTCTTGAATTCGGTGTGAGTGTTTTGAATTCGGTGTGAGTGTTTTGAATTCGGTGTGAGTGTTTTGAATTCGGTGTGAGTGTTTTGAATTCGGTGTGAGTGTCTTGAATTCGGTGTAATTGTTTTGAATTCGGTGTGAGTGTTTTGAATTCGGTGCGAGCGTTTCGAATTCGGTGTGGAGTTTGGAATTCGGTGTGCACTTGTGGGCTACCGTACATAGCCGTGTTCTTGCCAAGTTACAACGTACTCACCGGAAGTTGTGAACGTTTTCCTCTGAATTACTGGATACAACTTGGCCTTACAAAGCGCATTACACCACTCGACGTACGATTCCAAAAATGTTTTATGACGCAACTTTTCTCGAGTATCTCTTACGACATTAACTTTCCTCGAGAAATATTTTGGTCGAATATATATAGGTGCAGGTTCCTTGAGAAAATCTCCAGGTTTCTACTAAAAATCCTTTGATTTTAAGAAAAGTAATTTCTTGTGGAAACTGAGTTTGCCATAAAAGTGACGACGATAAAAAGAGACATTGTGAAGGAGAAATTAAATAGTGATTGTGGAACTTTCCTGGGTAAACGCTTTAAACAAACGACGTAAATCCATATAATAATTTGTTTAAACAAAGATTTGTCATTCCATGTTTCCTCCATGGTCTTAGAGTTTAATCTTGTGCAGCCTAGCACGTAGCGGGATCAAGTGTCTGTGAGTATTACCGTCGAGGCTCGTAGTGCTCTCTTAGGTTCTCTTCTAATCTAAGTGGTACAGTTCACGCGAAAGACAGGTCGCGATCACAGCAGAGTCACGTTGCCGTCAGGTCGCACCAGTCACCAGTTGCGAACAAATAAAAGACCTCGAATTCAAAACTAGTTGAATTCAGGTGATGCAATTCAAGGGTAGCGGAGATTTCCATCTACACTGGTCACTAGTCAGCGGCATCGAAAAAATAGTCAGAATCCGCGGATTCCGGCGTCCATGGATTTAAGAATAAGAAACGAGGGATATGGGACCACCTAGGAATCCATCGGCTTTTTTCCGTCCCGCACGTTGCTTATTTCTATGTACTTAGTATGAAACTTGCGCACACAAGCTAGTCTGCGATTACTGTCGTCTTACTATCTATATATTCGAGAATTTAGTGTCATCTAAATATATACAAAGAAAGTACGAAATTAGAATAATTTTTGACGAGTGAAAATTAACACTACTAAAAATTTCTGATTGTAGCAACAAGAGTTCCTTGCGCATGCGTGAAAGATGTATATGAAAAATCTCCGAGCATGCGCACTAACAAAGTTAAGGCTTTGACGTCGACAGTGGTCGTACTTTGAAATGACTACATTTTCCTTGACAACAGAATAAACAAATAAGCAAACAAACTGGTGAACTAAACTTTTATGTTGACACATTTGTACCAGCATGCCTTGCAAAAATTAACAAATCACGTGATCTTATCTTAAAAAAGAATAAGCCTAAAAGAAATGAATTCTCGTCATACATAAAAAAACATTAGCGCATACTTCTCTGGAACTACTACCGCACGAGACCAATTTGTATCACCACAAGTATTACAAGTGACCTTATGTCGAGTGCTCACAACATAACTTTATACGTTGAGAATATCGTCTTGCACGTTATTGCATGGTTACCGAGGCTGTGTCAAAAAGGCCAGTAAGTCAATCAAAAGTAAAACGACGTCAAATATACGGTATTGTCTGAAATTTTAATTTTGATTGCGAACATATACTATTCCATAAGACCTGGCCAATTTAAGAAGCACGTTGCATGGTAGGGTTTCACGACAATTATTGCACACATAAGTTGCTTGATTTTTGCGATTGCATTTGACTATTTTTTCAGCAACAGATTTTCTGTATGTATCTTAGTCAGCAGACTTTCTCCATCGTATGAGTATCAGTTAATAGGGTAAATTCAGTGTATGTAACGTGGACTGTACATGTCTAAATACATAGCCGTTGTAACACTTGCTCAGTTTCTATTTTCCTGCGTTCATGATATATTTCGTGTTAAGCTTTTTACTTGTTAACTTATCGACATATATCGAGACACCAGACAATACCTACAAAGAGTTTTCAAGATGGTTTTTAATTACTAAACCATCTGAACATTCTAAAAATTATTTAACTCTCATCATTTTATTTTTTGCAGCCGCTTTCAAGATTGTGGAGGAGCTATACTAAAAGAACCGTGCCTCCGAACAGAGAACAAAATAACTCAAGATTTTACTCACTTGATCTAAAAGCTCAACCATCTCAAGTAAGTCACTGCAGTCTCAGCACTTTCCAAAGCTCAGTGTTTGTCCCCAAAAGCCTTTTAATTAGAGAGCAGATAAAAACCTTTTCATACCATCTTAGCTCTTCCTCTTCACTCAAAGAGATCGCCAAACATTTTTAAGAAGGTATTTCCGGTATGTTTTCAGTGGTCTTTTAGAAGTTTACTCTTAGGATTTCTGCTACAAAAACCTAAGCGTAACTCAAACACCCAATGACTTACTTTCTGAATTCTCATCATTCTTCCAGAAAGCGGAGAAAGTAAACAGAAATACCTCTTGCTTTAGATTGCTTTTTAGAAAGACTTATCGGAAAATATAATCGGAGGTTTTTCCACGAGTTTCCCGCCCCATACCGTTTACTAAATAAATACGCAAACACCACAACTTACTAATGCAGAAAACAATCTTTAAAGTCTAATTTGTAGGATATAACTAATTGTGCAATGAGCTCCTAAGATCATTCATTTTAGTCAAATTGAATTTTTGGTATGATCTACGAGATTTCTAAGCGGGGAAAATGAGTTTATTGTAGTCGTGTTTCTCAACAAGTGACAGTAATTACCATTGCAGCCGTCACGAGCATTGTTGAGTAATAGTCAGGCTTTGATAATCAAAACAAAACTTGGAGTACTGGTCCTGACAGTCTTGATCTCTTTAATACGCACAATGTTTATTCTGATATTGTTGGTTGGCATTAGAATGCATTAATACTCAGTTATGCCTCCAAGAGGGCTTTTTGGGTAAAAGAATCGTTGAGTACCATAGCGATGAGGATAGATGGAACGTCATACAGTCTATCATGATTCCGTGAGTTCAAAAGCATGCCAGATTTGATTTTCATTGGAAATTGTGAGTAGGTTATTAAAGCGCTTGTTGCGCATGCTCAAATAAGGTGACCGCTGCAAGCTGCAACGAATTTAAAAGATGACATAAAAATCCAGAACACCGTAGGTAGAAATATGTTTACTAAAACGACATTTTGGCAAGCCAACATTTGCCTTCCTCAGGTAAGCCTACGACCGTATTGTATTCGAAGTGTGTTAGAGCACATTGCTGAAAATGTGAGGATAGCTGGTCAGCACTTTTGTTGCTGACCAGAAAGTTTGAAGACTCGAATAACTTGAACCAATCAGGACCACAAGTTAGTTTCCTGAGCCACCGGGCAAATCCTAAAACCTTAGTAAAGGTGCGCAGCGCAGGAGTCCCAAGTTGACGGTCATGTTACATTCCACCACGATGTAGTTATTCTTAGTCTATGCGATTACGTAAATTCTTTCAATGTCCTTTTAATGAATATTTACGTTGTAGATTTGAGTGACGCTTCCTTTCAAAGGAAATTAATCCATTTTCTCAAACCTTGGCGAAACACAACAAAAATAAAATTTTAACCACAACAAAGTCCGAGAGCATTGTTAGCATATCATGTAAACATTCCTAAGAGGAAAAAACTGAAGAAAAAGCCTTAGAGTGTGATAGCCTTTTGCACATCCTGGCACGGAGAGCCTTTAGTAAGTTAAGAGGGAGAAAAAATTTGGACCGTGGTTTTGGGAACAAGATTGGTGTACGTGTTTAATTCTAGCATATCACTGTTTTTCTCCTCGTACGCATCACAAACAAATGGGTTAGTTTTAAGTGACCATAACTTGCTCTTGTCAGATAAGTTATCAGGTCAACGGAAAAGACTATCACCTCGTAGCTTTGTCCACAAAAATAAAGTCTTGGCGAGGCTCACGAAGTCAAAAAACCGCAGTTTTCCTATTATGACCGGAATGATCTATTCGTGACTGTAATTTGTGAGTATTTGGTCAGGTATAAGGGTTTCTATGATGCTTAGACATGTCTGAATTTCTCTCGGTTTAGGTCTCCCCCCCCCCCCCCCCCCCCTTTTAATGCATAGATAGTGTTTGGACTAGCCTTTCGTAGTATATAAATCGCTGGTAAAGGCATAAGTTGAGCTCTTATCAAAACGTGTTCTTTAGAAATAACATGCAAATCTCCACATGCTCTTCAATATAAAAATCAGTTTAAAGTGACTAGGATGTTAATCTGCTAGGCCCGTGGATACACTTGGCAATCATGTGAGATTTTAGAAAGAAAGAAAGAAAGGGAGAAAGAAAGAAAGAAAACTTTTCCACATTAGCTTCTTCACGATTTTCTTATCTTAAACGTCTTGCACGAAAAATCCCAAATATGTTTTTGTGTCTTGACTGAGTTGATTTTGTTTTAAGTAAGCCATCTTCCCGTTATTGAGTGCACCATATTTATAACTTTGTTTATTTGCACTTCATGTTTTCTTTATTATCAATAAAAGAAGCTATTTATCTTAGATGCAAGGATATATACATATCGTAAAACATATCATAAATGCATCAGTCGAATAAAGGAAAAGACCTAACACATTTTACTCACATCTGATGGCAACTCCTCCCACTGGAAATCAATTTTTTGATGATTGATCGGATTTTATCTTATCTGGAAATTGTTCTAAAAACATTTATTTTAACATTCATTTTCAATTATTTTGTTTGCTGTAGCTCAAATATCTTTTGGTTCGCCGCGTTGTGAAGTCTTCTTCCTCTTCTTCTTCATCTTCTTCTTCTTCTTCATCATCTTCTTCTTCTTCTTTTTCTTCTTCTTCTTTTTCTTCTTCTTCTTCTTCTTCTTCTTCTTCTTCTTCTTCTTCTTCTTCAGCCTTCTTCTTCAGTCTTCTTCTCTTCTCTGAACAAATTTGAAAGAGTTAATTTAATTAAAATTAAGTGAGCTTTCATTCCTATCCTTTGCGGTCGCCTTTTATTCTTCTTCTTAACAATAAGGTTACACAATCTCTTCCCCTTTACCTGTCAGGACGCGAGCACCATCTCGTAAAGTAGAACCTGGCCAGGCTTTTCAAAGAGGTAATAATATTATAGCAGTTTTCTTTCTTTTTAAGGCAAACCCAGACTAACATCGATGTCTAATATAACAAAGCGGTTTTTCACATAGTTTCAAACAAAGCTCTGCGCATTATTATAGGTTGAAGCGTGACTCAAAAATCATTAGTCAAAACAATTTTTGATTCGGAATTCGATTTCCTATGAAGTGCAAGCGTTTATTTATATAAACGGACATTGTTCTTGCTCAATTCAACAGCTATTTAGTGTTATCTTTCTCTCCATCTTCACACCTATCGTAGCATAATTGTATTCTTGATTGGGACCCCACGCTGAGTGGCTGACTTCCCACTCAATGGACGGACGACCATTACATCAAATATGGCGCTTTGAAGGATTTGTGATAAGAGCTTGAACCACGAGTGACCTCTGAGGTAAACTGTCTTGTTAGCGAAAATTATTTTCTTGATATGACCGTTTATAGAAGATTAATATCGCCTTTAGGTCATTTGATTTTTGACACTGTCGTAATGAGACTGCAAACACTAGTAATACTTTCTCTACGATTTTTGACTAGTGTGATGTTCATGAGAATTGAAGTTGGGTACATTACAGAATTTCTATCAGCAATATTAGTAGAAGTACCAGCAGCAACAGCAAAAGTGGTCATAACAATTGCAATCGTAGTAGCTGCAGTGGTGGTTGTGGTGGTAGTAGTAATAGCAGTAGTTAGTAGTAGTAGTACGAGAATTAGTTGTCATAGTAGTAATAGTAGTAGCAGCAGCAGCAGCAGCAATAGCAGTAGCAACAGCAGCAGCAGCACTTAGCACCAGTAGCAGGAGCAACAACAACAGTAGCATTAAAAGAGGAAGGGGGAGAGAGGAAAGAATGATTACGTAGTATAGCTCCATAGCATTTTCAAGTCGTACTATTTTTATTCGGTATCAGTTGCAATTTCTTAAAGAATAAAGTAAGTACTAAGTGCTAAGTATTGTCTCTATTCCTATCGAATAGCCATCTCATATCGCTTTACAGGTAGATTTTATCATGAACACAAAGACAATGAGCCAATACAAAAGACTCGGTGTGTATCTTTTGACCCCGGTGATCTATTTAGGCAAAAAAGATTTGATGATATCTCTCTCAAGGTTATCTAACATCACGAAACCATAATCATTCATTGGTTCAAGGACTCTGAAGCTCGTATAAAACAAATTTTATATTGATAAGTACTACGAGTTTTCAGTAATGGACGCAGAATTTTAGCGGCGTTCTTATAAAGTTTCTATGAAGATGGGTATGCTAAAGGTTTCTCACGGTTTCACCAGACTATAACATTCCCTGAATCGTTATCTTCGTGCCCTCCAAGATTAAAGATAAGAAATGGTCCATGAGGTAACACAGAACTTCTCGCGGAAACGTCACCGGGTTTTTGGTATGCAATTTGCTTGGCAGCTGCCGTCCCGTCTTGCTGATAAGAACCTCTAAACGTATCTTCTGACAAAACTGACACTAGAGCTTCGGTTTACTTAGTTTTGTTTATTCTGGAGATCATCTTCAAGGCCTGAATAAAACAAACACGCAAAATGCTTTTCCCTTAAACTATTTTGGATTGAGAAAGGCTGGAGTAGGTCAGATGTGTGGTCCAGTATCTGTGGATAACAAGGAGCGGATAGCTTAACCAACACCCGCTAAGTTGACATAAAGATCCGATAATTGACTCCAAATCTTGTCGCATTTCCCCTAAAAGTGCAGAGCCTTTAGGAACCCACTCGAGACAAATTATCAATTGAATCCATTCCGAAGCATCAACGCTGCTGGTCATTGAAGTACCTTGTTGTGTCGTTATTTTCAGCCTGGTTCATTTTAGTCGAGGACTTCGTCAGACCTGGTCAAAGGGTGCAGAGAGAAGAAGCCTTGAAATTGGAGCGCGACCTCTAGGGATTTACCATTTGCTGCAGCAACTTGAAGAAGACAATCAACTACACAGTATTAGGTAAGTTCAATTAATGTTTTTTTAGTAAAACTATTCATTGTAAGATACAAGCGAATAAGCTTTTTGTTGTTGTTGTTGTTTTACTGAAATCTATTTAGCGTTTCCGGCTTTTTTATTTGAAGAATGTTGAAACACATGCACTCCTGCACACCAGAAGATGACCGATTTCTGCCCTCCGTTTACGTGGTCGCACTTTCATATTATCTTAAAATCGCCTCCATTATCCAGGATAACTTCAGCTTTAGTAGTTACAAATGAACTTTGGGCTTTTCTGTAGGACCTGGCTTTGATTCTATCGATTACCTGACTTGATTACATTAGCACAGTCGTTTTGAGATAACATCAGTTTTAGTTTGTCTCGGTTCAAAGATGTCGCTCTCTTCTCTGTATTCTTAGATCATTTACTTCTCTGAACACAATCATATTTTCTGATGGATTGGCTAAAACAGACTACAGATATTCAACAGATATAAAAGTCAGCCCCAGCATCAATACCGTTCGCGCCACCAACTCGTGGTGTTTTGAACGGGGGCGTATTCAAGCTCTCTCTAATAAGAAAAACGTCCAAGCTCTCAGACTGCCACACAACTCGAAAACGTCGACATAAACCTTGGTGTTTTCTTTTTTTCCTCTTTAAGTCTTATGCATAGTAAGTCTAGTTTATTTAAGGGTTTATTGCAATCATTCTAAACATCATATTCATAAACCTCTTAGTTCATTGTGATTTTTTACATCGGTACACTGAAAGAATGGAGCTATAATCTCTAAGTGGTGTCGGAATAAACTAGTTTGAATGCTGAAAACTTGGAATGCTGCTCAGTTTTGATACCTTAAATATTTTTGTTAATTTTCAATTTCTCTTTTTTGTTCATAAAGGTTAGCTATTATAACAATTTTTCGCGGCAAGCACCCCCTGGTGATTCATAGTAAATGTACTAAAAAAATTTTTTTGGTATTAAATTTAATGGATGTTAAAATGATTTTTTACACGGGATTTTTTTCAACTATGGATGTGCTGGTATGAGAATTAAGAAACCTTTTCTTGGAGTTAACCGAAAGAAATGTATAATTTCCTTTGGATTTTATCTTTTGATTCAGAATACTGACATATCAACAAGCTGTCAAATGTGATAAATGCTGGATGTAGTCTCGTCTCTAACTGGATTAATCCATCCTCTCTCCTCAAGAATCACGACTGTGTCGGTTTTTTCTTTCTTAATTAATGAATTATATGATTCTTACCCAAAGTATTTGTATTCTTATTTTGTTTTTATAGTATATGTATTTGCTTATTATTCTCATACCATGCGTTAAACCAATCCACACGCACGAATGACGTCACAGATATAATTTGAGAGCCGTTTTTCTAAGCAAATATATAATTTGACGTCTTGTGGTTATTAAAATCCCGCGGTGAGTCTTAATCGATGCTAAGTCTGTGATGTAATTTAGTAATTAAGTTCGATTTTTTCTTCATATTCCTTTCTAATCCTTACCCTTGTCAGACCCCATTTAGCCCTTGTTAGTACAATCTTTGATCTTTTTCCTGTCTGAACTGTCGACTTCAGTGAACGGTTATTTGTATTCTGATCTGGCCATCTGTCTCCGTCTGTCACAATCTCATTAGCATGGAAATACATTGAAAACACGAGTACTGTTACGCCACACGCGTCTGTGTTTTGGCGCCAAAACTATTGGTAAAAGAAATTGGCGCCAACTATTTGTTTATCCACGTTTTAAAAATATCGCTAACAGTGATTTGACCACGAAGCAGAAACAGATAAAAACTTCTAAAAAACATAAGCCTTGCAAAAGTTTGGTTTTCGTTATCTTGCATGACAATTGATTTTTTATGCGACCTTTGACATTGGCTCAACCAGCATTATTTTCGTATTTCAGTTGATCTCAATAAGCCATTTCGACATGAGGAAAAACCTCGGGAAATAATACTAATTACAGTGCGAATCGAAAAACCGTGTGCACTTAGAAATATTCCAGGAATTTCCAAATGTTCTTTAACCAATCAGAATTGACTTTCTAGCCTTTAGACAACGGAAAAATAAAACTAAAGCTTCTGATTTGTTAAGAAACATTCTTGCTCTTTAACAGCCTAAAAAAACTCTTTGCATTACTTTTCGCGTCGAATCCTGTATCCATTTGCAATATTACAACGATTTTTTCATCCTTTTATTTTGATATCACAATGACTGTGTAATAACACCACAATGACTGCGTAATAACACCACAATGACTGCGTAATGACATCACAATGACAGTGTAATGACATCACAATGAATGTGTAATGACATCACAATGAATGTGTTATGACATCACAATGACTGTGTAATGACATCACAATGACTGCGTAATGACACCACAATGACTGTGTAATGACATCACAATGACTGTGTAATGACATCACAATGACTGCGTAATGACATCACAATGACTGTGTAGTGACATCACAATGACTGTGTAATGACATCACAATGACTGTGTAATGACATCACAATGAATGTGTAATGACATCACAATGACTGCGTAATGACATCACAATGACTGCGTAATGACATCACAATGAGTGCGTAATGACATCACAATGACTGTGTAATGACATCACAATGAATGTGTAATGACATCACAATGAATGTGTAATGACATCACAATGAGTGCGTAATGACATCACAATGAGTGCGTAATGACATCACAATGACAGTGTAATGACATCACAATGAATGTGTAATGACATCACAATGAATGTGTAATGACATCACAATGAGTGCGTAATGACATCACAATGACTGTGTAATGACATCACAATGACTGTGTAATGACATCACAATGACTGTGTAATGACATCACAATGAATGTGTAATGACATCACAATGAATGTGTAATGACATCACAATGAGTGCGTAATGACATCACAATGAGTGCGTAATGACATCACAATGACTGTGTAATGACATCACAATGAATGTGTAATGACATCACAATGAATGTGTAATGACATCACAATGAGTGCGTAATGACATCACAATGACTGTGTAATGACATCACAATGACTGTGTAATGACATCACAATGACTGTGTAATGACATCACAATGACTGTGTAATGACATCACAATGACTGTGTAATGACATCACAATGAATGTGTAATGACATCACAATGAATGTGTTATGACATCACAATGAATGTGTTATGACATCACAATGACTGTGTTATGACATCACAATGACTGTAATGACATCACAATGACTGTGTAATGACATCACAATGAGTGCGTAATGACATCACAATGAGTGCGTAATGACATCACAATGACTGTGTAATGACATCACAATGAATGTGTAATGACATCACAATGAGTGCGTAATGACATCACAATGACTGTGTAATGACATCACAATGAATGTGTAATGACATCACAATAAAAAAGAGAAAAAGTTAATGATGAAATCACAATAAGCGATGCGATGACGATATCACAATGACTATAGGGCTTTTAAGTTGTGAGGTATTTCCAGGTCCAACCACACCAAAGATCGCCAAAATCTTGCTACTACCTATTTCCAGGAATTATTCTCTACCTTGAACACTTAGATATATGAGCAGAAAATCTACTATGAAGAAAAAATACACAAAAATGTCTGTAGAAGTAATTTCTAATTTCGACCCAGAAGTTGTTTTTCGTTCACCGAATTACGTTACACTTAATAGCTCTCGAAAATGAAATGAGGAACGCATTGATTGATGACGTCACAATAACTCGTTAATGACATCATAATTGCGCGATTATGATAACACAGCTTATTAAACAGAAATCTGGAGGGGAAAATAAAATGCACCAAAATTAAAGTAGATGCTGTGTGTTACTAAATTAAAGCGTAAGATTTAATCCACAATAAAGAAGACCGTTCGCTTGAGTTTTCTAGTCTTTTCTTGGAATGCCGTGAATGCTTCGCACTGCTATACTGCGCTTCAGCACTACGTCTGGAGATATGATCCCAAATTGATCTTTCATGCATTTGAAATAAAGATAGTAATTTTATGCGCGAATTTGAAATTTGATTATAGCAGTTATTATAAAACTAAGTCGCGTGTGGGTGCAAAATAGTTAACATTTGATAATAACTAAAATGAGATCGTAAAACAATTTTTAGCGCGAAATTGATCGTCGAAAAACAATCTCGAATCTTTTCCAGTATCATTTCTTTAATACTATGTACGATAACCTAAGTAACTACATGTCTGGTTAATGGATTTATTGAGACTAAAGAAAAAAACCCCACCTGTTTCCTTATTTTCATTTCGATTATTGAGTTACTCGACTCGTTTTGAGTTACCACAGATGTTGTTAAAACAGACATGCTTTGTCTTGGTTTCCTATTAAAATGCAAGGTGGGAAGAAGATCAGTCTCTCTCTGATATGGGTGGAGACTCGGCGGAGTATTACCAGAAGATTCTTTCCCGAATTAATGGATAATACTCACTCGTTTTTGTATAAACTGGAGTAATCTGCAGGCTTCGAGACAGGATATTTAGGTACGTTTGATTGTGAAAGGAATTTTTTGTATTTTGTCGTTCAAAATTCAACGTGACAATAAATGGAAAGCATGTAGCTGAATTGTTAAGGATATTATCGAGTGCCGAGAACAACTCCGGCCCTATACACATCTGCTTGAGTAGCCTTGATCATAGGAATAGAAATAATAGAGACAAATGTGTGGAAAAATGCAAATGTATGCTTTAATCAACGGCTATTTCCTTCTAAATTCCATTTCATTTAGGACAAAAACTCCACAGGTTGGTAAAATATATGGCAGCGCGGCTGAATAGAGTTAGCGAATTGATGCCAGACAAGTGAGGCCAGTGACTGATATTAATTTAGGTTCTATCCCATAGTAATGCTAAAATCGTTATTCTCCCGCTTCTACGTACTTAGATATAGCTTTATGGAGGACTAGGACAAACTGAATATTTCCATTTTTTAATATCTTTTAAACCAGAAGTTTACGATGTAGTGCTATAGCTTTGCTCTGTGGATGACAAGCAAACTCGGGAACCCAGGGGTAAAATTCTGTCACTCCTTTCTCGCTCCAAGAAAAACAAACAAACGAGCGACGAGAAGTTTACCCCTGGGTTCCCGCGGATGGATGACAACAGGATGCCTAGTGTTGCCAGATCGTGATACCGGTCTATACCTGATTCGCGCGATTTTCGTTTTATATATTTTACGAATGTTTTTATGTTGTACTTCTCTTAAGAGCTAATGTGCCATCGAGATTTTCTTTACAACAAAGTGTGCCTTTTTATCTGACACTAACCCTAGAAATATTCTATTCTATTCTTGACCGAGGTCTTAATTATCACCCTTATTTGTCTAACATTTTATACCTTTTAACTGCATTTGATGTAAGAGTATTTGATTATTGTGATCGACCCTCCCTCGATGAGCTATTATTAGTTCTTGGCGTGAACGGATTAAAGAAGAAACATGGTCGAATAAATATATAGATAAAATATTTGAACAGCCAACCGCGGGATTTTATTCATTCAAATATAGGGTCAAAGATTTTTGATTAACTTTCATTCAGTCGAATTCCAGTGCAGTTAATGAGCATTCAAAGGGTTATTAGTGTATATTGCGGCTCTACGTTGAGTGGGAGTCGTCAGCTAATTCTTCTTAATTTTGACATTCTTCATGCAAAGCCTCTTTCCCACAACTGACCGTCTGTTCGCTAAGCTCAAATCTGGTTTGCGGGAGGCCAAAACTGCGTGCTTTACTGTGTCATCAATATAGGAATTGGACCTGGTTTGACAATGTTATAAAGGACTGTCTACAACCTGTGACCTTATTTTCTTAACGCAAAAAAATTCCTTTTAGTATTTTCTGTTTTACGCCATTTTAACAGTTTATACTGTCTCTGAAGTTTGCGCGCCCGGGTACGTTGTCGCGCAGGCCTGGGGCTAAGTCCCTCTAAGTTACAAGTTATGCAATTTATTTCATCGTTTTGGTTGAGTTGCGCTCAAACACAGTTCGTGAATATGTATTTGGTGCGTTCTGGTTCAAAGAGCCACCGAGGGCTTCCCCGGCATATTTTCTATTGTTCGGCGTGTCGTTAGCAAGCATACCGAGGTAATTACAATGTAAGCAAGAGTCTTAGATGTTCAGAACTTGTGCTTTTGTGTTTTGGCTTGAAGCGCTAGTGTGCATCTAGCATCTAGTTCCTTTACATTAGATGGAATTAGACTAAACAATGAAGTTCTTAGTAGACACCAATGGATTGAATACTCGTTTTTAAAGTAGAATTGAGCAGTTTCTTAGCGTGTTATCGTCAGATGTAAGTGTAGAAATTTGAACGTGTATAGTATTATGGCAAAACAATAGTTGGCGGACTTCAAGCTCAAAACAAAATCTTTTCACATTAGCAAACATCAAAAACTTCTCGCTATTCTCTTTTAACCTTTAAAATATTTTTTATTTCTCGCAGTAACATGAAGAATTTTGCAAGATGTGTGGTGCTGTTGGAGATTGTTATTTATGCCACATCGTTTCAGGTGAGTTCTGTTTATATATATTATGAGTATAAATTCCAGATTGATCTTATGCAACACAAAGATTTGGGATACAAATAAACAAGACATAGAATATTACACTGAGTAATATAAAATAGATATCAGGCCTAATTATGAGAAAACGTAGCAACAACCAATGACATGGCTCGTCATAACAACGAACATTTGGTCTTCTGCAGGACGTTTGTAATGGTTGCTTCAAGGTGTTGTAATCTTGTAAGAAAGGTGCGAACACTACCAAGGGTGCTAATCGTGAAGTGTGAAACCTTCAATACCTCATTTTTCATACTTTCTTTGTTCAACAAGTGTATTTTTGAACCTTAAATCCCTCTCCTTACACTCGTTAAAAAGTTCAAAAACTTTTCAATCCGCGCAGGTTTTCCAAAGGAAAATTCCGTCGTTTGTTGTTTAGTATTCTTACACGCATTATTGAGTATGATTTTATCGGACACTTTGGCGATTGATTGTCCAAAGATTAATGAGGAAAGTATACAAAATGATAAAGCAGGGACCCCAGCAAAGCAAGACAGTACATCATGTGTGTAGATTAATTACAGAATCAAAATCCAAAATCCTTAAGCAATGTCATAGCTCCACTGAGCACAAAATGCATCCTGGTTATCTTAGTGAACACAAGGATTCTAGTCGATTATCTTTGGTCCAGTTTCTTGTTGATCAAAGATATTGTTCTCTATTTAAGACTAATATATATAACTTGAGGTTCATTGCTGTTTTTGTCGCTCTTGATGATTCGTGTGCTAAATGAATTCGTTTACACGGCGCGTGCAGTGAAGTATAGCGTTAGTTGTGGAGTAAAAATATCATCAAAACGTCCCAGATTTGACTCAGTTTAACCACAGTTCTGACATCGAAATTTCCTCCAGTCCGCTGCCGTGTTTGCTTTTCGCAGCGCATAAAAGTTGAAGAACAAAATGGGTAAATTTACACAAAAACCTAATAAAACTCTTAAGTCAACAGGACTGACATATTGAATAACAATCATTTGTCAAAATCTGACTTGTTTCAATTTGGCCCTACGTAGAATTCTGGGGTGAGCGACGTAATGTCATAATCAAGCTCTGTCGCTCGATAACCGACATTTAAGGCTTCATTTCGCTACTTGAGGAAGAACAAACCACCTTGAATGGCTGTTGATCGTTTTTGAATAGAATGAGTGGGCGTCTTGCCAGAACTTTGTACTTCCAATCTCCCTGTTTGTTTATATTCTTAGATTCTTAGTTATTTCCGTCTTTTTCAACATTATTTCTTTTGACAAAAACCGTCAAAAATTCAAAAGAATTTTTTTCACGTGGTATAGTCCCAACGAAGAAAAGTTCACCAGTTTAAAAGAAAATTCCCTACTTAAAAACTTTATCGAAATGAAGCAAGTTTACTTGACCTCATTAATATCCCTAATGTCCTTATATATTAGTTTTTCGGTCTGAAATCTTTGATCAATTTTACCGCAAATGCCGTAGGCTTCGTGTAAAGTCCAATATATTATAACTTGGTAAATATAATTTGTGAAAAACTTTACAATTTTGTATATATAAATTTCTGTATATCTGATGTTTTTAATTGAACTTTTATTACTCATGATTGCGTGAAGAGTGAAACCTCACGATCATGTGTCAAAAGAGCTCTCGTATCCGTTGTAAAAGACGCTTAAGACAGTGCGCCCAGTCCAAGAATCCTGACACATGGACTTAGCTAACAATATGTACTAATAACTAAAAAAATAGATTAACTAATAAAAATTCCTGACAAATATATTGGCGCAAAAATGCCAAGAATGAAAACGTCTCATTCAGATAGATGATCCTAGCTTTTTCTTTCCTTCGCTCGTCGGAATTAGCGTCGAACGAGAAACTGGGAAAAAAAGTCGTATCGATTTAATAGATGTGCGATGTTACTTACCATTTTCTTTGCTAAGCAGAAGTAATGTTGTGCCAAACAGCACGCACAAAACGGTTTCTTGCAGAGAGTCTAGTTATCTTTCATTGTTCATTGGGCCCCCAAATAGAGCTTCATACTTGTAAGCTCGCTGGGGGTTCTACAACGCCGGGGGTGATAGGTTATCGACCTTGATCTTCTGAAAGTAAACAAGTCACTGATCGATGTCTGTATGGCTGAAAATGCAACACCAGTACTGGTTAAGGAGTAAGGAGCGTTTGGTGTAAAGCAGTTCCGTTTAATGCCAAATTAAATATAGAACGAGTTTACTTGTCAAAAATGCGTCAGTGTGTGCTATCATAAAACTACTTCTCTTTCTGACGAAATGAAATTTTCTTACGAGAAAACAACGTTCTAACTCTGTTTTCGTTCTTGCTTTATTTGGTCAATAGATTTCAGTTTTTTGATCAAATCTGGTCGTTCATTTGCCATTAGCGAAAATAACGCGACTGGCTCATGATAACGTTGTTAATCAATTTTTTTTCACTCAGTCCTATATGTGCACAAGTGAGTGTGTTTCTCTTAAGGTCTAGATCTAGACGTACTGCCCACTCGTTCCCAGGTTGGGACTGATTAACCTTACCTAACGAGCTACGACAGATTATATGTCTCTCTTTCAAAGAGGATTTCGATCATGTATATTCTTTTCACTCAGTCCTATATGTGCACAAGTGAGTGTGTTTCTCTTAAGGTCTAGATCTAGACGTACTGCCCACTCGTTCCCAGGTTGGGACTGATTAACCTTACCTAACGAGCTACGACAGATTATGTCTCTCTTTCAAAGAGGATTTCGATCATGTATATTCTTTTCACTCAGTCCTATATGTGCACAAGTGAGCGTGTTTCTCTTAAGGTCTAGATCTAGACGTACAACCCACTCGTTCCCAGGTTGGCACTGATTAACCTTACCTAACGAGCTACGACAGATTATGTCTCTCTTTCAAAGAGGATTTCGATCATGTATATTCTTTTCACTCAGTCCTATATGTGCACAAGTGAGTGTGTTTCTCTTAAGGTCTAGATCTAGACGTACTGCCCACTCGTTCCCAGGTTGGGACTGATTAACCTTACCTAACGAGCTACGACAGATTATGTCTCTCTTTCAAAGAGGATTTCGATCATGTATATTCTTTTCACTCAGTCCTATATGTGCACAAGTGAGCGTGTTTCTCTTAAGGTCTAGATCTAGACGTACAACCCACTCGTTCCCAGGTTTGGCACTGATTAACCTTATCTAACGAGCTACAACAGATTATATGTCTCTCTTTCAAAGAGGATTTCGATTATGTATGGTTGTATTTGTACAACGTGAGCAAACGGAAATATCAGCCCGTTTGTGTCGACGTTTGAGCCCATAATAACGGAAAACGGAAAGGTATTCAAGGGAATTTTTTTTTTTTTTGTAACAACCCCTGCACGCACTCTTTTTATGTTTGCTCGATATTTCTGTACTGAAAGAAGAGGTTGTTATTTTTTATTTTTTAGGGGAGGGGAGATTTACGCAAACCCCCTTCCCTTCACCCTCCCCCTCAAATATCTAATGGTCCGTCCCTAAAGAGACATTGAAATATCCTCCTTCTTTATGCATGAACTTTTAGCTCAACATAAGAAATACTTCGAGAAAATACAACACTTTACACATGAACGCGCATCCCTTCAATGCTTCTTAATATAGCTAAGCCGATAGCATCGTTTTATTAGCGTTTGGTCCACTTAGATTATATCTATAGTACTTGAAAGGCCCAATCCGTGGACAAAAATGGGTCTAGTTTATCTGTCGAGATTCCGATCTCCAAGTGTCTGTCATTTTTACAATAACTTTATAAACATTAAATTTAACTTTTTCTTTTTACTCATTGAGCCAAATTGATTTTCTATTGAGTTTTTTATCAGTTAAAATCATTTCAAGTATAATATTGTTTCTCTTGTTAATCGCTTGATTTATTGGATTTTCTGTATCGCGAAGTCAGATCATATTATCTCTAAATCAGTGCGTGCATCTATCTCAACGAACCGTGAATCCTTCGATCAAAACAAAACAAGATATTTTTAATACCATAGTATCTCAATTATTTCCACAGGATTCCAGCTTTTCTTTGAGACAATTGAGCTTCGTATATCTGATTGTTAGCAGCAGGAACCGCTTGCGTAGTGTGTTGACTTTGTTTCTTTGGATATAGAATGATGACAATGTCGGTCATTTACAAAACCATTATTTTTCAACAACAGGGATTCGTTCCTGATCACTGCAACTAATAATGACTATCAAAACAAGTACTATTTCAGCGTTCACTCGGGCTAAGTCTCAGTCTAAGTAGTTATTAGGGATCAAGAGTTTCGATTAGGAGTAGCCTTGATTTCGTGCATCATATTCATGTGTTCCAGTGAAGGTCCATGGAATTTCAAAGTGTTTGTATTGTTGACGTTGTGTATTCTTTACTTTACCGTTGGTATTTGTGAATATTTACATACTTATAGGAGGCTAATCCTGAGTAAATGAGTCTGTAATCTAGGAATACAGCGGTAATAGACCATTTCACGAACACAGTGGTAATTTGGAACTCGAAGACAGTCTATGGCGTCTCTGTTACCATAGCAAACAGAAAATGGTAACTGGACACCTTAAGTTTGAGAATAGAAAAAGAAAACTTAAAATAAACTTAAAATAAAGAGAGCCTCAGGCGAAAATTATGAAGTTAAAGGACGCGCAGCACACGACATAATATTCCTTAGCGTGGCTTCCTATGTGCCGCAGCATTTATGGCAAATCGCCTTGGTAACGTTAAAGCTGTGATATCAGGTGGTATCAGTAATACTGTGAGGCTGTGACAAATCAAAGTACACGAAACAATCACGATCTAGTATTCGATTTATTCCTATATTTACCTTGTTTCCATATGATTATCATATAGTCCATATTTAGTGTAGTATTCGACCTTCGTCACACGACTGTGCACTTCTCCTAACCTCGTGCAACGGCCTTATCTTTATTGCATAACAACTTGACCATGTTATAACATAACTTCCAATATTGATAGCATTGTATATTGTTAGATAACGATCCTGGTATTTGGTGATAAAATCAATGGAAGCCTTAAACAACGCTGTTTTGTTTGGGTTTTCTGATCCACACCAGACTTAAACTATTCATAAATTTTTTTTATCTGCGTTTGTATCTGATATAAATAGATTCTACTTTGTGCAGTTTTAATCAAAAAATCAATCAGATTAATAAGTATTAAAGTATAACGTAAATATTTGTATAGGCAATAGGGTGGGTTTTGAAAAATATCCTCTAGAAAAAGAAAACAAGATCACGTGATTTTATCATTCTTTCTTTCCATCGCAACTGTTTCCGCTCATAGACAATCAAACCTCTTTTAAACGACAACCTATTATGCTATCACCCTCTCTTTATCGGTTAGTTTTCAGACGTACGTTCCAAAGGTTTTCGGTCGACCCATTTTTGCAACAAGTTGAAACAGGCTTCTTTATAGAGGTTCGATCGATTTTGTAATCTGATTAAGTTTTTTTTCATTATTTGCAACAGCATTTTCTGTATAGACTGTTTAGTATCGCTGTTAATTAGGCCCTAAAGATTATTAGCTATTCTAGGATTTGCACGGCAAAAGTCTGCCTCGATTGGACGAAATATTTTGCTCATTTTGTTTGGTTACTTCAGTTTTGTCAATTTATCAAACTTTTATTAAATCTCTTTTTTACACAAAATTTTATCATAGGATTACTATTTATGAATATTAAGATAAAAATCATAGCATAAAACTAGCAAATTCAGGGATTAAAACAAGATCCACTTTACCGACGTCCACTCCAGTCCAGCCATGCTCGGTTCCAAGTTTTCAACAAAAAAAATCTCAAAACTTCGAATTTAAAAACATAAACCAAATTTTACATATTAGAAATGTTTTTTCTGTACATTAAAATTATTCATACCTTATTAAAAGCTAAAAAATTGGCAATTTTTTTTTTCATTTTTTTAATTCTTTTTGGTCTAGTTAGACAATTTCTAATTTTCTTATTGGTCAATATGCTTTATGCTTGTATGTGATTGGTTGTTTTTGTATTCTAGTGGTCTGGATTTGGCAAAGGTAAATGGACACAATGGAGTGACTGGACACCGTGCAGTAGATCATGTGGCGGCGGAACGACTACAAGGAGAAGAACATGCCAGGACCCTATCAGGTTGGTAGACCTGCGCGACCGTTAAGGGTAGTTACGCGACAAGTATTGATCTGTTGGGTACGACCAAGGTCATACATTTCTTATATTGCGTAATAGGCGTGCTCTAACCTGAGCTTTATGATGCACCTAGTTGCAAATATAGTGCGCTTGGTTGTTTAAGCGCAGTATAGTGCGTCAGGAGTGCACAGGATTGCATTGCAACCAACGTGCGCTACAATAAATATGATTTGCCCATCGTTTGGAATCAAGGATGGCCTAGCGGTAGTGTGATCGCCTCTCACCTCTGAGGTGTCTGGTTTGATTCCTGGATATTCATTACGTGAGCAAATTTTGTTAAATCTCTCTCTTGAAAGACGGTTTTTCTCCGGACTCTCTGGTTTTCCTCCCTGCGCAAAACATAGCTATATAGCACGTTAAATCCAAACAAATTTTGTAATTTCTTTATTCATTGTTGTTATCGTTGAATCCAAAAGAAAAACTATGTTTTCTGTTGTCGTTTTTAGCCATCGTAATTATCCACAATTCATATTGAAAATCTACCGCCAGCACAACCAAGGCAGCTGTAGAGGCCCGGATGTAGAATATAGCACTTGTAATTTACAGGTTAGTGATACATCACGTAATGAATTATTTATTATATGTTTCACGATCGTTACTACAGGTGACTGCAATTTTCATAAACAAGCGAACTTTGTGTCTCCGAGGTGCGCGCTGAAATTTGGTTTTTCGCTACCGTCAGTAAAAAATATGAAAGGTACCGACTGATTAGGTTTGATTGACGGCAGTGCAAACCAAATTTCAGCGTGCCGCTCACAGACACACAGTTCGCATGCTTATGAAAATTGAAGTAATCAGGGGTCCGAAAAATGGGTTTGACTATACTGGAATATTCTATGAAGATAGTTGACATATATACAATGTTTGACGACGTCAGGAAGCTCACGTCTGAATAATAAAGGATACTAAAAAGACCAAAGACGAAACGAATGACTATGACCAACGCCAATAATCATGAGCCATGAAAGCTGATCACGATCACGGAAGATTTTCATGAATGTTCGATGATGGTGTTGAGGACGAAGATGGAAAAGCCATAACATTGATGAGGTCAAGATGATGAGGATGATGATGGTGGTGGTGATGGTGGTTGTGGTTGTTGTGGTGTTGATGATAATGGTGATGGAGTCTATGTGACAATGATGATAGATGGTGATGATGATGGTGACGAAGATAATGATGATGATGATGATGCTGGTCATAATAATAACGATGATTTGCTAAAGCATCAAGACACGGTTAGGTGATGAGAGTAATGGATCAGAATACTGTCTACGATGGGAGTTTATCCACGACTTAATGTTAAGATTATATAACACAAAGATTTAATAAGGTGGCGATGGGAGCCTCTTCACATCAAGTGCTTTGATTGTTCAATCAATCAGCGTGTCTTGTTTTAATCCTCTTCGTCTGGTATGCTTGTCATCAATGATCTTTCATATACGCATAGCTAATTCAGATGTTAACTAAGTTGGCCCTCGCGAATTTTTTCTCTTTAGGAACTTGAGATTAAATCACACGTTGTATAGTTAAACACTAATGCGTATACAAAATTACAGTAAATTCTATCATATTTTCCCTTCAAATTACGAAATGTTTCGTTTACGCATAGATAATTCAGATGTTAACTAAGTTGGCCCTCTTACATTGTTTCCAGTTCCTCCCAAAGGCAAATGACAAAGGTCTGCCGTTTTTTTGGTGATAAAAATATTGAAAACAAAAGATAATTTGATGGTAAAGATTTTTTCAAACCGCGTTTGGAAATGTTTGACAGATCTTGTACTTGATCATTTTTTACGACTAATTATTTAACTAGTCATGATTGGAAAAAACTGGATGGGTTAAAAAGCAACTCATCCTATCCATCCATTTTTTCCCCATTTTCTCCCATCATAAGAAAATCGGTTGTTAGGCCCATCAAGCTTCTATGGTTACCGTCATGGCTCGTTCCTATCTAACCTTCATTGCTAACCTCATCTATCAGCTGCGGTTTTCCTTTAAGCGGACAAGATGTTTCTACATGGAAGGCGTTGCTATTCAATTATCAATCCGCATTAGTAGGCGTAAGAGCTCTCGTGATTCGAAATGCTGAAACATGTCGGTTCCACTGCACCGTTTTCGTGACACATGACCGTCAAACATGGTTTCTATTACTTTCAATAAGGCTCTATTTTTCGTATGATGAATGGCTAAATAGGACCAACCTTTTACCACACACTCAAACATAGAATTATATTCTCAAGAGAATAACACGTGGTCTGAAATAGGAAAACATTACACCCACAGTGAAGTGGTTTAACTTACATTGTCAGGACTTCGTTCTATAAGTCATAGTTAAGGCATCTTTTGTCTGCTGAAAATTAGTTCCACTGATGACCTTAATTATCAAAAATGCTGTTCAAATTCCACGACAAGTGCCTGTTAAGGAGTGCACTCTTGTTAGTTTTCGTCGATTATTCTTCTTCTTTTTTCTTCTATCTATGGAATGTGGAGGAAGTCTACATCTAAGAGTGGAAGCAACACTCAAATATAATTGCTCAATTGTGAATGGTAGAAAAAGCTGAATATCTGATAGATTTTGGTTTGTTTGTGTTTTAGTTGCTCTCTTCGTTTTCGTTTGTTTCTAAGTTGACTGTAAATATAGAAATCTCCAAAATCGAGTGAAATGGTGTAGTGCCCCTTTGAAGTGCATCGCTGAACTCTATAATTCAATAAAAGCTTTTTTGAATGAAAAAACATCAATTTATTGATTCAGATAACAATCTTAATGGGTAAATTGATTCCAAATTGCAGATACTCAGAAAAAATTCAAGTGGGTCTATCATACTCTAAATTTCTTCAAACTAACAAGATCTTTATCAAAGATAAAACAACTTATCTCAAATATTTGCGAAACTCCCTTTGAACTTTCTCTTCCACACATTTTCGTGGTACATTGGAATTATTTTCAAGATTGTAAGAACTTTACTTAAAGATCTTCTTCAAAATTGTACTTGAAGACCTTAGCTGCATTCTACTCCAAACTTCACAACCTAGTCTTTTTTCTAGTGGTCACTTTAATAACAGTGTCATCTCAAGGGAGGAATTCCCTTCGACTTTTCCAGAGTTTTCTTCGAATCTTTGCAGGATTAAACTTAGATGCTTTAAGGTGATGGGGTGACTTCAAACAGGTTTTATTTACATCAAGACAGACCTCCACTGAGAATTTTAGTACAGGAAATTTGTTCTATGTTGAAAGAGGCGAAGTGATATCGCTGAAATCGTTAACGTAACCCTTATCACAGACAGAGTTTCTGTGCCAAGTGAACATTGTGACTAGGATTAGTAGAGTGTCAAAAGGGGGCTGAGAGTCTATTCTCATTTAAATTTTTTCTCGGATTAACCGTATATTTCCTTTGTCTTGTTTTGGTAAGAAATCGCCTTCAGCAACCTCCTGACACTTCAACAAAGCTTGTCATAGTGCAAGGACACTAGAAAATTGAATGCAAAGTATATTTCTTAAAGGATATATATGACAAGATATTTTGCTACTTCGTAACGGGTGGTTGTCCAAGGTCACGTTACGGTCGTTTAACTCAGACGGTGGGGTTTTGTGCACTGACTGGCGACACTCCAGCAGCAGTTAAACAACATGGCTGGGTTCATCATGATCATTGCAAGCGTTTTCTATGTGATATCGTCACTGATTATCCCATCGGATTCCTTCAGTGTTCAAGAGACTCTTACGCTTCGTAGAGGAATGAAAAAGTTAATGGAAAATGAACTGAACAGAGGTAAACTTAACTCCGCTATGCAAGACACCTACTTGACAGAACTGCAGAAACTCAGTGACTACGCATTCTTGTCGCGAATAGACTACGAAGACGAAAGACTCTTCTCTCCTACGGTGTATCAACCCACTTTAGAGCCTACCTCGCCATCACTCAAGTGCCCTGGCTCTACGGTTAGTATAGATTCGACATCTAACCAACTGGATGACTCGATTATTTAATTAAAAAGCAGTAGTGCCATTGACAGCGAAGGTCAGTTCGAAATCAGCCTTAATTTTGTTTGTTTTTTATCTTTCTTTTTTTTTGCAATGTGTATTCTTGGAGAGTGTTGGGTACATCCATGCGTTGATGTTTGTCATAGGAAGATCTTGTAATCTAAAATATATTTTCATTGTAAAGCGATAGTTGATATGCGTTCTTAATAACCATTTCTCGATCTTATAGAGGATTGATTTGGACTAGTTTTGTTTTGAAAGTTTTTGAATCATTTTCAACATTAGTGGAATGTTGTCTTTAGTCCTATGTCGGGCAATATTGCCTTCACTGAAGACTTTTTTTAAGATGGCATTTTCAGGGAAGGCCGAGAACTTTTAGAGTTTGAATAGTCATGATTTATTAGAAAATCCATAAACTTCTCAGTAAATCAGTGAAATAATATAATTTACATTATCTTAGATACTTTGTTATTTTGTTTTCGATACGGAATTAAGCATACTGTCGAGCATAAACACTGTTTACATAAGCATTTGATGTCTAAATAATCTTGTTAAAATTTCTTAACGAATCTGGATATAAATTTTTTTCACTTTCGTTTAACGTTTCGCATAACATTCCCTCTTAGACTATCTACTAAGTGCAATCTACCTACGTCACTGTGCTCGTGGAATTCTACCACCGTCTCATCTGATTTAATTCATTAACTTCGTGCAGTAAGGTGTAATAGTTTTATTCTTGACTTAACATTTAAACGAGCACTTAAGATAAATATCACCAAAAATGACTAAAATATCAACATTGTTAGTAAGTTCTAAGTTAGCCAGCTGCTGAAGGGAATACTTTGTTGGAATACTGATATTCTGGCATGCGAGCTATTTTTCATTTCACTTCACTCTCGATTAGAAAGGTCAGTCTGATAAAGACTGATTGTGACCTCCAATAAAAGTCCATTGATGAACAGACGTTAATCGTGTAATTTGGACCGATGTTCCTTAGTAACGGCACTTGGGGTCTTTTGTTTTCGTAAACCGCCTGCTTCAAGTATTTGGAATTCAGGAATATTTGGAATTCCAGTCTCGTGCTCGAGTGCGATGCTACACGAATGTTTTTCCTTGTCTAGAGTTTCTAAATTCACATTGTAGCTATTGATGGGTTGCAAGCATTGCTAAGAGAGTCAGACAAAAACATGGCTGCCATTGTGGTGCCGCTAACAATAGATGCTAATGAGAAATATTTTGTTAAATGGTACCAACATCGCCGCGATGACGTAACGTGCAATCAAGGAATACTTGTGCGAACGAACAGACAGACGAACGGACAGTCAGACTGAACAGCTAACTGAATGAGTCCCCTTTCCCTTGGCCCTCTCCTCGCCACAATCCCCCATGGCACCGCTACGTTGGCTGAGGCCCTCGTAACGAGCACCTAACTCACCATGTCCTTTATATTCAGTGAAGGGGCATCTTGCGCTTTTTAGGTGTATTAAATTAGTATGCTCACTTGTGGCAAGCAGTAGAATTGATTGATTGATTGATTGATTGATATGAGCTTATTGGACACTGAATATGTTTGCTAATCTATCAAATCACACGTTACCACATATACCCCGTCGACCTATTCCTGACCACGGCCTGTGGATTTCATTACTCATCACGGTGTTTATATCAAATTAATGTGTACCCTGAACTTTAATGAGTATATTCCACGCTTACCACATGCGCCGTATACCCTACCTTATCATGACCATACCCTGTGGGCTTCTTTACTCATCACGCTCTTTATATTCAGATAGCAGAATAATTAACACGTTCATTATATAATGTATCATATCAGATAACCTGCTTTACGCCCCTGGACCAGTATTTTAATCAACATTATGGATAATATTGCCGAGCACATTTGTTGAAGTGTCTAGAAAACTGCTAGAATTTTCCCTAAATTCTTGAAAAAATACCGCCTGGTAAACTACTATGCATGAATCCAAACTAATGACTTTATAATACTTTTAAAGTGGCTTTCAAATACCCTCTTTCGCCCAAATAATTTCGTGTTTATAAATTGGGAAAATGTGCCTATAGAAGCTTTGCACCATCATGTGATGGCAGCCATGACAGGAGGCAGGAACAATTGAATCTAATCTAATGTGATTTATGTGAGAAAGAATAGGCCTGAAGTGAGATGACGTTTTACCCCCGACTCTATACCATAATAGTTTTTAAACATGATTCTTTCATATTAAAATTTTTGATTCCTTAGAGAATACAGGAACAATATTCATAATTAAAGAACAAAAGCAGTGTGAAAAGGATTATGGTCTAGAGACGGGGGTAAAACGTCATCTCGCTTCAGGCTTATTCAGTTTCACAGGGGAGAACGACTCTGTTGTTGTGCCTCCTGTCATGGCTGCCATCACCTTATGGTACAAAGCCTCCATGTTCGTAACCGTACGTTGGTATTATGATGGGATGATTTAATAGAAAACAATGGGAAGCCATATTAGTGTCATTACTACAAATTGTACCGTTTCCCACTCAAAAGCCGCAGTGAATGCTTTACAAACTTGAAGTGCTACTACGACGAAAATCGCTCAAACTTGGATTCAGCTGAAACTTCCTAAGAATACTCTTTAAAGATCCAATAATCACTGTATGTAGTGTTTTCTCGATATTCAGGACGAAAGTATGATATTTTTACGATTATTTTTTGGAATCTGTGACGTCATACACTCAACATCAAACATCGCTACATATATTTCTTTGTAGTTTATGATCAAAATATCAGTAGTAAAGAGAGAAAGAAATACCCAAACACCCCAAAATATAAATTATAGTCACAAGTAATGTGAAATAAGCACATTAGCTACCCTTTGGGCTTCACAGGAATAAAATAAATTAAGGATTTATATACAAAGAAACATATGTAGCAATGTTTGATGTTGAGTGTATGACGTCACAGACTTCAAAAACTAATCGTAAAAATATCATACTTTCGTCCTGAATATCGAGAAAACACTTCATACAGTGATTATTGGATCTTTAAAGAGTATTCTTAGGAAGTTTCAGCTGAATCCAAGTTTGAGCGATTTTCGTCGTAGTAGCACTTTAACCTTAATGTTCAAACATACTTTTTTGGTATTTTCCAGGATTGTCCGGTGAACCGCAAATTAACACGTAATGATGCCGTCACATCGCGAGCTCGTCAGTGCGCCAAGTTTAACGGCACTTCCTTTAATGGTTATTTCTTCAACTGGGTTCCTTATTTACGAGGTATGTAATAAAGACAAAAAAGGAAGCAAGATGAAAAGGAATTAGGAAATAAATAGACTAGACAAAGAAACAGAAAGAAAGAATAACGCGGAGAAAGGAAGGAAGAAAAAAAGGGAAAACTGAGTTCATACTTAGTAACTGAAAGGAAAAATAGAGAAGTCAAAAATGTGAAACAATGTTTTCTGTTATAATGTCTTCAGCGTCAGATAGCAAGGAATGTGAGCTGAATTGTCTCGCTAAAGGCCACAAGTTCTTCTTAAGATTGCTTCCAAAAGTAGAAGACGGTACACCTTGTCTGTCAGACCCCGTTAAACTGTGCATCGATGGAAAGTGCCAAGTAAGATATCTAAAGTAGAATTTCTATGATATATTTAAGGTACGAATGAAAGGATTTGAATATAAACCCAATACCCGTCCCTAATTTCCAACAGCCTATCCGTTCAAATTTCGCGACCTTCTATCTACAGCGCACGCAACTTCTTCTTCAAATTTCCTTTATAACCTTTGAACAACTGGATCTGAGTCAGGGCTCGGCTTGATTACATAATAAATTTGAATTTAGCTGTTTAGCTTTTGCTGCTTAAGATCCATCCTCCCCACATCTCAAATACGTTGGTGGTTTAGCAGCCTGCAGTATGTTGCTTGGCTTGCATTAATTTTTAAAAAACATTAACTCCATGCTTTCGTCTTTCTCCAGGAGGCACCGACTGGTTGTGAGAATGGAATTTGCTTTCAAGCGTCTTTTGAGAGACCCAAACAGAAGATATTTGGTTTATTTACTTCCAAACAAACTTCTACAAAATTAGGTAAACGTTGTTACAACTTTCTGCGCATTAATTTTTTTTGACCTAACTTCTCATTTACAGCTATTTCCAAAAAAAGGTTTTTCGGGAATACTATAATTCCGTATAGTGAATAAATTGCCGCTCAAGTCGTTGCATTATATGTATTATAAAGAAAAATCTTTGAAAGCCCAAACCAAATTAATATGATAAAGCATTTGAGTTACAACATTTTTATTGCGAGCCAATGTTGCTGCTTTTGTTGCGCGACCTGATGCACAGTGCAGTGTTCTCCCACTCTGACAGAATCTATGTCAAATTGCTTTGCTAACCACAGAAAATGATTGCGCTGTGTTGTATCTTATATCTATTTCCTTTTTCCGCCAAGTGCTTGGATACAATGCAGTCATAACCATCCCTAAAGGCTCGACTAATATCAACATTACAGAAATGCAGCAAAGCAAAAACTATTTAGGTAGGAATAGCTTCATAAATATGATTTTTATGTTAGAAAAAGTATGCGTGAATAGGGAAAAAATGGGATGTTTGGTTACTGGTTTTGGTAAATCATATGGGCCGGGTTGGTCAAAGCTGGATTAGTGCTAATCCAGGATTAACTCTATAGGACGTATTAAGAGTTAACCCAGGATAATCACTAATCGGGCTTTGAACAACACGGTCCTGGGGTCTCAACCACAGGGCATGCGCAGTATGAATAACAGGGCTCCTTGGTTGAGAGTGACTAATGGATGGCTCAAAAAGTATTTTCTCTTTGATTATCTCAGCACTTAAAGCTCATAATTCCAATAAGTACTTCCTCAATGGAGAGTGGGTGATAGACCTTCCAAGAGGCTACAAGATAGCCGGAGCTATTTTTTATTACAAGCGACCCAAGCGAAACCAGAAGTTTAATGAAGCTATCGTCTCTGATGGACCGACAAGAGAAGCGCTGGATCTCATGGTAAGGACTATTCATCGCATAAACGTCTGACAAAACCTTACGTTTTAGGTGGGTGGGGAAAGACAGGGGGATTTTCTATAGGTCGCTTTTTTCTATAACTTCAGTCCCCCCAGATACCCTCCCTTTTGAAGCAAACAATAGCATTCATTGCATTTCCTTTTGAGACCTTTACATTTCTATAAACCCTTTTAAGTTGTCTACAACTTCCCTGTCTAAAATGTCCCTGACTACCATTCAAACCACCCCTTTCTCATGATCTCCCTACCTGTGCATAAATATATCAAAATCTTACTTTTACCCGTAGATAATCTACCAAGGAGACGAACCAAATATTATGTATTCCTACTACCTTCCTGGGGGGTTCCCCAGGGATCGGTCACGGCTCCCCCAACCCGCAGAACCTAATGCGTACAGACGAAGACTCCAAGGCGCCGCTAGAGAGTCACGTGGAGGGATTACGACACTGGCACAGCGTCGTCGTCAGGTTCAATATGAATGGAAATTAGCAGGGTTTACTCAGTGCTCAAAATCTTGTGCTGGTGGTGAGTAATGGTGATTTATATTAGTCTTCTTCAACATAAGGCTGATGGTTATAAATTATGTATGTATGTACTGTGCCTGGGTCAACTGAAGCTTAGGCGCGTGAATAGAATTCAAAGTTACGCACTATTTAGCTGAGCTGCGCAAAAAGATAACTTTTTCCTGTTAGGCTTGTAAATGTAGGTTTTTAAATTTCGTTTTAATTTCCTCGGTTACACCAGCAGAAGAGCTACCAAGCCAAACAAGATACCTTTTAACTCGTAATGAGTATCTCACAGACTCTCATCTACATTGTCCTTTGCTTTATATAATCCAACATTGACACCTAACTCAGTGTGATTCTATTTTGTTTCCTCTCTACAGGCCTACAGTCAGCCATTTTTCACTGTGTGCGAACGGCTTCCAATTCAAGAATACAGGAATCGTTTTGCAATCGTGCTTCAAGACCAGTGCCTCGACAAAAAGTCTGTAACCTGCAGCCCTGTCCGCCAAGGTAGGATTATATAACGCGCAATTATATACTCTTACAGTGCTTCTCGATAGCACGCGCTGTATTGCACAATTTACTGTCGCAACAAAATAAGGTTCGGATAGACTTCAATGAAAACGTTTCCATGACATGCGCTATGAAGAAAATATTTCGTAGTTATATTTAATTCACTGATCTCGAACCTCCTTCTTTCTCTGTGCACAGGTGGGTGCCAGGCAACTGGATAAAATGTTCCAAAACATGCGGAGAAGGAGTCGAAATACGTAATCTTCGTTGTAAACAAATCGTCGACGAAGACGGTGCCCAGAAAGACAAAATGTTACCCATCAGAAGCTGTCCACAGTGGTCGAGACCACAGGTTACCAGGCCCTGCAATAAAGCGCCTTGTCCTCCGCCCAGCCGGTGGAACTCAGGGGAATGGGGCAAGGTCAGTAAGAGTGATATCTCATGACGTTTTTACTCATTTGGGATACCTGTGGGTTTTCAAGTTGAGACCTGCGGACCCTGCCTGTCGTTTCTCCTGACCAAAAAAATAATAATTCAACAGTATTCAGTTTTCCAGTTAGTTTTTGCGCAAATCTCCATGAAGGTTTCGGGCTTCATCTCAACCTCACTTAAGCCTTTTTCTACACGTATCCCACAGAAATCCCATAGTTGACCTGGAGACGCAAGAGTAATGAATCTTATTGTGGTTCACAATTCTAAATATTATGATTGTTAAAATATTTCATATTTAGTGTTCAGTGACCTGCGGAAGTGGAGTTCAGACGAGAGAGATTAATTGTGTTAGTATTAGAACCAATGGGACGATCAATTCAAGAGTGTGTGCGAAATCTCAAGCACCGAAGCCTGCAGCAGCGCGCAGATGCTCACAGGGATCGTGTAAAACATTCTGGTTCACCTCATCAGCTTGGTCAGAAGGTAAGGAATCTAGTCAGCTTCAATAGGTCACAAAGCAATAAATTTCCTCGGCTCGGGCGTAATGTCGTCCCATTTCAGACCACGTGGGTATCCTTTCTTTGTTTAACGGTTACAACTTAAACAAAGAATCTTATTCCCAAGTGAATGACACGTGGTGAAATGGGACAACATTACAGCCAAGCCGAGGAAGTCAATTATGTTATCATTTGGAAATAACTGTGTGATGCTTTATAATGTTATCACTTCCGGCTTTCCCCCTTGTTTTCTTTCCTTCCAATGACCTTCCTCTAATATTAATGCCCCTACCTCCAGTAAAGATACCATTCCTCCCAGTAGTAATACCCCTCCTTCCTAAGGCGATGTTCTTTCCTCCTTTAGACGAGCCCAACCTAAAGTAAAAGGTTACCCTCTTGACTTAGACCTCTCACCGACATTACATGATAACTATCGTCCGCCGTAATATAATATGAATAAATAAATCCCTCTTTATAGAATCAGACATCGTTTTGATAAGGATGATTATTTAGTCTTCGTCATTCTTCTGTCCTTTTCCAGTGTTCTGTTGCATGTGGTCAAGGGCAACAACATCGGTTAGTATTCTGTGGACGAGGTGGCGGTGAGGCACTTCATTCGAAACACTGCAAAGGTGGAAAACCAAGCGAGACAAGACCATGTAACCGACCTCAGTGCCAAGCGACGTGGGTTACGTCAAACTGGTCCAAGGTAAGGTATCTTTTTGGGACACTTTCTCTTCTCTTCCCCTTTCTTTCATTACCTCCTCGTTTTTACTGTCGCGCAAGCGGAAGTTAAGTAACTTCAGGGTTTTTTTTTCATTTAACAAATCCAAATGCTGGCAGTGAGATCCCTAAATCCTTGCGATGAAATTAATTCCATCAAGTTGCGGGCTTTTATTGTCGCGGGAGCTCCCAGAGTTAGAAGCGCGTACGGTTAATTACGTCAACATGTCACAAACCTTTTCCAAATGTAGCTCTAAAAATAAGTCTTTCGATCCAGTGTCATTCACATAAATATTGTCTGTCTTTGTTTAGTGTTCTGTGGAGTGCGGAAATGGCGTCCAAACCCGAACAGTGTTTTGTGCTGGTAAGGTAGGAGGTATGTTCCAGGAGTATCCAATCGATGCCTGTCCTCGATCCAAGAAGCCAAAGACTGAAAGACCTTGCGGAAATGAAAATTGTCCACCACAGTGGTTCACTTCCGGGTGGAAAGAGGTGAGCACTAGAACACTGTACATTAGTCTTTCATTACGCGCTAGCCATCTTTATCTTTTTATTATGATTCCTTGCCATTGTATCAGTTATCAAACAACTTTTTATCTTGAGTTTAAAGGTCGTTGATCAATTTGAATTTTTTCAGTAACCCAGAATTGTCAAAGAAAGAAGATAATGAAGTGCCTCGGAACACATATTCAATCTTTTTCAGGCGAACAAAAATTAAACTTGAAACTTCAAAAGCCGTATTTTTGATAAATTTAAAATTTGAATTTCAGTGTTCACGGACGTGTGGAGGAGGTACCCAAACAAGAGAAGTCATCTGTATGAACCACAGAGGTCAAAAGGTCGGAGGATGCGAAAACAACTCACGACCAGCCTACCTGGAAAGATGTAATACCTCATCGTGTCCAGGAAAGAAAACCAGAAGGCACAAGAAACCTAACTGTAAGGATAAATCACCATCTATCTGCGCAATCGTAATCCGCGCACGTTTTTGTATATACAAGCACTACGCAAATATGTGTTGTGAAAGTTGTTCAAATACATGAGAAGAAAGGACGCTAGGAGAAGAATAGTTAAATCAGTAGGACAAAAATATCATGAGAAAAAACGTGGTTATCGGAAACAAAGCAACTGGGATGCTTTAGATTTTTTTATCGAGTTTGGATGAGAAGGACATAAAGGATTCTTGTAAATATATATAATGCCAAGAAAAATACGACATGGAACGTAGGACAGTAAATATTCTATTTGACAATGGAACTGGACGCTGCAGAGCATGCTTGATCTGGAGGTATATCATCGTTTTACCTAAAATACCTTCTCATTATCTAAATAACATTATCCATGACTAAATATCTGAAAGTCTATATTATTTTAAAGTTTGTGAGCTAGGTACATGTACCATAATACGAAAAGTATTATTATAATAGTATTTTTATCAAATATAACACTAAAAGATAAAGCGCACAATATGCGAGGTTTGTGCAAGGTTGCGCAATTCATTCCGCACGTTTTCTATGATGACAAGTTTAATGCGGCATTTCTCCGATAGAAGAGTCTCCCTCGTTGGTGATTCTTAGCGGAGAAACAGCTAGCAAGGAAATACGGCAGTAAGTTATTAAATTGTGAAGTTGAGTGCATCAGCTTTGGAATCATCCAAGCTTACTAATCAAAAACTTTCTCTGGAAACGTGATAGTTAAAAGTTTCAAAGCCGCATCCCCTTCACAGTTCCCCGCACCACCTTGAAAGGTAACTGTACCTTTGCATCAAAGCGAGATGAACGGTGACCTTGCAATGATAGAGACATGTGAATAATTGTTCAAGGTGTAAAAAATGTCGCTGTCATTGCAAGCTACCATAGCACGGCTACCATTCAAGATGGCGCAGGGAACGGTGAAAGTGACTATTGTAAGAGGTTCAGCAAGGCTTTGCAAATTGATATTTTGACTGTACGCAGCTATGCCAAACAGTTAAAATTTACTTCGCCAACAACACAAGCCTTAGTATCCTGAACTTTGTAAGAGGCATAATACTTAATAAAACTTTTTCTCCTAGATGCCTAAACCTGAAATTGGGTTAACGACTTGAAAATAATTGGTTAAATATTAGTATAGTTTAGTCTGCGAAATGCTTACAAAACTCTTTTGTTATAAATATTTTATTTTTTAAGATTATAAATGTTCAAAAATCTTTTAATGAAGTAAAAAAAAAAGAATGTAAATCCTTCTTGGCTCATTGTTTGCATATATCCTTACCAATACTCCATTAGTTTGCTGATTCAAATACTTGCATGCAGACTCACCGAGAGAAATAGCAAACAAAAACATTCAAGGTAAGGGTATCCTGCTTTCAGCTGGTTTAATTTCCTCAAAAACATTTTGAGGAAATTAAACTGGCCGAATGTAGGCTAGGTAAGGGGAGGTAAGGGTCAATGTAATATGTATGATTTTTAAACTTGGCATAACATGAGTAGAGTTATTAGGTTTCTCCTTTGATTCAAGGATTCTTCTCTGGGTTCTCCAATTTTCAATCTAATTCAATATATGATTTAGCAGTCTCCTTTGATCAGCCCATAGGTAGTTTCAGGGTTCAATCTGTGAGTTAGTTGTCTCCTGACTTAGATCAGCCCAGAGGTTAATTCAGGATTTAAACTGTGAGTTAGCCATGTCCTGACTTAGATCGGCCCAGAGGTTGTTCAGGGTTCCATCTGTGAGTTAGCCATGCCCTGACTTAGATCAGCCCAGAGGTTAATTCAGGATTTAAACTGTGAGTTAGCCATGCCCTGACTTAGATCATCCCAGAGGTTGTTTCAGGGTTCCATCCGTGAGTTAGCCATGCCCTGACTTAAATCAGTCAAGAGGTTGTTTCAGGGTTCAATCTTCCAGTTAGATGTCTCCTAATTTAGATCAGCCCAGAGGTTGTTTCAGGGTTCAAGCTGTGAGTTAGACGTCTCCTGACTTGGACCAGCCCAGAGGTAGTTTCAGGGTATAGATAGAAATAATTTGAAGTACAGTTCTTCTGGTCTATTCAAGGTTATATTGAAACATAGTAAATAGATCCATTCCCCTCTACTATGATCAAAATATCTTGTATAATATAGATTCTCAAATCCCCTAGCAAATATTGGCTTCACATAGATGACTACAGTGTATTCATCCTCCCACACAAGCTATCAAAACCCAGTATCATTCATGCATAGCAAGTGTCACTTATATTGATGTAATAACAGATCATTAATGACCTTCCAGGGGAGCTAATCAGCTGTTAAGTGTATAGTTGTTTTGGTTTATTTTAATTAAGGCATCAATATAGCCAGGAACAGCTCGACCAATACCAAACATATTTAATAACATTCCTGTATGAACATTAATTATCATAATTCTGTGTTAAAAATGCCTTGCAATACAAGTGACAAGAAATTATCACTTTTGTAATGGTACCAGGGTTTTAAGAACATGAAAAAAAATATTTTATCCATTTAGGACTTGGAAAATAACCACTGATTGAAGCCAGCCTCTCAGCTGTAACTGTTTTATTATGGTGCCTGGATATAAGTTTCTCCAGAACATGACAAATTAATATGTTATCCATTTTTTAGGACTTGGAAAATAACCACAGATGGAAGCCAGCCACTCTGTTGTATCTGTCCCATACATTTTTAGATTAACATTATTTTGACAAAGACAACCCATAAAAAGCACTAAGCAATTTTTTTTTCAATGTAATAATAAAATTAAATTTCTGAACAAGTTTATTTTTAATATGTTTCAGGGTATTGATAACATTTGAAGGGTTTGAAGTTACATTTCATTAAAATCAATTATAGTCATACACAACTATATTTTACAGATATCCAGGTACATGTAGATCATAGATTTATAATTATTATTCAAGACATATTTCTTAACTCTTTCAATTTATGACCAATAAAATTGGAGTTGCCAGTAATTCAAGAAGCATTTATGAATCCATTCATTTATATAAAAATTCAATAAATAGGTTGATGAAATTGTAGATAAAAATTCACTCCCAAATCTACCATGCTAAGTTCTTATATCAACCCTATGACTGCTAAACAACCAGAATGATCATCGACATCTAACTCTTGGCACTCGCAGTCGGCACAGGATTTCACCAAAAGTCTTCATACTATCATGTCTGATTGTGGTAGTCATCTGCGATATAGTTGAGAAGAAGTGCTATTCACACTTTGCATGCCCATTGGTTGCTAAAGGTATGACATTAGCAACTGTGGGTATCTTGTTCTCATTGCTTCCTTTCACTTCTTCAGTCGCTTCATTTTCCTTTTCAAAAATATATATTTCAGAAATTAATCCCACAAAAGAATAATATCAAGCTTTATCACTATCTGTTCTGTTTTATATTTCCTTCTTACTGTATGAAAATTTAAGCTTGCTGAAATAAATGCACCATGAACTAATACCAGATTACATCACATTATTTAAAATATCTACTTTTGGTGAAAGATTACTTCAAATGTCAGTAAGTGTACTTTTTATTTTACTGTGACCAAGTAAACAACATGTACGAAAATGCTTGGTCACATTATGATCTATCTTTCCCATTGTTTATGCTTCATATATCAACACTTAAACTATTTTACTTTATTTTACTATTTGCCAATTTTCATACAACCTCATGCTAATGAATGTTAATCCCACCATGACAAATTTGATCCTAAGATAATTAACAATATAGCAGATGGGTTAATTGTCTACAAGGCTGATTAGTAAATTACAGGAACTATGGTGTTTTCCTTCATTAGAATAGGAACCATCCCATTTCCTTTTCCTGTTTGGGGGGGTCCCTCCAAAAGCCCCACAATACACTAAGGTGTTAACTATAACATAAAATACTACACCAAGGATGTAATTTAATCCTTGATTGTGTTCTTGGCATGCATTCATTTATTTCCCAAAACCTTTTCCTACTCAGCCTACTTCCATTCTCTTTCCTTTCTTCAGCACACTAACCTCCCATGTCAATAATTTTATATTCCATGCTGCATTTGATTTCCTCAATCTGAATTTTATGCCAAAAATGAATTCAAATATATATCTAAATCGTATCTACAATCTATAAAATTATGCAGACTGGTGCTGGCATTGAGAAAGTAGCCAACGTTTTCCAAGTGCATGCCAAGTTCATGGCTTACATCTATCTGACAAGCGTTCTTTTCTATAGATAATTTAACCATGAATTCTAGCCATTATACAAGTACATTTACTGTATAATTAGACGAATGGAAAAACAATTCAATAATCTTCGAGAAAATGGTATTTGCCGGTACACGCAATATAGACAGCTGATTAGCTTATGATTATAAGGAGAGTGATTTTGCCATCGTTGATCGCGTTCTAATGGCTTAAAATATATCCTACCTCAAGCATGAAGCCCAACCGTTCAGTCAAACACGCTTTATATTTCATTAACTAAGAGAAAAGCGTAATTTTTACCTTCTTTTTCGACGAATCTTCGATCATTTTTTTCGGTCCATACCATCGATCCAATAAAGGCTGGATAAACTTGTGCCAAACGAACAAAGCCAGTGGCACAAGTATACACGAAATTCATACCATCTTTTTAGAAATAATCTACTATCCTTACAGATCTGGTGAATGAGAACGTTCTTTGACAGAAAATTAGAAGAGAAACTTAATAATTTGAGTTTCAAAGTCTAGTGATGCTCGGTAGATTTTGTCAGAGATTTTACACTTTATGACGCAGTGTTTTTCTAAAGCAAACTCTGATTGGTTTCCTTCAATTCATCCTTATCCAATCAAAGCAAACGTTGCATCTTTTTTCATTTCATTTGCATTCTCCATTAGCTTTCTTACGCTACATATGATTGGTCATTTATGAGTATTATCCAATCAAAACGCGTGTTATGTTTAAAAACAGCTGTGTGAATATCCGCTGGAACTTTAGTTTGCGGGCTCAGGTCGAAACTCAAAATGGAGAAAGCTTTGGTGAGATTTAAAAATCATTTTAAAAATATTATTTTTCGTATTACAGAAGTAAAAATTATGTTTTTTTCTGTTTTAGGAATCGTTTAAAAATATCTCAGACCTCAATGTAGTCATCCCTGCTTTGAATTTGATGAAAGTCTACTTTGATAATATTGCAAGAGAGCCGAGCAATCCAAAATATCGAAAAATACGCGTTGGTAAGTCTTGGTACTCTTGGTATTCGTGTTGAAATATTTCTACGTTATACACGTTTTTGTGAAATCAGTAACGTTATGTAGCTTGGATTTAAGCTCTTAAAAGGATTCAAGCCAAATATTACGTTTGTAAACAAGTTTGAAAAAGCTTTTGTTCATTGTTCTTTTCATGCTTTAAGGAAATGCCAAGTTTAACTCCACTATTTGGAAACTTCAAGAAGCAAGGATGATTTTCTTCCTTGCTGGATTTGAGGAGGTAAGTACAGTAAACCTGAACTGCAATTAAAGGCATGGACATGGTCACACCAATATATGACACTAACCAGACCAATCACATTGCAGAAGAAAACAATCAGCAAATTAAAATTCTTGAAAACTAATATCATTGCATGGCACACATTCGGCAATGAGCTTTTCACAGTCATACAAAAACTAGTTTATACCTGCAACCTAAGGCCTCAAACTCCACACCAGTGAGAGTCAGAACCGTAGCATCACATGTCACCCAGGACCACCCAACTAGTCCTGAAAGAGTCACTAGAGGCATTGACACAAGGTAACTGTCAGCCTCCTTTTTTTTAAATCCTCAATCTACTGTACCCATGCCATGTTAGTCTCTTAGGCAGCTACTGTTAGTGTTATCTCACAGTACAATCTTGGTTAATTGCATATAAAGTAAGTTGCTCAATTGATTTTTCTACTTTTATCACAGGATGGCGAATTTATAGTTCTCCCCGATCATATCAACATAGAAGAAGCAAGAAATTTAATTGATATTTATGCAAATGCTGGCAATGTAAAGCAATCTAAAGATATCAATGCAATTGCCACACAGCCAATGCCAGGTCAGGCTACTAGTTCTTCATCAACATTAAAGCTCAGTGCCCCAAAAGGTTAGACTACATTACATGATATACTTATTGCTCCATTCTAGAGATAACACTGTAGCCCTCATTGGAAGGGGGAGTGGGAATTACAATTTACAAAACGAGGGAAGGATGTCCAAGGAAAGTATATCCTTTTAGTAAAAATACACAGGTGATTATTGAAAATCTCTCGCACTGATTTGTCGAGAAACTCACACTATTACACAATAATCACCTCCAGCGATAATCCAAAATGGCGGCCAGCAGCTTTGTTGCTGTTGCTGGAAAACAATGTCTTTTATCTTCTATTTTTGAAAGAATCACCTGTTTATTTATACTAAAACACTATTATTTGTTCAGCCTCAGTGAATATCTGAGAGTATTTACCTCGCTGCTCAAACTTGTGTCTCGGTAGATATTCCCCAATATTCACTTCGCCTTCAGTGAATAATCCTTAAGTACTAGACAAGCTTATTGGTACCTTCTAGCAGTAGAACTATTACATTGAAAAGACCATAACTTTTTTCTTCCCACATGTCAAATAAATGTACTAAAGTCAATTGATTTCTGCATGTTTTGAATCTAAATTTTATGCACTTTTAATTTTAGGTAGCAGTTATTTTGACCAGGAGGTAAAGGCAGACCTTACTCTGTTATCATATATGATTGAAATGGGTATGTCAGTTATTTGAAACTTTCTATTTCATCCTATTGCTAAACCTCAATTTTATAATCACATATTCAATATAATTGTGATAGGATTTGATGAAAGAGCAGCAGAAAAAGCCCTGATTTCAACCAAAAATGTTGGAGTCCAGCCAGCCATGGATTGGTAAGCTTGTCTCACTAGATCTTAAATTGATATCTAGATTAAGATTTTGTTACAGCAAAGCAACACAATAACCAGTAAGGACTTTGTCATTTTGAGAGCTTGGTAGACTTGGTGGACTTGGGGTGGTCTAGGACCCTCAGTTCAAATCTTGTGTAAATACTTGCATCTGTTTTGGTGGACGAGGATGGAGAGGGAAATTGTTTGGATAAACCCCACCCTACCCCCCCCCCCCCCTCCCCCACTTCCCACTTTCCTCTCTCCTACCACTCAATGGGGAATCCTTGTTACACCTCTTAACACAACTGTCCTAATGAAAACTCATTTGTGATAAAACAGGATATCTATGAATCCTCAAGCACTGCACTTAGATGGAAATGCCAAAAGTACAAATGGTAACCATAGTAACGATGCTGGTCAAGGTCAAGTTCAGGGTGTGGCATCATCTTCTACAGGAATAACGACAGCTGATGATTCCAGGGTTTGTTGGTTTGATTCTGCTTGTCTATCTCTTATTTGTGTTTGGTACATTTAATACGTTGACAAACTTGTGCTCTTGGAGAAAGGAAAACAAGGAAGAGGGAGAGAAGGAGTATGGAAGACACAGAAGTGGTGCAACTACTGTATCATTTTTTTTTAATGTGTTAACATTATTCCTCACATTAATTGCTTTCTTTTAAAATGTGACCTTTTTAAAATTATCTCAGCCAGCTCCAATATCAAGGTATCAAAAGACTGCAGATGAAAGACATAAGTTTCAGGAGAAATTGAGACTGGAAGCCATAGATACAGCAAGGTAAATAGAAGAAGAGTCTGAAGTAATTTGTTGCATTTTATCATTTTGCTAATGTTTGTCAATATCACCTTCACAAACACCACCACAATCATCATCATCATCACCATCATCACTGTCATCATCATCACTGTCATTATCATGACTGTCATCATCATGACTATCATCATGACTATCATCATCATTATCATGTCTATCATCATCATCATCATCACTGTCATCATCATCATCTTTCTCACTTTCATCACTATCATCATCATCACTCATCATCACTAATCATCATCATCATGACTATTATCTTCACCATCTTCATGACTTGTCATCACCATAATCATTATCATTACTATCATTAATGTGTATGTAATAGATGTTTTTATCATATGACTGTGAATCTTAGAGCCTGGACACTAGCAAATCGAGCAATCTGATTGGATAGATCGCGGACTGGTCTAGATTCTCTGGTATTTAACCGGTCCGATTGCATATTAATCTTACGGCGAAAACATTTTGTCCTTTTCAATGAAAAGTGGTCATATAATAAAACTCTTATCAACCGAGCTTGGTCGGTCTGTACGGGATAATCTTGACCTCGGTCGGGTACAACCTCAGTCAAGATTATCTCGTACAGACCTCCCGCTCGGTTAATAAGATCTAAGTACATAATATTTTTATTTGTTTATTACATGTACATATTTATCACAATTGTATTTGCTTTTAGGATTGAAAGACTAGCAAAACAGCAACATAGACAGTTTTTATTGAAAGAAATGCAACAGGAGAAAGAAGAAAAGAAAGAAAAGGTAGTCAAATAATTACACAGTCATTTCAAAATAAGATAAAAACTTTACCATATACTGTATAGCACAAAATTTTACCTTTCAGGAAGATCAAGCCAAGAAGTTTAAAACTGAAGCTCAGTCATCTGAGGGGTTGTGTTCAATAGAGATGCCAAGATCTGACTCTTTACCTGTGGCTGGGACATCAGGACTACCTCAAGACAGGAATACAGAATTAAGAATCAGATTACCAAATGGTCAGGTATACGGCATCTTCTTTTACAAAAAACAATTCTTGATCTCAAAATAGTCCCTTTCACAGTCCCTTGCACCATTTTGATAGGTAAACTTGGGCCATCCTTCACATGTGTCTATCATTGCAAGGGGACTATTGAGTCTCCTTTACAGAGATACAAGGGGAGTCGTTGCTAAGAACAGACTCAGATTTCGTTGTTTTGTAGGTGTCAAATCTTAGTCTTTCAAATGATGCACAGATCAAGGAAATTTACAGGTGAGTTAAAGAATTACAGTATAATTGCAATGTCATCATCTTTATCAACAACAACAACAACAACAACCATGATACCAGTGATATGATTGTCATTATCAGCAGCAACAATACATAGCATCATCACCATCATTATTATCATCATCTGCCAACAACATCATCTTCATTAACAACAACCATTCATCGTCATATTCATCATTATCGACATAAGCAGAAGCATCATCACCATCACCATCATGATCATCATCATCATCTTGTAATCAAATGTTCAAACTTTTGATTTGTAGCATTTTGCTATTCTTGATAGACATGTTTGTAGGCTGACAGAGATGATGGAAGATGACTTTGTTGTCATGACTACCTATCCTCAAACAGAATTAACTGATATGGAATTAACGATGGAAACCACTGGTATGTGATTTTCATATTCTGCACAAAGTCTTGACGTTGCATACACCTAATTCCAAAATGACGCACGGCCTGTTATAAAAACAAGGCATCCAATTTACAGCAATTTATTATAATAATGTGATGCTGCAAAATTGTCATGTTCCTGAACGTAGAAGAAATGAAAGACAGAACAAGTGAACACTAAGTGTATACTTTGTATAGGATACCATATTATTTCTTTGCATTTGGCCCTGGCCAAACGGCAACCAGCCATGCGCCATTTTGGATTTAGGTGTACGAGTCAATGAGGTTGATGATGTACAGTACCAAAAAATGCAAAAAAATGCTTGTTCTTGTCTTACTAACAGTCCCCTAAATGTTTCAATCTTAAGATAGTAATGACTAAGAATAATAACTGTTCATGGTTTATTTGTTAGGACTTACGCCACGAGCAGCACTAGTAGTGCAGAGAAGAGACCAACATGGTCAGCTCATTGAAGGACATGGTGAAGGTAAGATTATATTTTTTCACAATGTCTGGACTAGTTCTCCCTATGTAAAGGGATTACTATGGGAAAGAATAGTTGTTAAATTTTGTTTTCTCGTAGTTACTCAATATAACATCCTTGTCTTTTGTCATGTAGGGGTGGGGGTGAGATGGGGGTTGGGGAAGGTTGACCTGGAAGGATAGCTCTCCAGAACCCCCATCCCCCAGCTCTTATGCAGGCTATTAGACCTGTGTGTGAGTTGCATCAAAAAGACTATTAGACTGTTAATTTCTGCTTTTTATTTTATTTCATTTAATTTATGCACACTAAAAATTTCTATGTAGAGCCAGTCCTTTGGGGGAGGGAGAGGGAGGGGTGATGGGGGGAGGAGAGAGGAAAGGGGGTTGGGGAAAGAGGACCTTAGAAGATGGCTCAACAGGTCCCCTGCCCTTATGCATGTTTATTTCCACCCTTGCCTTATTTCATGTAATTTATACACACTAATAATTTCTAAGTATTTTGCCCTTAGAGACGGAGTGAATGGCGAATTGGGGAAGGAGGATCTGGAAGGAAGCCTCCCCAGTCCCTATAGTTCTTATGTATGTTTATTTTCCTAGGAAATTTATATCTTTACATGCATCATTTCATTTCATTAATGTACACCATTAATTTCTTGTGCAGTTTCCACTGTAAAAACTATTTTAAGCATGGAAGATTGGCAAGCAGTGTTGAAAAAAACATGTGATAGACTCATGGTAGCACAATTTTACACTACATGGTGAGTTGACATGAAACATTATTAACCTTTATAAAATGACTGCTATAAATCGTTCTGATTGGTTTGGAGAATGTGTTTTACGAGAGCACACAGCACGCACACACTCTTTTAGATGCACAATTCTTATACGAAATAATGGTTATCGTAAATTGTATTTTATAAAAGAAATAAAAAACTTGCTTGCTCTGCTGTGTGCAGTTATAAAGCACTTGGGGATTGGCTACACGTTGTCCTTCTCCTAAGGCTTTTTGGTGTTAATATACCTTTTTTTTTCTTTCTCTTTCACTAGTTCATTTCCTTGAATAGCTTTTATTGACCTTCATTAAAGTACATGTAACTTGAACTCTATTGTTTTTGATTTGTAATCTTATTGGTTGACTAACTCGAGTGTTCACGGTTATAGTAGAACGACAGTGATTATTCTTATTTGTGAACATTTTAAATCTTGCCATTTGTATAGTCATAAAACTCAACCACCACCCAGTTAGCTAAATTGGTAATAACATCGGTCTGTTGTACAGGAGGTCGTGGCTCAAGCCTCGGCCTGACCAACATTCAGAGTCTTAAAATAACTGATGAGAAGGTTGCATGGTTAGACCTTCGGACAAGGACTTAAAACTGTAGACACCATCTCCTAATCCTTCCTAACCTACAGTAAAATAGGGGACATATGAGAACCCAGGGCTGTAATCAGAACTTTTACAGGGAGGGTGCACATGGAATAAAATCGGACCATTCATTGAAGAAAGCAGAACCAAAAAATTTAAGGAGATGGATGAGTGGAACTTAACCTCTCTTAGGGGGTTGGACGTCCCCCCTGTTTAATTATTCATGTATAAATCTAATGGGTATAAGACTAATGTACTAATAAATCACTCATGATTGTAAGCTGCACGGCTGCCATGGCGCCTTAATATGATGCCTGTAAAGTTCTGCACTGGTCATAAATGTACAGCTCATTGAGACAATGCGATAATGTGCTATTATAAGAACCTATTATTATTTTAATATTTTTTAAGAAAGTATTTTATGATCACTAGGTGTGCGAATAGCCGTGCCATTGCTGACAGGTTTGAAGCACTCAATACTGAATATGGTGTCAACCAAAGCGTGCTGTTTGTACGTGTTGATATAGAACAACTTAAGGTCAGTCCAAAATCATAGGGATGTTCATAATATAGGATCAGTGTTCAATATACAGAAGGAATGTTCAAATAGGGTTGGTGTATACAATTATTTTCTTAATTACAGGTTCTGAAATATCAGTTACATATTACAAGTCTACCAACTTTCAAGTTGTACTGGAATGAAAAGGTATGCTTAATCATTTAAATTTTATTTTCATTCATTTGTTCAGGTCTCTGTTCATAGTTCACTACCTCACCCCTTGCACACGTGTTCAGTTAATTAGCACCAACTGTCTTACTATTCTTACGAGGGAATACAATTTTTAATATTGTTAGTAAGATTCACTTTTTCCTTTTTCTCTGCCCCTTTTTCTCTGCCCCTTTTTCTCTGCCCCTTTTTCTCTGCCCCTTTTTCTCTGCCCCTTTTTCTCTGCCCCTTTTTCTCTGCACCTTTTTCTCTACCCCTTTTTCTCCACCCTTTTTCCCTCTGAATTAACAATTTGAAAACAAATAATTTGATTTCAAGTCAAATAGTGACTAATATAATTTATTTGACATTTAACACTAGGAAATTGCCGAACAGCAAGGAAATAACATGGATACACTTGAAGAATTAGTAAAGTCAAAACTTCAAGACCCAGATAGAAGTGAGACTGCGATGGAAGAACAATCTAATTTTCCAGACGAATAACACTTCATTTTTATTAAAATATTTTTGGAGTTGAGAGTAACAACCATAGAGCTTATTAGCTTTGTATACAAATTGCCCGTTTCAGGTCATATGACATTCTTTTATAGAATTGTTCCTCAACTGCCAAGAGTACCAACACATGGTCTGTAATGTGCAAAACAAACAACAAAGCTAAGAAGGTCTATTGCTTCTACTTCAGCATTTACAAATTAAATTCAGCTTTAAGTTTGTCATACGTTTTAGATACAATTAACTACATTTCAGTTTTCTATTCCTATTAAAACAAAGACTATAGCCCATGTTTTTGATGAAATTTGCATTATTTTGCAACTTAAAAAAATTAGTACGGTCGTACCATGGTATGGCTTCACTTTTTGACCCCCAATACCCAAGATAAGAATACAAGTGTATCATGGTTATTTCACATCACCTGTTGATCCCCAATACCCAAGATAAGAATACAAGTGTATCATGGTTATTTCACATCACCTGTCGATCCCCAATAACCAAGATAAGAATACAAGGGTATCATGGTTATTTCACATCACCTGTCGATCCCCAATAACCAAGATAAGAATACAAGGGTATCATGGTTATTTCACATCACCTGTCGATCCCCAATAACCAAGATAAGAATACAAGGGTATCATGGTTATTTCACATCACCTGTCGATCCCCAATAACCAAGATAAGAATACAAGGGTATCATGGTTATTTCACATCACCTGTCGATCCCCAGTAATCAAGATAAGAATAAGGGTACCATGGGTATAATATGAGAGTATATGGGTATAATACTTCACTTTTCTATTGTCTTCTTATCTTGATAAAGTGAAGCATTTCTACGGGATTTTTTCTTCATGTTTTTCGAAACTAAACGCTATAAATCTATTATTTATAAATTTTCTCATTGTTGAAGTCTATTGGAAGGTTAGGGGTGTGCTGTTGTGGACTATAATCATTACTTGGGGGCATTAGGAGACCTTTCCGCGTGTTTTTCAAAAACGCGTAACATTTTCGCTAACAAAGCTTTCAAAATAAAGACGAAGAACGCCTGGTCAATATCGTGATTTTTACACCAGCTCAAAACGTTTAATTTTGAGCTTAATCCGTTGGTGTAAAAGTGATGAAAATCAGCAGGCGTTCCTCGCTCTCATTTGCATGACGGGTTCTAGTTTTTTGGTGTTTTTCGAAAGTTTTCCAAGTAAAACCCGTCATTTATAAGTTTCCCAAGCTTTGGGGAGTTCCATGGGCTATACCCTTGGGATTAGGGGCACTTCCAGGCATTTTTCGAAATAGGGTTAAAAAAATTTAAAAAAATCGGGTATAAAAAGGTAGAGGAACGCCTGGTCAATATCGTGATTTTTACACCAGCTCAAAACGTTTAATTTTGAGCTTAATCCGTTGGTGTAAAAGTGATGAAAATCAGCAGGCGTTCCTCGCTCTCATTTGCATGACGGGTTCTAGATTTTTGGTGTTTTTCGAAAGTTTTCCAAGTAAAACCCGTCATTTATAAGTTTCCCACGCTTTGGAGAGTTCCATGGGCTATACCCTTGGGATTAGGGGCATTTCCAGGCATTTTTCAAAATAGGGTTAAAATAATGTGAAAAAATCGGGTATAAAAAGGTAGAGGAACGCCTGGTCAATATCGTGATTTTTACACCAGCTCAAAACGTTTAATTTTGAGCTTAATCCGTTGGTGTAAAAGTGATGAAAATCAGCAGGCGTTCCTCGCTCTCATTTGCATGACGGGTTCTAGTTTTTTGGTGTTTTTCGAAAGTTTTCCAAGTAAAACCCGTCATTTATAAGTTTCCCACGCTTTGGGGAGTTCCATGGGCTATACCCTTGGGATTAGGGGCATTTCCAGGCATTTTTCGAAATAGGGTTAAAATAATGTGAAAAAATCGGGTATAAAAAGGTAGAGGAACGCCTGGTCAATATCGTGATTTTTACACCAGCTCAAAACGTTTAATTTTGAGCTTAATCCGTTGGTGTAAAAGTGATGAAAATCAGCAGGCGTTCCTCGCTCTCATTTGCATGACGGGTTCTAGTTTTTTGGTGTTTTTCGAAAGTTTTCCAAGTAAAACCCGTCATGTAATAGATTCGGTTGTTCCATGGGTTTAGGGCATTTTTAAAGCGTTTTCCGCGTCTTTCAATTAAGGGTTAAAATTTTGGCATAAGAGCCAGTGTAAAAAGGGCGAGTAACGTCTCGTCAATATCGTTTATTTTACACCGACTCATAGTGCCCAAAATCGATATCTTATTTTTAGCCATCTTAAAAAAACTAAAAACCATCGGTCAAAAAGCGCGGAATATAAGCTCACGCTTTTGAAGAAGCTTGTATGATTTTCGCACGTTTTAAGGAAACGTTATTTTTGACCGATTTTGGCCAAAAAGCATGGACTAATGCTCTTGGTTTTGAAAAAATATATCATTTTTACAATTCATGTTTTTTTATTATAAGTAAAGAGACATTGTTAACTAGGAAAATATTTATTCTTTTCGTAGCATTTCATTAGGAGAGACATATTATTCAATATCAATGTTTCAACTTTTGATAAACGTTTTTTCACAACTAGAATATATTGATGCTAAAACGTAACGATTATTAAAGATCCTTTAAAGTTAAAGAACTCAAAAAGAATAAACTACAAAATGAATTTCGGAAAAGGAGAATAAGAGAAAGCTAAATAAATAAATAAAGTAAAAATGAATAAAAATAAAGGGGAGGAAAAAAAAAGTTTTCTCACAAGGGATAAGAATTTACAAAGCACTTATGTCTGGAGATGATAAGACAGGTATGGGTGGAGATCGACAACCTTCTTCGATATTTCTGCGAATGACAGGTTCTCGCATGAGGTCGACGAGTGTACCATTGATATTGAGGCTCTGAACACATCCTTCTAGTCTGACCTTGGATGACCCAAGATGTGATGAATGCCCTGAACCATCTGTAAAAAAACGAAATTAAAATGGTTTAGAGAAAGTAAATGGTATCGTAGGCCATAAGATGATGTATAACGAGCAATGGTGCCAATGGACTACCATCTTGCCAGGGGAAAAACAAAACAAAGATAACGGAATATATATAGAGTTTCGTGTGTTTGTCTTTCTTTTATGGGTAAAAGTCATGTGCCATCTTAATCCATCTTTTGTTGTATTCTCTTGTGGTGAGCTGTTAATATCAATGGACGTCATTACTGTAACAAAGCTTCATTTCCCATCTGGAAGTCCCATAATGCATTGTAATCCAAGATGGCCGCTGTATTGTCAAAGAAGTAATTATAATTATAATAAATAATCTTTAATTAGTCCATTAATAAATGACAGCGTGCGAGATCACTGGATCCAATAAGAAGATTCGGACGCAGCACCAACACGGTTACGGTACGGCATCCTAGGAATGCTTGGTGACGGCAGAAACACGGTCATGTCACGACATCCAATAGGAATGCTCAGTGACGGCAGTGTCACGGTCAAGCCAAGAGCAACATACATTAAACCAATTACAGCGCGTAATATTCTTATCCAATCAGAAGATAGGACATGGCACGTTATTCAATAGGAATTTTCAGCGACACCCTCACGGACACGGCACATAACTATTTTCACAACCACAACTTTTAACCAAACTTACTTGGTACTCCACCGACGTAAAACTTTCCAGTCAGCGAGAAATCTTCATTGACAGTAAAGGTCTTCTTTGGGTATTGGTCAACAGAGATTTCCACCGTGGATCCTATCCTCTGTACACGAACACTGTGGAACTTGTTATCGCACAGATCGTAAGAGGCATTGTACATGCCCTCAGAATTAATAGATGGGTGTGTCCACACCATGGTGGTTTGGTTCGACTCTGATGTGAATTTCAGTACGATCTAAAAAAAGAATTAGGAATACCGATAATTTAGCTGATGCAGGACTATTCATGGCTTTAAAGTGCCCCTAATGCCTGATGATTCTAAATGAAGTAAACAGTTGAAAGTTGAAATGTTTCTGCATTTGAGTGTTGCGTCTTTAAGTTATTTAGGTTTAAAGTTTTGGTTGTGACGTCATTCTGGGGATTTGGGTGAATTTGGTTTAACCTGTAATACTAAACACAGGCAAGGGCGGATCCAGGGGGAAAGGGGGGCAAAGTGGAGCTAAAGCTTCCTTCAGCAGAAAAAAAACTGAAGAATTAGATGTTTTTTTATTGTTTTTCGTTGTGTTGATGGAAGAAACTCATTACCCCCCCCCCCCTCCTTTTAGCTGGATTCATCCTTGCACAGGCCATTATGAGACACTCAATTTACATTAAACATTGTGTAAACCATGAGTATGGTTTGTTATTTATCAAATATTTTTTTGCTTAAACAAGTTAGCTTTTGTATTTTTAACGAATACCCAGATGACGTCACAGTCAAAAGTATAAACTTTGATATCTTCAAGACGCATCACTTCAAATCATATGAAAATATTTTATCATTCAGCTATTCACTCCATGTAGAATCAATACTAAAACTATTGTCTCAGGCATAAGGGGCTCTTAAAGGTTTTTCTAGTGCGGTGACCAGAAGAGAAACACTGTTTATGCACTAGGAATTTAATCAACTTTTTCAAAAGACGCGGTATTCTTCTCACCCACTTGCCTTTCCCACATGTATCTTTATAGAATAAAACGCTCAGAACTTGTTTTCTCAGAAGTTGTTTTCGATGTCGGCCGTGATAACATGTTTGCGCTTACTTCTGTTTTTATTCTCAAATTTCCCCCTGCTTTAAAAAAATGAAACTAACCTGTCCATGTAGTTGCTCCAGTGTAACAGCTCCACGCCCCGTGTTATTAGTCCACACCCAAAGGAGTCCTGAACGCATGTAAGTACGGACGCTTATATTAACGTCTATCACGAACGGCAGGGTGTAGTTCTCGTCTGGAACAAAAAGAATCAAATTTATGAGGAAAAAGATCTTAAGATGGTTAGTGGTGCGTCTGTGTAGGGCGGGCGGAGTATTTAGTAGAGCGATTGGCTTTTGCAGGAAAAAAAGTTTGCGGCAACTTCATAACCGTACGGTCATTGGATGATTCATATGAATATAATAATGGACTGATAAGCAATTGGTTACGACATGTTGTATACAGGCATCAAGAGTTCCGCGCTACTACTCTAAGGGGACAAACCTGAAGTGGGATCATGCAAGGGTTGTAAAAATTGTTATATTTTGGTATATTTGATTTGGGATTACCTTATTTCTACTTTATCTTGAATATTTAAAATGAAAACTGTGCATGATAACAAAAATAGAGTGCACGCACTAAAGCCGTGAACATTAAATAATACTAATTAGTACTATTTCATACAGAATCCTTTGTTTTCTATTGTTTAATTATCGCTATTTAGTGCTAAAAATTAGTATTTGTTTCACGGATTTAGTGTCAGCACTCTACAATTAAAATATAGCAATTTCTATAAATCTCGCGTTCTGATTGATCAGGAGTGCGTGCTTTGTGAGAGCACACAGCACGCTTGCGCGTACTTTCTTTGGGTCTTTCATATCCAAAATTACGGCTATAGTTGTATCTTATTAAAGGAATAAAAGACTTGACACGGCACACTCGCGTGTTTTCCATTTCTTTGATACAGTAATGTGCTACACTAAAGGAATGTGAATACTTACAAAGTAAGATGTACGAAGAACCATCAAATGAGGCCTGTGGCTGGACATACTTGTAACAGGATGAGTTGCTTATCTTGGTGTTATTCGCAACATAGTCTGTCCTTTATAAAACAAAGAAAAAAATCTATTACTAATGGTCTTACTGCCTTTCTAGTTCTGGCAACGCTTTCAAAATTGAAAACTTGTATGATGATTTAAAAGTGCATGACGATAGACATGTTGAGTACAGAACCATTCAACTGTTTTGTAAGTTGATGCTAGAGTGATGTTTTAGGACATATAATAATAATAATAATAATAATAATAATAATAATAATAATAATAAGTTTACCTTGGGTTAAGTTTCTTGGTTTGTGTTTCATTTGCAGAGCTGATTTCTAAAGAGCCCATACATCCCATGAAACTGATGGCTTCTCCATTCTTGTCTACAGCCTGAAAAACACAAGTACGCATAACAATATGATTCACTTCGTTACGTTTCAAGTTCCCGCTAAAACCACAAGAACTCCACAGGGCTTTTCTGTTATTCTGAGAAATCTGTTATTCTGAGAAATCTTTCCTTATTCGCGTTTCTGCAATAGAGGCTTGCACCATCACGTGATGGCAGCCATGACAAGAGCAGGAACAATAGTCATTCTCCCCTGGGAAACTGAATTATTTTTCATGTAAATCAGATTAGACCAGATTTAATTGTTCCTGCCTCCTGTCATGGCTATACGGTCACGTGATGGTGCAAAGCCTCTATAGATTATCATCACTAGGGTAACAAAATAAATATTCTCTTACATCGAGCATTGAGGTGTTGGTTCCTTTGGGGATCCCTCCCAGGAACAACGGAGAGTTGAGAAGAAGAGATTTAGTGGCATCACCAACGCGTTCGTTGTTGTAGTCACGTGTTAGGGGAACGAGTAGACCACCAAACTGATCGATCCTTAGGAAATGAGCCTGAAGCAACAAAAAGACACAAGATGACCGTCTGGACTTACTTCAAGAGGAAAAAAAATACTATTTACTTATCAAGAAATCTTAACAATAATAAATAATAGACGCCAAAGATCTTCACAAGCGCAAAGAATATTAAGCCGTGTTATAAACGAAAGCAGAGTGGCAAAGAGAAAAAGTGTAATTGAAATGATTGAAGTATAAATGGGATGACTGGGAAAAAGAGAAAAACGGAAAACGAAAAGCGAAGGGACGGGAAAGATAGAAAGTAAGAAAGAAGATGGAAAACTTAAACGAAAGAAAGAGGAAGAAAAGAAAAAAGAAAGGAAGCAAGGAAATGGGAGAAAACTAAAAGGAAGTGAAGAATACGAAAGAGATCCCTTACCTTGTACCAAACACCTCCAATGGAATACTTATTATGATAGCTATTTACTCGTACCAGCCCAGCACCAGTATTAAACTTGAACACAAGTCGGCCGTTAACAAGCTCTATAGACAGGAACTGTGTTGGTGTGACGAGGTTATCAGCAGCATAGAGTAACACCCCATTGGGTGATAGAGAGCGGAAGTTGATAGTGATCACATGCCTAGGAAAATATAACTCATGTAAGTATACTTCTATAGTTTACTGTACAGAGATTCTCTCTTATTATCCAAGCCAGGCATTACACTAGGATTTTCCAATCCAGGTCTTGTGGTCTAAATAATTGTCCAAGCATTGTGTTGTGGGTGCCAATCAATATTTAGGAATTCTTTGAACACCAGTGAAGTGCGTCCAGGGACACAATTGGGTCACAAGCATTGTGTTGTGGGTGCCAATCAATATTTAGGAAGCCCTTGTCAACACAAGTGAAGTGAGTCCTGGGACAAATGAGGGTCCATAGCATTGTGCTGTGGGTGTCAATCAATATTTAGAAAGCCCTTGTCAACACAGGTGTTTTTGTAAATACATTTTTTGGTCCTAAAGATGCACTTCATTGCAATCCCTGAACAGCAGTAAAAAACATTTTGATAAGGGGGAGGGGGTTATCCTGAAAACTAGAGCTAACGGTGCAACATATTGTAGAGTATCCTCCCATCCAGGCCCATCCTAGAGGGGTATATTGATAATCTTAAGATTAATCAAACTACAGACACAAGCTCCAGCTCTGACACATTCAAAGAGCTCACACCCCCAACGTACAGACAATAGTCCCTGCTACTACCCCCTAGGTTACTTTCTCAACTTACTGATGTTCCATGTAATCCAATACGTTTCGGTCCAACCAAAATCCAACATACATTGCGGGCTCAACTCCAAACTTCACTTGATCGGGTTCGCGTGATTAGGTTCGTTCGAGGCAGACGGCCACCACATGTAGGTGGGGGTTAGGGTGGGTGGGGGAATAGTTGGTGTTGATGTGGGAACAACTGCTCTTTCAGGGGCTGCTCCCAGCGAGAGACACTTCCTTCGATTCACCAGAAAATATATCTTGTCTTCTGAAAAATATCAATGTAACAAGTCCCTTTTAGCTTGGGTGTATTACATACCCATTATAGACCATGTGTCATTCCCTTGAATATCATTTCTTTGTTTATCAGTTTCGTATGAGAAGGCACATGAATATGAATACAACTTAAACAAAGAAGTATTAATCTCAAGAGAATGACAAGTGGTCTGAAATAGAAATATGTTACAACCGAAGTAAAGAGGTCTAAGGATTTCTCTATCACGGACAAACTTATTTTAGTAAGTTCAAGTAAACAGGGTTCGTGCTGAGGTAACCACTTAAAATTTAAGGACTATTAAAGGAGTATACAAGGACCCAAAAATGAATTTTCAAGGAGTATGTTCAGCTAACTATGCCAAGGTTTTACACGATGGTTGCACATAGCCGACCATGCAAGTAATGATGAAAACAAAAATTCAAGGAGTTTAGCTAAATCGTAAAATTCAAGAGCTTTGCAAGTGCCCTCGAAAACGTGAATTAAATTCAAGGAGTTTAAGGAGAAGCACGAACCCTCACGAAACTCAGTTAAGTCAGTAGCTCACTTTCGACATTTTCTTTTGGTACAATATTTGCAGACAATGGACAGGAAATTAGTAAAAATAAGTAGAAAGCAATAAATCCTTTCAGGAGAATAAACCAAAAAATTGCGGAAGTGAGTTCCCTGTGTTTTTAGTACCTTTCATTAACGTCCACATATTCCATGGCTCCTACGAATGATTCTACCACTGGAACATTTAAAAGAGGAATGTTCGATGGAGATTTCACGCCCCCAATAAATAGTGTTCCATTGAGCTGAACAGGGCCAGGAGCCACGTTGGCGACATCAACGGACAATCTTACATTTGTTGTTGCACGGTCCAACACCAGTTGAAGGCTGAAGGAAAAAACAAGGTTATATGTAAAACCGGTTATTTAGACCAACTTGTTCTACTGACTAAAGAGAAAAACGAGTTTAATTCGTTAAACAGATTAGACTTATTAGTTTTACTGGCGAAATGGAGACAAACAAGGTTGACTTGTTAAACAAGTTATTTAGACCAACTTGTTCTACTGACTAAAAAGAGAAACGAGTTTAACTCGTTAAACAGATTAGACTTATTAGTTTTACTGGCGAAATGGATACAAACAACGAGTTTGACTCGCTAAACAAGTTATTCATACTTCATACATATTCCTTAGTCTTACCCAGCTTCAAAGAATGTAATATCCACGGTGTGAAAAGTACCATCGTTCAATGTCTGCCCAGAGGTAGTTACTGTTTTTTCACTGTCTAGTTCTCTGGTGTTGATCAGAAACAAATTGCCATGGAAAAGAGCCAGATAGAAGTAGTAATTCTAAAAAGTTAATCAAGCATTAGCAAAATGAATACACCTAAATCTAAAATGGCGCACGGCCGGGTGAAAACGAGGCATCCAGGGCCAAATTCACAGCATTTTCTTATAATTTGATGCCGCGAAATTGTTGTGTTCCTGAAAGTAAGAAGAAAGGAAAGACCGAACGAGTGAACAAGTGTATACTTTGGGTTGACAACATATTATTTCTTTGCATTTGGCCCTGGAAGCCTCGTTTTTATGTAACTCACTCGGCCGTACCCCATTTTGAACTTGGGTGTAAACGACCTCGTACCATCGCACTCAGAGACGGTGCTGTATGTCTGACATGGTCTGCGCATTTGCGCAAATAGGTTTGAATACAGGCGCGCACTATTGATACACGCAATTAAGAAAGAGAATCTGCAGCGAACATCGAGTATATTTTGTTTAACTTTGGCATGGTAACGGCGCTAAATTGACCAACCACAGTGCGTGAAAATCACTACTTATCTAATAGAAGTGCTTAGTCATTGCACCATCACGATTACGGAGGCACGGTTCTTTCCACGGTGAGTTCTTCCAGTCACACGAAATTCGCTGTAAGACGATAGACGCGCATATACTAGTTATGAGAAAAGGTTTTATTTGCCTCACCATCTGCACACCGTGCAAAATCAATGTTAACAAACAAGATAAATCATGTAGTTGTACGTACTGTAGCGGCATCTCCACTATAGACCAACACGCCACTCGGGTTCAACGTCTTGAACTTAATTGACAACTTGGACATGTTCCTGGAATTCGTGTGCAAGCCAGCGTAGCCGTTACCGATGAATCGAATTGGTGGTTGAACCTACAACAAACGATAAAAAATAATACAATAATGATATCAATAACCCTTATGGATATTACGCTTCTCAGCTGATTTTGGCGCGAAAATAGTTTTGTCATGAAGTTTTGACGGTGTAGTGCATGTTGTCAGAGGTAACGTCAAAAATATTCAACAGGGCCCGGTTGTACGAAGCCTGGATAGCGCTATGCGTCAGACAAGTCCTTATCCAGTGAATAAGATAAGTCGATGCTGTTTTCCAATAAATTTATCCACTGGATCAGATTTATCCGTCGGATAGCGCTATCCAGGCTTCGTTTAACCGGGACCAGGAAGCAAGCATAATACAGACGACAACAGCAATACTGCGCAACATGACAACATGCAGAATTCATTGACAAAACTTCGTAACTACTTCGAAACCAATGCCTGTCGCTGCAAACTCAACTGAGAAGTGTAGTATAATACCGTATAGTATAGTACCATGAAAGGAAATCAGGGACCAAAAAGAGAGACTCTTCTCCCTTTTGAAAAAGCTTAGGCATATTGTCATAGTTGTGGATCTACTTACATAGCGCAGAATTCCACAAGAGTTGACTTGATCTGATGTTTCTGTAAGGTTTTTGTCACTGAGGAATCTGGACACTAAGGACCCATCGGTGCTGCTAAGGCTCACGTTGCGGATGTGACCGGCAAATGAAGGTACTAATCGGAGCTTTGAATGGCCTGAAAATATAAACAAATTGATAAGATAAGAAATAAAGTTTCCATTAAGGAGTGAATGAACGACATAATCGTTATATTTAGGGGAATGTACGAACGTCATCAAAAATGGCGGTTAATTCGAAGTTAATGGTAAGGCCTTATGTCTGTCAACTAGTGCAATCGTCAATAGAAGTAATCGCAGACACATAAGAAAAAGATTTTCCCGCCAAATTAAAAGCCATGGTTCGTTTGCATATAAATTGGCGGCGTGCTACCCTTCCCATAAAAATAAAAGGAGAACCAAATCCATGTTGACTGACAGGACAAAGTTCAGCCGAAATGACGGTTATGACGTGACATTCACACCATGAATATATAGGTTTTGCTTAATATTTACCTTTGAGGGTCTTTGCCACCAAATATCAAGTATTGTCCATTTGGAAGGACAAGAGATGACCTTAGGGTCAAACTAGACACATCCATCTCCTGAGAAGCAACGTCCTTAATGACAAGGGTTGAGTTGATGAGCCCGCGAGTCACATGGAGTTCGTACCAGCGGCCATTACCATAGGTGGTCTTGTTGCTTACAAGGGTGTGCAACGCAGAACCGTTCTTGAAGTAGAAGCCCACTCTACTGGAATTGAGATAGACGCCATACACATAGCCCTAGAAAACAGCATGAAAATAAAGGAATAATGACTTTGCCTACTCAGGTGTATCTAAAGCCACGGGATTGCCATGGTTACTATCTAGTAACTATAGTTACAATGTTGTCATGGTTACTCCTTAATTACTTACCAGTTCACGGTGTAGTACATTCATGATTGCCCCAGTCTTCTGGAAAGTTCTGAACTGGAACATGATCTCAGACGTGGATGAAATGTCAAAGGTTCCCATGGACTGGATGAGGTATGTGTTGGAACTGCCATAGAAACTGGTGCCGGGTATGACGTCATCAAAGCCTGACACAAAGGCTGACCCCAAACTACGAATAAAATAAAGAAATATATAATGTTGAATCGATACAGAACTTTCACCCTATATGTAAAACTTGACTTTGTGTAGAATATTCATGTGTTCCAGATATTGTTACAGATTACTGTAGTATTGTTGTTCAATAAAGAGGCGCTATAAATCACTTTCCGGCCGAGGAAAAAAACGGTTTTTATGCTTCTACATGGAGCCTATTTTTCTTAAAAACTAATGCTTATTAGTTTACTCAGCATAAACAATTCCAAGGACAAAAAAAGGACCAAACCATTTCTTACCATTTTGAACATGTGAATCTTTTTCCAGTAACCTTTGTTGGCTCCCACAACCCAACACGCTGCTGGTTCACCACGACATTGTCAATACATCCATAGAAAAAACGACGAGTCACATTTGGCTGAAAAAACAGACGAAGAAAATACTTATTATACATTTGAACTGCTATTATTGGTCGGTTATGTCACATGATATTTGTGATTAACCAATATTTTTTCTCCATTAATTTTCTCTTTATTTTCCATTAACCAATAGCATTTCTTCAGTGATTATCACGTGACGAGCTAGTTAACCAATTGTATTTTGCCTAGTCTCACGTGATCATCGCTTCAACAAATCACAATGGCTCGTGAAACTAGATACCTCATCGTATTTGTTTTCACTTTTCTTTAGTATGTTTTCTTTCTTAGCAATAACGCATTAAAAGAATTATGTATGGTAGGTGTGACGACGGTTGTATTACAGTTTCTCTTACCAAAACCTCATTAGGAAGGCTACCAAGGAAGAAAGGACTCGATGACGTGATATTCATGTAATTTCTTGGTAAAATCTGATTGGTCGAACTCTCGTAAGTGCGGCTCATGTTGTTGAGGTAGTTGGTCACGGTAAGACGTGCCTTGTCCTTAGTCCTACAAACCAAATACAAAAAAAAGTTAATTGTACGACGCTGGCTACTGCCATACCACTGAAATGGCCTTCCAATGTTTCATTAGAATTCATCCAATCACACGCCTACATAGTCTCCTAAGCAGACGCTGCTAGTGTCATCACGCAACGTAGCGAAGTGAGATTAACACTTACGATACTGCTAAAAAGTGCCTTTTCCCATCCATATCAAAAAAAAAAATCAAAAAATCTTCTATTAATTGAACTGCGGATATAAACTCGTCTTGTTTTTAAAATGTATGTGGAGAACCAAGTAAGTCCAACAGTTCAAGGTAAGGAGGGCTAAGTAGTTTTGGCAACTGTCTAATACTAGATGATATTTCCAGGAAGTATCTTAGCACTAGGAAAAGCGTAACACATACCTGGACGCATATACTCGGTACCAGCTTCCAGTTCTGATTGGAACTGCGTAGTTTATAACAGATATGGGGCCTGAACCAAGGTCATAGGTAAAGCGAACATATTCATCATACACTAGTGACAGTAACATACTGCTATCCTGTAGGAAGAAAACATCACACAGATATATGTTAAACTACAGTTCGTTATTGGGTTTGATTTGCCAGTTGGAACAACCTTAGTTATAATCCTGCATCCGTCCCTGGAATAGAGCAGTGAAGGAGGGAGGGAGGCAAGGAGGGAGGGAAGGGAAAGAGGGAAGGGAAGGAGTGACGGAGGGAGGGAGAGAAGGAGGGAGTAAAGGAGGGAGAGAGGGAGGGAGTGAAGGAGGGACGGAGGGACGAACGGACGGAAGGAGGTAATAGAGGAACACTTGGTGTTTAGACTTGGCCAATTTTGCACCAATCGATTTCCTAGATACTTCAAAGCTGAGAAAAAGTGGAAGTACGAGTTAAACGAAATTAATGAATTTTACCGAGTCGGTCAGTCCCTCAGCAAGGTAAAGAAGTGGGCCTTGAATGACTTGGTTTCGTTCTGCTTTGAAGTCCAAAGAAATGTCATTGTAGAGTGTTTTCTTCGCAATCCGTCCCTTGGGGGTGTACTGTAGGGTGGTGTTGCCATGGATTTTCAGAGCGTGTTGAATCTAGCAGGGGGGAAAAAATGAAGAACGAATCAGAGAAAAATAAAAGTAAACGTATTTTATTCAAAATGTCTAGCTTTTTTGATAGACTAACAACAACTTTGGCAGATATACCAGTTATACCAAAAATAAGAGATCGAAAACCAAACCTTAGCTATTCTCTCCTTTGCTTGTTCTAATTTTTTTTTCAGTCTGTCCATAGTTTGTATTCAACTGTGTTTGCAGGACAGCGGTTTTATTCTTTTCGAGCTTCACTTGAATATTGCTCTGTGTCACATTTACCAACGCGTCATTTCCTCTAGCAACTGAAAAACAAATGCGACTTGGAATAAGAACTGAACGAAATGATCATATTACTAAATGAAACAAAAACGGGTGTAAGTGGATGGAAGGATGGGAAAATGAGGAGAAAGTAGATTAATATTTGTAAGAAAAATAGAAATGAAAATGGTTTTCGTTTCTATTTAGTTTTCAGTAAAAAAAAACGAAACAGGTGTTGGGAAAAGAAAAGAGATTCTCATCATGGTTCTGGTTGTTTATTTTTTGGTATACTATGGAGAACTAAATCGAAAATTTACCGCCAGGATACCCCAAGATAACCATAAACACCAAACAAAAACAGATTGTGAGTAGAACTCTTACTTGCTGCAAAGGCTTCGGGCATGAGTTGACGCGCATGCTCAGACGATGCATTAATGTAGGCGATGGACGAATTGAGCCTTGAGACCTCTTCCTGAACAACCTTCGAGTTATTCCAAATAGAAGGAGCAGTTTGATCTACATTCAATTTATAAGAAGCAGCATTATTTAAGTCTGTGTAAATTGAGTGTTTTGCAGCTCCAGGCTCAGATAAACCAATAAGTCTGTTGCTTCTGGAGAGAAGGATATTATGGTACAGGTCGATCTGTCTGCCAATCTGAGTCGCACGTTGGAATGTCTCGTTTGCCATGGTAACATCATTTTGAAGACCTTGGAGGAAGGAAAAAAGTATTGAGATTTAGTCTTAGGATTTTATTCGATACCAAATATTTGCTCCGCGCGCAGACTGTGAATTCTCGTAATGCGCACGCATTGACTAATCAGAAAGAACTTATATAACAATTTACAATATAGAGTGAAATAGATATTAGACTAATACACATTAGTAGACCTTAATTCCATTGTTTTCTTTTGTATCTATTTGACTATTACACATTGACTAATTTTTTTTTTCACGGGTTAAATGCCTTCACTATAATATATGAAAATAGCCAATCCTTCAGGATACATTACATGCATAGGGATCAACGCAAAAAGTTGATTTCTTTCAATAATTTTCCAGGAAACGAAAGATGCAATATACGATGAGATTGTCTAGATGAGAGAAAAGCGCGCATGAAATATATTGTCCATTTAAAGGATGAAGAGACAAAAATATTTTACGAGATTCAATAGGTAACTCTTTTTTACCTGCAACATCGATACTCCTAGCTTGAGTTTTATCCAGGAGGTCTTTGCTTTTGTTGTAACTTTCTTCTGAACTTTGTTTCACAACAGAAAACGATGAATGGAAATTCTTTAACTGTAAAAGAATTGGAAAAATAGTTTAATTTTAACCTTTTCCATGCATTCTTATTTTTCAGCTTGTATCTTTCCAACTTCTTCTCCTATTCCTATATTTCATTTCCCATTTTATCCCATTCACTTTTCCCACCCATCTACTCCAATACTGATTTACTTACTCGTTCCATAATCTGTTGTAGGGTCTTGTTCACTTTAGCAGTTGTTTCCAAGGACTGGTTGACAAGTTTCACGACAGCCTCGTATTGTTTAATAGCATCTACGGCTCGCTTTGCGTTGTCTGCGATGCTGTCTAAAACACTGAGGGAAAAATACAATATACATTAGAGCATTTGTTATTTGTTTTAGGTTCTCCGTAACTTTCAGATGTCTGGGGCTTTGATTTCTGTCGACCAAGACCGTTTACATAGGTAAGGTGAACTTGCTACTAGGGACAAGTGTTTCTTCCCCCATTGAACACCAAAAGCCCCAGGGAACACCAAAAGCCCCAGGGAACACCAAAAGCCACAGGGAACACCAAAAGCCACAGGGAACACCAAAAGCCCCAGGGAACACCAAAAGCCACAGGGAACACCAAAAGCAAAAAGTATCCCTAGCCTCCTACACTGACGTCCTTAGCGTCTGTCATGCGACGTTAACCCCCCCCCCCCCCCCCCCCCCAAGTCTCTCTATTTTTTAAACATACTTTTTCCTTAATTGTGCTTCTGCCGTCAGGTTTGCAGCATGTCTGGTTGCATTCACATTCACGGATAGGTTAGCAGATTGAATACGACTGTCTATTGGTGATAGGCTGCTGCTGAGTTGAGTCATCTGGCTGTTGAGTCCTGGGTCGTTGTTCAGAATCTTGTTGGACTCCTACAAAAACGAGAAGAATTGACCCATTGTCAGGGGAAAAGACAATTAGACATTCAAGAAAGTCAGAAAGTCAAACAGACAGACAGGCAGATGTGTGCGTATGCAACTCACCTCAAGAGCAATTCGTCCATTTTCGATCTCAGCCCAGCTTTTGTTGAGAAGAGAATATGCGTCTTGTAGAAGACTACCAGCTGATGCCAGCTGCGTTTCGCCTTGGCCTATTAAAACCTACGAACCAAAGACTGGTCATTAAATATCACTATTAATGATAGCAGGATTTTATTCATATCCTGAAACGACCTCTGTGCTCGTCGGGGTACAGATCAAACCCTGAAACAACCTCTGGGGTGATCTAGGTCAGGGCATGGCTAACTTACAGATTGAACCCTGAAACAACCTCTGGGCTGATCTAAGACAGGGCACGGCTAACTCACAGATTGAACCCTGAAACAACCTCTGGGCTGATCTAAGTCAGGGCATGGATAACTCACACATAGAGCCCTGAAACAACCTCTGGGCTGATCTAAGACAGGGCACGGCTAACTCACAGATTGAACCCTGAAACAACCTCTGGGCTGATCTAAGTCAGGGCATGGCTAATTCACAGATAAATCCCTGAAACCACCTCTGGGCTGATCTAAGTAAGGGTACTGCTAGCTTTCAGACTGAATTAGCTTTTGCGGAGGGAAGAAAACCAGAGAACTCAGAGAAATCCTGTCGAATCAAGGGGACAACCAACAAACTAAAAACAAGGAAACCATACTAACCAATGTCTGATTAACCAGCACATTCACTTGTGCAGTAAGCCTTTTGACATCATCATTTCTTGCGTGGATTCTACTAAACTCGACCAGTTTATCATTGAAGGTTTTTTCATTTCTGGCGACAGTGGCATTCAAGGTTTCTGCGGTATTTCTATGAGTCGTAGTGTTATGCCTGGAGATTCTCGTTAATGTATTATATACGTAGCTGGCATTGGAAAGCTCGTATTCAGCTCTGACTGACTCACTGTCAAATGTTCGGTTAAGGAAGGTAGATACGTGAGACAGCATTTGATTGGCTGAGACTTTCAAGGCTTGTAATTGGTTGGAGATGTTTGATGTAAGTTCGTTTACACCTACAAAAACATAATTTGTTTGGTTAAAGCTTACACAAGTGTCTATAGCAAAACCAGAAGTACGTCATTCATAATAACAGGAAGTGATGTAGTTCATTACTTACTCCTAACATATTGGAGCGCATTTTCGGTTTCATTCGTAATGTTTCGTACTCGGTGTAATTCTTTAGATGTGTTTTGTTTCAAAGTGTTCGAGTCCAACGTCATAGCTGCAAGCTGCAAGCATAAAATTATTTATCAATTATTTGGATTAAGAATCAATGATCTATGTGTTGATGCCAGGCCTCATAGGAGGCTGTGAGGGAGTAAGGAGAATCAAAAGAACGTCTGCACGTTTTAGTCATGATATGATTGTAAATGATGTTGTAACCCAGTAGTTACTGTGAGTGTAAATGAATTTTTGTAAGCCAGGAAGTACTGGAATTGTAAAATCTTTGATGCTGTAACTCAGTAGTTACTGTGATTGTAAATGAATTATTGTAAGCCATGAAGTACTGGTGTTGTAAAAGCTTTGATGTTGTAACTCAGTAGTTACTGTGATTGTAATGAATTATTGTAAGCCAGTAACTACTGGAGTTGTAAAAGCTTTGATGTTGTAACCCAGTAGTTACTGTGATTGTAAATGAATTTTTGTAAGCCAGGAAGTACTGGAGTCATAAAAGCTTTGATGCTGTAACTCAGTAGTTACAACTGTGGCGTATTTACCTCGCTATAATTCCTTATAAGAAAATTGAAGCAAAGCAGCTATATATAGCAGGTATGTACTTTATGTGTTTGATAACATAGTGTCTTACTCGTGACTGAAGATCCACGATGGTTTGGTTTAAAGTGTTTGATTTCAGGTCTGCAATTCCTGCGCTCAGCTCTCGTTCTCTTTTATCAAAATCACCAGCCAAACCCTGTGGAATATATATATGAATTTATTTATTTATTGAAGTGTTTAGTAGTTTTAATGCTTTCAAACTAATTGGGGACACTGACACTTTTCACTCGCACACACTATTGCTACATTCAATATTCTGTGCACACAACGTTCAACTCACAGGTTGACATGATGATGGTGTTGGTGTTGGTGTCATCACGCAATGCAACATGATGCTTTAATTTAGTCTTGCAACAGGATGCACTGCGTGGAGACACTCAGAACGGCAGGAGACTTTTCACTTACTTTGATCACGTTGATTCTATCATCCACATCGTCGAGTAGCGCCTTCAAAGGTTTCAATTTCTCCACTTGCATGCTTTCATTCAGTGCTTTCTCCAATGTGTTTTGAGTCTCATTCAAAGTCCCTTGGAGGTTCAGTCGGGCACATTCAGGACAGGCTGAACATAACACATAGTAGGTTAATTAATTACATTGCTAATCTAGTTATCGATAAGTTATAAGAGACTTGCGGCATGTCGGACTTGCTAAGTCAATGAAGGTGAGCTCTGAAAGCGGAGTGATTCTGGGATCGAAGCGGGAGAGGCAAGTACACATTTTGCGACAACGGGATATAACTGGATAGCATTAACCTCCTTCTTTTAACTTTTGCGTGTGTGAATAAACTATTCATGCGATATTATGATGGGGGGGGGGGGGGGGGAGATTGGTGCTCTAGTGTGGACTTCAAAAACGAATAATGACTTGATATTTATAGAGATTTTGTACCACCACGTGACGACAGCTATGTCAGATGGCGGGAACAATACAATCGTTTTACACGATAAAGAATTCAATTCCCGAGAGCAAAAGGATTTTATTGTTTTGGCATAGGACCACAGGTAGCCCAAGCTGTATTATAGGCTTGGTCACGTGATGGCGCAAAACCTTTAATTTCTTATTTGGACAAACTAGTTACTTGGCCTAGCTTTGGCGTTAAATTAACCATAGGGGAACGAAAAACACACACACAAAAACAAAAGATTCTGCCACCAAAGCCAGACAAGAATGCACCAAGGCTGAACACACCCATGAAGATGACAAAATAGACTTTTGATACTCACGATCGCAACCATCAGAAGAAAAGTTAACGTGCATGACCATACATCTGTCACACTTTCGTCCTGTCACGCCAGACTTACAGTGACATTGACCAGTCAAACTATTGCATGGTTTTGATGCATTTGAACCAGTTTCGTTACAGTCACAGGCTGAAAAACAATGTTACGCATCTGGTGAGCTTAATAGGAAGGAAGGAAGGTAGGAAGGAAGGAAGGAAGGAAGGAAGGAAGGAAGGAAGGAAGGAAGGAATGTGAGTTATAGTTTTTACCTTTACACGGTGCAGCTGGAAGGCCATAAAAGAAATCTTTGCATTTATCACACTTAATTCCCGTGGCGTTCTCTTTACATTCACAGACTCCTGACTCGTTACACTGTAAGTTATCGGAACCAAACTCATTACACTTGCACTCGGTACAGCCACTCTTTGTGAAGTTATAGCTATTGGGCTGGAATAGAAAAAATTCATTAAAATCAACAGGTACGCCTTTAGTTATAAAGATAGCTTGTTTGAATTAAAACGATTATTAAAATATATATTTTGTAGATGTCCACATCTCTCCTTTGATTGACGTGCATCTCTCCTTTGATTGATGTCCATCAAAACGTACTTCGTTGCGACGAAATTGTATGATTTCGTGCATGCGATTGGAAAGCATTGAAAGAAATATAGTTATTCTTCAGAACCCCTGCGAATTCACTCGATATTATTACCTCGCATCTGGAACAGTTTCTTTCGGTAACGTGCGGCTTACAATAACATTGTCCTGTCCTGTGGTCGCATATGGAGCTGTTCGATCCAGTGATATCACATCCACAATCTGGAAAAAAAAAAGCAATTGAAGAGCATTTACTTTGGCAATTAATATGTGCTGTCATAACAAAAAGAACCGAATAAATTAAGGAAACAAAAACAAAATGTATAAGGACTTTTAAGCCCCGTTTACACTAGCGACTTTTGCTGCGATTTTTGCTGCGATATTTTCGGTGATTTTGTCCATAATAAATAATGGTAATAAATTTTTCAGGATAGCAAGATTTTCCTCGACGAATGTCTCTTTTGAAGGATGAGACAAAAGATTTCATATTTCCGAAAATTGCCACAAAAATCGCAGCAAAAATTGCCGCAAAAATCGCTAGTGTAAACGGGGCTTTAAGTGGGTTGTCAAGATTTACACAAGCTATCAACCTCATTCAAGGGTTAATTCGTGTCCAGATCACCTGGCCTGCTTTGCTTGGTGATCAGCGTTGAATGCAGCCTAGGCTATGCCAGGTCTTCTTGGCCAAAATGTGGGTAAAATGAAAGACCTTGAGTTTGGGCTACCTGTGTCTAAGTCAATAATTTGTTACCTGTGCAGTTCTGTCTGGGAGCGTAGCCATAAGTGCCATTCTCACAACGTTCACAGTGGAATCCTGTAGTGTTCATTAAACAGTTGTGGCATTCTCCAGTGGTGGTGTTACAGATATCACTGTTGTTGTTACACTGACAGAGAGAGCAGTTTCCACCCAGCAAGTGAGGTTTACCAAAATACTTAAGCTGACACCTTTGTAAAGAAAAGTAATAATCAATTTAATAATATGAAAATAATTACAAGTTAACAAGAAACGAAAATATATGACTAAGTAAAGATATAAAAACACTTGGCTAATATTAACGTATAAGCCTCATCCTGTAATGGATTTAATTAATCGGAGAGTTGAGCACGCGTTTTATATTTGACTTTTTCACAGTCTTAGGCCTTGCTCCTTATTTTAATTAGCCAATGCAGAATGTGCGCTTTATGCTAACTAACTGAGTACTTTTGCGCACTCTAATTAATCAATCTATCATTTTAAATGAGAGTATCTAAAACGGAAAACTAAGACCCTGGTCCGTATTGATCAATCAGAGCGTACGTCAATCATAACTTACTTGTCACAGAGTTGCCCTTCATAACCAATCGAACAGTTAGTACATTTTGGTTGTCCTTTATCATCGGTACAAAGAGATCTAGGGGAAAACAAAAGCAACAAAATCTAAATTCTTGGACCCTGTAAAGATTCCAAGTGCTATGAGGACATCAAAAAACATTCGAAGACTTACGTTGTAGTCTTTGGGGCCTCACATGGACAAGTCTTGCAATCAGCCCGGTGTCCCGTCTGTAGCGTTACCATAGAAACCATCCAGGCAGCGCTCGCAATGGTGGCCAGTAGTATTATGTTCACAATTCTGTAGATGGAAGCCAATATTTAAAAAAAAATTACATAAACAATTCACTCAAAGTTTTCTCTTTTCTGAGGAGACGCAGGTTAATATTATAAGGAGTGTGCGCTTCGAAATGCCTCAGTTAACAAAAGTGTATAGTAATCTCATGCGCTGTGATTGGCTTAATGGATATCATCAGTGTGACCGTGACCGTGCCGTGACGGTCACGAAATCTAGTCCACTGATCAAGTATACTTACGTAACACTGTCCAGAACTAGCATAGCAATCCAGAGTATGATTACTACAATCACATCGAGTACATTTGCCGAAGAACGAATCATCGGTGACGTTGACTCGGTAATGAGTTGGAGCACATCGCTGTTGAATGATGAGTTAACAACATATTTAACCAAGAAATATGGAATAATATATATGTTTATATAAACTTCTTTAGATTGGGCGTAATTTTTTCCCATTTAAGACCATGTGTCGCTCTCTAAAGAATAAGATTCTTTGTTTGAGTTGTATCCATGCTCATGAGTCTTCTCATGCACAACCGTTAAACAAAGAAATGATACTGGGAAAATATTATGGGAGTGAGCGTTGCGTGACGACACTAATAGTAGCTGCGTAGGAGACTAAGACCTCGTCCACACTATGCCGGATAAGTTTGAATCTGAATTTTTATCTATTCGGTTAGGCCTACCGTCCACACTAGTCCGGGCGAATCCGGAACAATTCTTCACCGAAAACGATTTTTTTTCGAATACGGTCTCCAGAGTGGAACAATTTGAAAACGCCGGCTAACCGTAGTAGTGTGGACGTAAAACATTTTGTATCCGAAGTTTTTCGGATACAATGACGTCATAATTGTCATGGGAACATGGCGGGAAGGCTTAAAATTCACAGCGGGCTCAATTTCAGCTTCAACCCACATGCTCAGATGTGCAATGAAACGTTTTCGCTGCCTCTGGACGCGAAACATATTATTCGTTTTCATGTGTCGACGGAAAACTTTTTTTTCGGTGTCGGTGTGAAAATTTCGGATTCAAATTTATCCAGCATAGTGTGGACAGGGCCTAAGAGACATTACACTAGGAAAGATATCCATATATTCTCAACCATTAACTGGCTACAGTGTACCTCGCATGAAAGACCGGTGTATTCTGGTCCACATTGGCACTGTTCCACTTCATAAGCTCTCTCCTGAGGTGAATCACTGACGTCTGGCAAAATAACGCCACCGAAGCTGAGAATGAAAAGGTTGAGAGGGTTAACCGAATTTTTTCCCGATCCTTGTAGAAAATAAAATCTGTTCTTATACAACTTCCCACATCAAGGCCATGTTACAGCTCCCTAGCGATAAAATTTCCAAACTAAATTAGCGTGCGCACGTTAAACAATAACCCAATAACTGCACACGCTCCAAACTTTGTTATCAAGGACACTAAAATATAAGATTTTCTTACCTGGTTTTGTAGTACCCGTCTCCTCCACTTAACAATGAAGCAGTGACGTGTACAGATAGTGGCTTGGCCAACACGAGCATGAAGTGGTCACGTGATACTGTAGTTGACGTTCCCGCATATTTCCATGCAGTCTTATAAACAAACAAAAATCTTCATTATTATTTATTAGGGTTTACCATAGAAACCACATGGCTACCACGTGCCGTTTCCTAGGTGATCACGACGTTACCTTGGTGTTTAATTTTAATTTTAGTAATTCACTAAATAAAGCAAATTTCATATGAGGTGACGGTGGCATGTTCAAGCATTTTCATTGGATGCGCCGAAATTTCGCTAGCTGTGATTGGTCAATGATTGTCGTTAATTCTTACCGTGACCGTGTCGTCCCAGTCAAGTCACATCACAGTAATAAAAAATATACTCAAACTATTATACTACAGTCTTACCTCTTTGATGAAGATAACTCGTCGGTTCATTTGATCGATACTAACAGACGAGAAACCTTGCTCGACTGTGATTCTTTGTGAACCCTGCAAACAACGAAGATTTGTTGGTTTTTGCGGTATTAATTGGTACGCGTTATGGAGACAGCAGCCACGACAAATTAATCGGCAAAGAGTGCCGTCAATCAAATAATTCTTAGGGACAGACCATTACATTTTTTAAGGGGGGCGGGGTTGGGCAATTTGTCTTATGCACAATTTTTTTTCACGAATTTTTTTTGGGTTTTTTTTGCCCAACCCCCTCCCCCCAATCTTATGGTCTGTCACTTAGCGTACGGTCCTCATGTACCTTAATTTAAGGATATATTTATTAACGCTAAATTACGTCTTTTCCCATCAATTTGACGTGATTTTTGCTTTTATAGATACTCAAACACACTCTACCTTGATGACGATCTTGGGGTTTGTAACCACTTCTGCACCCGAAAGATTGGTAACATGGAGGATGAAGGACAGATTTCCATTATACGAGGACACCTAAAACAATTACACCAGAGTAAAAATAAAGTAAACTGAAAAAAAGTGCATTCAGCTGGGGAATCGCATGACGCCTATGTCCCCTCCACTTCCCCCCCCCCCCTCCCCCCGATTCTCATTATTGGAAGTTTGATTGCTGCCATAAGGCTATGTAGTTTGAGGGAAGGGAGAGGCTATCAATTGTAACGCAACGATTGCACCTACCAAAGAGTTCTGAGTAATATTGTCGTTGGCTTTCCATATAAGTCTTTGAGCAGCAGAAGAGACATTGGCTGTAATGACTGAAACGTTACCTTGCTCTGCAACCTGTTCAAACATCATTACGGTACATAGATGAATTTTAATCTTTAAAATAGCATTTGAAAATTATCCACCCTCTCAATGTTGCTTCGCACTTGCCTTTATTTTGACAAACTGCGAATGAAAAGAACAAATATGAAATAACATGTTCCACATGTTCCGATATTCTTCAAATTCAGTACACAAACCTTATATAACAACAACATTTTATTTGCACTATCAGTGTATTATCTTTTACCTACCTTTAAGGACTGTTCAACCTCAATGGTCTTGTTATTTTCTTCATCAAATAAATACCACAGATTCAACTCCAATGGACGCTAAAGGGAAAGAAAAGATGCAAGGATTGAGTTGTCCCTTCAGCACGATCCTCTTGGTTTGTTGTGAAGCACTGAGAGAAAGGTGGGGAGAAGGGGAATGGGTTGGAGAGGGAGGTAAATGAAGAAAGCTGATGCAGAGAAGATAAATAAACGAATGAAGAAGCGCAGGAAAGAAAGAAGGAAGGAAGGATGGATGGAAGGAAGGATGGTGGCAAGCAAGGAAGGAAGGAGGGAGGAAGGAAAGAAAAGCAAGAAAGAGCAAGAAAAGAAAGGGAAATGAACATATTAAACATGCAAGGAATGAGGGATGGATGAAAGACGTAAGCAAGCATAGAATTAAGGGAGCAAGCAAGCAAGGGAAGATGTAAGGAAGGGAGGAGTGACTGGATGAAGAGAGAATGTAGGTTACCTGGTGTATGTACTTGCTAGTACTGCTGCAAGTTCTTGGTGATCCCCATACATATACAGTCTGTACAACCTTTAGGGTTTGGTTCGTTCAAATAAAACGTCCCTGCTTTACACTGATTGCATTGTAGTCCCATGGTGTTATTCTGCAAAAAGATGGAACCCTTTTAGCAAGCACACACAAACACTACAGCTGGCAAAACATCAGTACTCCTATCGCGAATGTTTGCGTTCTCACCCCATTCTAACTATAAGATATACATACCTTGCACTGGCATTGGCCTGAACCCTTGTCACAGACTGAGCTAAGGCTGCCTTCAAGGTCACAATCACACCGTGAACAACCTTTATCTGAGAAGCCCTTGTATTCATCCTTACACTCAGAGCATTTAGCAAGATGGACTCCTGGCTTACACCTACACAATAGTTAAAAAATATATCATATCAAATCTTGTATCAAGCTGTGGAACGCTTTCGACCTTAGGAAATTCCATTATCAGCTGTAGCTATTTTAAGTAAGGAAAGCAAATTATCCTGTGGGGGAGGGAGGAGGGAGGAGGGAGGAGGGAGATTCCCCGTTAACTCTCTTCCCCACCCCTTTAAATGTAGGCTGCTCCTGTCAAGCCCACTTTCTTTGTCCTCATTCCTCCCCTCTTTCTATGTGTCACAGAAACAGTGGCTGGAAGTAAAACATGACCAACTAGCCCTCATGTCTAAAGAGGGTGACTTTCTAAATGGTTCCAGTTAATATAGAAAAGCAAAAGAACTACTTACGTGCAAATACCAGTTGTCAGATTGCATTGAGTGTTTGCAGAGCCTGTCAGGTTACAGTTACAAGCCTAGAGGTATAAGAAACACTAACTTTAAAACTAAAGCAAATATTATATAGTTATATTTATTCATCTTAACAATGTGATTTACTGGGACTAGCACAAGTGTGGTTTGCATTGCTGATGTGCCACCTAGTTGTTTGTTCACGGAACGAGGGCCACAGCACAGGTTTGTTAGAGTAAGTGCATCAGGGGCTACAGAAAAGGTCATAATCTCCTAACGGATCATATGCAGAAATTGACATCGAAAATGACCAAGGAAAGGTCTTGAGGTGCAAGAAGTTAATGATTTTCAACTGTTGTTAATGTTGCATCCCCTAAATCATTAATTTATTCTATCATTTCTGTCTTTACACACCTGGCATCCTGAAGTAGAGTTCCAACCCCAGAATGTTACATTACACTGGTCACACATTCTTCCTATGGTATTGGAGGGCACGTGCATTGTCCTGTCAAACGGTCACACACCTTGTCATCCGCAGAGCAGTTACAAGCTTAAGTCAGGAAAAAAGGAACAGATAAAATAAATTAATAACAGTATCCAAAGTCAAGGTCTGATTGGGGGAGGGGAGACTAGGTGGCTAGATCCCCCTTCCCCCTAGGCCAGTTTTTAGTTTCAAAGCCAAAATTGAAAGGTAGCGTAATGGTGTGGTTATGCACTAGCCTCAAGCTCTTGGGTCTAGGGCTTTATCCCTGGATCCAGCATTAGAGGTGAGTGAGGAGTCTTTATCAGGTCTCTCCCTTGATTCAAGGGTTTTTCGCTGGGTTCTCTAGTTTCCCTCCCTCCACAACACCCTATACACACTAAATTCCAATTCAGCCATTGAGTTAGCGGTCCCCCTGCTTTGATGAGACCAGGGGTGGTTTCAGGGTTCCATCTGCATGTGAGTTAGCTGTGCCCTGGCCCTGACGTAGAGGTTGTTCAATCTGTGAGTTTCTAGCCATGCCCTGACTTTAATCCACCCAGAGGTTGTTTCAGGGATTGATCTGCATGTGAGTTCGCCATGCCCTGGCCCTAACATACGTAGTTTGGCCAAGAAGATGTTTCAGGGTATCAATAATCTTTGAAGCCGCTTTTTTTAGGAGAAATTAAGTCTACTTGTTTTCATTTACCTGTACATCCAGATATAGTTAAGTTATAGAATCCTGCCTGACATTGATCACACTTTCTTCCCATAACACCTGGTCTGCACGAGCACTGACCACCATATTTCTCACATGTTAGATTATTTGAACCAGTAGGGTCACAATTGCAATCTGAAAAAAAGAAACCATGTTTATACTGATAAAGAAATTATTTTATTCAAATAAATACTACTCGGATCCTGAGGTAATTAAAGAACAATTAAAGTCAGATATCAACAACATGTTACTTTCAATGATATTTCTCGTTGAAGAAATAGTAATGCATCCCATGCTGTGTACTGTTAGAAAGCATTCAAGAATTTCCAGAATACGAGGAGTAAGTGTGTGTTCCAAGTGTTCTCAGTGCCAATTCCCAAGTGCTTTATAACCACACAGCACACTTGTGTTTCTCATTTTTTAAATAATGTACAGTATCTCACCTAACGCTTTTCCAAGGTATCCAGTAGTGATAGTAAACACCCCTGTTCTTACAGAACTCCTCTGATGAAATTACTTATAGGACTATTGCTAATAACACTGCAATTCCCAAGGAAGTCTTCCTGTCCTTCTTGCAGGATATCAGGTTGATAAAACTCCTTCGGCAGAGCAACAACTCTCTTTCCTTCAAAACCATCAGCACCAGAATATGTAATATTTACTGTCACCACCCCCCTAAGGCTCATCTCTCCAAACTCAGATAAATTCCGATAACATGTGCTTGAGCAGTTGTCAAGGGCAACCTATCTTTGATATTGTTTTTGTCGATGTTGTCATAGTAACGGTCACCGATTGAGAGGAATCGCTTAGATAATGTAATAGGAGGGCAAAAAGACCTGAGTTGGTGGAACTACCAGTGGTAACGTTGAATGTTGTTGACCAGGAGTTTGTCTGAGGATAAAATTAATAATAAAATGTTGAGAATAATAGGTCGCAAAATTAAGGCATCATGTACAAGAATACTATTTATAACGTGTTACCTTTGATCTATGTTGAGTGTTTCCTCCAATGAAGTGTAAATCAGGGTAATATGCCCTGTCTTTGGGCCTAAGAGAAAAACAGGAGATGAACATGAATTCTGTAGCTCATATGACCACAAAAATAGTATGATCACACTCAAAATAAGGAAAATTGCATAGGTGCTCTGCACTGACAATGGCTGTTGACTTGCTAGCTTTCCCCTCCTAGGTACTTAAATATTGGTTTCTCCAATAGCTTCATGTCAGTGCCAGTAAATAAGTCAAGTTTCAGATGATAATGGAAAGAAAGAGTATTGTTATCATTGTATTACCTTTCACATTGTCGTCCTTCAATGTTCTCTAGACAAGGGCACTGACCATTATGTTTGTCACAAACAGAACCATTAGATCCACCATAGTTACATAAACAAGCTGAAACAGGTGTACAATAAAAAATATTACAATCAAAGTGAAGCACTACCCTGAATGATGGGCAACAATCAGTTGCAATGCCTATAAATAGTATAATTAGGATATTGGGGAGAAATTTTAATGAATTGATCATCAGTGGTTCACTTAGTGAAACTTCTTGCAATTAAATCCAACTTGAATCAAGAACTTGACATTTGCGGAGAGAGGGAAACCAGAGAATACCAACAAAAAACTGAATATTAATATAATAATTCTAACCCTGAATTCCCTGAGCTTGATCCCAATCTTATGTTAGTGAACCTTAGGGCAGGGTAAGGTCTTCCAGCATGTATACATACACACAAAACTTCATTACCTTGACAGCCAAGGACATTGTCATGACTGAGTCCAAGAAGGTATCCTTGCACGTATCACATGTAACGCCTTGTACATTGTGTTTACAAGTGCATTGACCTTTGTCATCCGGTTCACAGATGTTGGACTTATTGACTGTCCCCATTTGATTGCACACACACACTGCAAAAATAAAGCAATCAGTTGTTAATAGTTATGCTATTTCTAGAATTATAATCTATGTAATATAATTGAATATTATTTGCACAATAATTGTATATATAATAATAATAATAATAAATATATATAACAATGATGTATGTATACACATGTAATAATATTATACATATATATTGTTGTTCGTAATTTTCACCTTGACATCCCTCTGAGTTAAATTCAGTCAGGTTGTAATATCCTGGTTTACAGCGGTCACACCTTCTCCCCTCAGTGTTATTCTTACAAAGACAGTCACCTGGAAGCTGTTAAAATGGAGGGAAAGTGAAATAGAAAAAATATATAAATTTCATGTATACAAGAATATATCAGATCAAAAATTTATAAATTTGTGAAGTATTCCTGTGGGTAAACTTACAAGATTCTGTCCTGGTTCTCTCATACATTCCCTAAATAGAACTCCCGGCAGTGTTTCATTCCTTGAACCAGCCTTGCTACAGTTGCATGCTAGAAATTAAGTAAAAAATCATTTAAAAGTAATGTTAAACAAATATACAACTCAGCTCTCATAGAAATGTTTTTCTGTCATTTTCCGATTTTTTTTGTTGCAAAATGGTATATGTTAAACTTCAGAAAATTTTTATAATTAATTTTGAGTGCATATTAAGTCCCATGAGGAGCAGTTGCACATTAAAGTGTATGTTTTCTGCATGTAAGTGAGGTCAAGGAGAGCTGGTACATTTTAGTTTTGATTTGCATATTTTTCCTTCAATGTTGGCCACCCCTTCATTAACACTCCTTTGTTCTTACCACTTTGCACAAAAAGTAGTGACCCCCTCAAAGTTAAGGCTTGCATGATTTTCTGGGACCTTCCTTTTTAGTTTGCATGGTAAAAATAATATCCTTGCATTGCCCCTCACTAAGCATCCCCTATGAAAATAGAGTAGCCAATTTTCACAGCCAGTATTCTGTCTACTTCGTAAAACTTACATTCACAGACATCAGGAGAAAGCTTGCTTCTGTTTGCAGGGCGGTAATAGTAAGGCTTGCACCTTTCACAATTGACACCTTCTGTATTATGCTTTAGAAGCAAAGAATGTACAATCATGTAAAACTGTTTATGAGAAGTCAGATATGTTGGATTTAACCAGGCACTAGGTGCACTGGAATTTGACCATATGGAATTGATAACAGAACATAGGTACCATTATTCCCTTAAGAATAATAAACTTTGCATGCGCACTGAAAACGATTCTTTAACTATGAACTGGCTCATTAAGAAATACAATAGCCTGTGTATACTTAATTACCTGACAGTTTTGACACACTCCTCCCCCACTGTATTCATTGTCCATGGTCAGACTTGCATTCATGCTTTCAATGGTTTCATTGTAGGTACACACATTGCCGTGATTGTGACAGTTACACACTAAAAATTAAATGAAAGAGAATAGGAAAAAAGTATAATCAGCATAATTAACATTATTTTCAAGAGTAATAAATATATAAGAAAAATCAAATCAAAATTATTGGGTTTTATTTGATGAAATATAAGGATTTATCAGGTCTTGAATTTCATACTTTCTACACAGTGTACTATTGCTGTTTGCTGTGCTTCTACACTCTAAGATGACATTTGTTTCCCCTCACATCCTATATGATATCGTCTATTATATTCTATAATGGACCCCATACTCACACTGACATGCTGATGATTCGTCAACCACCATAGGTCCCTTACTTCCTCGTTTCCATGCATATTGATTATAAGCTGGGCAACAATGTTCGCACTTGTCTCCACACGTTCCTGGTTGACATGCACACTTATTGTCACCTATTGTTTCGTTATAGTTACAGGAAACACCATGTCCATTACAGTCGCAGTATGCTATCACCTTAACCTCTCTTACTGCATAATGATACTGTAAACAAAATTTATTCCCATTCTCATTAGTTTATCCAATGTATTATACAGTCTAGGAACTGTATAGGCCTATTTTTCTATATTTATCTAAAATCAATCAAACAATCATCTGTAAGCAAGGGAGTGTTCATAATTTATGGGGTGGTACGGACTATGGAAATTTTGAGGGTGGGTAATTATTTCTTAATTGGACAGCATGGGGTCCTATTACATAATTTATACTAACACACTAGCATGTATATAACACAGTATTTTTAAATATTTTCACTTAAATAAACTGGGGGTACAGAAATGTGAGTACTTCATGTGGATACTAAACAAAAATTAGAAAGGCTACAGCTATGTGTGACTTACCCAAAGAACTGCAAGAGGGTCATAGGGTTTATTCAATGTTAAAAAATTGATGCGAATGTTGGTAACATTCATCCAATCCTAGAACATAAAACATGAGGTCAGAGGTAAAAATTGTTAGCATTTGGCATGGGAATGGTAACTTTATATATTTTATTTATTTTATTTTATTTATTATAAATATATTAAGTTTTATATAAGTGGGAAAAGTATAGTATTGTAATACAGTACAGTAGCTAGGACGTGCCATAACATTGAAATGGATACTGTTGTCTTTCAATAATAATATTTATTTCATTATGAGGCATAGTTAAGGCCGGTTTAGATGGTACGCTTTTTGCCTACATTACTATCTTTAACAACACGCTCATCACCAACTCGAGTCGTAGCGTGTAAATCAAGCTTACAACTGCTGACAACTAGCTGTAAGTGAAAACTGTACCATCTAAACCTGCCTTTAAGGGATTATTGTCTCCCACTCATATGAAAATAGCTCTTTATTATATCATATTTAATACTTTATAGAATCAACATACCACTAGCTTGACTGTGGGGTTGTTGGGTTCACCTCTAAGGAAGGTAGGTTTCCATTCGACCTGTGACATAAATAAAAATATATGAATAAATCATATAATTTCCCATTTTATTTCTTCAGGACCCTCTATTAAAATAAGAAGCAAAAATTTTGAAACAAAATAGACAGTCAAATTAAATTTAAAGATTTTTTTTTGCATTATAACTTCCTTTTATGGTCCTTTTTAAACGCCCCTCTCTAATAAACGCCCCATATCTAATAGACGCCCCCCTCCAAAGGTTAGTCAAGCACAAGCAATATCTTTCATGCATTTGTCCTTGTGTAATATACCACCCATAATACCACTCAAGATGCAGCTTTCTGAGTTAGACGAACACAAACACCCAGACCCTTCAGACATTGATGAAGCAAATGAAGAGAATGAATGCTTGATTGACCAGGACATTGAATCAATTTAACTCGTAACTGTGATCTGTTATTGAACATTTCCCATTGCTGTTCTTGCATTTTGGGCATATTTCTGTGTTGTTATTTTCACTGTCTTTAAAGATTGAAATAAACGCCCCTCTCCAATAAACGTCTCTTATCTATTAAACGTCCCTCCTTTCATTATGAAAATGTAATAGACGCCCTGGGCGTCTAATAGGTTATTTGCGGTACCACTGTTTTCATTTAAGGCTCATAATTTACCTATTACGTATGTTTTCATTGGTGCTTATCTAGACAACAGTCTTGGCATGGAAATTGTGCAATACACTGCCATGATTAAAATTAATTGTTAGAGTATGTAAAGGTACAAGCAGTCCTATTTTTCCCTCCTGAGTCTGGAGGGAAAAGTAGGCAGTACTTTTCAGTGCTCAGCTATAAAATCTCCTCAATTAATCTCTTCTTGTAAAAAATAAATGTCCCTTGCATCTTTACAAACTCAATTAACAATACCTTCTGGTCTTTTGGAAGAGCTACTGGATCAGGATACTGCGTACATATAACATCGTCCACATAAGCAGGTTTTGACCCTAAGGGCTCGCTAAACTTTTTTTGGCACTGGTTTTCAGGATTTTCCTCCGATACGTAGTAATGCCAGGAGATGTACGTCTCGCCATGGTCTGTGGACTTTTCAAACGCCATCTGCATTGGTCGGTAGAACTCTCCAAACTCAATCTCAATGCTATCGACGTAGTAATACTAAAAACAAAAATAAATAATAGTGAAAATTATTATAATAAAATTATAAAGATTATCCTATTCGATCCGGATCGAATGGAAATGGTAGGATAAAATGTAGTAAACTAATAATTTATCGAAAATAAATGGAAATTTGTAAAATCAGCTGTCTTTAAAACGAAATCAATGCATTATTTTTCTGAGATCTATGTAGTGAATTTCCTTAAAATCATGTACTTTTTTTGCACGAAAAATATGAATTCAACTCCGAAAATGAACTACCGAACTAGTTAATTTATAAATAGCGAAGTTAAATATTGAAATCTCCAAAGTAACGAGTCATGAATTGAACTTAAATTTTTAATGCGTCACTTAACCGCAAAATCGATATGGTTTGTATAAAAGTATGAAATTATTAAAAGTTAAGATCAAGTTGCGAAAAACGGGCCAAAGATCGTAAAGTACCAGTTACAGCGATGAATACAGATGGTAGAAAGAATTGATTTCCAACCGATAACAATCAAAGGGGTTTCCGAGTAAATTTGTATACATTTTTACCTTGTGCATCGGACCAGAGAAGTCAATAGTAATGTTTGCAGCATTCACCATTGAAGTCGACTGCCAAAACGTATCTCTATTGCCGTCTACCAAGTACGAAGCATTGTGAGAATCTGTAGGACTTGAGGCATTGCAAATTTGGACTTTCTCGAAACCTCGGTGGAACCTCGTTCTGTGAGGAAGAGAAGTATTTCTCCGGAGGACTTCCACAAGTTTTTTTAGCCACAACATATTTTTTGAAAGCTGCATTTGTGGTTGAAGTACTCAGAGCGCCATTAATCCCGACGATAAAATTTGTAAAAATAGTTAGAATCACTGCAAGAATAGCGAACGCCATCTTGTGGAGTTCCTTCGTATGGTATGTAACTAGGCTTTGTGCGTCTTGCTACTAAGGAAATGGATTAGACAATGACTGACATATGCTAATCAAAGTCGGGCCTTTTGTATTTTTGTTTGATTTAATCCCCCTAACAATAAACGTCGAAATTTGATCTCATTTTAAACCTAACGGCTATAAATCAGATTTATTTTCGGATACAAGTACAAAGCGACATTTTTTACAGAAATGTTCTCAGCGAATTTTAAAATGAGAAAGAAAAAATAACCTGTGGTTAATAACTTTAAATGAAACTTTACACTAGTCAATTTTACGCACGCTTGATTATGCTATAGAGTGAATTTTACTCTAACTTTTGAATAGCTGACACCACCTAAATTAGATAAGTTATTATTATTCAACAGTATGACTAAATGCACTCTACTAGTAATAATATATACAAGAAATTCGTATCAAATCGTGTTAGCTTCAGATTACAGTATACTAATGAAGCCATAGAAAACGCGCGCGTGTGCTGTGTGCAGTTATAAAGCACAGTTCATTAAAAAAATACTGTCTATGCTTGTGACGCGATAGCAAAACACAGTTTTAAACAAGTTTATCCCTAGTGTAAACAAGTTATTTAATTTTAAACCATTCAGTAACAATTTTACATTTAAAAAGTGGGATTCTTGGCAATTCTTTTCCTTCTACCTCTTTCCCCTTTAAAAGTAAATTACTTTATATTTTATGCTTTACATTTACTTTAGAAAAGTGGTAGTTTCAGAGACTCTTTCTCTCTTATACCCTTATTACTAAAGTACAGTTAGACTATAACAGGTCAAACTTTGAACTCTATACGAACCGAGAAGTTGACCCCATGAAAGAGCGCATTATTATGCACTGTTTTCAATGCGTTCGGCTAATGTGAAGTTCGACTTTGATAACAGTCTTAGCTATGCATCAGAGATCAGCCTGCGCAAATAATCTTTCTCCTCTCAACCCTGCGAGAAGATTTCTGGCTGCAAGAGTAGCCATTTCGGTTCTTGTTGCGTCCTCCGCGCTACCAATATGAGGAAGAATAACTAGAAGAAAATAACGGGATGTGAACGAAAAAATATCTAGTGGGAAACGTAAGCCTTGCGCAAAATGTTTCTAAATCGGGCAAGCGCACCTTTCGTAGACGAATACCCCAATAAAATGAAGCTGGTCGGTTTACAGAGGTTACCGTATTAAGTGGAATTGCAATGCTGTTCAAAACCAAGGGACCCCCCTTAGCTTCGTCGCAGCTTTTTAGATTTCATACTATTTGTGTTACATAACATTGGTCAAGCATCTGACCAAGGCGGTCGATCGAACCGAGGTGTTTATGCAGTGTAGTATTGGTCGCATTTAAAGGGTTTTTTCATGAGAACTAAATAGATTCACTGATCTGAAGATTCCAAAATTAACAGCTAGCTTACCGCAGTTTTTAAGTGTCAACAGCTTGTGGTCGGTTGGTAGAGGTTCGGGCACAGTTACATCCAGCCCCGCAGCCTGTTGCAAGAATATAAAATCATAATCGTTCTTTTCCACTTTGCTCAGGGTAATGACTTCTCTCAGAAACAAGTTGAAAAAAAGCGAGCGTCGAAGTCGCGATTGCGAAATTGCCTTCATAAGGTGGGAGTGATCCTGGTTGGCTTGCGCATGCTTTATTAAGGGTGGGTAAACTAATATCTAATAGGAAATTGCACGATCTCGAGTACAATTCGGAATTTTTAGGTACAAGTGATGCTTTGAAAGTTGAACAGTACAGGGGGCGTTTGGTGGGCTTCCTTTGGTTGAAAATTTTAGGCGCGCAGGAAAGTAAAGTTGAGCTAACAAAACATATATAATTTTTCCTTTGTTGGTACAGTAAAAATAGTTTAAACATCCTAGATTTGTACTGATCCCCTCTGGAAATCGAGAAGTAAAAGTAGTAACATATCATAAACTATCTATGATGTTCTAAGATCATGTCCATACCCTAATGTTTTCATTCAATAATGCATCATAAAGGTCATCTTGATTAACAACCCCGCCTCTGTAAAAACACATTAAAAAATTAGATAAGATTTCATGAAAACCACCACCACCATGGTGTATACTGATTTACTATGTTTTGTCTTTTTGTCTCTTCAATTATTATTTATTGATAAATTCCCAATAAATCTGACCGACGGAACACTCTTTTGCATGACAGACATTTCAACAGAATTTCCTGTCCAGATTACTTAAGCCTAATCATAGTTAACAGAAAGGTATAGTCCCCTCTATTAACTATGGCCAAACAGAAAGGTATAGTCCCCTCTATTAACTATGGCCAAACAGAAAGGTATAGTCCCCTCTATTAACTATGGCCAAACAGAAAGGTATAGTCCCCTCTATTAACTATGGCCAAACAGAAAGGTATAGTCCCCTCTATTAACTATGGTCAAACAGAAAGGTACAGTCCCCTCTATTAACTATGGCCAAACAGAAAGGTATAGTCCCCTCTTTTAACTATGGCCAAACAGAAAGGTATAGTCCCCTCTATTAACTATGGCCAAACAGAAAGGTATAGTCCCCTCTATTAACTATGGCCAAACAGAAAGGTATAGTCCCCTCTATTAACTATGGCCAAACAGAAAGGTATAGTCCCCTCTATTAACTATGGTCAAACAGAAAGGTATAGTCCCCTCTATTAACTATGGCCAAACAGAAAGGTATAGTCCCCTCTATTAACTATGGCCAAATTAAGTCCATAGACATACCTACTGGAGTTGATAAATATAGCAGAGGGTTTCATCTTGGAAAAAGCATCTTTGTTGAACATTTCTAGCACATGATGAGATAATTATAGTTTTAGTTTTCATCTTAGTTTTTTGTTGGCCTCTTCCTCACAAGACTTCTACTTTTGGGTATCCTGTGTAGTTTTCCCCTCTGACACCACATGACTCCCACAAAATACAGTACACTAGGAGATTTGCTAGCTTTTCTTACCATTAGTCTCAGGTGTCAAAGCCAGACAGCCAACCACAAAATCAGATTCTCTGAGTAAAGTATCAGTGCTAACTGAGAGAAAATGGGAAAAAAATGATGAACTAAGGTTTTACTAAAACAAAATCCTGACTATGACATAGTCTTTAGAAGTGTTCTTTTAGGATTAAAATTAAAACATTAAAATGTTTCAGTCTGCCTGTCTGTTTATATGAGTATCTTGGTGTCTGTAAGTAATACTGAACTTTCTGTCTGTTTATCTGTTCTAAGTTCTAAAAGTCACTCTGAGAATGTAAATGTTTAGAAATTACTATCTGCTTTCCCTGGTTTTAAATTAAAATGAAAAATACAAAAAAAAGCATCCAAAAAGATAAAATACTTGAAAAGTTCTCTCACCATATGATGCATTGACCTCTGCTTCAGCTGTAAAACATTAAAAACAGAAAAACCAAATATAAGAAATGGAAAAAAACTGAAGACATAAAAAGGGCAGTATATGATGTTCAGTATTACCTTGTTTATGAGGGCTACGCCCAGAATATAATATCTTTGAAACGCCAAAGGGTAAGAGTCTCTTTGCAACTGCTACACCTTTAAATGGCAGAAAAATTGTAGAGAAGGAATTATAACAATAACTTACTGATTTAGGAATGAACAAAGGCATGAATGGATGGACAGATGGATGGATGAACAATGAAATGGATGGATATAACTAGCTAAAAACTAGTGTGAGCTGTGTCGGTGTTTCTAATGAAACAGTAATGATAAAAAGGTAAATTATACACCGTGAAAAGATGAAAAAACGTTTTGGAAGCTAGTCCTTCGTCGGAGTCAGAGTCTTTTACTCCGATGAAGAACTAGCGTCCGAAACGTCAGTAAGATTTTTCATCTTTTCACAGTGTATAATTTACCTTTTTATCATTAATGAAATGGATGGCAGGACAAACACAGGAATGTATGAATGTATAAAAATAATAAGAATTTATATATTCATATACATATATTAAAAACTTAAGGAAGAAAGAGCAGTAGGAAAGTTGTACATTAAAATGACTGAGCAATAATATGTTTAAATACCAATTCTTCCAAGTCCAACAATCCCAACAGTGCTGCCCATAAGAGTTGATCCACACATCCACAGAGGTTTCCATGTGTTCCACCCTCCACTAAAGGCACCAAAAAATCAAAATATTGATCCATATTAGTGTTGACTTTCTGAACAACTTCACCAGCTACTTATTATGACCACACTAACGAAATACAGAAATGTAAACTCATGCTCACATGTTTGATCCAACAATATTTGCAATTATATCCTGGGTACTAGAAGCTTTCTCACTTCAGTGCTTTGATAACAAAACCTTGAACCAATAACAAGAAGCACTGGAGCCAGAGAGCCTCTAGAATTCGGTGTATGGGCATTAGGAATAAGGTCAAAAAATATGTCCTCTTATGAGTCCAATTTAGGAAAAAATAAAATCAAGTTCATGTTTTGGACCATTACTTTGACCTTATCCCCAATACTACGAAAAGATCTATCTTTAGTGTGGTATTTTATTTAGTCTTACTTTTTGACTTCTGCTGCAGATTCAATAAGTCTTCTACTAGTTGCCAGTAACAGTGCAACAGTCAGCGTTGCCTAGAATGATAATTTGTTTAAGGTTTAGAAAACACATTAGGGTGGTTCTACAACAGCCATGTATTTAATCACATAAATAAAATAATATTTTTGCAAATAAGCACAATGAACGTCAATAAAAACAGGAAGCCCACAATGTAAAGTAAGTGTTAATACTTACAGTAGCATCAGTGAGAACATTAGGTGTGTAACCCAGAGGAATGTTTCTGTATTCAACCAAGATTATTAGATAAGTAAAACATTATTAGGCCAAAAAAAACATTAGTGTGTTTCCTGTTGCATGAGAAAAATAATTGGGGTCAGTAGGTTGGATTCTTTTATTGATACAACAGTGGAAATGAGCTTACTGGGAACCCTGTGGTGCATTTGGGTATAAAAAAATATTAGGGTCTGCAAAAATCGGCAAGAAAATTAGGGTCGGTCGCACAACAGAAAACACCCTTATTTTTTTGTTTGGCCTTAGCAAAAACACTGCATTGAGTGCTTGCCTCACCAATGTGAACCAGATTTGATTCCCAAATTAATTGTCCTATGTAAGTAGAGTTGCTTGTTGGTTTTCCTCTGCAAAAATTTAGAGTTCTAGAATCTTTTTGGAGTCAGTGGATAAAGAATCACTGTGTCCATGCTATACATCCCAGCCCTTTTTCAATCAGAGTCCCCTCCCCCTGATTTCCTAAGGCTTTAATACTGTATGCTGAAACAGAAATAGTTCCATGCCAGTTTAAAGCCTGACAAATGAACTCTACTCACATGTTATTCAGAGTCCAGGAATTAAACCTGAAACCCCAGATGTGAGATGCAAGTTTACAACCACTACACGGTCCCTTTTGATTCCTCAAATTTAATCAGTTCTCTTGTAATAAAATGAAAAAATGAATAGTTCCTATTGTACCTTCTCTTAAGTTCACAAGTGGTCACATGATCATAACCTACTGACATAGTACTGACAACTTTAAGCTGTTCACCTGTAAAATATCATAACAAGCATTGGTAATGCCATTAATTAGTAATGAGAGCCTGACTTGGAAGACTGAGCAATCGCTTGTTGAAAATGTGTTGCTTAACTTAATTCCAACCTGCTGTATCTAACAACTCAGCATCAATCTTCTCAGTCAACAGGACATACAGCCCATCTTTGCCTTGAGCTCGTTTCAGTAGTTCTTTTCTTGGTATTGGGTCGTCAGAGTCCCATACATCCAGCTCACAACTAAGAAAGCAAGACAATGCAACAAGAATGGGCAAATAGACTATATTTTAAAGAAATATATGCAGAGTAATAGCACTTGATTTAGAACAAAGTCTGAGGCAAACACTATGTATCAAGACAGAGAAATCAAACAGTGCAAGAATTGAACTCATAAAGGGGTCCCTCAGGGGTTTTTGACAGTACTTAATTTGTTTTGCAATTTCTCCAGCACAGTTTACTATTGTTTCACCAGTGCCATTCTCTATTATTCCGCTAGTTACTGACCTGAGATAAAAAATTATGTTCATTATGTATACTTGATCATTTAATCGTTTTCATACACACCTTTGGGAATTCCTCAAAATCTCCATGGCAGGCAAAGGCACTCGACGAGTAACTAGTACTTTATTATTTGCTTTTGTTGTTATTGTTCTTGTACAGTTTAAAGCGGGCTTCCAAGCTCTCCTTAGAAGAAACATGGTGGTGTTCCTAATGCCTATATTTGTCCTTCAAATATTTAAAAATGCTCGAAAAAGGCTAGAACTGTCATAAAAAATGGGTAAATTCTCGAGTTACTGCATCACATAATAGACCATTTGTCAGATACTATAATTAGAGTGAAAGCGCGGTTTTTACGAAGTAAAATTAGACAAACTCAGGGAGAAATCACTGCAGTTCTACAAGCACGAAATTTAGCAGGCGTTCCTCTGTTGACACATCCGCAAGGGCTGCTGGATAAAACTTAGAGAGTCAATTTGAGAAATAAAATGACTGCAAAAAGTTAACAAAGAGGATTGTAATTTTTTTATCAATGTTTGTATCGATTCCTTGCATTTTTGGTTCAATAAAGCTTTCACAGCACTTGATAACTATATTTATATTCATTTAACTTGGGCTTCCTGTGGTAAAGCTATCCTTGCACCAATAGGGTCCTGAATGTGGTCCTAATCCCATTTCCAAGTTCTCATTTTACCCAAATCCCAGTCCCAACCTGTTGTGCTTAAATTGCTATCACATCCTTTGATTGCTTTCTTCCAAATCCCATTTTCCCAGCCCAAGGTGAATTCCAGCTCCCATTTTACCCCTTCAGGACCCTAATCATAGCACACCCTGTCAGAGATCTGTTACTGCATATGCCCAAAGAAGAGGGGAAGTTTTTTCAAATGAAATCAGTTATATGGCTTTAGATTCAGATCTCAGTACAACCAAGCACTATTTCTTATACAAGGGTATAATGGTAGAGTGATTTTACCTGCTTGTGTAAACAAAGTTGTATAAATAGTGACTAACAGTTCAAGTAAAAGAAAAGAAAACAGTGGATTTCACGTTTAGTACTACGTATTACATTGACAATTCTTTCACCAGCAAAGTAAAATAACTCAAACAAATGCCTCTGACTTTTTTTTTTTTTGTGAAATAATATGCAGACTACATGCATTATTTTCTGTTATAATTAGTTTATTGGTGATGACTTAGACTTTGACTGAAAGATGAATATATCATAAAACAAAGTCAAGCACCCAATGCAAATCTAGCACTCATTTCTTACAAATGTTTTTACATTTCATACTTGAAATGCACACTACTTTTTCAAATTTTAGAACACAATTCCAGGGCTTAAAATAATGGCTTGGTGTCGGACAATGTCAACCCAGAACTAGATCTTTGCATTGCCAGTCATTTTGACCAGTAATGTTAAGCAATAAACAAGGTATGACAGAGCTAAAACTAATTTGGACGGGCATCATGACTGGCGGCTTACCAACGATTATTTCAAGCCCTGAAATTCAATGCTCAAGATAAAATGATTTTGTTGCAAAGCACATTATTAGCATGTGCTCTCACATCAATATTAGACGTGCTATGTGATTGTAGCTCTTGTGCATCATTCAAAACAAAGTATGTTTTTAAGTTATTATTCTGCAGTAGGAGCCGCACCAGATTCTGAACCCTCTCTACCAGAAGCCTTCTTGGTTCCAGAGACAATGTCATCAATACGAAGCAACAACATGGCAGTCTAAAAATAAATAAAATAGAAATGTTACTGTACTGTTCCTGCAATACGAAATACCTGCCATAAAACCCTTTTATAACAAATCATATTGTGGTTCCAGGAAATATCCATACCCCTCCATGGAGAAAAACAGAAATTCCCAAGGGATGGGGGATAGGGGTGTGGTGGTGGGGAAGGGGGGGGGGGGGGCGGTAAGAAGAAAAACAAAATTACAAGTTTTGTATGAGAGAAAAGAAGAGTGGGGGACCTTTTTTTCAAATTTCTTGATGAAGGGGAAAGGAAATTTTCTGGAACGAGGCATTGATAATTAAATAACAAGAGTAGCAGGTACTTTGGTTTACCTCCAGAGCAGTTTTAAATGTTTGGGCCTTAACAGAGTAAGTATCCCAGACTCCTAGCTCAGTCATATCCACTATTTCACCAGTTTCTCCATTTACACCCCATGTGGTGTTCCCTGGAGTTGCATGCTTGGCCTGTTGGTGATAACCCAAGAAGTTACTATCAAGTCATAATTTAAAAAAATATTTATAATAATAATTATTATTTGAGTCTTGGAAATGTAAAAGAAAAACTACTTAATGTATAGGATAGCTTGCAATTATGTGATGTTCGAAGTCAGAGGAAATTTCTTCCTCAGACACTTAAAAAATTAAAAATTCCTTATTTTGCTGAGTTACATTGTGTACATGAGAATATTTCCTAGACTAACAAAACACAGGTGTTCTTTGACAGAATCAATGAAAATTAAAATTAAAAGAAATAGTTTGCATACCCTAAGTGCTGTGAGGGTTCTGATAGTGTTAGCTCCACAGTTTTGTATAAGAGTTCTGGGAATTACTTCCAGTGCTTTACCCACAGCACGGTATGGCCATTGCTGGATTCCAGCTACTGACTTGGACTTCTCGATTAATGCCTGAAATTAAATAAATTAAGTTAACGGCACTGCACAGCACCCAAAAAAAACACTTTGTCCCACCTCCTCTTACCTCAACTAAACCTACTTAATCAGACCCCACACTATCCATAAACCCCACTTCATCCCACAATGCAACGCCTCCCACTACAAGAACTCACTTTAAATCTCCCTCAACCTATCCCATGCCACCCATCAACCCCACTTCATCCCAAGATGGAACACTTCTTACTAACAGACCTCACTTTAAATCTCCCCCACCCCATTAGACCCCACACTATCCATCAACCCTACTTTATCCCACAATGCAACACCTCTTACTTTCCAGCTCACTTTCAATCTCCCACCACAACAAATGTTATATACACTTTTCTGCTCCACTGTTCATCTTATCTTACAACAACTGAACTGCCAATATAACTAGCTACTAACAATAAGAATTATTCCTGCTGACTTACATGAGATAAAGCCATTTCACAAGCACCACCTCCAGGTACAAGCCTTGGATCTTGGATCACATTGCGAGCAACATTCATAGCATCTTGAAGATTTCTCTCAACCTAAAACAAATGGTAAGGTTTAAAATTAAATGATAATGTAAATACAATACATCCTTTCCTATAAGTTCTACCCTATTTAATTATCTATTTCATCTGTTATAGCAGTATAAATTTCTCAAGCACAGGCTTTAAATTCAATTTGTATGAGTAAAGAGAAAGACAATTACCTCATTCAAGATATCTTTGCTTGCTCCTCTAAGTAAAATAGTACAGGCTTTGGGGTTCTTGCATTCAGTGATAAAAGTGAAATATCTGATGGGGAAATACAGCAAAGATAAAAAACATTAAAAAACAATAAATAATGTATTAAAAAAAGAGCAGAGTTTTAAAAAACCCAAACTGAAGTCTTGGTTTAATCTCTGGTCAAGGCACGAGAAGAAGAAAAAAATTAAAACCTGGCACTCTACATTAGGAACTTTGTATCCTTCATGGCTTAGATGACTATGTTTAATGGCAGTCCTGTCTCCAAATTAGGGATGTAAAAGGACCTGCAAAAGAACCACTGGGGATACTAGTGAACCTTAGCCGTAACCACACTGAAGTGCCAGTAAAAGCAATCTAAGAATCTTTCCAATAGACTACTTAGTGTATGAGACATTGAAATTATGATTGTTAACTACATTACAAATAATATTACAACTAGTAGTACTTATGGAAGGAGGCCGAGGGGTGGAAAACACAGGATTATATATACTATGTATGTTGGAAATCAATCTGCATCAACTACCATACGAATTTGCTACTTACTCATCTCCAAATTTCTTTATCTCAAACAGACCAGCACCAGTTCCAACATCTTCTTCTTTAAGCTCATCAGTTCTATTAACAATAGTAGCACCAGTGGCACGTGCAATCCTGTTGTTATCAGTTTTCCTTAGTCTACGGATAGCGGTTATGTTTGCCTTCATCAGAAAATGCTGAGCAAGATCTGTAAGGGTATTTAAGAGAATTATAATCAACAAAAGTCCTGTTTATATCATTATTCATACATAAGTATAAAAGATGCACACCTGAAACGCCTTTTTCTGTAATTACAAGGTCAGGCTTAACAGCAATGATGTCATCACACAGCTTCTTGATGTACTCCTCTTCAAGCTCTAGAATTCGTCTGTAAAATAACTTTCATCAATATACTTATACAATATTTAAGAAAATAGGTTTTTTGCATGCTCTCAGTATTTCAGTAATAAAGCACTTTAAAGTGACAAAAGTTGAAGACCAGTATGTAGATTTCATAAGGAGTTTCAGGGCTGACTAAGTATTGTACCACTGAAAAAAGCACAGATTTATTATAATTACAAAAAGAAAACTCCACTTTTTACAAAGCAGGGTGTACCTATATAGATGGCATCAGCACTGTGCTGTTTACTTAAATACAGCACAGTCCTTGACCAACCAGAGTATGTGTAGTGGGTGAGGTGGTTATATGATCTATGGTTTTATATACCACTTACTTGAAGTCTGTTTCACCTGAGATTTCTAAACTTGTCTAGAAGGTAATGATAGAACAAATTATAATATTAGACTCTGTATATTTTACACATGCACAGTGGACACTTGTCAATTTAATTTATCATTTTTTTATTAGCTTACTTGGCTTTCTCCCTTCTTGTACTCAAGGTTACAGTCCAAAAGCACAATTCTAGGATTCTCGATGCGTCTAAAGTAACAAAAGCATCAAAGTTTTTAGGGTATGATGGATAATTCGTAAACCATAAAGAATGTTATGGGAAGAGAACCTTTTCATTCTGCCATGGGTTACATCCTTGTTGATCATAACACCAGAGAGTACTCTTGAATCTTCTATATCACCACCAGGTACCTAAACAAAATTACACTACAGCATTTAAATAGACCTCTTTGGTTTGGGTGTAATGAAGAAATAAAAAACAAGTGTGTGTGCTTTGTGCAGTTATAAAGCATGCAAGGGTCAGCAGAGCATGAGAGAAGCGTTAGGAGAAACATGACTCATAGCAGTGCTTCTCGACACTTCTCAAGTGATCTGACAATCCTCAAGTGCTTTATAATTCCACACAGCACAACAAGCAAGTTTTTTGTCTTTTATAAATTAATACCAATTACATGAATGATGAAACTGAACACACCAATCAGAACGCGAGATTTAAAACAGTTATTTTCATAAAAGGTTTTACTTTAAGGGTTTTCTCCAGGTTACCGGGTTTCTTCCCTCCACAAAAATCAACTCCTAACTTCGACTATCGGCTGGCTTGCCTCAGTCTTATACATGTGAAAACACTTTTATATTTCCAAGTGAACAAAAGGCAAGTCGGCCGCTAGTTAGTGCAAAACAATAGTTATTCACATTGGTTGACATATTTGGATTCAATGTATAATGAAACTATTGTTTGACAAACCTTTTCTACTTTGGCATAGTTCTTAATATCAATCTCTTTTCTGCCTCCTCTATCAAGAGCAACTGTATTGACAGCATCTAGAGCTATATTGCATGCCAAGTCACCCCTGAAATGATAAATTCTATGTACTTATTGACTGAGTGGGAGGGCCATATGGCCTGACCTAACTCAGTCAATAAGCATTTTATCATATGACCCTCACGAAAATAAAAATAATTGATCTCCATCACATGACTTTTTCCAATGGTTTTATTAGAGCGCGCTGAGCAGGGCGGTACGGGTCATATGATAAATTCAAACATTAAATAAATAAATAAAATAAATTATTAGTAGGGTATGCATGCACAGCTATTAGACTTTGAGAGATTATTAAGTTATTATTATCACCATCATCACTATTACCATCATCATCAACATCATCATCATCGTCATTATTATCATCATCATTACCACCATCATCATATTCATCATCATCATCATCATCATCATTATCACCATTATCATTATCAGCATCATCATTATCACCATCATCATCATATTCATCATCTTCATCAACATCATCATCACCATCATCAGAATCATCATTATCACCATCATCATCACCATCATCATCATCATCATCACCATCATCATCACCATTATCATTATCACCATCACCATCACCATCATCACCATCACCATCATCACCATCATAGGAAGTCTGACTCGGTAGTTGCCTAAAAGAATGGATATACTTTCTAGAATTGGTGCTTACCATTTATTGATAAATTTCGTACCCACTGAACTCCTAATAATTTTTAACATTTCTTCTCTGTCTCCGACATCTACAGGTACACTATATGACATACATGATAAAAAGAAAAGTAAGGAGTAAAATACTAAAAGATCTACAAAGTGAAAAATATTTGTACCAAACTATAGCATTCAATATGAGGAAAATCTAAGAACCAAGAGAAATCCTATAAAAAGAGAGAGACCTAACAGACTCTACTCACATGTGGCCCTAAGTTTGAGAATCAAACACAAGTCCTCAAAGAAAGGAAGAAGGTCCAGTGTACTATCAAATCACCACCCTCAATTATTTCCCAACAGCATTGGGTGAGATTCTAATATCACCTCATATCATCAGTGTCAAAAAATTCAAACATTGCAGCTTCTCCTTCTTGGTTGAGTTTAGCACTGACAATTTTTTTCTTATGAATAGATGTAAAGTCTATTATTGTGTCCAAGGCAAGTGACATGATAACATGAGAACAACTATACCACAAGTAATTACCTGATTTGGTCTTTAAGAATATCAACAAGGTCATCCATTGCTAGGCGATATGCTGTTATAATCTGTGTAGGGTGCATCTGTTGTTCAAGGAAAGGTTCAGCAAAGGACATAAACTCTCCAGCTGTAGGGGGGAAAAAACAATAATTTTAGTGGGCTGGGCTACCTGTGTTAGGCGGAAGGTGGCCTTTGTAGAATCTATTGACATTATAGGACACTTAAATTCTATCAGTAAAACAGTCAACTTTGTCTGAGGGATATATGTGTAAGGACAATTTGAGCAAACAAATCATACAATCAATCACTCAGCAGGTCCAGAGGACTCTATATCGTCAGTACTATCTTACCAAGTATAATGACAGAGGTAGTACCATCACCGACTTCTTCATCTTGGGTTCTGCTTATCTCTATTAATGATTTAGCAGCAGGGTGTTGTACTTGAATCTGAAAGATAAAATATTCTAATGCTTAACACAACTGGTAACTTATATGCTTGTATCCCAGGGGGAGGTACTTTTGGTAGGGGTTTCCGCTGTGATTCTGAAAGGGGTACCTTTTTATGACAAAAGATATAATTTATTGCAATGAGTTCCTGTTTCAATCATATCATATTGTGTATCTTTTTTTTTACGACCATAATTACCAGCTTCAGTCAATATGAAAGTAGAAACCATGAATATGACAGGAAACTCAAGAGGAACTTGAGTGAAATTGCATACCCTGTTTATGACAAGAAGCTTGAAATAATACAGGGGTGTAAACTTTGACTGTTACACTTATATATTTTCTGCACCCTGTTCATTGGATCATCCTCATATAGTCCATATATAGGATTCCCCCCCCCCCTCCCCTCGGGGCTTGTATGTACATTACTGGCCTTCCATGTTCTACCACCCATCACAAAGTGTTCCTGTATTAAATCATTATGATTTAGATTACCTCTCTTAGGATAGCATTACCATCATTTGTCATCACCACACCACCCATGGGATCCATCAACATCTGCAAAACAAAATTTAGTTCCGAAAATCAAATAACTTGCGCGTGTAAAAAAAATTTCGCCCCTCCCCTAAAGGGAGGAAAAAGGAAGTGGAGGGGGGAGCAATAAGGAGTGGTTCTAGGCAGGGTATAATTCAATTCCACATGTGACAATACACATTTCAATCTTTATTACTTTACAAACCTTAAGCATTGCCCTTGGACCAAGGCATGTTCTAATGACATCTGCTATAGTCTAAAAAGAAAGAAATATAATTTTATATTCAAGGACACTGCAGCATCTTAAAAAGTAGGTATAACTAGCTAAAACTAGTGTGAGCTGCGTCGGTGTTTCTAATGAAACAGTAATGATGAAAAGGTAAATTATGCGCCGTCAGTAAGTTTTTTCATCTTTTCACGGTGTATAATTTACCTTTTCATCATTACTATCTTAAAAAGTAGGGTGGCTTAGATTGCAAAATAAGACAGACTACTTTGCAGAAGACTAAAAAGAGGGGGTTGATTCTTACTTTATATTTTGTGGATAATAGCTAAAAGTGTGTGTGTGGTGGGGGTGGGGGGGGGGGGAGGTGGGGAGGTGGGGGCCGTTCTCTACATGACTGTAATTGCAGCTCTATATATCATTATGTTTATAAAATTCCTATGCAATTTGATCAATCGAGATCAGGATTTGCCAAAATTTACTGGATCTTAGCCATCATTAACACCCCTCCCCAGTTTCACAATGTATGTCTCTGCATAACTATTACTTTGGGAATCTATCTATACATTATGCGCCACACACATAAATCTGTTCTGAGCACCAATGTCTCACACAAAGTCATGATCAAGTGAAAAAAGTTCAATAAGTCAAAGAGTCACGCCCATAATTTTAGAGTACAAAATCAAGAACAAATAATTCAAAATTTTATTTTAAGAATATATAAAAGGTAAAAATACACATAACCCTGAATAAATTCAAACTTCTGAGCTGAAAGTACGTAATCCAATATACGAATTTTCTAGTTTTGGGCGATGTCTTTGACTAGAAATTTATATCTTAGGAGTTCAATAATATCAAGATCTTGTCACTTGTCATCCTAAAACAGGCCAATCTAACCTTCCCTATCAATCGAAAAGCATCACAGCACGACCTTAGGCTCAAAGAGGTATAAAAATCTTTATATAATACGATATTAATTGTAGAAATAGCTGGCTTCAATGTACGAGAATTATACACAATGTCATTTTAATGTAAGACTATGTACAAGAATTTCAACCGATTCGATCCAAAAAAATAAACTTTTCGCTATAAATTTTACTTCATTCAAAACCATAAAATTATCAAGCATTTCGAAATACAATAAATCCAAAGGTTTTTAATCTTTCATAGCTTTTTTAAGTAGTTATTTCTCACCTTTGCTGCTTGAACATTAGAAAGCTGAACTTTTCTTCCTGACTCTCTTTTAGTGTTCTGATCTGTAGCAAAAATATCCTCGTTAATTACAATCTGCACCACTATCAGTCTCAAATACGCTTCAGAAATAAACTATATACTTACTAAGAATAATTACGGACATCTTTGTTAGGATTTAATATGGTTTTTCTAAGGTTTTTAGGGTCGAAATTTCACCGGTAAAATTCAATATGGCTCCGGCCTGCACGTGTTGGTTGACAACCAAATGAGTGGACTGGGTGCCTAGTACCTCAAGACGCGAAAGATTGGGAAACTAACGTGACAGACAGACAGTCTTTGCTACTGGCGAGGAATTTTAATTTCTAGGTCAGTCATAGATCGTTTGAGTGCGCAAAGGACACAGTTTACTGGAAATCACTTCCTGAGAGTACCCGAAATTGAGTTGCGATATCCAGTTTTACTTCAAAATTTAGTTTTGTCCATTTAATATAAGTTCCAGATCTGCTTCATTCCGTGAATGAGGAGAGCGCGTTGAAGAACGGGTATTTTATTATCTATGATTGACCTAGCATGTTCGCGTGAGATTCTTAATCATTTGTTATCAAAATTGTCTTACACCTGAAACTCAGTTAGCCGCTAATGAATATCAAGATAATGGCAATAAGTACGTAGAAGAGCGAAGGAGGAAAGACTGAAAAGGAAGGAGGATAGTCATTCTGAAAGTCCTGGCTACGCTCCTGAGATAAGTCATAAAAGAATGAAGAAGGAAAAGAGGGAATAAAGACACAGAAAACAGAAGAGAAGAGAAGGGTTGAAAAGAATAACAGAAGAAAAACGGAAGAGAAGAGAGAGAAGAGAAGAGAAATAGAGGAAGAGAAGAGAAAGGATTAAAAAGAAAAACAGGATGAGAAGCAGATATATCTAGCTAAACTAGTGTGAGAATGAGAAGTATGAGTTCTAGTACCACCAAAAACCTAACAACAGTGGTGATTATTTGACTAATATTTCAAACTAAATTCCCTACAAAGGCCCATTTCTTCACTTCAGACCTCTAAAAAATCACCCAATTCAAATGCCCTGTTCCTATGCAATTTCCATCAATTTGGATCCTCATTTAACATTTTCATCCCCGTTCACAAGAGCCACTGGATGTACTTTGATACTGATGATTCCGCTTGAACTTAAGATTTCTCTTGATAAACTTTTACTGAATTAATTCGCTGATTATAACGGAAACTTTTCCAGCTTAGGATTGAAATGACGACAATGACATAAGATTATGAATATGAACGACTTTACTACGAATCGGGGATTATACGCCATCGAAGTTTTTTAGGATTGCGGTCAGACACTAGCCAAAGGGTCTAAGATCGTTGGAACAAGAAGGTTTATCAATTCCCGTACCGTCTCGAGGTAGGGCGTTTGTTTGATTCAAGCAGATGCTTTAATAGGCGCTTGAGGCGATTTCCCCAGATTAAGAAAATTGTTCTCAATTTTGAAGTTTCAAGTGTTTCAATTAACTTTTAAAAATAACATGAACTAAGCGTAGTTTTTCCTCCCCTTAATATCCGGCCAACAGCTACGGCTTATTTTATTTCAGGAAGCCAGCCATTATTAGTATTGTTCTTTTATGTTTCGGCGTTTTAGTTCATCCGGCAATTGTGTCGTGTAAATCTTTGATCGATGGCTCATCAATTTGTAATTTTCGAGGAAGTTTTCTTATTCGATACAAAGTTACTGCCGAAGAGTCTTCACTCTATTTTCATTCATGAAAACATTGCATTATCTCTAGAGCAATTGGTCACTGAAGTGCTGTGTGGCAGGATCGCAAATCACCTCAGTCACAACACCAGAAGATTTTTCCATGATCAGTTTTAGGAGCTTTTACTTCATAAGCCTGTTTAAGATCTTGGACTGTACCTAAATCATAGTCAAAACTTTTCAAAATTCACTCCCCACATGGCTTTTTAGAGCCAAGATGCTTAGAATATAGCATATATGACCCAGCCTATCCCGACCCTCTCCCCCCAAAAAAGGGTTTGGTGAATTAATACCAAACTCTCAGGATCGATTAGTTTTCGTTTTTCATAATTTTGACTGCCGCGCGATTTTTGCACGGGCGGGGTGTTAACGTTACCAGAATACCGTTATCTTTTCCTACATATCCGCCCTTGACGGTGTCAGCATGGAACGGGGATTCAAATGAAGTTTCGACGATCTGGTTCTGCCTGCTTTACCAACCGGAAAGAGAGAAACCTCCGATCAGTGTCAGAATAAAGCAAATCACTGAGCACACCTATTTTCTCGACTCTTGACACGAGGAAAATATAAAAAGGCCAACGAAACAGGCAGGAAAATTGGAAAATTCAGCAAAATGTTTAACTAACGCCACATATACAGTAAGAATAAAGTCAATAAAAAATATAAACTTTAATGATGGAGCTGAAGAAAAGTTTTTATTTCAAAGACTAACAACGCTCTCTTATCCATATACTTAAAACAGTACTCTTAATTCAAGTCGGTATTGATGATTTTCGATCTAGTTGCGTATTTTAGTGCACACTCAAAAGCGCCTTTTAAATATATCCATTAGAGTTTAGAATTGCGTCGTTTTGTCAACGAGTACTCGAAGAATCCAGATAGCGGCACGAATGCCCGAGTCAAGTCGATGTTAATACTTTAAGGGTTTCCTTCGTTCTATCTTTTTTCAGTACTAGTTTCGCAAAGACCTTTAAGAGCCACTGTTTGCATCAAAAACTTTTAAAGATCATGTTTTATGGTTAAGAGCCTTTGAAATAAGTAGAAGAGTGTTATAACCAAGAGCTGTGGTTTTAACCAAGTTGCCCAGTTATTTGAAACACTTAGATAGAAACGAAAACAGATCAAAAGTATAATATATGACAAGTGCCTCCGTTGACACTTCCCCAGTCATTTAAAACACTTAAGCGGGTAGAAAGCATAAAGACAAGTGCCTTTGAAATATGTAGAACTGAAAGAGTTCAAAGAGGTCAAAAGTATAAGTCAAACCGAAGCCCCTATACGTTCAAGAATGGATTTCTCTATTTGAACAATCATGTAAAGTTGCTGAGAGAATTCTTCTTGTGGGGGAGTACTTGAGCTAGTCACTCCTATACTAGAATACGTCCTTAAAAGTACTTTTGAATATACTTATGTTCGGGGCATCTCCGTACGAGATCATTCACCAATGACACTATTTTTAGCGGATCAATACACCTCTGACGTCACAGTTTATTTTTCAGTAAGAACGGCGACTAGAAAAACATTTTGCCTTTTTGTCGAAAAAAATTCCCACGCTAAAAAATAACATTGGTAAGTTAAAGTAGCGAAAAACGTTCTTTGACAGCAGAATGAGCAATCGAAGTCCATTCATATCCTGAACATGTTATTACATCTGTTTGTAGTAATTTTATTACATGAGTTCTTATCGCGCGATTCAAGTAAAACATCGGCAAGCCTAAGAACACTTCGGCTTTACAGTAACAATGAACTGTCCTCAATGACAGCAACAAAGACTACACAAAATCAATATTACAGCATAAACATTTTAAAGACAGGTAAAATTTTGGGCAGCCACATGACTGATAACATAAGATCCAAAGTATCGATCTTTTGACAATATGTAAGATTTAGATAGGCTTGCGCTTGCGCATTAAGTCAGGAAATATGATCATTTCAGGCTGGGACAATTTTTTTAGAAACTGAACCTTAAGATACGCAATACGGGAAACTGATTTCTTGTTCCTTTTTAAAAAATACCGAACGTCAAAAAACCATCTTTGGCTATTTTTTCCTAACGAATTCGTTGCAAAAACAACTTGATCCATAGACGTTGAAGGAAAATAGCTTTGATCGTATCATTCATGATTATTTCAAATAAAGTTAAAAATATACCAGACAGATAACAGTTACTGACATCCATAACGGTCGATGCCATTTCTAGCCATCCATTATTCTGTCAAATAATACCTACAGACAGCCATTAATGTTACGTCAAAAACTGATTTGATTTTCTGGCTCTCATTTTTCTTTCTTTTCCTTTTTGCTAAACCGTGAACCAATTATTTTTTTAAATAAAACGAAATTATATCAAAAATTTCTTTTTTTCTGATTATGAAATCTTAAAATGTTTCTGAAAGAACTTCCTTTCCTTTTATATTCACGATAAACTCTTTACTTAGCGAAACTTGAAAATACTTACACCTATACACACTGGACCCAAGTGTGAGAAGCGCCACAACCTTCTTCCCTTGTTCCTCCCTACATTACTGAGTTTGTTTTCAACTTTTATTTAACCCACAACAATTGAGAGGTGTGAACGTTGTAGTGTTTAGTGTAGTCAGAGATTACGTTAAGATAAGGGAAAAAAGCTAGGACTAAGAAATCTACTCTGATTCCCGCCACATTGCGTCGAAGAAGCGCACAAAGAATGCGGTCCGTCAAATATAAAAGTTAAGAGACCTATCCTTTCGCGTGTGCCAAAACGACACGTCTTTCTCATTTCAGTTACTTTGCTTGCTTACTAGCACGAGCTTTGTTTTGCAAATATATAGTCAGAGAACAAAAATGCCTGTATTTAGTAATTACTTTGTCTTCACTCAAAGATCCATTAAAGAGCTTTGTTTCCAGTTAAGGTTTCTCTTCTCTTTTTCTCAAAGTGCTTTCTTCCAAGTCATTCATAGCGAACACTGACGATCACACGCCGGAAAGACATTTGAACCAGTGAACAATCAGCGCTCCCTTCAAGCACAGTGAATCTTGAAGTTCTTACGACTCCGTGAATCGAAGTTTTTAGCCTTCGCTTTGGTCTATAAACGCTGCTTCAGTAGTCGTGGTAACAGAATCGAAGTTAATTAACACACGATTGATAAAGAGAATAAATGAAATTGATTTGATTAACAATCTAGTGAAAAACGTACATTGAAAACAACTTCAACTTACTAGACAAAAAACTTTTCATCGATTTTTACCTTCTACTGGAGAACATAGTTTTTTAAATAAACCGTTTTCTCGAAACAAAGTTAAAACAAAACCTGATGCGTCAATGATGCATTTTCTCATTTCGTTCTTTACACCAAGCATAGATTTGTTTGCACGCTAGCTAGACTTTTTATTTGCCACGGCTGTCGATCGTTTGTCATCCCCTCCAAAACCAGGCGAACGGTCTGCACCGCGTCGAAGAGGAAACAATAAAAAAGGTTTATTTTTCGAGTTTTTTTTCCAGGGTTCTCGGGTTTTGGTGCTTTCGTAAAACTTAACAAGCTAAAGTCTAATTCAAACTGAAGATATAACTAGCTAAAAACTAGTGTGAGCTGTCGGTGTTTCTAATGAAACAGTAATGATGAAAAGGTAAAAAGATGAAAAAACTTACTGACGTTTCGGACGCTAGTCCTTCGTCTTTTACTCCGACGAAGGACTAGCGTCCGAAACGTCAGTAAGTTTTTTCATCTAATTCAAACTGTGAGATAGCCGTGCCCTGACTTAGATCAGCCCAGAGGTTGTTAAAGGGTACAATCTGTGATTTAGTATAGCCGTGCCCTGACTTTGATCAGCCCAGAGGTTGTTTAAGGGTTCAATCTTTGAATATATGAAAATCCGAATGGGGCCTTTACTACTGAAAAAACCCTTGCTTCAGGGTATCGATAACATTTTAAGGCTTAAAGGTTGAAATGTCACCCGCAGTCAATATAACATTGCCTGAAAGATACCTTTAATGATTTGATCCAGTATTTGCGTTTACTCTCTTTTTGACGGTGTCCTTCCTTCATGGTGCTGTAGTACGAATAAAAACATTGGAAATAAAAACAATAGAAAAAATTTTAATTCACTTTCTTTAGTTTTTGTCATCCCTGAAAAACCCCTTTGTTTTAATATCCAAAAAGAATACCAGAAATTACTTGATTTACAAAACTTCAAATCGGGAATGTTTCCTATCAGAAAGTTAATTATGAATTTAGAAGAGAAAAGTGTAAATCGACAGCTGGAATATTTTCTCTATCAGAAACACGTACGCTGCGATTATCATTTAGTGTCTCTTTAATAAAAAACACGCCTCCAACCTAAATTTTACTCAACTGAATAAAAGCGTTTTGAAAAAGGGCTCTATTCGTTAAGCGAAGTCTTCCGTTCTCTTATTCCGCTCCTGCCTCATAAACAATTCCATAAGATATCGTGATTAGAGAACTTACAAAAACGTCCACATTTTATCATTAATTTATTGCAGCGCTGTGATACCTTCCTTCTACTTCACTGTATGAGGTCTCGAAGAAATTATTCGTACAATTTGTGGGACATTGTTTCGTCATTATCCATTAGACGAGAGTACAATGATTCTTTACGGGTGTTATAATCTGTTATTTTTGTTACCAAAGCAATCTAACTATAATTGATTACGACTAGAACACGCACCATTCACATGCTTCCCAGCAAAAAAGGACATCGATACGATGAACAAAATGCTTGAATTAACATAAATGAAAAAAGCTCAAAATCTTTTAATTTTAATTATTTTTTTACATTCAATGAATTTTATTGAGTTTGGAAGCTAGAATCAAATTGTACTCGATTTGGGTAGACTTCTGGAATAATACGTCAACCACCATAACACACAACCAAACTTGATTCAGACAGAACTTCATTCGCGGTTTAGATAATCGAATTAAGTATTAAAAGAGAAATTTTTAAAGTGGGAGTTTAACCTAAAAATGTTTCAAGTTAAGCAATTGATGTGTTTCGCTTTAAGTGTCTGATAAGTTTGCCACCAAATATTAGCAAAAAACAGCCGTTCCATTAAGGATTTAAAGACCCAAGATTAAGACCATTATCAAATTTCTAGGATAATAAATCCAACTACGAGAAGTCCCCGAAAAAAAGGCTTTATGAGCTTACGGTTGTATTTGCCAAAGCCGGAAAAATTCATGTCTTCAATAAAGAAAAAAAACCGGCTTAAAGTGGTCAAGGGAAATAATTAATTTAGAATTCCATTTTTCCAAGATCCATAACCAGTAATCTCTGCGAGAGTTGAAAACTTCGTTACTTTAAAATTAAAAAAAAACCAATCAATCAGGCGGTTCTTTTTACGTTTCTATACAGTCGAGTTACATTATTTGATTACAAATATTGACCAATAGTGTTATGGTTTATTAGTTTTTGGAAAATAAGACAATTTTTTTAGGATGTTTGGCGATCGAAATATTTCATTTCATGTTTCGTTATAAGCCCCGTTTACACTGGCGATTTTTGTGGCGATTTTTGCTGCGATTTTTGTGGCGATTTTTGCTGCGATTTTTGTGGCCATGTTCGGGAATATGAAATCTTTTGTCTCATACTTCAAAAGAGACATTTGTCTAAAAAACCTTGGATGTAAATTCTTTATCATGATTTATTATGGACAAAATCACCGAAAATATCGCAGCAAAAATCGCCGCAAAAGTCGCTAGTGTAAACGGGGCTTTATATGAATGCTTTTCGTTCTCGTCAAGTCTATTAACTGAGTTAAGCGACGAAGGCTCTCTTAGGAGTTAATAAAAATAAGAAAGGCAAATAACGCAAGCATATTACTGCAGGTGTTAAAGTCAAACGCTAATTTTCCCGGCTGCAAAAAAACAAAGTCAATAGCGGGAAATAACGTGCCCTAGACTCAAGCTAAAAATATATCAAACCAAAATATATTACATTTTTGACATTTTTTTTAGAATTGTTGTATGAAGGAAAGTTCAGGATGTTGGGTAACTTTATTCTATTAGCTGTTTTGTAATATGACAGTTTTAATGGGTTGATTGATTTGCAAAAGGAAATTTCAAATCAAGTCGACCAAGTAAAAGCTTTAGGTCTTATTAGAAATACAGCATCAAATTGGTTAGAACTATCTAAAGGTGAAAAAATACTTCTCAGAATAAAATCAATTACTGTTCGCGTAGGAGAAGCTCTTGATTTTCACCTGTTCCACGCAAAACAAAAGCAATTAAGACGCTCCGGAAATCGAAATTACTATATTACTGAACGACGCCCTATGGTGAATATACTTATCTTCTTAATCCCGTGTGAGGTATAGATACATCAGAGCTGCCAGCAACGAACGATCAGTTGCTCGGCCAAAGGCATGCAAGGAAACTAGTCACAGATAGAGCAACACTGTTTTAAGTCGTCGTAACGGAGTAAAAAGAAAGAAAAAAGGCTTCCCAATAATGTTTTTCATAACTAGGATAGTTCTTGTCTCAGTTTTTTTGTTAGTCCTAGGTCATTTTTCGCGGTCCTTGCCGTTAGAGAATCGTCGAAGAAAAGATGATATCGATTCGTTTTGGAGAAACCAACTCCTTACACCAGAATGCCAGGGAGACGATTGTATAAGGAAAGGAGAAGCAGCGCAAAGAACATTCTCTTCGTGTCCGTTAGGAGCGCCGTGCACCCAAACGCTGGAAACACAAGAAAAGAGAAATCCTTGCCTTACGAAAAGATGTCAGGAAAGTCAACACACCAAGCGGATGAAGGAATGTCAACAAGATGAAGAATGTAACAACAAAAGAAGTAGCAAAATAAATAGAAGTGACAAAGAAAAGGAATCACTGGGATGTCCTTTAGGAGAAAACTGCGAGCGGACAACATTAGGTTTCAATAATGACAAATCTGATATTCCTTTTACAAGAAGCAAGACGAACCAAGTGTTACAGCGAAAAAACCGTTTCACTCAGGAAAAGGAAAAGAGGAAGGAGGGGAGGCATGAAAGAAAGTAACGCCAAGAAAATGGGAATCCAATTATCTGATCAACTTTCTGGTTGTCCGCCTGGACTCTGGTGCAACAGACAAAGTGAGAAATCTGAGGACCAATTCAAGTGTCCTCCGGGATTGTGGTGTAAAAGAGGTTTAGATCAAAGAGATGCCAGAGAGATGGGGTTCCAATCATCTGATCAACTTTCTGGTTGTCCGCCTGGACTTTGGTGCAAGCGACAAAGCAGCAAATCTGAGGACCAATTCAAATGTCCTCCGGGATTGTGGTGTAAAAGAGGTTTAGATCAAAGAGATGCCAGAGAGATGGGGTTCCAATCATCTGATCAACTTTCTGGTTGTCCGCCTGGACTTTGGTGCAAGCGACAAAGTAGCAAATCTGAGGATCAATTCAAGTGTCCTCCGGGATTGTGGTGTAAAAGAGGTTTAGATCAAAGAGATGCCAGAGAGATGGGGTTCCAATCATCTGTTCAACTTTCTGGTTGTCCACCTGGACTTTGGTGCAAGCGACAAAGCAGCAAATCTGAGGACCAATTCAAATGTCCTCCGGGATTGTGGTGTAAAAGAGGTCTAGATCAAAGAGATGCCAGAGAGATGGGGTTCCAATCATCTGATCAACTTTCTGGTTGTCCACCTGGACTTTGGTGCAAGCGACAAAGCAGCAAATCTGAAGACCAATTCAAATGTCCTCCGGGATTGTGGTGTAAAAGAGGTTTAGATCAAAGAGATGCTAGAGAGATGGGGTTCCAATCATCTGATCAACTTTCTGGTTGTCCGCCTGGACTTTGGTGCAAGCGACAAAATAGCAAATCTGAGGACCAATTCAAGTGTCCTCCGGGATTGTGGTGCAAGAGAGGGCTGAATAAAAGAAAAGCTATGAAGTTGGGATTCCAGTCACCTGATCAACTTTCTGGTTGTCCGCCTGGACTTTGGTGCAAGCGACAAAGTAGCAAATCTGAGGACCAATTCAAGTGTCCTCCGGGATTGTGGTGTAAAAGAGGTTTAGCTGAAAGAGATGCTAGAGAGATGGGGTTCCAATCATCTGATCAACTTTCTAGTTGTCCACCTGGACTTTGGTGCAAAAGACAAAGCAGCAAATCAGAGGACCAATTCAAATGTCCTCCGGGATTGTGGTGTAAAAGAGAGGACCTCAGTGAAACGACTCCACCTAAGTTTGAATAAACTTTGCTTTTTAGAACAATAAAGGAAAGTGGAAGGAAGGAAAAGCAATTGAAATTTTCTCTTAAACTAAGTGTTGACGTTACAATAACTAATTACGGACACAGTCATTTACACTGAACAAGCAAGTCCATCACCGCATATCAAAAGTAAGATAATTTAGTTTATTACATATATTCATTCTACTTTATTGTAGATCTGAAAATACAGACAAATAGTTTAGTAAATAACCTCAAGAAATAATATAAAATGAGAAATTACTTGAAATAAAGAGAATAATAAAGAAAGCGAATCTTCGCGTTGGACGAATACACGGTAATTAACTGTAACTAGATTCCATTTGCAGCTTTGTTCAGGAGAAAATGTTGAATAATCAATGTTAAAACTTAAATCAAAGATAGAAAAACAGAAAACAACTCATGCTCGGATGAATAAGCTACCGGGTAAAGTTATGGGTATGTCTAAAATGGTGTAAAACAGTCTATTCATGAGATACTATTACTAAATGATGGTAAATCAATTAAATTAAATGCTAAATATTGGGGCTTTTTCTAGAGTTAAAAATTAACGAAACATCAGATATCAGATTAAATTATTGATAGACATAAAATAATAATAAAAGCCACCAAACTGATGAAGCCTGAAATTACTCTATAAATAGCTCGGTAAAAACTTACTTAACTATTATTCATCGTGTTTCGGGTTCTCTGCGAGAATTAGCTGCTCTATTTTAACAAAGATGTTCCTTCTGAAATGAAAAGGGGGAAAAATCTTTTTTTTTTCTATCGAAAATTACGATTCTTTCTTTCCTTGAATTGTAAAATGGCGGGGGAAGGGGGGGAGGGGGGGACGCAGTAGCGTCCTATTTTTTTGGCGGGAAAATCATGGCACACGCGCGCTTTCCTGTTGGCTGGAAAACTAAAATACGGTCAGATCAAATAACCATAATTTAATTAAGATAAAATAACTTTTACTAATTTGTTTGCTCGCCCAAGCTATATTCCATAGGCACATTGAACTTTTAAATTTGATCTAAATTTTTATCTTGCCTCTGTATTTCCAAGAACATCTTTAAGTTTTGTTTAATGTGTCTTGCAGCGCATCACTTTTGATTTCGGGTATGATACTACCATATATATTTATGAAATAACTGCTCTAAATATCTCGTACTGATTGGTTGGGAGCGCGTGCTCTATGAGAGCACACGGCACGCGCGCGAACAATCCGTTTCGTCATTAATGTAATTTCATAAAAGAAATAAAAAACTTGCTTGCTGTACTGTATGGAGTTATAAAGCACTTTGAGATTGGCAGATCACTACGCTACGCGTCGTGCTTCTCCTAACACTTCTCTCGTGTTCTGCCAACTCCCGCGCGCTTCATAACTGCACACAGCACGCGCGCTCGTTGTCTATTTCTTCAATACATATATACATACAAACCGTTCTTCGAAGCAAGGATGGTGATCCTCAGTCCAGTTTTACCCATGTCTATCGTAGTTTTGGTACTAACATACCAGTTTGTTTGAGAACAAAGCAAGAAGTCCCAAAAACAAAAATGGCACTTTTTATACTTTTAATTTATTTGTGCGAGGTACAACATCTCCTCGAGTTGTTACACATGATAAAACTATGTACAGTTACTACTGAACACACATGAATTAATCTTAATTGTAATATCTGTTTCAAGGGAAAGGGCACGGAGAGAATAGCGGCTTTGCACCGTTAGGTGACGGCAGCCATGACAAGAGGCACGTGTCCTCTTTCCCAAGGAAGCTGAATTCTTTCTCATGTAAATCAGATTAGATTGTTCCAGCCTCCTGTCATGGTTTCCATTAAGGGAGGGTGCAAAGCCTCTATACTAGCTTTTCAGTGCGGCAAATTAGGCAGGATTCGAAAGAGGTAAAGACATTTTTTAAAGTTTTGTTTGTCTGCTGGTAACAGCCCTTAGCCTTTTGTTATCACCAGTCTCTCATTATGCGAAGAATTTTTCGGTTCGATGCCATAACTCGAAGACTAAGAAAAAAACAAATGACGTCCACTCTTAAATGTTCATGTGGTTTCCACTGTGGTATTATGCATACCATACGATCAAAGTCGAGTATAATGGCAAACTATCCATAGTCTCTAATTCATAAGAAATAGTATGGTACAATATTGTACATCATAAAAACTGAACTGGATTCAAAGTACTGTTTTATGAAAACTAGAGCTTAGTCTATAAATAGCAAACTACATCTTCGTTCAGTATTAAAATATAGATGTCATATCAATAAGGCTAGTAACAAGTTATATGAAACTAGTATAAGTTTTAAGTGCTACAGATCTATCAGCTGCCCAACTGCTGGAGATCTTGCAGTAGTCATTAAATTGGAAGGGGTGTTTTCTGACTGTTCATAAGCGTCGTAAGAGGGCGAGTGTGTTAGGCTTGTTCCATTGACAGTTTCTGGTGAACCGCCTTGTGAACCTTTAAAAAGAAAAAAAATTATTAAAGTGCATATGACACGAAAACATTTTAATGTTAAAAATGTGTATTTTATTGGCATTAATAAAAATATCATGGTTTAATTTGTTTCTAAAACGTATTTCTCTAGAAATTCAAGAAAATTTAGCACAAGTCGTGACGTCATTTTGTTTACAAGTCTCCAGATTTAGTTGCGAATACACGAAATATGTTTGAATGTAGAATCTTAATTTCAGGTAGTACACTTTTCAGTTTCCCAAAATTTGGAGAGTACTAAGAAAGTTATCAAATAAAGCCCAAAAGAATATGCCTTTTGTTGTTATTCTATACGAATTACAATTTATATTTAGTGCTTTACTACCGAATCTAGAAGAAGTGTCAACAAGTTGACGTCACAAATTGGGATTAATTTTCTCAAATATCTCAAGAAATAAGCTTTTGAAACAAATTTCATTTCGATATATTTATTATTACTAACAAACTGTACATTTTAGACGGTGAAATGTTTTCGTGTCATATACACCTTAAGAAAGTGACATTCGCCAGTATGAGTGGGAAACGATACGGTAAATTAGTATAACAGCAATGTAAGTGTACCGCAGCATAGTGCAGTTGTTGTACGACTGTGAAAAATTCACTGCAAGAACACCGCCATGACACGGCAAAGAATACGCCAGACCAATCACATTCCACGAGAATTTACTCTCCATCCAATCAAATACCCGGAACACGGCATAGACACGGCGCGGATACGATCACGCCAAGGTCAGGGCAGTGCCAGACCAAACATATTGCGCATGAAAAAATCAGCCAATTAAAATTCTAGAAAGCATCACGGTCACGGCGAACCCCGTGCTTACGGCACTGAGCTTTTCACAGTCATACGAAAACTGCGCTACGTAGCCATACTTACGCGTCGTGATTGGTTGAATAACTGGAAGACAATGGAGGTTACATTTGAGATTTTGGTGCTTGCTGCAAATAAAGTGCCGCAATATAAAAATGCGCGACTTTGTCAGTCGTTTGGAAGCTTACTTTTAGGAATCCGAGGATGGAAAGGTGTGTTTTGGACAAGAAACGAGGAATCCATACTTTCGTCTGAAAATAAGGAAGGGAATTAGTAGTTTTTTCTGGAAGATATTCAACAACATTTACAAGTTTCTGTCTCTTACTTAAGAAATTGTCATGGCTGAGTCTACGGTCTCCAGATATCGGTTAGCCCTGCAGTTGAAAGAAATGTATACTGCTTAGTAATACAAGAAGTCATAAAAGCACTTTTCGTATGATGATTAGTACGTAGCTTTTTAAGGGCTTTTATTCTATTCTGCACCAAATATAAAGTGACAAAAATCAGACTATCCAATCATAACACTCGAATACATACAGAACTATTTTCATAGACAATCTTAGGCCCCGTCTACACGTATCCGGAATTTTTTGTATCCGCAAATGGGTTGCGCCCACACGTGTTCGGACATTTTTGTATCCGGAAATTTTCGAAAACGGTATCCAGAGTGGAAATTCTCGAATACGTTTCGAATACGGATACGTGTGGACGGTCGAATCCGCAAATTTTCGACGTAAAAACGATCTTTCGCATGCTCAATAAGAAAAACTATCCGTCAAAGGACTAGGCAGTAGCGTGCATCAGGGAGGACCAAGAAATTTCCGGATACGTATAGACAGTGAAAACGATTCGAATACGCTACGTGTGGACGCGAACATTTTCGAATCCGCAAAAATAAAGTTGCGGTTATAAAGGCCTTAGACACAAGAGTTTCCAGAACGAAATAAAATGTGTTCACCTTTGGGCGTGGTATGACTTGACATCCAGGAATCCTCGATTCCATTCTGATCACTCGCCGTAGATAAAACTGTAGAACGATTTCCAAAGTGTTCCACAGTTGGACTAAAATCGTGTTTAATGTTCAAGTCTTTTGATATCGACTCGCTATACTCGTCGCCCAACCGTGTGGTGCCAGGATCTGGAGTTCCCTTTGGGGAGTAAAAGGTCTGGCCTTCTATAGGAACACCAAACTTTGTGGTTATATTATCATGTTGCACATCAGGGGAGGCCATAGGAGAATCTAGAGTGAATACCCGGTGCAAAGGGGAATTGTCGAGATTGTCATCTTTCTCGACTCCGAATGGAGACTTGAGAAGAAATCTTTCACTTAGCATCGACAAAGGAGTCGATCCATTACTGGGCGTTTCAGCGGCTTCTCTAGTCGAACCTTTTGTTAATATTTCCAATGAGGATATCGCTGAAGTCTCACTATTGAGAGGTTCTAGAGAACCATTAATTCTTGTTGTTGTAAGGGGTGAGTCTGCCCCAGTGACACTGGTTTCCAAGGCGACAGGAAAATCAGTGGTAGGGAGTACCTGGAACAAGGTAACAAACAGAAGAAATGAAATAAGAGTTCGTGTTTTGAGTTGCCTGTGGAAAAGACAACGAAAAACTCATGTTCTCACCTGTGCTTGATCTGATCTTTTTAGCTGTAACGTTTCCATAGCAACACTCCTGGTGGCTGAAGTACTCATACTTCCATTACGTTCTTCCACCCCAGGACTTTCTAGGTCTGTCTTGGATGCGCCACGTCCTGGTGATGAGTGCATGAAATCGTAGCGCTGTTGCGCTTCTTTGATTTTGTTCAACCTGCTCATTAAGTCAGAATCCTTCATTTTCTTGAAAGACCTCTCACTTACAAGATTTTCTTTCAACGGGTTTTTCTCACTGCTCTCGAAATCTTCATTATCACTTATCTCCAGTCCTCCAAATGGGGAGTTCTTTTTATCCAATCGGTGATCCACCTCATCCTCCGATAGTATCAAACTCCCGTCTACATCATGCTCTATCGTGGGCTCAAAAAGACTGATCTGAGGGCTGGGCTTACATGCTGCAACTTCATCAACACGGCTATTCGCTTGGGTGTGAGAACCAAAACTTGGAGACGCAACAGTTAAGGATGGTGTGTTGAAATGACTAAAGGATGACGTAGTAATCCTTTGACTAGGTATTTCTATTCGATTGATTAGTTTTTCGTTGCTTAACCGTAGCTTTTCCTCTAAAGCATCGCTCAGCATCACTCTTGATGCTGTCGAAGGCGTGCCAGTCTTTTTAATTGAATCTGTCCAATTTACTTTACTAGGTGTTCCACAAGGCTTGGTTGTTGGCCCTTCATTATTACTTTTTAAAGTGGTGTAAAATGGCGATAAACCTGCCGCTGGATTTTCAGATCTTTTCGAAGTCCTCCTTGGTTAATGGAGTAACGAAAGAGAAAGGAGTTAACAATGTCGGCTCATGAAGCTCCAAAATGCCGTCGTCCTCGCCACCCTCAGACACACGTGAAAGTTTTGGAGTTTCGAATGCAAAAGGAGACAACAACAATTCATCCTTGTCGAACATACTTCCATTTAAAGCCGATTTGGACATCGGGGAGTCCATGTCGTGTAAGTGCGACGCTTGTAGCATCTTCGAGAAAGGGCTACTGAGTTGCTCCTCAGGGGAGGGAGGGAAGAGAGATGTTTTTACTTTTGCTACACTTAATGGCTCGTTCGTTTGATTTAGGATTGTTTCTAATAGTCTACCAGATCGATCTAAGGACTTGGTTTCTGAATGTTTCTGTTGTGACATTGTTGAGGAATGTTTTAATGTGTCATCGTCGTCGTCATCATCGTCACGATTATGTGTAGCGGAAGATTTAACTGGCGACGGAGCTAAAAAATAATAATAATAGGAAGTAAACCCCAAGCGAGACAGGATAACATGAATAAATATTTAAGCGTGCATCCTTGACTTTACAACAAAATGAAAAAGGATAAAAAAGCAGATGAAATTTTTCAGCGTGTCACAGCAAAACTAAGGGAAGCTGGGGGAAAAAACCGAGCGCCTCATGGGAAATGATTCAATACCGTTCCATATTCAAGTCAGATGTTCTACCACTGAGCTACAGGAGACTGTTAGTTAGCTAATGGACAGTTTTGTCGTGATACGCTGAAAAATTTCAGCGAAATGATTCTACTTTTCGATCTTAAAAGAGGTTACCATATTTTTCCTTTGGTGCTGGAGTACGCATGAGGAGATCACGTGATACAAAAGCAGTCTCATCTATAATGATAGAATAGATGCAATCAGTAACAGAATTCAATCAAAACACACAAATGAAATGACGAGTTAATATCGCATGCATTATTACCTAGTGCTTGCATTGGATCATCGATTGCCTGAGGCTGCAAGAACAAGGAAGAATGACAATTAATGGGATGAAGTTCGTAAAAGCCAAAAAGCTACTAACGTGGGGATTATGGTAAGAGCAGATTTTGTGTACCACAGCATACGGCATAGTATGACACAAAAATCATTGATTGGCCGTTAGCTTACACGTGGTGTACCTGATGTTACGATCACCAAAACATCACCAATACGTTTGGTGATCAGACCAGCGTCATTACCCAGAGTCTTTTTTTGTTTTGTTTATCAGTTGCACATGAGAAGACACATGAATATGGATCCAACTCAAACTAAGAATCTTATTCTAAAGAGAATGACATGTGGTCTGAAATGGGAAAACATTACGCCTAAGTTGAAGTGGTCTATCGAGATGCTGTACCTTTGGAGTGCTAGCTCGAGATGATGACTGGGATGAGCTACTTGAGGCAGAATTGGGTCGGTCTGATGACATAACACCAATGATCTGATGAACATATAAATTAATAAATTAATTGAGAAATGGTGAAACGGAGGAAGGAGGAAGGATGGTAGGGAGAAGGATGTAAGACAAGGAAATAAAGATAACAACTTTCATTAATTGTGCATCACGGTATGAGCATATTATACAGGTGTGATAGGAATAAAAGCTTCAGTATTGAAGTTTAAGCTGAAGTGCAAAATCACTAAGGCACACCCCTTCACTCTTTCTTCACATTCACATGTAAACTCTCTCTCTCTCTCTCTCTCTCTCACCTGATTTGCAACATCAGTGACTGCGGAGCCTTTATTGGGATCAAGATCTTGGTCCGTCCTCTTTGAAGGACCTTTTGATGCTTTCTTGCGAGGCTCTGTTCTAGTCAAATGGCCTTGTCTTAGTACCAGACGCCATTGTCTTTGAAATAAGTCTACTATTAGCTGCTGGGGTAAGAGGTTTCTTAGCTGATGCAGATATACCCTTATGAAACACTCCTTTGTTGGCTTGTCTTCTTTTAGACTGATGTTTCTCAAACTCGCTAACCGTGGTCTTCGGTTTAGGAATATGTGACGGTATTTCCATTCTCTTGCCACTTGATGGCTCAATGCTGCAAAGAGAGTAAGATTTCATAATGATTTCTAGGAAGAATGCTGGATGTTAGAATGCAGAAATGAAAGATACTGTACTTACAAGTCAGTCCTATACACAGTTTGCTTGGTATGAGCTGATATCATAAGGAAAAAGATACACAGTAAAGAATGAACAATGGTTACAATAAACTAACTACAATAGACCCTCTTACCTTGGGTATATAATGTTTTCCAGTTTCAGATGGCACAGTACATGTCAAATATCTTCTCTTATAAAACCATTAAACAAAGGAATAATACTCTAGGGAATGACATGTACATGTAGCTTGAAATGGGAAAACATTAAGCCCAAACTGAAATAAGGTCTATTCTTGATCCTATATAGTAAAAAAATTATAATCTTTTCATTAATCCTAATAGCATTAGAATAGGAACATTCCATGCTAGATAAAACCCTGTTGATATGGGATTTTAAACTACCTTGATATTTTCTTCCCTGAAGTGATTCCGTCCAGGAACTAACAACATCTGGCGTGGAATCTGTAGACATAATATTATACGATATCATAAAGAGAAGCAAACAAGGCTACAAATCATTTTTATGAAAGGCAAGTCATTTGTAAGGCCGGAGCCCTCTTTGACCTGTAAAAACCCAGGTGTGGCTGGTCAATTGTTCAGCCAAGGCAAATCATTTAACAGTCAAGTAATTAATCGTTTTACTGGACATTTAAATTGTCCAGGGACTGACAGTTATTTACAGCCTTGAGAGAAAGATGTTAGATGATAAGATATAATTAGCATGTGGTTCATACCTCCAACTGGTGTTTTTCTTAAGGAATCTTGAAAGGATGAGATTCTATGACTGGCTGGGGTTTCTGCAGCAGTAAATGAGACTGGAGGAGTAGCTGGAGCTAGACCTAGGCCAAGATTCTACCAAAAATGAAAAGATTTTGGAAATCACTTGCTAGGTTTATAAATGCACAAATATTCCCCTATGATAATGAAAACCTTTTGGATAATAACAATAATATCAAAATAATAAAATATAAAAATCAATTTTTTAAATTTTCTTGAGTAATCACAAAGCAATGACTCCAAGTTGGACTTGAAGGCCATCCTGTGTTCATTTGAGCAAATCTATGAAAGGTTTAATCAACATTGAATTTGTCCAACATCTGTTTTGATTTTTCCAAGAAATTTCACTACACTACATTTGGTTATAATAAACACTTGAAAATTAATATGTATTCATGTATTACCATGAAGAGAAAATGTAGTCTTTGATATTGGGAATTTTTAACAAAGCTCTTACAAATGAGTATGGCTGTGGTCCATTGGTGCCTCTCCTCAAGGCCATGTCTTGGTATATTATAGTCCTCAGCTTTTCTACTGATTCTTTAAGTTCAGGTATGGTCTCATTTGACAGCGTTGACCTTGTAAAGAAAAAAAGATAATTTCATTAATTCCTAAAAATGTACACAGTTTTTAACAACTGTTTGAAAATTTATAGCTAGGTGTAGCTCAGTGGTTAGTGTGTGGAATTCAGAGCTAGAGGTCCATGGTTCAATCCTCAGGATTTTCATGTCTTTTTAATTCCTCTCTAATCTATGTAGCCTCAGCTTTGAATACTCTTAAAACAGAGCACTGATGGAGAGGAGGGGGGGGGGGGGGGTAAAAATGCACACTGTCAACTCCCTGGAAGACCTGGAAGACCAACTGCTATACTAGCTTAAGGGACACTGACATTAAATAATGCCTTTACTGTACATTAACCTCTAACTACTCTATCATTGTCTTACATAAGGGAAATTACCTGAGAGTTTCAGTGTTTGATAGGAGAGACTGATGAGTGTGGACATCATTCTTTATCTTTGGTGAACTTTCATCAAAACTTGGCACAGAGTCTAGTAAACAAATATAATTATGAGAGTCAGCCTGCAGCAATAAAAAAGTATTCAAACTGAAAGAACTGGCAAACAAAAGTTGCTAAATTTTGTGTCAGTCCTTCATAGCCATACCTTGACAAATCTTGTCTCGAAGAAGCCTCAAAGATAGGTTCCAGAGTTGAACAAGACTGAATAAAAACAACCAATATTTTAATTTAACTTTCTTAAAAAGTAAAAGATTTTTCTATAAAGAATTTTGTTGTTTAGATTACTGCTATTTCCAGTTTAGCCGGTGCGATTTGATGAATCCAAATGCTTCTCAACCCAGTGAAATTCAGCAAGTGGTACGCTCAACTGGAAATAGCAGTAAGGCAAAGAAATATATTACATACAGTACCTCAATAGATTCAGCTTTCCACCTACGTATGTGTTGCCAATTTTTTTCTAAAAGAAAATATACATATATTGACACAGCCTATTTAGTATTCAAAACTAGAGGTTTGACTAGTGCTTTGTCTTACCATTTGGAGCTCTCTTTCACACTCCCGAAACAAGAGATCAGGAATCTAGAGACACAGAGAAATGAGTACCATTAATTGATATACATGGAGCTTATCATATACTAATCATATGCTGTAACTTTTTCTACTAGTATGGACTGACACACACACACACAGTAGTAGACCATGAACAGAGTTCAATCCCTTAAGTGAGTATCAGGTTACCTTGACTACAACATCAGTAGCATCCAAATGGTGTTGATTAGCTTGCCCTTCAAGAACTGCTTCTACAACTTCTCTCTATTTAAAATGTAGTAATCCATTATAAAAATGCTTGACAATAAAATTTTCTCCCCAATGCTTCCCATGCATGCATCAGAATCATGCTCAGTCAGCATTACCATTGAAGACTGGACTGGTTAGTTATATTGTAATGTTTAAAATGTGTAAAAAATTGTCTTACCTGTTGACCATGTTCTGAATGAAATTCCTCAAACCCTCTCCATAAGCCTCTAACCTGAATTAAAATGAATGATGCTTTATTATACAATATTGCTTACCACCTTATTTTATGATTAAAAAAATGGTGAATGAAGTCTCACTTTTTGAAGTTGTTGTGTTCTTTTTATGGCATCTGTTTCCTTTTGATATTCATGATTAGCCACCAAGCTAAAATTGAAGAATAAAGATGTTATTGCAATTAAAAAAAGCCTAAGAACACTTTCAAGAAAGGATATTCTCTAATAAACTAACATAATAATAATGTATCATAAATAAATAGTAAAATAAATAGCTGCTCAATGGCTGCTAACCAGTCAAAAGGACAATAATGTATCAGGGGTAAAATAAACAGCTGCTCAATGGTTGAACATGATTTGATCTACTGTACCACACTAGACTGATCAACATTTCACTAGTCAATAGAACAATAATTTATCAGGGGTAAAATAAACAGATGCCCAATGGTTGAACATGATGACCTACCACACTGGACTGATCAACATTTCACCAGTCTGGCCAATGACAAGAGCCAATTTTGGCCTAACATTGTCTATTAACTGACCACAACTTTGAGCCCTGGATTTAGAGAATACACCATACAAAAGGACCAAATAACAAGAGTATGCAGAATATACTCAAGATAATACTATCATGAGCCTATTTTATTGCATCTTAGCTTGGACAAATTGAATTAATTGTTTTTTACTTACCTTCTAGCCATTTGCTCTCCTTTGTATTTCACTTCACCTTTTAACTGTCGCTCCAATTCTTTAATTTTCTTTTTCAGACTCCTATTCTCTTTGGTCAACTCACTAACAGACAGGATATCATGCAGAGACAATAATTTTAAAAAACATCAAAAATTCCATAATTTGAAACAAAATGATGTTATGCTTCCATACACTGCAGTGCCAGTTTATTGATGTATGTAAAATAATTATGATTATTAAAGTAAGTAATCCATGATAAACTTACATGGCAAATGCTTTCCAATGCTGCTGGACTTCTATAGAGTATTTTGTTAGTTCAAAAAATCTTGAATTAAGAAAAAAAAAAAAAAAATGAATAGATCGATCATATAAACAGAGATTATCAAATGTTAAAAGCTTGATATAATTTTGGTTCATGACTTTCCATATTAAAATGCAAACAAGTGAGTCCACAATTGAGTGAGCAATATGATATGGAAAATGAGTAATAATAGTATGTTTATTGCAAAGTTAGGATTAATAAAATTCACAGTGTTTACAAATACTGTGAAGTGGTATTATATAACTTTACTATGAAGGTTTTTATTCATGATTTTATCACAGTGATAGTGATCCTATTCAGCAATATTGTAGGCTGATATTCAATCCCTGGGTATGATTATGCATAGAGTCTGGTTAAGACCTGCTTAATGTTTAACATAGGAGTGTAATATAGGAGAGGGAAACAGCGTTAATAGTGAGTGGGCTGCCAATTTTTCTGTTGAGAGAAGGGGTTTTACAATTAACCAATTTGAGCCTTTCAAAAAATATGGTGGTGGGTGGGTCAAAGCAAAAAGAAAACATGGCATACCCACTGTTGCACCAGCCTCTCTCCCTTCTAACTCACTAAACAATGACTGGTCCATCAGGTACCTTTTTCTATGTATTGCTGTTTGAACTTGGTAAGACTTGGACATGACTTGAGTAAAACTGTGATTATGAATGGACTTGGATGGAAAAGGGGGTATAGATACATGCCTACCTGAAGAATAGTCAGAGAAATAGAATATTTTATAATTATCTCTAGATCATTATCATTGAGAATCACAGGTGGCGTAGCAGTGAGAGTACTCGCCTCTCATCAATGGGACCCAAGTTTGAATCCCACCTGGTTTGGTGTTGTATGTGAGTCTAGTTACTACTTGGTTCTCTCCTGTGTTTTGAGGGTTTTTTATCCAGGTTCTCCAGTTTTCCTCTTTCCACAAAAATTAACTCCTAAATTCCAATTGGATCATGGAATGAGGGCCACAGGGTTGTCAGCCTCTGGCTATTAAGTGCTACCCTTGTAAAAAAGGACAGTTCTCTTATTCCTTTCGTCTTTTTTATCATCATCATTATGCCTGTGTGGCTATAGTAGGTCTTACACAAAGGACCTATAGATTTCCATAATCATTTCACCCAAACAACTTGGTCCATATTAGAGGCATAAAATAGCAAACACAAACAACGAGAGAAGATTTCATTAATACACCAATAAACACCCAGATCTAGTAATTATAAGAATTTTTATAATGTTCTCAAACAGACAATCTTTCTTACTATGATCTCTTAGCATGACCACTGTTAAAACATAACTTGAAAAAACCAGAAGAAATTGATAGAACCTGTCTCCTAGTAAGGAAATAAAAAACTCATTAGTCTTTTGTGGCTTATTAAAGTGATTTGGTGTTAAAATGTGAGTCTTTACAATCACACATAAATCATAACAATTTTTTTTTTAATATTTTTAAATTTCCTTTACCAGGGATTTCTGTTTTGTCTACTTGCCCCCTTTGTTTAATTTGTTGTGAAGCGCGATGAGATTGGAAGGGGCCGCGCTATTTAAGAACATCTTTATTATTATTATTATAATTACCTCCAGGAGAATGAAATAATGATTGAACTACTCTTGGCAAGTAGGCATCTTTCTCTTCCTAAAAAAAAACAACAGCTAGCAAATATTCTTTCTAATGTGTGGGTGGGCAGTACACTGAGAGTAGCGGTAGTTTTTGTTGTGTTGCTGTGATTATTCTGCAAGTTCTCAGTGATGAGTTATTGTATATTAAAAACGTTTTTCAGTTATTCTCTAATTTTATAGTTATAAGTTACCTTAGCAATTCTAGAGACCCAATTATAACAAGTTTTCCTAAACTGTTGCTCTTCAACTTTGTTCTTGACCGGCCAACAATCCCTGATTTACAAATATATTAACTTAGTTAAGGTTTCTGTTTGTACAATGTAGTATGTCACATTTACAGCGGAGTATTTTTGTACCATTTGTACCACAAATGTTCATATTCATAAAGAAATTTGTTTTTATGACATCTGTTAGGAGACTCCTTTCTTACCTGAATTCTTCATAGGTCATCTGGGGATTAATCTTAGTAAACAAGAAGTGCATAACAACCTCCATGGCTTTTTTGTTTGGTAGTGCAAACATATCCCTGAACAAGCACAACAAAATTTGAATAATGGTTAGAAAATAGCTCATAGTTTAGAGCTAGGAACTGTGCAATGCATTTTGTTGACTTGCCATATAAATAGACCTGAAAAACGTATGCAGGACACCTCAGTTAAGTAGTTTGCTGTTCCCAAAATGCTATGTCTCCTGGGGAATTCCAAGGGAAGGACAGGATATAGTAACTACTGCTGGTACATGTCTCGATCTCAGTGTATTGTGTGTACAGTGTACATATAAACATGCCTAGAAGCATGAGATGAAGCCAAGCATTTCTCTTGCTTCTTGAGTGCTCTATATCAGCTTCCAGGGTGTTTATATCACAGTACAGAGACATAAGAAAGCATTTTATATTGCTTTTATAAACATTTTACACAAGCAAGTCTCTTTTCTCTGATATAAACATGGTCGCCAACCAATCAGCGCATGCATTATATTTCAAAGTTTTCATAAATTGCATTAAAGAGGAGGCTTAGTGGTCACTCAGCCAAAGTGGACTATTTACCAGGAATGCATTTCCTGGTCAATACACACTGATCAATTTGATTTCATTGTAAAATATTACATAAAATGTTGATACGACCTCAAGATTATGGGCAATGATGAATGAAGGAACAGTTTGATAATGATCTACTAAAATATAGCGTATTGTAACGACACACTTTTTACGCACCCTAAACGAGGATGAAAAAGAAAGAAAATAAGAAGATCATGCAATGGAATGTAAATAAATAGTAGCATAATCGAGTACACATTTCTCAACAAACACAAGAATCATGAATTTAGCTTCATAACACCAAAAGGAATGTCCACTAAAAATAATAAAATCAAAGGGAATAATGTTTACCTGTTAAAAGGTATTTTTTCTCTGGATTCCATTGCAACGGGGTCAAATCCTAACAGCAACAAATTAGTAAAAAATATCTCCCTAGAATCCAAGTGATTGGGCATAATACCCACACTTCTCATAGCTAGCATCTTGTAAACATATGGAACTGTTAATCCACGTCTTAAATTTTGTACTAAAGTGTATTATTCGTATTAAAAATCGCGATTTTCGAGGTGTGTAAATATAATTTATAAACGAATTGTATCCGCCATCTTGAAGTTTAGCGCCAAGAAACCTGCAAAGTCCCGGATGACAACATCCAATCGAGGCTACTTTCTACCAAGTGCATTATGGGTAATATTCAAGATGGCGGTCGCAGTGAAAAGGTTATGTAAGGCAGTCTTCAATTTAAACTCACTTAACACTGGATTTATTGCGTCTGGGAACTCATTAAAGGCGCCTATACCTCGTACTATGGCATATCTAGGTTCAGTTCGAAGATTGAGCGATAAGGTAGAGGATAAAGAAAGTACACAGTCAAAGAAGGAAGGGGAGAAGATAGAGGAATCAGCTGATCCCTTTGCAGCCTTCCCTGATGATGTTAACCCTGTAACGAAGGAGAGAGGAGGACCTAAAGGACCGGAGCCTACCAGATATGGTGACTGGGAACGCAAGGGACGATGTATTGACTTTTGAGATTATTTATTATCAACAGTTGGTTTGGGCAAAGCGCCGAGTACTAAACTAATGGATGACGCAACTGTCAAGATACCTTACATAACGAAACTCTTATGTTATCCCAAATGAGACACTATTAGAAATATTTCTTATCCTCAAGAACATTTTGAAAAAACGATTATTACCTTTTTATACGTACCGAAAAATAAAACCATTGCCATGGTAACGTTACCCAGCTGGAGGACAGTCGTGTTCTAATTCTGGGTGCTGCGTATCATAATGCACTAATAATTGATAATTACTAGGGTTAATGGAGAGTGGAGTCTTATCATTATAAGTATGACATACTAGTTTCATCATGCAACGTCAAATTTTAACTCATGTCTGGTCAATCATTTGTCGGTGCCACTGAAAGACACGGAAAAAAAAAATTGTCTTCACAACCCATGAAGAATGCTCTACTCAGGGTCTGCAGCTGGAGTAAATTTTGAATTGGTGGGTGTGGGATGGGGGCTAATGTTTTAAAATAAATGCTTTCAAATGCTGAATTTTAAATCAAATAGAGAATAAATCAAAAATGGAGGCAATTTTTGTTTGTTTTTGTTTTGCCAGCAGATTGTTACCAGGTTGACAAGGTATAAGGAGACTGCTTACAGGGTAATCTGGGCTGCGCTAGTGCTACAGATCTAGCTAGGTTGTGTACAACTCACTGGTTACTGTTACTATCTAAAAAAAAACACTTTAGAACTTTTTTTCGGATACTTTACTTTCCTGTATGTGGCAGTTGTTACAATTTTTGAATGAGGAAGTCAACAGGCTATTGATTTTAAAACAGAAATTCAGGGTACTTAAAAATTACAATACTCACAACAGCACAATAACGAAGATCATCAGCTCACAGAGCTCAATAAAACGATCCTGATTTATAATCATTAAAAAGAGATAAACTGTTTGCTGTTTTGGCTTGCAGCTGCTATACATTACTCTTACAAGTGCAAGTTACAAGACTGTTGGACTGAAAACTTGGGCACAGCTAGTACATCTCAATATTTTCCTTTTCGTTGCCGCCAGTAGAAAAAAGTAAAAGGTACAAACTGATTGTCAAGTTGTCAGTAAAAAAAACATTCCAGCATGCAGCTCGCAGCTACGGAGTAGCATATCACACAAACAAAGTGCAAGAGTAAGTTGACTTTCAGATCATGGAGAAAAAAACCGAGTTTTTAAATGTATGAGGAATTTTTGCCCAAAGGCCATAGAAAAGTTAATATTCCCTTTTTAAGGGAGTTCGTAAACGAAATGATAAGCTTAAACCAAAAAGTCAAGGCCATGACAAGCGAATGCTTGTTTAAAAATCTGTAATCAAATAAAAAAATCTATCTTTTAGTTTCACATAACGATAATTGGGGTTCCTGTGTATGGGATCGAGTTCAGTTGTTTTTTACGCCCTTAGAGCTTTAAACTGGGTAAATAAGTCGAGGATATGAGGGTGAAGGTCACTTGTGAATAGCAAAGTTTCTAATGTTGTTAGATACTGGAAGACTTGATTGTGGTTCTGAAAATAAAAGATAAACAAGACTTAAATGGTTAAAGACTCAAATACTCATAACACAGGGAAATTAGAACTGCGTGGAAATATAAAAGTCTTCCCCAATTTGGGTTACTCAATTTGTGACTTAGAAGATTCCAACCCTATTTTCTTCAGCGAAACCGAAAGTTATCACGAGGAGACATCATAAAAAATATGTCTTGGTTCTGGTTTTCGCGAATGACACGAGCAAAAGTGCAAAGCCTATATAAAGATTCGACTTGTATTCTTATACTTGATGCACGTTTGATCATGTCGCATGTAAACTTAGTTCGATGCTTGCGCTGAACAATGATTTTGCAAGTGAAAGCTTTTCATATAACTGATCACTCCGATCTTAGCTCAGCCTTGGTCCTACAAATCACAACTCACCATGAGCAAGACTTCCCTCAGTCGTTCTGTTGCATACTTAAACCAGGGTGTCATCACCTCTATCTGTTGTTGTTCGCATCGCACCAGATGTTCCGTGAGCATCATAATAAATCGCTGAACACAAGAACAGGATAGTTAGTACGAAATACAGTAGTTCCTCCTATCTTGCGAAGTTTTTCTATTTTCTATTTTCCTTGGCGCATTTTTGATGACCGATTTTGAGGGTAACGGGGTTTCATGACATAAGATAAAATAACCCAATCTTTCTTCACACCTGAAAGAGTATAAGGTAGAGCTGTTTTTGTTCTCTTTGCACGTTTTCGAGTTTCTCGGATAGTTGTTCAACGTTAACTTTCTTCTTCTCGATTTCTTCTGCCAAGGTGGCGTCTCTTGGTTTATCATCAGGGTTCAGACTCTACGACGAAAAAAGTGACGTGAACACTGCTATTAGGAGGGTAAAGATGTAGTTGAACCACAACGATCTAACATAAGGTCTTCTGGTTCTGAGGTCGAACTACAGTTTAGAAATGTTGATTCATAAGGAGGGAAGAAAACCGGAGGGTCTGCCTAAAAATCCTCGTAGGAAAGAAGTGAACATCAAACAATATAAACTCACATTTTGTGCGACTGAGATTTTTTGTTTGGCCCTTCTTACGCCTAAGTTTTTCTAATGACCCCCCTAAAATACCACTGCCCCCTCCCCTCCCCCTATAAAAAATGAATCGTCCCTAAGGCTAGAGCTTGTTTTTACCTGCCGTGTCGCTCGTTCTTCCATCTTCACCAGCTGATCCTTCTCTTCATTCACTTCACTTTGAACCTAATGGATATTGATAGATGTATAAAAGGCATGGCTTATGTAAACTCATAAACTCTAGAAGTTCAGACTCATAAACTCTAGAAGTTCAGTCAAAAGTTGAATAATTCAATAGACTTTTTAGAAGGTATATTGTTACCTTAATGGCGTGTTTGTTCATTTTATTTAAAGTTCCTTTCAAGATTTCCCAAGCGTAACACCTGTCAAGAAAACACACCATGAAACACTTAGAGAAGGGCTCACGGTACGACGGCATGATCGTGACACTTGCCCGAAACACGGCATGAACACGGCATGAAACGGCATTGAAACGGTCAAGCCAATGTCACAATGCGCGAATGGGGAAATCCGCCAATCAAAATTCTAGAAAACATCTACCGGGTAGGTCACGGTAAGGCACCGTGTTTTTCAGAGTCGAACGAAAATTGCTCCATAGGCAAGGTGTAAGGCAGTATGGATACTCGAAAAGGCACTCCATTCTTAACACAAATAGGTATCCTATGATGCCTTGAAGCTAAGGCTTTGGATGCAAATACAGGTCAATCCAATATGATGAACAAACCTTGTGAAATCTTCTGCCATATCTTTAGATAGCAGCCAGTTGACCACAGCTGAACATTCAACTATCTGTAACCGGACCAGCTTTTCGATGATAACGACTATCATCTGGGAAAACAAACAGCACAGCAAATGAATCAAAGTTACAAATTGCAGGGCAAATGTTGCTCGTGTTACCACTCACGCCCAGCAAATTTTCATTGGTTCAAAGAATAGAGAGTGTTTACGTTGGGCTTACCAATGGATGTGTATCCCAGAATTCTTTGAGGGTCTTGAGCAAATGAATCTGTGCGTTTTCATTCACAATAAGCGATTTTATCATTTTATTATACCTAAGGATAGAAAAACAACAGGTATAAGAAAAAAGCAAGCGTACAGCATTTTTTTTTTGGGCCTGGAAGCGTCGCACAACTGGGACTGATGATTGCGATACTGCAAGCAATGAATTTCTTGAAAGATGTCATAACTGCATATAAACTAAACTTTCTTGGGTTTTATAAGTAAAAATAGAGACAAAAAATATTAGACAATTTTGACAACCTCAAGACATCAACCTCATGAGGTTACCAAAACGCCCACTACATGTATCTCTATTTTTTTTTAAAATGTCTTTCTGAATTTGACATAAAAAGGGATTTTTAATTTTAAACTCAAACAAAAGGCTTCAGATTCTAATAAGATTCTCTGGGATAGGCGTATCCATTTGATTCTAAATAGCACTTACTTAATAAGAACACTAAAAGAATGGCTGATTGATTTACATCCCCACTTCAATAGTGTATGTACCAAAACTTCGATTCTCAAAGCAGAGAAAGATGGTTCTGTTGCGGGAGCTGTGGAAGCAATAAATATTTTTTCTTGGTTAGTTTCTTTCTTTAAAAATTCAAAAAACTTGATCGTAATAATATGAAAGAAAGTATTTCTGATTCTTTGTAAATGTGGAAGAAAGACTTAATTACAAAATAATCTTAATCAGTTAACCCAATCTCACACCCTCGATGAAAACCCTGCTTTTTCATACCATCGCCATCCTCAGCCTGTCCATTAGCACTGGCAGTTATCTCATTCAGTAGAGCTTGAAGTTCCTCAAAGTCTTTCTTGGCCTTTATTGCCTCCATTAACTGTTTAGCGATGTCCCCTCCTGGCAGACCCTCTAAAACAAATAGAACATCGGAGAGACACATCAAAAGGACATATCAGGAGATAACGCAGCAGAGATATCACAGCTTTTACATTAGTAGATGAGCTTGGCGTTAGGTGCCTGAGAGGGGCCTTGGCACATAAAATCATGGTAACCATGGTAACCCTGTCACAACTCACCATGCACCTGTCACACGGTCTGGTCAGTGGAACACTAACATATATATACCTACCATAGGGAGGGAGGGCAATCAATAGCATTGATCAACATCGCAGTAACTACAGATGAAATAGCTTAGCCCAACCTTAGCCTAATCACCAGAATAGCATGTGATTGTGATAGCGTGGTGTTCAACGTAATAATAGCTGGCCAGCAGGCAGACAACAAATGGAAACAGCCGCTATCATAGACTATTAATTTGTTGCTACTCACTAGTAAAAAAATCCCTTTGTGTTATCTTTCTACCTTGCAATATGGCTTCCATATAACATAATACCCTTCCATAATTCTTACCTTCTGAGAATCTGTAATTTGGTAAAGGAGGAGAAGGAATAAGGCTCTGGAACTGACCTGATGGCAAGGCGTTCACCATGTACTGATGGTATGAAAATCTAAATATAAACCATACAACATATATTCAATACAGCATTCTGGAGCATGCTTTTATCTTGGACTCTTGCATGCAGGCAGTGCAGAAATATGCTGTGCATTGCTAAGGATATGGCTTTGCATGCTCAACCTGAAAACTGGTTATTTTTAGAGGTCAATATTTTACTAGAAGGAAAAGCCTGGTGTACTTGCAGTCAAATTCAAAGCCTGTTGCCTTAAACATGCACAAGATTTCCAATGCAGAATGAGGAATAATAATAATAGCTTGTCCTTACAAATTGCCTTATTAAAAACTATTCATACATGTAAGAATTACGCTAGATTATAATATAAACGATATTATCTTATGAAATGTGTTTTTTTGTCACTCGGTTATGATCTATATGTTAAGTGTATGCTACATCGAGTGTATAAGCAGATTAAAATATAGATATAGAAATATAGATCCAACATGACCTTCTCCTGTAAAGCCTCTGTGGCCGAGCGGTTGAGATCTCCTCTAGCAAATGAGAGGTCCAACTCAGGCAGATTTTTAAATCTGTTTATACCCTCGATGTAGCATACACTTAACAATGATATAAAAATTATCTTATTATTAAATTATCTAAAAATGCATCTATATATATTTTTTAACTTGCTATGCTGTTATTACTTGGTCCATTGAATTGAACAGGCATTTTATTTTGCCCGTTGGGTATATTCATTTGATTGTTCACAAAATTTACCTGATTAACTTCTCAATAAGTTCAACCATAAATATATACTTTGGTGATTCTGGGTTGTTGGTGTAAGATGCCCTGCAAATGGAAACAAATTGATAAGCAATGGTTAATGATTATAAACAAAAGAGGTTTTTCTTTGAGCTGTAAAATGGCAGTATGTTCACAGGCTTACCAGGCTCATGTTGGGTTTCCTGTGTTATCGTTGGTCTCCCTATGGTGGCAATATGTTTATTATGATTTCAACTTATCAGGTGATTTGTTTTCAGCTCATCAAAGGAAACCCAGCATGAAAAACACCATGAGCGTGGTGAGCTTGTGTTTATTTTCTAATGTTCTTATCAATAAATCAAAAACAAAATTACCATCATAATATCTTACCAATCTTCCCAACTCCATTTAAAGTTAAAGTTACTTAAATGATAAGACAGCCAACAGACAAACCTAAAATTCAATTGAAAATTACCCTTGGCATCATAAACTTTACTTTTCAAAAGAGAACAAGAGCATTAAGGTCAAGTGAGGGGTGGCAAGCAATAGTTTTTTAATATTGTGCTCAGATTTGATTTGAGCTCTCCTGACACCATATGTGAATCAAGTTTGTTTGATGTGTTGTCCTCTCCTATATCAAGAGGCTTTTCCTTGGGTTTTATAGTTTTCTCTTTCTGTAAAAATCAAGTGTCATGTAGTGGTAGTGAGGGTGAGTGAAAAGTGTCCGGCCCAGATTTTTTAATCTTTCCTACATTTTTTCTGCATTTTTGCAATCAATACAATCTTGACCCAGAAATTTCCTTTATCGTTATGGAAGTAAATTTTAAAAAGTTCTTTATTTTACTGGTTCAATGGTAGCTTTACCTGTCAATACAAGTTGTGTTCATAGTATCTAAATGTTCAAACAGAAGTTCTGTGGCTTGAGCAACCTTTTTCACATTAAGGAATAAACTTTACTAGGACTTTCAATCAGCATAAGTTTTATACTTAAGTACATATTGAATGTGTAGTTCCAAAAATCATCCATTATCCCCCTCCCCCCAAGTCCATATAAACTCTGTAATTTGGTTCTTTCTCTGACCCCTTACCCCTTCCTGGGCTCAGTAATTCAAAATTCTACCGTGAAGGGCAGAGGAGGGAGGTTATGGAATTATATAATTTCTGGAAGTATACATTATGTTGCAAATGCATGCTGAAGCAAAGTCTCTCCAGACAGTTGTCAAGGATACAATTCCAGGCATTGAATTTGGCTGCAATTTACAAAGTTCAATCAAAAGTGATCCATAAAACAGGTCAATGTGCCGAGGATTTGGTAATCTAAAGATCTCTGAAAATATAACCTGAAATGACAAAATAATGAAAAATATAAATTATTGATTTTAAAGCACTGTTAAGTTGTTAATTTCTTCAGCTAGCAGCTGTTCTTCCAGAAATCCCAGTACATATTTACATTACAGATTAATTTTATCATTAAAATTACAGAGAAGTACACGACTGTGTGAGGTCCCTATGGTTCAAACTATGGTCATCTTGCTTAGCAGGCACCACACTAACTGACCTAAGTCACACTTGCTCCTTAAAACAAGTGTGCAAGAGATCACTTGGGATTAAGCTGAACTTCATGCTTTATTGAAAGTGCAGGGCTTAAAATTATAGCTGGTCATATTATGATATCTTTAAACTTGTCCAGACAAAACTTGACTTGCCCATCATTTTGACCAGTAACGTTGGACCGGAAATGAAATATGCCAGAGCTAAGAGTAATTTATCCAGTAAATGACCTGCAAATGACAAGTCATTATCTTAAGCCCTGAAAGAGCACTTATCGCCCAAGTCACATTTTTTTTTTTGGTGAATGAAATAGCTTTCTTAGAAAAGATCAATCTTTTTATAAAAGAATATTTTTAAAAACATTAATTATCTTACGATACCTACCTCAACTAAACAGTAGTCAAAAGGGACTTTGGATTTTCCAGGCATATTGAGAAGCTGATTAGCACTGAACAGTAAAATAGAACAATAAGTAATTAGATTTTCACCAACTCTGTGTTTAAGTTGGTTATGATTGATTAACTGCAGTTTTCTATATTCTGCAAACTCAGTAGTTGTGGACCGCACACTGAAATTTGATTTTCCGATGCCAATCAAAGATTATCAATTAGTATCTTTTATATTCTTGATGGCAGTGAAACATCAATTTCAGGACAAGCCATGGAAATGTTGGCATTTACAGAATATAAAAAATCCCCAGTAATGTTGTGTAATCATATTGAATACTTCCTCCTACCATTCTTTTCTGTCCTTGTAATGAGCGTTCATTACTCTTCTGATGCTCTCTTCAACTAAAAATCGTTCTACGGAGTGAGCTCCTGGCATTGCTGGCCCCTAAGACAATCAAATTAACAAGTTTGTTAGGCCATGCTATATCTTGACATTAGATCATTAAGGTGAAGGAGATCAAAGTTAAGAGTGGCAAAGTGAAAATCACACCTATCCCCTCTGGGGTCTTACATTTGATTTCTGGACTCAACATCACATTTAAGCAGAATTTGTTAGGTCTATTCCTTGATTTGAGGGTTTTTCACAGATTTTTGACAGATTCTCAAATTTTCATCCCTCCACAGAATGTAACCAGCTAAGTTACAACTTGGTCTGTGAATTAGGGATGTCCTGACGTTAATAAGCCCAGAGATTGTTTCAGGTTTGATAAAAACTGAATCATTATTAATACATGATTTATGAAAGAGAATTTACAATACCTCTGGCACATCTGTGTAGTCAAACATTCTATATACAACAGAAGGACAAGGATAGGTTGCACCCTCTGCATGGGGAGGGACAGTAAAGGATGGCAATGAATGCTGCAAAAGGAAAAGATTAACACACTGTAAACCATATATTTGCCTAGTAAGTGTATATGAGAACAATCAATTTGTGACCTTTTGTACTCTATTGTCCCTGAAGCAAATCCCCATCCATCAATTAGTTTTCAAAACTAGGGTTAAACAAAGCTGCAAGCAATAAGACAAACCTGCAGAGCATCTCCAAGAACACTTTCAAAGGCCAGATAAGGTCTTCTAACATGCTTTTCCTGAAATTGTTTACATGCACATGTCAGTCACACTGATTAAGGGTGTGGTTCATTGCAAATAAACTTGACTGGTCAAGAGGTTCAGCCTAAGAGGCATTTAGCAAGACAAATTATAATTATTTGCTCAATAATCAATATTTTTTAAATTGCTATCGTTTATGGAAAGCATGGTTTACACAGCATTGACAGTGCTTGTCTCTCACCAAAGCAATCCTGATTCAATTCCTGGACTCTGATAATGTACTTTGAAGGTTATACTTTTAGGGTTTTTCTCCATATTCTCTGGTTTTTCTCCCTCTGCAAAACTCAACTTCTAAATTCCAAGTGGAATCCATTAGAAGACAATTGAGCCAGTCCATGGAACCACTCTTATGCATTCATTATTTTTAGCCCTCATTTCTATAAATAAATTTGGAATCTCAGTACCTGCCAGTCATCAGCTTTTAACTTCTTGATTTGTGCCCACAGACAGTCAAGATACTAAAAAATGTTTTAGTAAAATCATTAATCACTATACTTTGCATTGTACGGCATAAGCTTTCAAAACATCAATTAATATATACCTCTTCTTGTGGGTGGACGTCGTCCGTGGACCACACCCTTAAAGCAGGTATATGGGTTTTTTGTCTTTGACTGAAATAAACCAATGTGAAATGGTGTAAACAAACTACATGTAATCATACTAAAACTAATCAAGAATCAACAGTGTCTGAGATAAGAAGTATATTTTCCTTTTTGTAGCCTGTATATGCTTTGGCTTGCCTTCAGTTTTAATCGACCTAACATTGACTGACTTTAACTAATCTGTTTGTTTTAACAAATGTTGTATATGGAATTTGACACTACCTTATGTAACCATCTATGGCAGTCAACATTCGTTCTAGCTCATGTCCTTTCTTCTCTGATAACTCCTTTCCTGCCTAAAAATATAATTCAAAAAGTGAATGAAAGTATGAACAAACAAAGGAATGGATGGATGGATGGGTAGATGGATGGATGGATAAATGGTTAGATGGGTATGGATGGGTGGGTGTGAATGAAAGGATGGATAGATAGATGAATAAATAAATGGGAAAATAGAGGGATAAATGGGAGAATAAAGATACAGATCTTCTTACCCAAGGGAGAGCTGACAAAACAGTGTAGATGAAAATGTCTGTGCGAACCTGAAAATATACCCAAGTTTGTTATCCACAGGAATCTAAAATATGTGAATGGAAAGCATCAAAAACATAGCAATAGTCCCTTTCACAGTTCCCTGTGTCATCTTCAAAGGTAGCTAGTGCCTTTGCATCAAAGCGAGTCGAATGGTGACCTTGCTGACGGGGACTATTACTAACTCAGCAAGTATACTTGCCTGAGGAACATCAGTTTCCATACTTGCTGCTATAAATTTCTCAAACAATTCGATGACAGAAATGGGTAATATCACATGGCAGTTGACCAAATCGGCCAAGAAACGAACCTACGAATTAAAAGGTAATCAAGGATGTTGTATCAGTAGTATACTCAGCATAACATACGTGAAAAAAAGTTCCATAAGTCTCTCCATTGTGTTCAAGGGTTTAAAATTTAATGTTAGAGCGCCAGGTAAATCTAACCATTATTCATTAGGAAAATAGTACTGTTGGCTCTGAGAAACCCTAAAATTTCAAGTGCTCTGATTGTCTGAGTTGGATTTAGATCAAAATAATTTAATGTGGGTTCCCTGTGGAATTTTCTAGACAGGTAACCCAATATATAAAAATTTCAACATGATTGTATTTACAAGCTGGAATAGTTACCATTAGTCTTGCTCTGTCATACTGGTTTGAGACAAGCACATCCTTAAGGTTAGCCAAAATCATATCAAGGAACTGCAATAATAAAGCCAAATGTTCATAAGTTACAAACCCACAGACTGTCCAGTTTTCAAATTTTAACTGTGAAACCATCTTCTGTATTCTTGATTCACATTCTTTACAACAAATACCAATGAACATTTTAACCATGACTGTAGCTAGTTTGACAACCTGTAGACCTCTTTACCTTGGACATATATATATATATATATATGTTTTCTCATTTCAGACCACAAGTCATTGCCAAGAGCATTGCTTCTTTACTTGAAGGTTGCACATAAGAAAAAATATATATGTGGATACAACTCAATAAAAATAGTTTTATTATCTAGGGAATGACAGGTGGTCTGAAATGGGAAAACATTACGCTGTATTTCAAGTACATGTATTATCAATTTTATGTCTGGTGTACCTCTTCTCCACATTTATAATTTCTTGCATTTAAGAGTCCCACAAGAGTACTGTAGATTGCTATTTTCTCTGGGAGGTTTGTTACACTGGAAATGAACAAATAAAAAATAACAGAACCAACTTGTATATTTCTTCTAATATACAGTCATATCACAGGGATGGCGGAGTACTTTTTAAAGTGTGGGTGGAGGTATTCTCAGTGGGTTTAGTTAATAATTGAAACAAGTTCTGACAAAATTATATGTCATTCTCTTATGGGAGGCAAAAGCCCTTGCAGTTCCCCCCCCAGCTTTCTGGCTGTTCTTCCCCTGAACCCTTAAGGAAATAATGGCTGGTAAACTAATCATCATAGCTAGCTTTCTGGGTGGATAATGGATATGATAATAAACATAGCTCATGAAGACTACAGTTTGTAGTGTTAAATACTGTATAGACATACCATGTGCAAATAATTTTCAAAATTCTTTCCTTGTAGTTAGGTAAGTCCGCCTCTAGTACATTAGCCAAACCTTCTAGATTGCTTTCAAGAGATGATGTGCTCTAATGGGAATCGTTTAAGTTAAAGTTAGCTGAATCTTGAGAGAAACAATATCAGGTTTGATGTAAGCTATGTACAGACAATATACTGCATAATTTAGTTCAACCACTTATCTCTTGCACACAATTTACGAGATACTAAAGAAAAATAAAACAACTATGAAAGCAGTAAATGATTTATCTGTTATATATTATGTATATTTTCTAAAATGACCAGTTCACAAAGTCAGACACAAATGAAAAGATTGAGTCGTCTTAACTCAGCTGATTTTGAAACAAAAACAACTTGTTATCAAACCTTTTCTCCAACTCTTGTGATCAAAGACTCCAATCGATCCTCTATATCAACAGCCTCTGCTACTACTCGACGGCGCTTCCTTGGTTTATCGTCTTTTAAAACAGAAAAATAATAAATACATAACAAATATTTTACATACACATATTTATGACACATAATAAATATTTTACGAAAACATAACTTTTGAAAACTAAGCGTGTCACTTCGTCAATCGAACACAAAATCTCAACGAAATTATACGAGATTTCAAACAGTTTCACGCTAATTTTGAGGTGTAAATAAGCAACAAATTACTTACCATCATCTTCGTAATAGCGTTTACGTTCCCTAGACATCGTAACAGCTTAAAAAAGAATAAAAAAGGAGTAAAAGTTGGAGCCAAACTTTTAATTCTTTTGATTTTGTGATGGCTGCACATTGGACAGGAGAGGTCACTCAGCACATGCACAGGTAGCCCTGAAGAGACATTTTACCCTGATTGAGAAAAACATCAAGAAAATCAGAACAAAGCGGGGGAAAAAACCAGAATAGGAATTTTATTTTTAGGTTTCTTTGAAAATGCTGCCTCTAAAAAATTAATTCACAAAAGGCGTTATGCATCAAGGGTAAGTGAGGTTCGCACCTTGTGTTGGGCTTCCTGTGGAAATAACCATGCAAAGTTCAAAATGGCGGCTACTACAAGAAGTAAGTGATGTCTAATGTTATTCCCAAAAAAATGCGACTTTTACTGAATGTATTGTAAGGCAAGGCGAAGAGAAAACACTTAAGTTTTGAGGGAATTCATTTTTTACAAGATACAGATAAGAAGTTGTTAAAATTAGAAAAATAAGCTTAATTGCATTGAACTTAATATCCTAAACTCACCATAATTTTCTGTGTTCGGTTAAGGCATTATCCAGCGTAAGTTTTGCAGTGTTATAGACTTTTGCGTCCAGTCTTGTTCAAAGAGGGGATTTCATTCAATCCCATCGTCATCATGGAGCGTCCTTCGACATCAACTGACAAGCCGTTCAAACAATGGGGCTTCTACTAATAGCAGTCAATACAATTATTTATCAAAAAGAAGGTAATTTTCAATTTCATAAGGAAGATTATTTAACTCATTAGTTAGATCTTAATCGAGTGAGAGGTCTGTACGAGATAATCTCCACCGAGGTCGGAATGTACAGACCGAGAGAAGTGAGGTCTGTACCCGACCCAGGTCAAGATTATCCCATACAGACCGACCAAGCTCAGTTGATAAGAGTTTTATTATATGACCACTTTTCATTGAAAAGGACAAATTGTTTTCGCCGTAAGATTAATATGTGATCGGACCAGTTAATACCAGAGAATCAAGACCAGTCCTCGATGTGATCTATCCAATCAGATTGCTCGATTTGCTAGTGTCCAGGCTCTAAGATTCACTGTCATATAATAATCTATAATATTACCCCAAAAATACCATTGATTCAATACCCCACCCTTTTGCTAATTCCTCTACTGTACGTACCCCCCTGACCCCACTCCTCCCAGCCCCCTTCTCACCCCCACCTAAATGAATATATATACTATATAATTATGTATTAGAATAAATAGCAAAGTATATTGTTGGCTCTAACTCTTCCCTACCTAAGAACAGAGGGAACTCCATGGGACATTAAAATGTGCTCCTTTTAAGGCGCCTCGTAAAATAATTATTTTTTTATAAATTTCAGACTAGCATCCAGAGCCAAGCCACGCATGAAATTTTCTGCTGATTCAAAATTCAACGAACAGCCAATCGTTTTCATAAATGCAACATACAACAACACAATGCTGACACTAACAGATTTCAAAGGTACTGTTTTTTTTAATGATACATTATGACTACCATCTTTCCACTCTCTTGGGGGTAAAACACAAGAACCACACCTAGATTCCATCTGACATTAAACAGCCAACTAACAATTAAAGAACTAACAAACTACCATTTAACAGCTTAAAAGTGACAGACCGGGCTTCTCAGGGGCAGATCCAGGGGGTGCGAACCCCCCTGGTTCAACTTTGTGCCCCTACTTCGAAGTAACCCATTCTGGCTCTTCCTTTTGATTCCAAGGGGTGTACCCCCCAAGTTAACTTCTTGCATAGCACCCCCTGAACAAAATCCTGGATCCACTCCTGCTTCAGGTGTGTCCAATCTTGTGTTTTACCTCTTTTTGAATCCACTTGTAGACAAATAATGGCAGATTTGATCAGGTTGTTGACCTTGATTGTATAGCAAAATAAAAACATGGCCATTATTACTCTTGGTAAACACTAATATTACTGACTAATTTAGAACATTCATGGTGCTTAGGTTTCCGTAACCTAGATAGCTCCAAACTTAAAAAATTCCTAGACATCCAGTTGAGTCACCATGGCTGCAAGGTAATGAAAACAGCTCTTACTCATTTAGCTATATGTGGAGAGCAATACTAAGACAGCCCTGAAGCAAATTATACTTTAATATTTTAATTTTAACCAAGATTACAATAATTATTTTTCTCACTTTGTTTTATGACTAAAGAGGACTCTACACAGGCTCATCCTTGTTTAGATTTAAGAGCAAACCATTTGCAAAAGTCAACTGTAATGTAGAGAATGCATTGCTGCAGCTTGAACGATACCAACATTTTGAACTCCCACAGAACCCATTTAGACTGTGAATAGCTGACCCATAAATAAGCCTGTACAAATGATATTGTGGTCTTAAAAACATTTGTATGCAATGAAAGTGAAACTACAGGTTATGTTTTTTTTACTTTGGTACAGTTTCGAGATATCAAAATATTTCCTTAGTGAGAATAATAATATTTGGACTTGTGCTCCTCAATTATGGTGTCATGATTTCAATATTTATGACAAGAATTTTATAGCAATTTGTTCAGCAGTTTCTGCTGCGACAGTAATCTCCATAATGCAAGTTTAAACTTAAGGTAGTGATTTTCAAGTACCAAAAAAGTCATTTGAGTTAACAAGCCTTACAGTCATTCTCAATATTCTGCAAACTCAAACACTCCAAGTACTTGTTGAGAAATTGTTTTTTTACTGTCGTCAATCAAAAATAATCAGTCAGTACTATTTATGTTCTTGACTGTCGCTGCAGTAAAAAAGACAATTTTCAACAAGCTATTGGAGTGCCTGAGTTAACAGTATATTTAGAATTTCAGTAAAATGACAAAAAGAATTTCATGTAGGCATATGTGATTTCAAAATTTATCTTCAATTTTGTTTTTAAAGGGAACACTGTAGCATGGACCTCTGCGGTAAGTACATATTCTCAAGCTAAGCGATCTAAAACTGTTGTCTTTATAACAATGTGATAGATGCAAGAAACTTTCTTGGCTGCAGTCCTATCAGAGGAAGTAGTGAATAGAGTTGAACGGCTTACTACACCTTTTGCTGTTCATTAACCGCAAAGGAATATTCATTCAAGCGAAAAAGCATAATCATTAGCGCGAAGAGGCACACAATAACGCGTACAGAGTTTCAAGAGCGCGATGGAACATTCATTAAGGAATTTAGCATAACATTGGACAATCATGAATATGTTTGTGCAGGTTCATTAGCGTTTTAATGTAAGTAATAATGTATTGCGCTAATGAATGTCCAAAAACCGTTATTGAATGTGTGGTTTTGTCTATTGATTGCACGGAAGGCGCTAATAAACTTCGAAAACGCTAATGAACCTATGCTAAATTCCTTAATGAATGTTCCATCGTGCTCTTGAAACTCCGTTCCCGTTATTGTGTGCCTCTTCGCGCTAATGATTATGCTTTTTCGCTTGAATGAATATTCCTTTGCGGTTAATGAACAGCAAAAGGTGTAGTATTAAGTACAAAATGTTTGATTTTTGACCATCCTGTCGTTTTAACTCGCGGATACGCGAAGCGTAAACGCGAAACGTTTTTATGTGTCTGAAAGGTTTCGTCTGACGGTCAGTAAGCTTATATATAAAGACTGTCAGTAAGCTTATATAACGCTGAATATTCACAACAGTTCTGAAATTGATCTTTTCTTGGCAGAGTTTTTTCCATAAGATAAATACAAGTGATTTGGAAGAAGTTTTTTTTGTAACTTTGGAAGCCGATTAAAAGTCGGCTACGAATATTTTAGGAGTCGATCTTGATAAACTGGATCGCTGTTTGATCGGGGTCGTACGTCGTAATAATTGCCGAAAACTAATCTAAAATGCCTTTAAAATGTTTAATAAAGCTTTGCTACTGCTAAATAAGTTATATATGTTACTGGTTTGACAATTCCCTTAAGTAAAAAACTCTGGGCGAGTTGACCATATATTGCGACTTGACTCCGGCGACTTGACTTTTGGGCGAGTTGATCGGATACCACTCTCACGGATGACTTGAAAGGTTTATTTTCCTCAAAAAATCTTGCATTTTATTTCAAATTGCATTATACATAGACATACATACTTGTAAACATTGTGTGTATATAAACAAAAGTATAAAGTTCAAGTCCACTCATGCTTCCCAATAAAGAGATATAACTAGCTAAAAACTAGTGTGAGCTGAGTCGGTGTTTCTAATGAAACAGTGATGATGAAAAGGTAAATTATACACTGTGAAAAAGATGAAAAAAACATACTGACATTTCGGACACTAGTCCTTCTCTTTTACTCCGACGAAGGACTAGCGTCCGAAACGTCAGTAAGTTTTTTCATCTTTTTCACAGTGTATAATTTACCTTTTCATCATTACTCTTCCCAATAAAGACGAATTTCACTAGACTGCTTCATAGAAACTTGAATGTTTTTTGCTTTTAGGGGGCTGAAGGATTCAAAAATTCTAAACGTGGAAGTAGTGTTGCAGCACAGCAAGCATCTCTTTCATTAGCCAAGGTAAAAGTGGGAGTTTCTTATAATTATATTACATTTCAAATATCTCAATGCGCTTTACATTTATGACCAGTAGAGGACTTTACGGGCTGCATATTAAGGCACTATTAGCAGCTGTGCAGCTTACAATCATGAGTTTGAATCGTTAGTACGTTCAGGGTTAATTGGGATAGGCTGTTGAACCAGGAGACAATCCCCTACTCTTATAAGAAAAATTCAACAGGTTCTTTTATGTCCCCCATTTTACTGTAGCTTTAAAGTCCTTGTCTGAGAAGACTTGGAGGTCTAACCATTTGCATATATAAATCAAAAGCAGTTTCTCCTCCTTTGTTATATTATTTTAAGCCCCTGAGTGGTGGTCCGCTGAGGCTTAAACCACTAACTCCTGCACAAAAGACCGAAATTGAGCTAACAAGGTAGCAGTAATTGTGTTGGAGTCCAGCTTTAGACCAATATACAAGCTGCTTGCACAGACTTAACAATATGTATTTTGCCATAAAAGTAAACATTTCCTGAAAGCTAAAAAATATTGTTTTCAAAAATCATGAAAATTTCTAAAAACAGCCTATGTGCTTAAGCTCTTGCCTCTCACCAATGCAACCCGGGTTTGAGTCCTGCTGAGCTCGGTGTTGTATGTGAGTAGAGTTGTTTGTTGGTTCTCTCCTGTGCTTCGAGTGTTTTCCGGGTTCCCCGGCTTTCCTCCCTCTGCAAAAATCAACTCCTAATTTCCAATTGGAATTACAGTGGATGAATAGCTACTCCGTAGAAATGCCACTGTTAAATTCCATTTATTTATTATTTATTTATTGTTAAAAGTCAGGCATAGGAAGTAACCTAAAGAAAAACTCTTGAATCGAGCTAGAGACTTAACTTATTTACATGATTAAAAGTGCAAGAACCAAATCAGATACCCCGAAAAGAGTGTACTTCTGCTATCACACACTTTTTTCTGACAGCTCTATATTTACATTCCTGTGAAACCTTGCAAAATAACCTATTTATTATAATATATTCTCATTTTCTGCTTACAGAAAGCTAATGATCTTGGGGTACAGAATGTTAGAATAAAACTTAAAGGTGTTGGAAATGGAAGACAGGTAAGAAACTCAAAAGAAGGTTTATAGCAATATTAGTTTTATGAGTTATTTTATTAAATTACATAAATTTGAGGCATAGCCAACACATACTGTATGTATTACTTATTGATGTCTAGATCTGATGCAGATGACTTTCAAACCACAACTTCTCTTGCTGAAAAGCTTGATTTTTATTTTGACAAAACTTATTCCTTGTTGACTTAATGGTCATGAATATCTTACTGGATGAAAGGGAAACGGCTACAATGAATAAATTTTGGAAATGCTTGAGTTCTCCAAGACCATTAGCCCACTTGTATGAGTTACACCCTTATATTTACTATGGTTGATTGGATAAATGCTCTCTGCCAGGGCATCAAAGCATTTTCTAATACCAACGTGGGTATGTTGCAACTTCCTGTTCCTGTTTTCTCCCTTGCAAAAATCAACTAAGTGCTGAGAGATCTGCTCTCCCGCATGTAGCCTTTGCACGTGAGAGAAAGATTTTCTAGTCTTAAAATTATAAATAACACTATTGTGGATTTTACTTGGTCCGTGACAAAAGTTATATTAGTAGTGAGTAAAGTCAAAGCAAAACAAAGACAATGGAATTAGTTTTAACTGCTATTATACCTGAAGTGTTTTCACGGGCCTAATGATGGTGGACAAACAAAAACAATGGAATTAAATATTGAGTGCAAAAACAATCTGTGAAACACTAATTACAAAATATTAGAAAATAGTAATAAGAAGACATAACTAGCTAAAAACTAGTGTAAGCTGCGTGTAGTACAAAATAGTGCTAGCTAAACAATAGAAAACAGTGGAATTTGTATGAAATTGTGCTATTGGGTATTACTAAAGTTTCACGGTGCACTCCAATGGCTTTAATTATTGTTGATGAACTTTAATATGTATAGATTATTTACGTTTATCCAGGCATCCGTGAAAAGTCTTGCTTCGTCTGGACTCAAGATCACGTCTATCACAGATGTTACTCCTATTCCACATAACGGTTGCAGACCCAAAAAAGCAAGGAGAATATAACGACCAAGCATAGCTTTCTATTAGTTCTTTGTAACAAAACGAGCTAGTGTTAAAAATAAATTTCAAATTTTGTTGGAAAGAGAGTAAAATTCAGCGGATTTCATTACTATTTTGTACAGATGATTAATGCGCGTCACTGAAAAAGGGTTGAAAAAGCTTAGAGAAGACTTGCACGAATGACTTGATAACAGCTGAGGTTACAACCTTTTTTTTTTGAATCGCGACTCGCCGTTTCAAAACCTCAATTGGATTTCGGTCTTTTCCGAGCCAATCATCTGGCGCCAATGCAGATTACCTTACGCCGCTCTTCTTGAAAATCTCATTCCGGCACTGAAAATTTCTCATGATTGTTGACAGAATCAGACGAGGTAAACTAGCTTTCGACTTCTTTCTTCAAAACATTCGACTGCAAATTAACTCTGTTTGTCCTTGAAAGCAAATTATTTCAGTGGTTTTAATAATATTTTGAGAATTACAAATGTTTCGAGCTACCCTGCATTATTACGAAATAATTACTGATCTTATCAAAATCCATTGTTTTCAGTCTGCATTATCCCAACGAATGCATAGAGGAAAATCAGACATATTTAGTGTGCTTGAAGAACGGGGGCGGTCTATGATAAACGAGCTATACAGAATTAATAGATATTTACTGAGGCACGCAGCATTCGTAGTTATAATGCAGGCAGCTGAGGGCGTAGCCCGAAGCTGCCTGCATTATACCTACGATTGCTGCGTGCCGAAGTAATTATCTAGTATAATTATTGATCTTATCAAAATTCAATTGTTTTCTTTCTAGCTTGTTTATCATAGACCGTCCCCGTTTTCCTCTGTGCATTCGTAGGTATAATGCAGACTGAAAACAATGGATTTTGATAAGATCAGTAATTATAACAATTGGATTTTGATAAGATCAATAATTATACTAGATAATTATTGAGGCACGCAACATTCGTAGGTACGCCCTCATGTGCCTGCATCATACCTACGAATGCTGCGTGCCTCAGTAATTATCTATTACTGTAATTGTCGATAGCTGAGAAGAGTTGAAAGGGTCACTGAACATGTTTAGGGGTTCATTTGCATAAGCGCCAGATGATAGGAAAAGACCAAAATCCAATCGAAGTTTTGAAACGGAGTGTCGCGATGCAACGAATATGGCTGTAAGCGGTGCTTTCAAGAGGGGCTAAGATGTCAAAATTTTCGGGTGCATGCGGGTCGGTGTCCACTGGTAGAACGAAGCTTGGGATTGGACAAAATAATAAAATCAAAGAACGCATGGAGAAAATTGTGTATTGATCTACATGTGAGCTGTGTTCTTTGTTTTATCTCATTATTCATTGTTTGTTAATCCACTCCCAGGCTTCGCTCTGCCTGTTGTGGCTTATCCCCCGCTATGCATGAGCGCTTGAAAATATTAAATTGCCTCGCTCACATGCCTGCCTCACGTCACTTTTTGCATTGATTATCAGATTTAAATTATTGCCTAGACTCGTATCCGCTCATTCCTCGCCCATCACTTGATGTGCAAACAGTCGTTTTATTAGCTCTTCCACTGTAGCTGTAGCGCTCTATCAACGATGGCTTTTCACCAAAGAATCCGCAAAATGAACAAGGACATCCGTGATGTTAAAGAAGACAGAAAGGCTTTAGTCCATAAGGAGCTTTTCGTGTTGGACAACTCGCTTCGTGAGAGCACCGTAGGGCAGCTCCGTGGACACACCATCGAAAACAAATGGAAGATATATAATGAGGTAAGTTGACGTGGTGCTAATACGAAATATCTCCTTCGCAAAAAGTTTATTTACAGTCAAACCACCTCTGTGTCAAATCTTCAAAGCCTAGCATACAATAATAATAACTTATAATAACTTTGTTATTTATAAAGCGCCTTTCCTTGTGCTCAAAGCGCTGTTTACAAGTATGATCAAAAAACTAATAGACAACTATTTAATAAAAAAACTAAATTCTAAAAAGAGCTATACTTAAAATAAGCTAACCTAAAAAGATATGTCTTGAGTCGGTTTTTAAAATCTTCAATAGAATGACTATTTCTAACAGTGTGAAGTGAATTCCAAACTTGTGGAGCATTAATTGAGAAGGCTCTATAGCCATATGTCTTAAGATTATATTTGTTAATATGCAATAAATTCTTCGTAGAAGAACGAAGAGAACGAGAGGGCTGATAAGGCAAAATCAGATATCCTAATAAAACAGTTTTCGCATGACTGTGAAAAGCTCATGGCACGAACACGTTCTTGACACGGCTAGGGATACGCCAGACCAATCACATGGCTCGAGAATTCACTCTCCATCCATAAAATACCCAGAACACGGCATAAACACGGCGCGGATACGGTCACGCCAAATTCACTTTCACACCAATCACATTGCGCGAGTAAAAAATCAGCCAATTAAAATTCTAGGAAACATCACGGCACGGCACTGAGCTCTTCACAGTCATACGAAAACTGCACTATAACATGGTGTTAAATTATTCAAAGCTTTGAATGTAATAAGAGCTATCTTAAATATAACATTTCATATTCTGGCTGCGTTACCAGCGTGGTTGGTCCTTGTAGTGTAGTGGTTAACACATCGGACTAGAATACCGAAGACGTGGGTTCAAATCCTGCCAAGGGCATATGATATTTTTCTCTTATTTCTCTACTTCATTATATACACACCGAACGCATAATTTCTACTTTAAATATAATACGTTGCGTAACAGGCAACCAAGTAATTCAATTGTAGATGGAGTAATATGATCATATTTTTTAGTCAAAGTAATAAGTCTAGCAGCAGAATGAAGAACATGCTGCAATCTATCTAGAAGATTATTAGGCAAGCCAAATAACAGAGAATTACAATAGTCAATCCTAGAAATTACAAAAGCCTGAACAAATTGTTTAGTGCCTTCAGGCTCAGCAGAAATGCAAGAGTAACTTTTTGTGCAAGGAACACAGTAAAAAAAAACCATAAAGGAACACCCATTTTTGGAGTGGAGTTTGATTTTGTTCTTATTTAACGGGTGTTCACTGAAAAATCAGCCTGAAGGTGTTCTTAAAATGTTCTTAAAATATTTAAAATATTTAATTTATTTTCAAGCAAGCAATAATTTCAGTACAGTATACCATGACAAATGAATTGAATTAAACCCTATTACTGTACTGCAAAACAGGTCTAATTTTTTTAGAACACTTTTAAATTTTTCAGGCTGATTGTGGTCTTATTTACATGGTACTTAAAACATCCAAATTCAGGCTGGGTGTTCTTAACTAACTTGTTCTCGGGTTTTTACTGTATATAATAATTAATGACTTATCTTCTGTTTGTGCTACGAACAAGAGCCTACAAGCCAAGTTAATCGAATTTTCAAACTTTTTTTTTAATATTGAAGACTTCGTTTTCAAAAATGAATGTTCGCTTCAAATAATGAAATCAAGAATTCAAAAACAAAGTAACTTATGATGACCTCTACGTGTTCACGCTTGAGGTGGTTTGACTAGTTTAAAACTATTTGTTTATTGTAATATTATCACCTCTGGTTTTAGGCATATGCAGGGTTGCAAGGAGTGGCCATTCAGTGCAAGCTTGTTTCAAAAAAGTGTAAAATTTGGGGCTCCTAGCTTCCTCACCAATGAATCAATATAAATACGTGGCATGAGAAGAAACGGTGATTCTAATTTTAATAGCGATGGCACTTTTTATTTACCTAGGCTCCAGTCATGCAATCAAAATTATCAATTATTAAAATTCATTGCTTTTGACTCAACCCTTCCTAAGAAAAAAACCTAATAAATTTGATTAAGGAGCTGGCTCTGGGTAGTTTTGGTCGGGCGCACCTAGCCGCATTTAAACGGCTAAAACTTCGTCTTGAATAACTTGATCTGTAAGCGCTTTTCACACAATGTCAGGAAAGGATTAAAGTTTTCAAAAATAATAAATTAGTTCAAAGCGGCCTTTTCATTATGACGTAATCATGACATCGTAGAAATCGTTTACCGCTTATTTTCTCCAAAACTAGACCTAAACTTTCAAAGCGACTTGCACCAGTCGATAGTATTCATCAAGGCACCCAACATATCGCAATATGAAAAAATGTATGAGAGCGTTTTCCAAATATTACGCGATGAATAATTTCATGGACTATTACTATTACTTCCAGCGTGTCAACTTTATAGCCCTCAAAATCGGGACTTCAATTTAGTGGATTCAGTATTTTAGTAGCTAGAATATAGGTACGGATATAGACACTGTCCTTATTGAGTAGAAATCAAATTGTGACTTTCTTTCAAAGATATAGAAGTAAGTTATAGTGCTTGACGAGACTATTCCGGGCGAAAGCCCTTGTAATTAAATTCGGAAAAATTAATTTCCGAATTCGAACCCACGACCTTCGGAATTGTACTACCGATGCTCTTTTTCACATTTTCATCTTTTTCCTAAATACAACTCCAAGTTTTTTCTTCAAACTTCCTACATCAATAGACCTGAACTTTATCTAGATGTTAGTGTACAGCTCGTCCTATCCTATTATGGAGAAAACGATGGTTTATGTGGGGGATAGAATCGCCAAATCCAATAGAAAATTCAACAAAATTTGCTCCTAATGAAACAGTTTAGTCTAAAATGGCCTGGTTTTCAAATATTATGTGGCAATATATGATAAAAATATTCTGAGCGTTTGCTGGCTATTCTACTTCTCTTCGTGGATTGATACGAATTTTAGAACAATTTTCGGTGAATTGCGATGATTTGACACCCTCCGACGACTATGATCCTATGCGTTTAAACAATAGATTGTTTTTGATGTGACGCCATAGTGAAATAGGGCAATTTTGATCCCTACACTTTCTTCGGCTACTATTAATAGCCCTGAAAGCCTAAGAGCTTCTGATAGGATGCTATTATCAACATCTTCCTTCTGGTCATACTGCCATACTGGTCCACAGCGCAATGCCGGCCATCGATGGCCAAAATGAGTGCGCATTGTTTCTTGCAAGCATAGCAATCTTCTACTTTTTAAAAGACCAGTTGTTGTAGTAAAGGTTGTAGCCCATAGGGCATTGTATCCAAATTCAGTTTCTCTTTATTTGTTTTGCGTAATTTCCCCCACAATGTTTTTTTTATATAACACTTGAGCACCTTCAATCTTTGCATCAAAGGAATTTCCCTTCAAGATATGCAAAAATGGAAATCCGTAATCTGTTGGATATGTAATTTAAACAAATAGTTTATAATTGAAGATATAGAAGTAAGTTATAGTGCTTGGGACCTATATACTCTCAAATAGTTTATAAGTTATTTGCGCATCTTCTCGATCATTTTGTTTCTGAAGAGATACGACTTAAAAAAAGAATAATATTCTCAAGAGAGTGACACGTTGTGTGAAATTTGAAAATGTAATTTCTAGATGGATTAGGTCCATATACGACTAGACCTTTTGATATTCAGTTGGTCAGTCCTTCGGTCGGCCATTCCCTAACCTACTATCCTTTGTATTTTTAGATCAAAAAGGTTGGCTTCAAGGAAATAATCGTGGCGTCGTTTTCGCACATGACACGTTTGGGTGATACATTCATTCGTCAACTGGCAGAGAAAGGTGAAGACTTCAGTAAACTTTGGGCCTTCAGTGAGTTTCTCGAATCCATTGACAGAAACCGAGTGCCGAATGCTGAAGCTATTCCAGTTGGTCTGAGGAAGTGCAAAGACCTGGGCATCCGCAACGTGATCATCGAGTTTGATCTGGTCTACAAGGGAATCGATTACGACAAATTCACCGTGGAGCAAATCTGTCAGCTTTGTTCTGATAGAATGAAATGGGCCCGTGAGAATCTCGCTACAGATGCTCGCATCCTCTTCAACCTTCGGGATTTCTCGGACGCCATGACAAAGGAACCAGAGCGCCTGTTTAAAGTGATTAATTATCTGTCGTCCCTGCCTAAAAACGAACGACCCTTTGGCTTGATTTATGAAGAATCGGGAAAATACCTTCCTGAAGAGCTTGGTGCGTGGACGGCTGCCGTTCGTGCGGAGATGGACGACTGTGGGTTTCAAGAAGGACATCTTCTTGTACATGTGCATGAGCAATGGGGCCTGTGCGTGTCGACGAAACTGGAATGCATTGCTAACGGTGCAAATGGTGTCTGGGCCAGCCTTTGTGAAGAGGGAGCATCAATGGGCCACTGCAGTTCAACCATGACCCTCATGAATATGATTCGCCTTGGTAATAAGCGTGTTCTTAAGCAGTACAACTGCGTGAAGCTTCGCGAGGCCGCAATTAACGTCCAAAAAATCACCACTGGGAAGCCACCACACATAAAACAACCCGTCTACGGTGAACGCGCTCTTGATATGGTCTTTGGAATGCCGAATTTCCAACCGAATAAGAAGGACTTCAACATGGCCGAGTTTTTTGGTGAGAAACCAGTCATGAGGATAACTACATTGGCCTCGCCACCAATGATTGTTACCAGGCTCAAGAACCTGTTTGGAGATGACCCACAGTTTACTGAAGAAAGAGCCCAGAGAATGAAAGAAGTGATGTTAGAAGATCTGCATAAGAACAGAAAAGAGGAATATATGAGCGCCGTGGGTCTGGCAATGTTATTTGACCGCTCTGGTGGCAAACTTACTGAAAAGATGAGTGAAGCGATAGCTAGTAACAAACCAAAGACTATCCACGCACAACAGCTGATTGCAGAGGTACGCGCCATGTGGGATGAGTGGGACCTTTGTGATGGAGTCAAGGATGACCAAATTGAATTCGACGCGTTCTACAATGGCTTCATGGCCCCGTACTTTGGTTGCTACCGTTGTGAGGAGACCACTAAGGCCTTGGCAGCCATCGATATGGATTCCGATGGCACAGTGGATTGGAATGAGTTCGCAGTGTATCTACAGTGGGCTATGCGTCAGTACCCAAACATCGCGGACGCCGAAGAGCTCCTCTCTACTGCCTTTCGTAAAGGGTTGATTCCAGCCATGCAAGACGAAGTGCTGAAACAGGAGTAAAGCCACCAAGGATGGCAGGCAGGTCGGTGATAGCAATATCATTTTGAATTTCACAGACAACTTCAAATAATTGCAACCAAGACTTAAGAGTGATAATTGACATGGAAATCTAAAATTTAGCGATAAATCTAGGTTAATCTTTAATGCATCGTAATTTTGATCGGGTACAACATTGATTTGCTTCTACTTTGTAATCTAATATAATCTAATGCGTTTACCATTAACAAATAGACATCAGTCTTTTATGTGTCTGCCCTCTCTTATTGACGATAAATTGCGTCATCACATTGTCAAAGTAGTGTGGATTCACGAGGCATAGCCGAATAGATCCGCATACTAGTTTGACAATGTGATGACGTAATTTATTGTCAGTAAGAGGACAGACACATAAAAAACTGATGTCTATTTGTTTTTTACAATAACAAAAACGATAAAAACTCATCATTCTAAATATCAAAACAACCAACGGAAAGAGCGCGCGCTCGTATGATGTCAGCTTTGTCTGTCTGTCCTCTTATTGATGATAAGAAATAACCACTAAGGGCGCGAAAAATTCGTAAGTTATTGTAAAACTATGGGTGGACGGCTTAATGCCTACAGGTAAAACAGCTAATTATTAGCCTGGTAAAACCTAGAATGTATGAACAGTTAATTGTTTACTGCTGTAATGATGGAAAGGTAAATTATACGTTATTATAAAAATTATATGTTTACTGCTGGTTAGGTCAGTAAAGCTTATAACTCTGTTTTCTTAAATCCACTCTTGCTGATTTTTAGAGCTGATATTCCGAGTGAAAGTTCGTAACTCTATCTGAAAATGAGAAAAAAGCCATGTTAATTTAGGGTAAAGACCTGTCTATTACTAGTAAATAAAGGTTCATTTGAATCTCCTTATAGCAGCCGTCTTTAGTCTTGTTTCATTCCCCTATGGATCACTAGCCATGGTTGAGGGAAAAACTGGGTGGAGTTAGCAGTGCAGTGCATTGTGGGACTGCTTTGTGGAACTAAATAGACACCATCCTGGAACTGAATGTCCCTTAAAACCATTCCTAAGAATCTCGAAACATGCAACCCCCCTCCACTCCACTCCACTAAGGAAGTAGCCCAATAAACAGTGAGTCTCATAAGTATAAGGAAAAGTCCAAGTAATTGAACCCAAAAAGGCCTTGGAAAGCGCCCTTGATTCCAAGTCAAAGGCACAGAAAAATTCTGTGAACGACTGAAAAATAGTATTCTAAGTTTGGTTCGCTTTGATCGTGTTTTTTTACTTACTCCGCCGAAAGTGTTTGTTGGAACTGATGAAGATGATGAACGTGAACGATTGAACAAACGATGAAAACTGAGCCCCAAATAAGACTCTCTTGTTCTGTGGCCTGAATTGTTAACACTTGTTGATTCTGAAAATACAGAGGAAACTGAGGTGATGACGGTGTGATGAGGATGTTGCTGATGATAGTGTGGTCATGATGATGACGGTGTGATGAGGATGTTGCTGATGGTGATGATGATAGTGTGGTGATGATGATGACGGTGTGATGAGGATGTTGCTGATGATAGTGTGGTGATGAGGATGTTGCTGATGATAGTGTGGTCATGATGATGACGGTGTGATGAGGATGTTGCTGATGATGCTGATGATAGTGTGGTCATGATGATGACGGTGTGATGAGGATGTTGCTGATGGTGATGATGATGATATTCATGAAAGTAGTGAAGATGAAGGTGGGGATGACGACGATGATAATGATGATGGTTCAATCCAAAGCATTGAATTTGAAATCTGATTTAAGTCTACCAACATCAATTCAGCACACAAGTTTACAACTAAACCTGAAACACCTTAACAAACCGCGATTACAGTTACGGGACTAGCTGGGACTGCACGGCACGGTACGACACGTTCTCTCCCATAAGAAACATAGTCCCGTATCTCAATAACATACCTGATTTCGAAAACTTTGAAAGCCACTTGTAAAATCCCTCCTTGAGCTTCTTTCTTGCTTCGACCGTAGAAAAAGTATACAAAACTGGATTTAAAGATGAATTAAAGGGAATCACATAAACCGCAATCACCTGCATACACTTTCCCAGACGAATCGTTGAAATGACCAGTTAGCGATAGTGCACTCAGTGCAACTACTGGAATCCAAGTGCAGAAGTCTGTCAAAACTATCAAAAACATTCTTTTCCCCATTGGACGTTTAGAGCTTCGAGCTGAACCCACCCTGCGTGCTGATTGACGAACTTGAATGAATATCGCGAGATAACCAAGCGCAATGAACAGAAATGCTGCTCCATTGAAGATAACGAAGACGCCCACCGAGTACTCCCAGCCGTCAGGGCGGTCGGTGGATAACTGCAGTGGAAGACAGACAGTTGAACGGCCGTAAAAACTGAAACCCGATTCCTTATCGTTGAAGTAGCTTGGAATGAGAAGAGGAGCTACTGACAATATGGAGGACGTAATCCATATAAATGAACAGATAATACGAGTCAATCTAAGCGTGAGACGTGCAGGAAGAGAAATAAAAAAGAATGGATTTGATTCTGTCTGCGGTAACGACAACCAGGATCATTACAGATACCTCACTCGACATTGTTGATATTACCCCTGCTATCTTACACCCGAAACCTGATCTCCAATCGACATCATGTTGGAAGTATTCTCCCATCCATAGCGCATCGTGCACCGCAATAAACAGTAAATATACTCCCATTAGGAAATCAGCACACGCCAGATTAGAGAATAACAATGACTGCACGTCTTGTATCTCTGACTTTGATTTATTCTTGGCTGGCTTGGAACACTTGGACCACCAGATAATAACAGCCACGTTGCCAAAAGATGCTATGATTCCCTGGATCCAAATACCAAAACGTAAGGCAGAGGTTTTAAGCATGTCATCACAGCTTGACAACTGGTTGCTAGGTGATTCACAATTAAGGTTGGGGTTATTACTTGGTTGCATAGCAACATAGAATGAAGCTGTCTAATGTTCTGGAAACAAGACGAAAGACTTATAATAAGTGAAATATATCTATTGATGCTTTGCTCTGACCCGTGATGGCAGCCATGACAGGAGGCGCAACGATAGAGTCTTTTCCCCCGGGGAAACTGAAATCTTTGTCATGTAACTTATGCGGCATAATCATGGTCAGTGTATTTTTCGTACCCTGATTTTTTGTTACATTTATACTAAAATCGCTCTATCTGAGTGTGGGACGGGAATTAAAGCCTCCTCCCCCTTCGTGGTCACTGACGATTTACAAGTTCGTCTGGCTACTTACAAATTTCTAAGGTTAACGAGCTGTGCGAATGCATCTTTTTGAACATTCTGCTCCTTGAGTGGGTTGTCGTGCAGTGTTCTAAAAGTACAGGCATAACAAGTAATTTTCACGTGGGCGTAAAATTTAAAAACTTTGTATCGAAGTAGGAAAATCTCAAACAAAATGGCCGCTATTTTGGACAAAGAAAGAATATTCGCGCAAAACTCACAGTTTCTTGAGCTCAGCGAGCCCTGTAAAGGAAGATTTGTCTAGTGACCTGATTTTGTTTGAATGAAGTTTTCTAAAGTAAACAGATGACGAAAATTAGAATAAAGAAAGACAGAAACAATATCAAATGAATAATCAGATAATCATATGGAAATAGACACAGACATATTTCAAGAAGACCAACACAAAAGGCGGGAAACAAAAGCTAACATTTCCTTACAGAGTTTTAAGATTTCCCTGCTGACGAAACAGCCCAGTTGGAATCCTTTCCAATGCGTTATTGTGAAGATACCTGAAAACATAAAGAGATAATAAGCCCCCTTTTCTAATAAACCCCCTTCTAATACGTCCCCTACTAACAAGCCCCCCTCCTAATACGCCCCTGTCTAATAAGCATTCCTTCTAATGAGCCCCTCTTCTAAACGCCCCACTTCCAATAAGCCCCCCTGCTAGCTCTCAGTCCAAAAGCACTGAAAAAGAATAAGCCCCCTGGAGTATATATGTATGATACGTTTTATATTTCACTTACAAATGCGACAATTTTGTGTTATTTGCGAAGGTCTTCCTCTTAAGATCCGTCAGTCGGTTGCTATGGAGACCCCTGAAATATCGTTTAAATTGATAATAAAATAATATCTTTAAAAATCTTTAAAGTCATTAGATATTTATGAGTTGATATTATTTATTGGTATCCCACAAGGTTTAACACTTAGGACCCCTTTTAACTTTATAGGACAAAAAGATTTAAGTCCTCAAAGGATAGTAAAAGCAACATATGGAGCTCGTAAACTTTTAAATTATTAAATCATTATATAATTATTGCATGAGATGATTCAAACTCAAATATACCCTAACGGGGATCCCTCAAGGATTCGCATTGGGAACTAATACTTACAGGAATCGTAGATTGAAGAGACTTGAAAAGGTGCCGTTTTCAATAGATTTAATCAAGTTTTGACTAAGATCCCTATAAAAGTCGCAGTAAATAAAATTAATGTTTCATCTAGGAAATCACCACAATTATATTGGTTTTTGTTGTTGAGTCAAAGCTTACGATAGACATTTTATTACGATTGTTTGTCACCCCAGGCTAGTTCTTATCCAATCGGGATCGGATTTGGTGCATTTCACGGTAACGGTACGGGAACTGACGTTAGTGATTTTGTAGTCTACTATATACATACAAGGCCTCTAGACTTGTTAGTTTATTGAACATTGCTCCGTCTAATTCCTTGAGGAAATTTGCGTTGAGTCGCCTGTTAGTTCCAAGAAATTAAAAGAAGAGATAATTTTGAAATATATTTTGCAACTAAACCTGACCAACAATCTCCAACAATCAACCAACCGACCGACCGACCGACCGATTAACCGACCAACCAACCAATCACCCAGCCAATCGAAAAAAACAAACGCCAAACTGGCCCACTCACACACCCACTAACTAACCAACCGACCGAACAACGACCAGCTTATTAACCAGTCATACAACAACATGACAAACCCTTTTTTCCTCCATTACTTACAATATTTTTAACGAAGGAAGGTTGATAAAGGATTGTTCCTGCACCTTGAAAATGACGTTATAGCTTAAATCACTAGAGAAAACAATAACAATAGAGCTTAAAGTTCCATTATGATGAGACTCATTTTTAAAACCCTGTAAAAACAATCCTTATTTGTCAGGGGATTATACAGGATTACTCAAGGTGTACCACTACTTAATATTAATAAATCATGCCTTCCCTCTCTCCATCATCTCCTCCCTTTCCTCCCCTCCCTCCCCTCCCTCCCCTCCCTCCCTGATACGCCCCTTTTATCTCTTATTGTTTTTGTAATCTCAATTATTCGATTAAACTAAATAATACTCACATGAATGACAAGAAAGGAAGGTTGGAAAAGCTTTTAGTTTCGATTTGATGAATCTTGTTCCCTGAAAACAGACTAGAGAATACCCAAGATAGTAAGGACGGACGAAAGAAATAGCAAAGTGAGTAACGATGATTGGGATTCGTGAATGCATAGAAGAATGGAACTGGAATGGAAAAGAAGAATGGAACTGGAATGGATGGATGGATGGACGGACGGACGGACGGACGGACGGATGGATGGATGGATGGATGAATGGATGGATGGATGGATGGATGGATGGATGGATGGATGGATGGATGGATGGATGGATGGATGGATGGATGGATGGATGGATGGATGGATGGATGGATGGATGGATGGATGGATGGATGGATGGATGGATGGATGGATGAATGGATGGATGGATGGATGGATGGATGGATGGATGGATGGATGGATGGATGGATGGATGGATGGATGGATAATAATAATAATAATAATAATCTTTATTTAAGCACGGTAACTCTATCAATATCAAGATAAAAACTTAATGTTGCTCTACCTAGAGGCCGTAAAAACTATATTAACAAATGATAATTATGTAAAATTTACAAATGCTACACTGATACAATAAATATACAATTGAAATAAGATAATAGATTAATTAGATATATTTCGTAGAACTAAAACGATTAAATATTAGTTGTAATCAGTGCAAAACCTATAACTTTTTATTTTCTTTTTAAATACTTTTAAGGATCGTTCTTCTTTTAATGACTGAGGCAGAGAATTCCAAAGCCAGGCTCCAGTAAAAGCAAAACTATTTCTGAAATAGTCAGTTCTGGCTTTTGGAATTTGTAAATTTTTAGAAGAACGCCTTAAGTTGTAAGATTGAATACCAATCTGGCTGGAAAACATATCTTTTAAATAAGATGGGACGATATCATTGACGATTTTGAACATCATAATGGCCTTTTGTTGCAGTCTTTGTTCATTTAAAGGTATCCATTTGAGTTCTTTAAAAATTTGACTCGTTCGTACGCTTAAATACGGTGCGGCAGTAATTATACGGGCTGCACGGTTTTGTAGTTTTTGTAACTTGCTAGTTAAAGTTTCGTGGATATTGTCAAATGGATGGATGGATGGATGGATGGATGGATGGATGGATGGATGGATATACAAGGTTTGTATGTCTTATTAAATAACTTGGTGTTTACATTGTACTTGTTTCCCTTGGAAGTCTATCAGGAACTGACTGTAGTCTTTTGGATGATAAGACGACTCCGTTGCCAGTCATTGCCCTTTGACAAGAACAATCAGATGGGCAATCTGTCGGTAGAAATATACAGAGGTCATTGCACTGTTAGTTGTGTATTACATCCGGATAATTTGAGTGAAGCTGTGTTTTTCTCACCCCTATGGGGCTCCAAAAAACGTGTTGACCGCTTTTACTTGTACACTTGCATTTCCGCATAAAAAAAAAGGTGAAAATTCCCTTGCGCTGACATTAGCAAGAAAACACGTTCAAAACCGGTTTACAGACCGTGTAATATCGCTCTGTAATTGCACTCGAAAAATGGTCGTAATACTAAGGGAAATTGAGTGTGTCGCAGAATAAATATGCTCCATTCCAAATTTCTTATCAACCATTGCCCTTATATCTACTAATAATGAATGAAGAAACTTACCCTGGATACATCCGTCGTCTTGAGGTTCTGAAAATCAGAAAGAAGAAACATTAAGGTGTAGTAACACGGGCAAAACAAATCGCGCACCTTGTTTCCCAAGATTTTACAGTAAGTTGCAGAGCAAGGGCAAATGTTGCTCGTATTACCACCCTGTGCGCAACATGTTTTGTTGCGCGAAGAAGAAAGTCTCTCTACTCTTTGCAACAATAAAGATATATTGTATAAAAATATATTATAGTCAGTCAGTCAGTCAGTCAGTCAGTCAGTCAGTCAGTCAGTCAGTCAGTCAGTCAGTCAGTCAGTCAGTCAGTCAGTCAGTCAGTCAGTCAGTCAGTCAGTCAGTCAGTCAGTCAGTCAGTCAGTCAGTCAGTCAGTCAGTCAGTCAGTCAGTCAGTCAGTCAGTCAGTCAGTCAGTCAGTCAGTCAGTCAGTCAGTCAGTCAGTCAGTCAGTCAGTCAGTCAGTCAGTCAGTCAGTCAGTCAGTCAGTCAGTCAGTCAGTCAGTCAGTCAGTCAGTCAGTCAGTCAGTCAGTCACTCACTCACTTACTCACTCAGTCAATACCTTTAATTGTCTTGTAGAAAAGTTTAAACCCGGTTCGTATGGTTTTCTTGTTCGACATGAAGGTAACTAAAAACATGTTAGACGTTGATTGAACTGTCGAAGGATATCTGAAATAAGTTGAAAAAACTGGGTTAGGTAAGCAAGGAAAAACAAAACAACATCAACTAACTTAAACCGTACTGCACCTTACCTGACTCCACCTTACCTGACTCCACAGTACCGACCAACACGAGTAGTGGGTAGGTGTACCTCCCCGTCATACACCTCTACGTAGTCAGCTGAACACTGGGGGCTCAACTCCAGTTCAAATGATTGAAATTCCAGACGAATCACGTGACCCTTGCTGGTCTTGATGGTCCAGGTACAGTTCGCATCGTTGTCATAGAAACCAGGATAGTATGGTGACATGATGTAGCCTGTTTCGTTGGTCAGAATCTCGTTGCAGGCTGTTTTTGAAAGCGTTAAGTTAATATAGTTCTTTGATTTCTATCCATTTAATTTCATCTATCCATCCATCCCTCTATCCATCCATCATTATATTCATTCATCAATTCTTTTGGTTATTCGTTCGTTTGTTCGCGACCGTATACTCATTGTTACACTCTTTCATTCACTTACCCATTCAGTCTTCAATTATTGTGAAAGAGAAAATGTATGATTGCGTACCTTTCCTCGCGGTGGTTGGCATAACAACGCAGTACCCATAAGTAGTATGCAGACCCTCTATTGACATTATCCCTGGTGCGTTTGACGTTACGCCCTCAATAATAACCTGTCCAACAAATAATATAGCAATATTTTATGCATACACTCAATTGAAGAACCGTTGTCGGGTTCAGAAACATAAAACACAGAAGCTGAGACCGAAATGGCACATGGGAAATGTCATAATTGTATCATAATGTATTCATTTGCGCAATCCATGCAGTCGGTTTAGAATACCAAACGCGTATTCCGGGTCGCCGGTCACAGCATGGATGTAATTTACGTACTTCCCATGTGCCATTTCGGTCTCAGTTTCTATGTTTCTGAACCCGACAACGATTCTTTAATTGAGTGTCTACACAATATTCAAATGATGTCTCTCCACATGCACTTCACCATACCAATATTGGAGGTATGTAAAGAGACATTTTGGCAGTGACCACCTTCTCTGCACCTCATACTAACCACTGTCCTCATCGTAAAGCACCTTCAATCATATATGGGAGGGAAGTATTTAATAAAATCAATAAAACCGGGTACACTGTTTTAACCTTGCTTGTAATTTAAGAATACATACTTTGTAAGGAGTTACAGCTACTAGTGTTACTTGTCCATCCCTCCATCTACTGTCCACACTGTCCTTAACCATCCATATCGGCTCTCTTGGTGTATTTTTTGTCATCCAGTTCTTGATATATTTTTAACTGACCTCGCCCCAGGTGCCCAGAGTTTGTACCTAAACTTAGACATCTCGCTGGAGAATCCGATGACCTCTCGTATCGCGGACTCACTATCGTTGCAACGCTGCGTGGATTTTGACTGGAATTGGTGATCACACTCAAGACATTCTCTTCAAAAAATAAAAATAAAATAACTATTTATAATATCCGATGGCACAAATAATACGTGCGCACTGTTTAGATATCGAGACTTGGAGTGAACTTATTAGGATAATATCGCTTTTAATTGTGTGTGTGTGTGTGTGAATTAATGTGGAATTCTCTCGGTCATCAACCAATGAAATTACCTAGTACGATATCAGTGATTGTAATATTTCTGCTCTATGGTTTATACTTGCTTGTTTCTATCTTTTCCTCCCCTCCCTCGCTCGCTCCCTCCCTCTTTCCCTCCCTCACCCTTCCTCTCTCTCCCTTCCTCCCTCTCTCCCTCCATCTTCCCCTCTCTTACCCTTCCTCCCTCGCCCCCTGTCTCTCTCCCTCACTTCAACATAAAGTTATGGCAAGGCATTACTACGTCGACGCAAAGTGAGGGTCACACACAGTAACTTCATGGCGCTCGTTCTAATCTGTCTTTCCCGTAACGTTTATCGAAATAAGTAATAACATTTCTACCTTGGCTTCTTCTGCATGTTGAGTTATGCCGAGTAAAAATCCAAGACATCGATATACTTTGCATAAAATTGCTCCATCGTAAAGTGTCCCCTTCTTCCTGTCCACATCGGTACGACATGTAACGAATCTGATGAGCAGACATCACGTGACTCCAGATGTTCAGGCGGCTCAACTTAATTTTAGTGTCGACCCCTGACCTTGATTCAAACTTGATGAATAACGCGTCTGAAGTGAAAAAAGATTTTGTTCAGGCTCCTGTGAACACGCTATAGAAGTTTGAATCTCAAATTCTTTCTTCGAATTTCAGGAATTCCCAGGTAATGCACTAGCGGTTGCGAATTACACTCTCACATCTGGGGCCCTGGACTATGATTCAAAGCCACTTCCTGAACCATCTTTACAAAGTTAAAATTTTGTTTATAAAAAGGTTTTGAAAAGTTTCTTTACCTTGCATCATCTGTTTGTCCAAGACGCCTTTCCCATGATCCTTCAGGATGCCATTAATGTACATCTGCCACACCCCAAAATCGGATTTCCACGTCACGCATACATGTTTCCATTTGATCTGTTTGTAACTATGTAAGCAAATAGTTTTAACCACCACATGTTGCTTGGTGTGTATTTGGTATATGAAACAACTTTCAATGGGACATTAGATTTCGTATAACTTAGTAAAAAAACTCACGGTACGAATCTGCTGTGGCGTTACGCAAACGTAAAACGAACGATAAGTAACCTTGACGTAACCGTGGTGTTACCATTCCTTAACCTTGGCGTGACCATGACTGTGACATGACAATACGAAAACCGTTGTGTGACCGTGCCGTAATCGTTGTGTGACTGTGACGTAACCGTTGTGTGACCGTAACGTGAACGTAACAATGACCGTGTATTTTGATTGGCTGAGCCATAATGTCGGGAAAGATATTATGCCATTATTTTCGTACCGTGACCATGCCAGGTGCTGTGACTTTCACAGTACTAACTTTACCCTTCCCCTACCTAGCCTCCGCCTGCCTTGACTCTAAGAATACAACGTAGCAAAGCATTCTGATTGGCTGAATTTTATCCGGCCCTCTGATTGATTCAACGAGAACGTATTGTGTAACTTGAAAAACCCATATATCACTCAAGCAAACCCCTGCCTCGCTTTTACCTTGAAATGTCGATATCAGGTGCCATAGGTACAAATCTATCGGTAATATAGTCCATCTTCAAGTATATTGGGACAGAAGAATTAACACTCGTCCAAAGACACAGCGTCATCTCTGTTAATGATCCTTTAAACTTTAACGGCGGCAAAGGGGTAAAACTCACAAAGAAAATCCCAAGGTCGTAATCGAATTCATGCCCTAAAAGAAAAGTAGTTTATACGGTTAAACCAATAAGTCGTTGCAAGCATTGCCAAGGAAAGCACGGGTGGTTTGCGCTGCTAATTGTCGGGTTCTCTCGCTGCTGAGATCACCTACTGTTGTTCTCCCTTTTGCACTTCCCGCGTTTATTTTAGACAGCGATCTTACCTTGGAATCTACTGACTGAGTAACCACTCTCCTTTTCTATCGACTGTTCTACATCATCTATCCATTGGTCACTATTGAGAGTCCATCTTGTTTGATTAGAACGATGTATCCAATCTTTCCATTCCGAGCTCTCGTTGAAATTTAGAATTTCTGCAACCAATAAACAAAATCAAGTGTTAAGAGAAGGTCTACAGTTTGATGGGATTCCATTCCATTCCATTCCGTTCCATTCCATTCCACATTCCATTCCATTCCATTCCATTCCATTCCATTTCATTCCACATTCCATTCCACTCCATTCTAAAAAAGATGATGACACATCAACGTCTTCAGACCCACCTTGTTTGTATTTGGTGCAGTATCTTGAACAACTCGACAACTTCTTTGGGAATTGATAAACATAAAACCCGCCACAATTACGTACTCGGACCACAGTTTGTTCTTCACAGCACGAAGGACCTCGGTATACGAAACATAATTGTTTCTCAACAATACCCTCCTCAACCAAAGGAAGCGATCCGTTGACCCAACCCCGGTAGGTATCATACGCGCAGGACTTTATTAGATGTGTCAGAGGTACACCTTCACGTTTTGCACAAAATTCTTCCATTTGATCGCCTGCAGCTCCTGCAAATCTGTACCATTTCTGCTCGTTTAGTTTATCACACAAGGGTGGGTCACTTTTAAGGCGTGCGATAGTTATGTCAGAGCGCCGATCAGAACCATCCAGGATATTGTGCTCTTGACATTCATTGCCTAAAACTAGAAAAAAAACACAATGATATTAAGTATTATTAATGATATTAAGTTTTTTTCATTATATTTTGTTTGATTTTCCGAGAAAAATTTGCTTGACGAAACAAAATTCACATCTTTAACGATGATATACTCCTTGCATGTGGCGTCGAATAATCTCAGTTTGTGGGACAAAATGAAAGACTTCCAATCTCCTAAGAATTGGAAAGCTATTGTTATGTCCTCCAGTGCCTGCTTTCCCACGTCCTGCAAGGGGTCTATTCCCAAAGATAGCTTTTACAGGACGTTTTGAAGGGCTTGCAACTCTGAAAAACGCGCAATAGCTTACATTGTTAATAAGTAATACAATAAAGCAACGATAATATTCCCAAAAATAGCTTTGACAAACGCTTGAAAGGTGTGCAATCAAGACTGACCAGTGTGCATTAGCTACATGGGCGCTAACGTTATCGTAGATAATGTTTTGATTTATTTGATTTGATTTGATTTTTATTTTTTTTGAGTGCGCAATAGTTGGTCGTTGATAAATAATTTGGTAAACAATCTGTAATTTGATTGAATTATTTGTGATTTTACCTGGTATCTTACGACACCTTTCTTTCAAGAACGCTACATCATCTATAGCGAGAAAGGCTCCTTTATCTAGAATCAATCCTTTTATTACGATCTGCAACAAAGCGTTAGCACATTTACACACAAAGTTAATATTGATTAATTATTTAATATCAAAGAAAACTTTTCAAATAATAAATTACATAATAAAGGTAAGGCGCCTTATCCTTGTATTACCCAAGGGGGGATGGTGGGGGGGGGGGGGGGGGGGGGGAGAGATTTTTTTCTTATCTACATTACCTGTAAGCGTTGCACTTCCCATGGCATTGGCAGTTGAACAAAAGTCCATTTGTCAGTGGCGCTTCTGTAGCTCCATACCTTTGTAGTTCTATTTTCTGTTTTGAATTCTACGGCCAATTTTCTTCTAAAATATTTCTTACCGCTGTAAAACCAAAATCGGAAGCATCCCCATCGTTCAGCTATTGGATAGAGAATTGGACTCGACACGCTAGCTGTTCTATACAATGGTGAAGACAGAAGAAGAAAGGAATCTCCTGGCTCTGTAAAACATATGTATTTATCTTAATTCAAACTGCATGTATGAGGATTTTTCGAGAACCACTCATAACTCGCTTATTGGCCATTCCACGGTTGCGCGTAAACTGGTAACGAGTAGGACGCGCGCTGAATCATGGAAGTGTCTTAGGGAGAGGTTTCTCGTCATTTTAGTTTTTTAAAACGCATCACATTTACTTTGATTTTTAGTCTGTTTTGCAATAGGGTTTGCTAAGCTTTAATCTTTTCGCCATTTTGAAAAAATGATGTCGCGCGCTACCGATTTGCTTCCGACTCGCTTCCGTCTCGCTTCCGACTTGCTTCCGAATATTTGACAATTTTCCACGCATCCTCGGAAAGACCAATTAAACATCAGACTTGCTTTATGTGGTTCACCATGACACTGTTGGGTTGAACACCAGCTTTTTTTCATTGCTACCCACGTCTTAAATATTTCATATAGAGGATGTTCAGACTTCATACCTTGTATATCGTACAGTTTTAACATGCTTTCGTAATCTGGTTGATGTTAGTGTCCATCCGTCTTCAATTTTCCATTTACATTTTTCTCCGATACCAAAATAACACGAAGGGTTTTCTGTAAAAATAAAAACAAAGTTACGTCAAGGTTCGTTTTGATCGCGCTTTACGATACTGTGCACATCTGTAAGTCCAATCTGAAAAGATTTGTCACTTGTGGTCTATAGAACACTTGCATGTGACGTCAAAGCAACTCGATCTGGGAGACAAAACTAAAGAATTCAAATCTCCTGCAAATTGGAAGCTATTGTTTTGTCCCCCAGATTGAACTACATTCTATCTACGCCCCGCACAAGTGTGGGCGTTTCTCTTATGAAATCGAAATTGAATTACCTTGAGTATATATAGTCGAACACTGGCCGTCTTCAAACCCCAAGTCATCCAGAGCCACAAATCCCTCTCTGACATGTCCTAGAATAATAATCTGCAAAGAAATTTGAATTCAGGCAATAAATCGTAAATATACTGGTTTTTATTGTACGACTGAGAAAATGGGCGATTTTTAGAATACAATGTTGGGATAGCGCGTGTTTAATAGCGCGTTTGTGAGAGCAAACAGCACGCGCGCGCTTTTTTCATTGGGTCGTTCCTATCTAAAACAAAAAACATTTTAAGTTGTATTTAATAAATATAATTTGCTGTGCTGTGTAAAGTTAAGAACGTTTGGGATTTGCAGAACACTCGAGAGGTGTTGAAAAAGCACTCAGCTTCGCGTAATGCTTCTCCTAACGCTTCTCTCGTGTCTTGAAGATCCCCTCGTGTTTTATAACTGCACGCGCGCGTGTTTTCCATTTCTTTAATTTAGAGACAAGGCAAACACACGAGTCAATCTAACACAAACCTTTCCTGGTGAGATTCCAGGTATTTGTACTTGTCCAAATACCCAGTTATTAGAAGTAGAGTTTGAAGTCTTCCAGAGAAGCTGCGAGCTGGTCGAAGTCTCTATAGCGATCTCAAGGAGGGAATATAATTCATTAGGAATAAAGTACCAAAACTGCATACAGGCTGGCCCAGTTTTGATCCAGTTCCTGTGAAGGCTTGAAGACCGGGCCGCCCTCGTGACATGCTGGGACTTTAAAAGAAAGTAGGTTCCTGAAATGTGTAATACAAACACAATGAATGGTATTTTCTAACAAAATGCACTCCTTTCCCGCTCAAACTGCCATAGAGTAGATTCAGTATGAATATGAAATGCCTACAATAGGGTCACGCTTATGTCATGTAATTTGTGACATCCGTTAAGCCAATCACAGCGGCGCCTGAGGTTTTAGAACACGACGCCGTCACGGTCACGGCATGGCACATTCATACCTTAAAATTTATGGATACTCTGAAAAAGCTTAGAGCTGGTCAACGTCAGGGCTAGGCTAAATTACAGGTACAACTCTGAAACGACCTCTAGGCTGGCCTAAGTCAAGGCATGGCTAACTCACAGATAGAACCCTGAAACAACATCTGGGCTGATCTAAGTCAGGGCATGGTTAAATCCCAGGTCCAACCCTGAAACAACCCTTGGCTAATCAACGTCAGGGCATGGCTAACTGACGGATTGAATTGGGAATTAGCGTGCTTGGGTTTGCGTGGATGGGGGGGGGGGGGGGGTGGCAGCTTTCGGATCTAAGGAAAGGACACAATTTGAGGCCTAGTCCAGGAATCGAACTAATACCGTGAATTTTTGATGGTCATAAGAATGTGATATATAAATACCGCTTCTGGTCATCGTGGTGTGATCATGGTTTGGAAGATTCTCTTGTTTGTTTAACGACTCATCTGGAGCGAAAAAAAATCCATTGTAACGTGCTGTTGGGGTTTTGTTCAAAACCACAGGGACCGCTCTCAAAACCACATAGTCCTAAAACAAAGTAAAAACAATTAGAACTACAAAGAAACTTTTTTAAGAGAGCGAACATGATGCAATGTGGCCTAGCTTGGGTACATCTATTTTTTATCATGCATCATGAGTTTTCGTTTGTACAGAACCTCAGTATACCCAATGCGTTCTGCTTATCGAAGTCTTAAATGATAGCAAACATGGTGCATTCTGGTATACAATGGGTACAAATAAGGGTACAAATACTTTTCATCGACGGTGAGTATGGTGTTATTTGTACCCAATGTTTTTTTTATATCTAGACTTCTTCATTGCTCAGGAGCACAATTACCGAATGAGGAAAAACTGGAAAAACTCGAAACATGTTGATACGGCCTTATAAGAAAGACGATAAAAAATGGCTGGAGGAAAAAAAACAGATAGTGATGGCGAAGAAACTTTTCCACTCAAATACAAAAATACTGATGTTGAAAGGATAATTGGGACTCCACCACTACGGGATTTCTTATGTGTTTAATATTTAAAATATATCGCACACATATGTAGAAGGCTCAACTCCAATTTTACGAAAAAATTACTTTTCAACAAACCAACCAAAAAATATGTCAGAGATCCATGGATAAAGATCGAAAAACTACTAAACATTGATAACGACGAGGCCAAAAGATTAACAAAGACAGAAAAGCCTTCAAAGTTCTTCTTTTTAAGAACTTAAATCTAGAATAGGATAGATTCCCCGTTGCTCAGCTAATTGCTGTTAATAATGGGACAGAACTCATACTGATTTAACAGAATGCATCATGTTTATCGAACCCACAAACGGTCTCTTGTATAGTATCGTGTTTAACCTTTAGATTTACAGTGTGAAGAATCATTGCGTCTACTTTGCGAATCCACACAACTTTTAGAATCAATCACATTCTCTCCTGTCGAAATAAATAAAAATAATTCTATTCAGAGTTATATTGAATAATAATTATGTTAATGGCAATGTGATGATGACGATGACGATAATGGTGACGATGACGATGACGATGAAGATGATGGTGATGATGATGATGATAATAATCAGTGATGATGATGCAGATGGTGATAGTGATGATGGTGATAGTGATGGTGATGATAGTGATGGGAGTGATGGTGATGATGATGTTGGTGCTGGTGCTGGTGGTGATGATGGTGCTGGTGATGATGGTGGTGGTGGTGGTGGTGGTGGTGGTGGTGGTGGTGGTGGTGGTGGTGGTGGTGGTGGTGGTGGTGGTGGTGGTGGTGGTGGTGGTGGTGGTGGTGGTGGTGGTGGTGGTGATGGTGATGGTGATGATGATGTTGGTGATGATGGTGATTATAGTGATGATGATGATGATGTTGATGAGTCATGATGATCTAGATTATGATCAGTGATAACGATAATGATGATCATTGATAAACAGCATAATGCTGCTGATAATAATGGTGATGATGACTATTCTAATCACAATTTAATCGCACTACTTACTGTACAGAGACATTCCATCTTCACATGTTTTGTTGAAGGCGCAAGGTTCAGAACCACAGGTCCCGTCAAAACATTCAAAACCAGGGCATTTCATTTCTAAAGAAAACGTGAATATTCATATTTTTTCAGAAATTTTCGGAAAGAAAGAAATTATTTTAAGCATAATCATAATCTTTTATCTTAAGCATAAGACTTTTTATTAGATTAACCTGAACTACGTCAACAAGTCACTTTATAGTACCTTATGCAAGACTGGTTCAAAACAAAGCCTTCAACGTGGCACGTGGCATCTATCAGACTTCTCATTGGTTGAACGCGAAGCAAATCGGGTCACATGGAAATCAGTTGGCATTTGAGTCACGCAAACCATTTTTAGTTTGCACATAACGTCATAGCCATCATGTTGGAAGAATTTGGCAAAAGATCTTTTCAATGATTTGTTTCGTTATATATTCCAACATGGTCGACATAGCTTTTAATTATTTTACTTCCTTGGGGATTACTGCAAACCAAGAATTGATCTATTCTATCGATTGTCAAAGTTGATATCAAGAGAAAATGAACTAAGAGAGGAAATCCCCGAACCCAATCATGAGCACTCTTTGATGCTATTTTTAGAATATTTGATGCTATTTTTAGAATATTTGATGCTATTTTTAGAATATTTGATGCTATTTTTAGAATATTTGATGCTATTTTTAGAATCATTCATTAGATTGCTTGTTTTTCTACACGTGCATATTGCATAGAGCGCGGATAATATGTGCTTGCAGAAAAACAAACCATGGCTAATATGCTAACGGTGCCTATGAAAGTTGCAAACATGGAATACCAGAGATTCCTTATTCTAGTTCATTTCCTCTTGTTGATATTAAATCCGTAATAAATATTTTTTTCAGCACACACCACAGTGAATCTCGTCTTCTCCATTTCGACAGTCTTCGATTCCATTGCAGAGTTTAGTGTACTTAATGCATGTTCCATCTGAACACCTGAAGTAACTAGAACGACAAATGCATCCTGTTTCGTCTGATCCATCCAGACATCCATCAAGGATTCCATTACACCTGTATGTTTTATCGACACACTGGCCGTTGTCACACTTGAATTGGTTGGGTTTGCAGCGAAATCCTGTCAGGTTTGAAATAATACTGTTATTGAAATATAATGAAATTGGCATCACCATGCACGTTGTTGACCATGTTGCTAATCATGACAATGATGATGGTGATGATGATGATGATGGTGATACGGGTGATGATAATGATGTTGACGATGAGGAAAATGTTGGTAATCCGATTATGATGATGATTACTAGGGTTGGTATTAATGATGATGATAATAACACACCTTAATTCTAATCATACCTGGTTTAGCGAAGACAGGCAGCAATTCGCAATCCTCAGCATTAAACTGGAAGTTTTTCACAGCAAGCGCAATGGTATCATTTGCAGCCGAGATGCCCTTGAATAACACCTAAAAAATCAATCGATCAATCAACCAATGAATTAATCAATCAATCAATCAATCGATACTCCATTCAGTGGCCTTCCACCAAAAGCAAGGAAAGGGAAGGGAAGGGAAGGGGAGGGAAAGGAAGGGAAGGGAAAGAAAGGGAAAGGAAGGGAAAGGAAGAAATTATCTCGTTTTGACCCCCAGGTGGGAATTAGTGCAAGAGTCCTATCATGGCACCTCTTGGACTATTCATTTGAGAATCTTTATTCCCTCCGCAAAAACTGACAAACTAATATTCAATTCGATCTTTGACTGTGAACAGCCCAAAGGTTGTTTCAGGGTATCGACAAAAAATATCTTTTCACCTGAGCTGTTTTAGTGTCTGTTATAACAAGTTTCTGCTGTATAGCATACCTTGAAGGCTTCTTCTGATCTTACAGGTATCCTTGCTCTTCCCCAACTTGTACCGTGATAACCTGACGTCGTCCATCGCAGTACCTTATCTGAAATGCTCTTAGAATGGCTGTAAACCTCAAGACGAGAGGTGGAGTTCGTAGGAAGAAGGTAGGAAAAGGAAACACAGAAACTAATTTTCTTGTAACTAGGGTTCCATGGTAACTGTGGGGACCATAGAACGGCTTCTCCAGGTGTCGTAACAGCCATGAAAGGAACTTGAAAAAGAGAGAAAACAGAGAAAAGATGGCGTCAACAAAAGTAGCATCTGGTGGTCCTTCCTCCTAAAGTTTAGTTATCTACTTTTTAAGTAATACCATTTTTTAACAAATAAAAAACATAAAGAAAAAAGCCATGCACAACTAAATTAGTTTCTCAGTGGCTTGTATTGGAGTTCTTTTGGTGTTAGCGGGGACATTTCTCGCCAAAACCCGTGCGCGCGCGACCACCACTGGATTTGCCACTTACAGGGTAAAAGTGGTTCAAGAAGGACTTACTTTGTTTCTCGAGTTGGCCAGAAACATTCAAGCTTGAAGCAGGTCTCCAGTTTGATGTTTCAGAAGATATTTGCCAGCCATCACACAGGCCGTTATGTAAACCACATCGATAAGAAACAGAAGCTTAAACGAAATGAATGAAAAATAACTTAAACTTTAATATTTTTAATTATGGAATTTACTGTAATTAGGTATAAGGTGCCTTGTCACCCTTCCAAGACCCGCCCTTGAGCATAGGTTCGCATGCCCGCATCGTTCACTTCAGTATAGAACTCACCAGAGACTTCTACTGATTCAATCACTGTTCTTCTTCGAGGCGAATCAAGTAAGTGGCCTTCAAGTGAGTAGATTATCTGCAGGTAAAAAAGGTTAAGCATGAAGCAAGGAAGCAAGGAAGCAAGGAAGCAAGGAAGCAAGGAAGCAAGGAAGCAAGGAAGCAAGGAAGCAAGGAAGCAAGGAAGCAAGGAAGCAAGGAAGCAAGGAAGCAAGGAAGCAAGGAAGCAAGGAAGCAAGGAAGCAAGGAAGCAAGGGAAGGGAGGGAAGGGAGAGAGGGAAGGAAAGAAGAAAAAAGATAAATAAAAAAAATAAAAATATCAAGCGAAGGAAACAATTACCTCTATACTATAATTCCCAGGCTGCACATCTATCTCAAAGTCATACGTCCAGTTGTATGCCGAGCAGTTCATTTCCAATTTCTCATTGACTGTAACAGTCTTACCAAACGCGAGTAACTTTACAATGACTGGACAGGAAGGACAGATGAGACCTTTGCAGCAGAACTTGTACGAAGCTGAGGAGATTGAAAATAATGTGGATTCCAGTTATTAATGGCGATTATATGGCGTTTGTTTGCTCATTCTCTCCCTTCTCTTTTCTTTTTCTCTTTCTTTTTCTATATACATGTATATATATATATATATATATATATCCTCCTATCCCCTTCCGTAGTCATTCTTACTGCGTATGCTCCACGGGCGTGAGCAGTAAAGATAATTATGGCCTTCGTTCCAATCTCGTTTCCGCATGCGCAGTAAGAAATAGTGAGAAATAACGGCTCTAGAATGAGATTGATTCGTTTCCGTGCAGACAAAAAGAATCGCAGGTTCAACTGATGAAAGCGGATGAAGTAAGCCAATAGCCTTACATATATATCAGCTTTTTATATATTCTACCAGATCAGGAAACTTCTATCGAACATACCTTTGATTGTAAAGTTTGACCCAAGACCTACTCGTGTGCTCGCGTTCTCCACGTCGAACTGAAGGTCTCTAACACCTTGTAAGGAGTAAAATCGATAAATATTTCAAGGCACAGCTAACTCACAGATCGAATTAACGTGTTGGATTTGCAGGAAGGAAAACTGAGTAAAACCCTGAGAAAATCCTCCAAATCAAAAGGGAGACCTAACAAAGACTACTCACATTTGATACTGAGTTTGGGAATTAAACCCGTCACTTTAGAGGCGAGAGGCGAGTGCACTAATTCTACGCCACCCTTAATTAATTCTCACTCGTCATTTATGGAAGCCGTGACATCACTTGCAGAAGCGATATTACCCCACCCCCCTCAGTGCTACTCACTACCGATAAAAGCTATCGTTGCTTACCTGGCTTTACCGAGTAAAGAATGGATGAAGGGATAGTTTGTGGGTTGCGATCATGAGGAGTGCTATACACGATGCCAAGTCCACCATTAAAGGGTGATGTCATGTAGACTTCCATGTAGTACAGAAAACATTTGCTCAACGTAACCTTCTTGTTATCCTTCGGCATCCTGAACGAAAAGATAACATTTTGCTTAATTCTTGTAAGTGAATCTGGAGTACACGAAATCCAGCGTTCATTGATTGGAATTTGGAATGCGCGGAATTCCGATTCCATGGTATCAGCGATTTTTTAATACTTTTTTTGATTTGTTTTGAAACATCTCAGCATAAGATTACTAGTTATAAATATTACAATAAAATCTTATAGGATAAAAGCTTAAAATTCGGTGTTAAAAAGTTTTCTCGATCCGCGATCCACTCAACCGACGTCCAGTCCAGTCCAACTTTGCCCGGTTCCAAATTTTCCAAAATAAAAAATCTCTCAAAATTCAAAAAGGAAGGAACAGGAGTCAAATGCTGGACATGTTTTACTGTACACTAAGATTATCCATACACTTTCAAAAGCAGGAAATTCGACTTTTTTTTGGCAAATCAAGATCTATATAGTCCTATTATACCTATATATTTATATAGACTTTTCAAGTTGGTTGTCAGTGTGGCTTTCTGAAAGGAATATCAGACATGATATCCAGATATACTTGCTGTCTTTTCCTTACATTTTGATGTTAACATGAAATGCTGTCGATTCAACTTTGATTATCAAGTCGTCATCGCTCCCTCTTTCATCCATTCCTGGCTCCTCAACTCTTCGTATCCACACTTCACAGTTTTCAGCGCATTCACTGACGCCAATAGTGTACTGTCCTTGATCAGAAACCTGAAGCAATGAAAAGGAAGATATTTAAAATAGAGGGGGGAAATAGGGTGGGGAAAAGTAGAAGACAATAATGAAGGAAGGAAAAGAAGAAGGAGGAGGAGATGGAAAACGATAACAAGAAAGAAAACGAGAACGAATAGGATTGAGAAGGGGAAGGAGGAGGAGGAGGAGGCAGAGAAAGCTGCGTAGGTGGAGGCCGCGGAGGAGGAACAGGAGGAGAAGGAGGCGGAAAAGGAGGAGAGGGAGAAGGTGGAAAGAGAAGGAGAAGGAGGGAAAAATCATCATAAGAATAGAATCCAAGAAAAGACTTACTAATTCAAGCTGTAATTCTTACCACTAAAAAGCCAGTCTGTTTAATAGTGTCACCATGTAATGTATAAGGAAAATGTTTGAATTCAAACGTCGGCAACCCCTGAGATGAGATGTCAGGAGTTTTGTCCAACAACGAGTTAACTCTTAAAATAGAACTTTCGTTTGGAGAGATGTACTGATTCCATCGGTAATTTAAAACACCGTGTGCATCTTTCCAGGAATCTTTAAAGAAGATAAGAATAGGATAGTACATATATCAATGTATTCTACTGAGTAGATTAAGGCAGAAGGGATGAATCACGAGACAAAGCGCTGCAACATTGATCAATTCACACGCACGAACACACAAAAAACGAAGCGAAACAAAATAAACGAAATCATAACGAGATGTGGCAACGAAAAAAACTAAAATAGAACGAAACGCAACCAAACCAAAATGAATAAAAAATAAAATAAAATCATAACAAAATGAGGAAACGAAACAATCTAAAATAAAACGAAACACAATCAAACTAAAGAGAACCATAAAAAATACAACGAAATCATAACAAAATGTGAGAACGAAACGAACTAAAATAAAACGAAACGCAACCAAACCGAAAAGAATAAAAACTATAACAAAATCATAACAAAATGTGGGAACGCAACAAATTATAATAAAACGAAACGAAACGCAACCAAACCGAGTAGTATAAAACGAAATAAAACGAAAGATAGAAAAGACAAACAAACAAAATATCTTACCAAAAGCGAACACATCCAGTCTGCATAATGATAACGACACATTCTCTCCTATCAAACCAACTCTAACAACATCAGTCTTAAAATCCAAGTCGCACTTTATTGTGTGTTGCTTAGAGTTTCTCGTGCTTACGTTACAATATATAGATTCCCATGTGGTGCCGTCGTACAACGTGACTTTTGTTTTGAATTTCGTTTGAGTTGTGTTATCTTCTTTCCCCATAAACACTATCAAAGTGTGGATGTAAGTTTTCTTTCTTAATTTCAGTTCAATCCATGGACTTTTTTCCTGAAAAAGAAAGAGGAAATTGATTTAATGATTAAAAGGTTATAGTAATACTTTGAGAATTGTGAATAGTGGTTGACGTAAGTGTGTTGACTTTCGGTAGATCATCAACAACATCACATCATCATCCTCGCCGCCGCCACTACCACCACCACCACCACCACTCGCTGCGCTCGTGGTTTCACTCTAGTTTTGAACATCTTAAGACGTCATCTATGATCAATAAGAGGACAGACAATGGAAATCTATATGCGATTTGTTAATTTTCATATGATTAATAGCTCCGTGGTTCTCCTAAGCTAGTAAGCGCGTGTTTAGCTTTCAAATGAACCAAGATTGTAGATTACCGCCCTGAGTCACAATTCTTTTATGCACATACTTACCATGCTTGAGTGAAAACACGAGCTTGGGTCATCATCAAGAGCCAGCTGGGGTGAAGATCCTTCGGCAATACTCGATTGATTGGTAACGTTGGAATAGTCCACTCGAACTGTAGGGGAAAAAAGGAATTTAAATGATTATTCGATATATCAGGGATCGTTATCGAGATTATCTGGGAGTTGGGCGCACATTTTCTTTGCTCAATTACAGGATAATTGGAGAGCCCTGTGCCCTATTCCTGTTCAGATCTAACGATGCTAAGTGTTGATGAAGTCCCTGTGGTTTTGGCGGGAATATTTCGCGCCAAAACGCGCGCGCTCGTCCCTCCAACTCTGTAACTTTCGTAACGGCACTGAAACTAGAGAAAAGCGTTTGCGCGTTCAGCACATTTTATAAGAATTTTGAAGAGTTTGAGTGAGAAAATAAAAGGTTTGTTTTCTCCAAGTATACAAAAATGTTACTTTTGTCAGATCAACATATTCTTTTAACAAACACAATATGAAAGAATTAGCCTTCAGTTTGAAGCGTGGATACTAAGTTTTTGCATTTTGTGAAGTCCAATTTATCAAGCATGTTTGAAAGTCAAATTAAATTATGTTTTGACTAATTTACATACGGATTCAGAGCATGCGCAGACGTTTTCACTCGTGAATACGCCATTGTCATCGCGCATAATTCTCAGTTATTACTCATGAACATTAATTAAAAATTGTGCTAAGCCCTTACCCGAAGGATATCCGCAAGAAATGCCTATTCTCTCCATGAATGGACGAAAACATAAACTCCTAACATCGTATTGACAATCAAGCAATGACATTTCGCTACCGTTGCAATGACATCTTCCAAAGAATTCCATTGAGTGTTCACTGTGGAATGCTTTCAGGTTGAACCACTGTGATGCCTCACCGCGCATGCCTAGCATTCTGCATGCGACCGCTGACTCTTTCTGGCTCCACTCTTGACTGCATACCGTTAGAGTGAGGTTGCCTCGCTGAATTTCTATAAATCCTTGGTTGGGAGTTACACCATGAATTAAACGGATACCTGTAATAGTATAAAGACAGTATAGACCATTGATGATTCATTAATTCATTGATTGATTGTCATAATGTAGAACTTAGAAAGCGCCTAAATAACGCAAGAAATGCTCGTGCTTCTCTTCACACTTTTTGTGCTTTCGTCACTTTCTGACTACCGGGTTACTGAACGGAGCAGGGAAAAAGCTATTTTATAAATAAACAAAAATATGTAAACAATTCAAACTAATGTAGTAGAAAGAGGCCATTGAGTATACGGAAATAAACTGCTGGACTATCGAACATCAAACTGATTAGCTATCAAATGAACAAAACGTATAAAGATTTTTTTTTTAAAAACAGAGAGAGACTATATTGAAGATGATAAAGTTCTAATCGGTTGAATTACTTACTGTTTTGAAATGAGTTACTTGAAGAAACCCGCACCAAAAGAACAGTGACGAGAAGAGCAAAAATAACTTGTTCCCTCATTGTCAGCCTAATGATTTAGTAAGTAAAAAACATTTTATTAATCAAACCGGCTGAATATCTATAGAAAAACAAATCTACTCACTAAATACAGTCAATGTCATTAACGTTGTCCACCGAAATACATTTACACATTTACACATTTAGACTTTTAAAAAAACCACGCGTTTCATTATGTATTCTTACCCTCGTGTGCGTCAGCCGCCTGATCTTTAAATGTAAGATTCAACTCGTCAATCGAAAATCCAGAATACCTCGACCACTTAGTAAGAATTTAAGATGGAGAATGGTATTTCAGCGTTTGTCTTATGCCAGAACGTTCGCGGAGACACGTGGTATTTCTTTTAGTCTAAATGTACAAATTGTTTTCGGTAGGCAACGTTAATGACATTGAATTTATGTTATGACAATTGTGGCAAGATGAGCAGGGCTTTTTTGTTTCAACTTTGGCACTAATTCCTTCTATGAAAACGAACCCGTTTTTCTTCGTCTGTTTTCAACGAACTAAACGAGCGTGTGTTAAGTCGAGTTTGTTGTTTTGCACACTTTTGAACTGACCAAAGTTAAGATCTATCGCCGGACAGATGAAATATCCCTTAACCAGTCAAGCATACTATATTCAAGGCCCCTCTTTTGAATTTTCTAGTTTTCAATGTGGTTAACTTTTGTTCGTGTTTTCTACCACATAAATGAGCAGCGAAGCAAAATGTGATCTATCCATTGAAGAGATAGGAGAATACCTACTCGAGACTACTTAACCTCAAGTTGTTTTCTAACGCCATCTAAACCCACTTCCAGCTGTCTCCTAAGGGCACACGTGAATATATGATATATTTTTAAAAACATCGCATTTATGGCAAACGTGAAACGTCAGTTGAAAAGCACAAAACTCTTCAGAATATGTTAGTAAAAAGAATCAAAAACATCTTCACGTAATAGATAAATAAAATAATTCTTGTCGCTATGGTGAGAAGGCTTGCAAAACGGAAAGTAAAATATAGGTGGAGTTGTGAAAACGTGATCATAGTGTTTGCTTTCAGTCGCAGGAAGAAAAAACGAACATTATTCTTAATGTTGCTATTGTTTAACGCACCTGTTAGGGGATGCGGCGAGACCTTTAGTAGAGGTCAGGTTTCGGTGATCGTATTTTGAGTTGAAGTAATCCATACAGGAGGACAGGAATTTCTAAGTAGATTTAGTTTATTTTTTGCTTTTTCCTTTCCTTTTTCCAACGCAACGCAACACAACGCAACCCACTCGAAAAGTCTTGAATAAAAAGATGGATACCTCTAATATTCATTTAACAAACTTAAGCATCCAACCATATCGCACAATATGACTTTTAACGATTTTTTTTCATATTTAGGGTTTTTTTATCGATAGATACACAAAGCCAGTATTGTAAGTTATTGCTATTAAGAGCCGCAAATAATGGTGTATATTGACGGCTTTCTCAATATCTGACCAAGAGAGCACGAGCATGTTTTTACCTCATACAATTGATTTGGGCCCATTTCAGAAGATTTCTCACTACACCTTTTGCACCATGCATTGTGACATTCATTAACACAAACATACTTACAATAGCGTGCTCATCAACTTCATTAACAGCATTTGAAAATTAGAATTCGTGAAGTTTTGAACATTAGCGTTGTTCTTACACAAATAATATTCATTTGCGTACATGAACAAACAATTTCGCGGACATGTACACACAATATCGCGTTTTTAAAACTCATTTAGCAAAAATGGATTTTTAACGTGATTCCCACAAAATCTGAATGTGACCGTTTGGCTCAAATGAATGTCTGTTTGCGAAAACGAATGCACTTTCCCGTTATTGTATATCGGTCTGGTGCTAATGTCTGCACATGTGTACTACAATCATGTTTTTCTAGCCGTTAGAAGCTCTTCAACGCGTGCGCAAATTAGAAATGTCACCAAGGATCAATGGCTATCTCAATACCTTACTTGAAATGGAAAAAAAGCAATCACGAGGTTGTCAACTATTTCACTAAGAAATCTTTAACTTTCACATTAAGGTGGCTGCCTACTTTTGAACGTTCGAATTGAGCCCACGATGAGCGCGCGCTCAAAAACCGCTGAAAAATCTACAATATTTTACTGAAGAACCATACGCGTTTTGAGCGTCAACAAGGCAAAACCCTCAAATTTTGCACGGGACTCTATATTTTTTAATGGCTCATTCGGAAAAACTCTCAAAAACCTATGTTATATCAACATCTTAGAAAAAGTTTAAATCAGCAACACATGAAAAAATAGATTTTCGTAGAAAGATATAACTAGCTAAAACTAGTGTGAGCTGCGTCGGTGTTTCTAATGAAACAGATTTTCGTAGAGATTTTTGTTCGACTTTATGAGATTTTTAAGAGCACCGAAACTACAAAATATAAGAGAACAATTTATCTTTTTGTCTTTTTGTTGAAAATATCCATGTATTATTGTAGAATGATTGACTAGCCTTCATTTGTGCTATCATATAGTCTACAAATAACTTTGATCTTATGGATCTCAATTTTTTTCTAATCACTCCCGGTGGCGCAGTTTTTACTTCAAAAGGTCGTGCGTAGGCTTCCATTAAATGCTGATTATCTCGAAAACAAGCTCGGGACACCCTATTTTTCTTTCCAGATTTGGAATCATCATTAAATTTCAATTCGGAAAATCGATGTTTGAAAAAAAGTTTAAATCAATTTTCAAGAGTAGGTAGTCACCTTAAAGATGGAAAGCCGTCGAATTTTGAACATTGCTATTTGAAAGTACAAGGTATAATGTTAAATATCGAATGCATTATAAGCAAAGTCAGAAAAGAATGGAGTACGTTGGAAAAAATTCAAAAAGTGCAAGCCTAAAATATTGATTTTTCTAGGATGGTTTATTTGATGTGTTTTTGTATTTTAGGATCATTAAGTCTCTGTCAGGCAGGTGGTATACTTTTCGATAGATAGGCATGCAGACCTCAGATAATTGAAAAGATTTTTGACAAGTGTATTGGGTGTGGAATTGTAATGTAGATCAACCCCGCTTTGAAGATTTTACTACATTACTAGATAACTAGTCTACTAGTCTGATTAATTTGAACAAATTTTGTTTGCTGCGTCCCTCTTGCGTGCACAGCACAGGTGTGGGGACGCGATGATAAAAGAACTCGCAAGATAAGAGAGAGATAAAAAAACCAAAGTAAAGAAAGAAGGATCAAAGAAAAGAAAGGAAAACTGAGGAAAGAAACAAACATTCATTCATTCATTCTTTCTTTCTTTCTTTCTCTCTCTAGACAAACGTCCTAAGTAAACTTATTACACGTGTTAAAATTATGCTTAATTAAAATAAAACGCTAAGTTTTTATAACGGACGAGAGAATCTATGTACTCAATCTCTTAAGACCGTGGTTTTCTTGTGGGAACAGATGAACATGACGATTCAACTTCTCTCATATGGGTTAAAATAGCAACGGTATGTTTTTGATGGGCTATAGTCTATCGCTTCGTTAGCACTGTTATCGGGAAAGAATTTAATAGAGAACAATCCATGATTAAAACCAGATTTAATCTATTAAAATTTCTCTAAGCTCCTTTACATAATAAAGAAAAAAAGAAAGAATAGCGTTCGTTACCTTTGGATATTAGGAGCGGTTTTCCAAACGAAACCAGGCCGATTTTCTTTCTTTTTGCTATTATTTCCTTTACAAAATGAATCACTTCTTTTCTTCTGGCTCAGCGTAGCTACAAATAATGCATCGAACTAAATTAATTTTAAGGGCGTTTTCATTTCGTAAGTTTAATATTATATAGGAAGCCTTTTTAAAAGAAATGACGATGAAATGAGATGGATATAGATCATAATGGTTCAGTGTATAGATATTGTTATCTAGATCAATGAAACTAAGAACGTTATCTGCATTTGTATCAGTATTTATATCTGGGGGCGCTAGTCTTCTGAATCAGCGTCAGAAATCTTCGCACGGAACAATACTTTTGTTATATCTTCTTTTCTCATTTATACCTTTGAATCAGGGCACAGCTTAGGGGTGTGCATTTATTTACAGTTTGAATTTTTTTTCTCTTAGCTTTCCGCACAAACACTCGTTCATAAGCAATACACGATAGATTTTCGGGAAAATACAATAATACTGGAAATGAAATTTAGCTCGTCTTTATAATTACATTTACTTCGTTTTGATAATATCGAGATTCAAGAAAAAATTACCACATCCAAAAATAACAATCGAGTCAAAATAGCCTCGAGTGATCGAAGAGCTTTTATATCCTCGAGTGTCTTTTTACTAAAGATAAGATATTGAATACTTTGTGGTTATTAATCTTACCTCTTTTAGTTAGTGACCCGTTTGAATGTCTGATAAGAAAGAAGTTGATTGTAAGTTTACGTGTAACTTTGCTGTTGCACGGGGTCCTTATTTTCTCATTAAAAATGTCATAATTTTAGCTCTCTCTCTCTCTCTCTCTCTCTCTCTCTCTTCTTCTTCTTCTTCTTCTTCTTCTTCTTCCTTTCTAGTTTTTTCTTTTTCTCTCTTTTCTCTAGCGTTTATTTAACCTGGATTCTCAAACTCAACAGCAAATTTATAATTGAAGCACTGATAAAATCAATTTCCAAAGTTTAAATCAACGTAAAATGATCATTTATCTTAATACTGACCTCGGTAAATAGTTGTCATCTCTGCCTGTCACAACATTTCCCTCTCAAATTATGGTCTAATTGGTGACTCACCGGCTTAGGGAATATATGCAGAAAGACTTAAAGATATCTATTCAATCTCGGTTCACATCAATACTGACAATTTCGTTTCAATCAAAAAAGATTTTTTTCCAATCTGATTATTAAAATGACGTTTAGTTGCTCTTTCGCTGATTGGTCGGTCGCTTTTTTCTGCTCTCTTGGGATTAGCCAACTACCTGCCAATGTTATAAAAAAAATGTTTTTCATCGTCTTACACTAGCGCGCAGTTGTTGTTTTTTTTGTCAGTTTTTTTTTTTCCTTTTTCTTTTTTATTAAGACTGTCCTAAGACTGTTTCTCAACAGATAAAACCTCTAATGAAAAGTCGGTGACAAAAAAATCATTTACTATACAACCTAGCTGCAGCTTCAACATGATTTTTACAGTTTATGTGTACTTCTTTTTATAACTGCATTTGGATCTCTTTTACCTTTTCCCTTCTAAAAAAATGATTTAAAAAGGAAGAACAGACAAAAAATATATTTAATATTGTAAATAATTATAAATAATTATAAATAATATATTTCATTGTAAATAATTAAAGGCACTTGAAACCGTTATTGTCTTCCTTTCCCAACCAATCACGGAGCACAGCAAAACCAAGTAGCCAATCACAATGCACGTGTTATGAAAAAGCCATTTGAAAGTTCTTTTCTTTTTTACAGTGAATAAGAAATTGTACATATTAATTAGGATAATGTATAAAGAGTGAGGGCATAATAACCTTGGGATATTTTTTTTTGAATACCGACGGAAATTGAAATGCAAAACACGTAGGAACTCCTGCTGAAGTGAGCGTTAATAGGTTCTATAGGCCATACGATATACTATAAGGATTCTCTCAAAAATGAATATCAAAATGGGGTCAAACTGTCGAACTTTGAAACAATCTCTGGAATGATCTACGTCTGGCTATGACGATTAACTCAACGTAAGTTTTTGAGGACTTCTGTCAAAAGTGGCTTTCAAACTAAAATATAAATGATTCGCATATTGATCGTAATATGGATAATGACGGGGACTGGAGAGGAATACTTGACTCGGATCTCGAAGAAAAGAAGAGGCAAACTAAAGATAACGGTGTTTATAATAGCGATGATGATATAATGGTAATATCATAATTTTCCATGTAAAGCGACAAAAAGAAAAAAAAGAAAAAGATCATAACGGCAGCAAAGCATTTATAATTAAATCTAGCAGTTATTACGTTCATGGCAAACAGTTTAAAACTTGAAGAGGCTAATTTTTACTTTGACAATCATGAAATTAATAAAGTTACCATACTGATTGTAAATTTTTAAGAGCAGATCTTTTTTAATAAGAATGACATGCGTTATTTTGGCCAAAAGAAAGGCCGCGAAACTCACACCCTCATTAGTAAGAACGATATAAGGCCGTATACGTATAGTTTTGCGGTACTAAAATGGCTTTTTAGTTTCGACCAATGAAAGAACGTGAAACTCACATTATCCAATCGCGATGCTTGAATGAGTAAGAACGATATAAGATATAGTTTTGGTGGCATTAAAATGGCTTATTATTTCGGCCAATGAAAGGACGTTGAACTCAAATCATCCAATCACATGCTTGAATTAAGATAGACACGGTAGCATATCATTTAGCCTTCGTTGCAGACTTTTGTATTAAGCCATGGAGGAGGGATCCGAACCGAACCCCGCAGGATGTCAGCAACGGAGGCTACATATCATCCCCATTCATACAAAACCTGCTCAAGCTTAATACAAAAGTGTTGTTTTTACACATGAAATGCGAGGCATGTTCTGTTAGAGCTATCTCACTGACCATTTTCTACTTGTCGTCATTGTTTTCTGAGTCAGGGAAATATGCCAGTGAACTAGAACATCAGCTTCTTGGCCAAACTGTGCACTTAAAATAAAAACATTATAAGATTCTTTAGACTCCGTGTTTGTCCACGGAACTTTTCATGCTAAATCTCTCCCTCCCGAGGATGGAGTGGCAGATTTACGGACTGTTCCCTCCCTCGACTCCTTACCGACAAACCCTTACTAACTAAAAATGTACAGAACAACTTTTTTTGAGGTCGCCCAAGTCTGATAAGACCATGCCTCATTGATGCAGGCGAATAGCAGTATTTTGCTCTTTTACTCCGACGAAGGACTAGCGTCCGAAACGTCAGTAAGTTCTTTTCATGATCTTTTCACGGTGTATAATTTACCTTTTCATCATTACTGTTTCATTAGAAACACCGACGCAGCTCACACTAGTTTTTAGCTAGTTATATATTTTCAGTATTTGGACGGTGTTGACCTGAGTAAATAGGTAGTCTATAGTCAAAGAAAGATCATTCAAAGAAGGATCATAGCTGCTCTTACCTTTATTTCCATCTGCCCCTGAACTCAACTTTCGTTTAACAGGCTTCTCGTCTTCTTTATCTTTAGTAGAATTTTTCGGTCTTGGTAAGAATTTTGGTGGTGTTGGAGCCGGTTTGTTCGAAAAATACGGCATTTTTAGCGCCTACACAAAATAAAAAAAGACAAACAGATAAGTTTTTGTGTCAGCTGGAGCAGGTGCAAACCATTCTTTCTTTATTTAAGCTCATGTTTCTTTACATACGCAACGGTCTTAATAATAAATGATACTCTAGGAAACACCCGCTAAGTGGTCTGAAATAGGGGGAGGGGGAGAAGGGGGGGACCCAATACGAGGCAAAGAGGTGTATTTGGAGATATAAAAGACTTTAGCCAAGAGAATATGAACTAGTTCATATTCTCTTGCTTGAGCTGTTTGTCTTTCCTAAGTGAGCACTGGAAAATTTCAAACATTGAAACTAACTTTTCAATTTGAATGAACAGTCCCTTACCTGGGTAGCATTGACTCTACCATTGGGGTTACAATCCAGTAATCTGTCCAGCAAGTCCAGTAAGTCATCACCAGCAGCAAAGAAGATATCTTTTAGAGGAATTCCAGGAAAGGATTTGAACTGGACATAATCTGGTAAAGATGACACACCCTGGGAAGAACAGAAAAGTCTCTGCTATACCTCATGTTCCTAGCTGGTTTCTCTCATGCTCTACAGCTCCCAGTGTGTTTATATGTACTGTTTATAAACGAGCAGGAGTGTTCTATCAGGATTTAAAAAACACAAGGCATAGCCGAGTGTTTTAGACTTGATAAAACACGATCTGCAAGTTGATTGAATGGCTTAAAAAACTGATGATGTATGTTCTCACATTGTACTTGAATTCATTTACGAAATGAACCAAGTTTGATAGAGAAAATCCAAGTTAAAGTTTATGCAAATGAAGACGAATCTATATCAGATATAAAATCACCTTCACGGTCATGATTTCTATTGTGTTTCCTTCATGAATTATTAATGAGTTTTCACATTCTATATCCCTTAAGAAACTATTCCATCAGTCTTATGACATATACTTACAGGCCATGTTTCTTCGCTTGGTGTTCCAAGAGTTTCAAATATCTTACTAAGTTGATCTAGATCCGTACTCCCCTGAAGAAATGGAACCCTTAAGAGAAGTTCAGCTAATATACACCCCTCAGCCCACATATCGACTCCTGTGCCATATATTCTTGCTCCGAATAATAACTCTGGTGCTCTGTACCACCTGGAATGCAATGCAGTAACAAATATTAGTACAGGTGAAGCTTACGGGCCTAAATTTTCATTTTCAATTACTGGTTCTATAATAAGGGAAAAGGTGGGTGGAGGAGGGGGGGGGGGGGGCATGGGAGCCAGGGCTTTTTTTAGTTTGTTTTTACTTTTTGTTTTTTTTGGTTTGGTGTTTTGGGGGCAGTAACCTAACTTTGATCAGCCCAGAGGTTGTTTCAGGATTCAATCTGTGTTAGCCATGCCCTGACTTAGATCTAAACTGTGAGCAACTGTGACTTTTGACTCGTAACCAATCTTCCTCTGCTAATCGACACAGACAGACAGACAGACGGGCAGTGAAGGGAAATAGAGGGACTGCTCACAGTCTAACTTAGATCAGCCAAGAGGTTGATTCAGGATTCAATCTGTGAGTTAGCCATGTCCTGACTTAGATCAGCCCAGAGGTTGTTTCAGGGTATTGTTAAAATTTGTACTTTTTTAGAGTACTGATCAACAGAAGGGAGAAAAGACTTCTGTGAGTTAGCTGTGCCCTGACTTCTTTCTATCTAGAGGTTGTTTCAAGGTTCAATCTGTGAGTTAGCTGTGCCCTGACTTCTTTCAACCTAGAGGTTGTTTCAGGGTATTGTTAAAATTTGTACTTTTTTAGAGTACTGATCAACAGAAGGGAGAAAAGACTTCCACTGATAACAGCCAAAGGAACTAAAAATTAAGTTTTGTCTTACCTTGTAACAACCTGATGTGTGTATACTTTTGTTGGACTACCATATGATCGTGCTAAACCAAAATCTCCTATTTTTAGAGTTCCATTTTCGTCTAGTAGCAAATTATTAGGCTTCATATCCTGTTATTAATAACATGTTGTCTCTGTTATCAACATCATTATTATTAGCAATATCATTTATTTAGCGATCATTTAAGGTTTCATTATGAATTTGCCTCTCAACTCTGAAGTCTCAGGTTTGATTCCTGGACATCACATATGAGTAGAGTTTGTTAGGTCTTTCCCTTCATTTGAGGATTTTATTCTAGATTTCTGTTTTTTTCTCTTTTTAAAATCTAACAAGAAAAATTCTTAACCTATCTTTGAGTTAACTGTGGCCTGGCCTAAATCAGCCTAGAGGTTGTTTCAGGGTTTGATCTGTGAGTTAGCCATGCCCTGACTTAGATCATCCCAGAGGTTGTTTCAGGGTTCCATCTGTGAGTTAGCCATGCCCTGACTTCGATCAGCCCAGAGGTTGTTTCAGAGTTTGATCTGTGAGTTAGCCATGCCCTGACGTAGATCAGCCCAGAGGTTGTTTCAGGGTTTGATCTGTGAGTTAGCCATGCCCTAACTTATATCAGTCCTGAGGTTGTCACAGGATTTGATCTGTGAAGTAGCCATGAACTGAACTTGATCAGTGCATGCAGAAGTTGTTTCAAGGTTTGATTTGTTGGTTAGCTGGACCCTGACTTATCACATGGTTTGATCTGTGAGTTAGCCATAACCTGTCTTTGATCAGTGCTGAAGTTGTTTCAGGCTTTGACCTGTGGGTTACCTGCAAGCCCCAATATCAGTCTTGAGGATATTACAGGGATTGAGAAAGCTTCAATTTTTTTAATGATTTAAAATACTGTAGGTCACCTACTCTATGTAATATCCAGTGCGAGTGTAAGTATTCCAGACCTTGTAATGTCATAATAGTAAAGCTCTTGATGTTTGCTGGAGTGAGTACAATACTAGTGTCTTTGATTAAAACCTACAAGAGAGACATAAACCTGATACCTTTTTTGACTAAAATTATGCATATTACTTCTATATCTTTGACTATTTCATTAGTGCCACGCGGTCCCATCTTAAAATTATGCATAGTTCAGATTCAATCTCAGTCCCTTACATGTATGTATGGGTTTGAATGAGCGAGCTTCGATCAGGTTTTTTTGAATATTAGTAATGAACATATGTAAAGATTCGGCTAAGAGCAAAGGCTTTCATACAAAATTGTGATTTTTAAAAATTCAGATTTTGGAGAATTTTGAACTTACAGCAAAAATTTTAAAATGTCCTTTTTAGCTATATTTATTATGGTACATGGTAATTACTTTTCTGTCCTGTGGGTTTTAGAAACCCTTTGGAGTAGGATGTTTGCATGATGACATCATTTGACTTCTACTACCAGAATCCCCAGGGGTAGTCCCCTATATTCACTATATGAGTATGTGCCGCCAAACAGGGTATGGTTTTCAGTGATTCTACTCTGGAACAGGGTGTATAGAATCAGGTTTGCCCTGAAACAGGGTATATATAATCACGCTCTTTCCTCTCTCAGGAACAGGGTTTCAGTGATCTTGCTCTGGAACAGGGTATGAATTTCAGCGATTTTTACTCTGGAACAGGGTCAGGGTTCAGGGGAGCTCAGCAAAACATCCCTACTCTAAACGGGCAAGAGTACTCCCACGCAGAATCCTTTGCAAAAATTTTACTATTCTCATTAGATGGAGGAAAATTGAAATAAAAGCAAAAATTAAGCAAACATCCATTCCTCCTTATTAAACAAAGGGGTCAGAACTCTACTATGGTGGGGGGGGGGGGGGGGGGAGGCTTAAATAGGGTATATAACTCTACTTCTGAGGCAGTTAGAAGTGGATGACATTACACAATTAATTATTATTCTAGCATTTATATTATATTATTACCTCTAAGTCTGTTTCCATGAAATCAAACACAAGACTGATGTTTGACTTATGACCAAAAACATCTAAGAGCTGATAATAATAAATAAATAAATAAACAATTATTGTTAGAATTTCTTTTAATAATCTGGTGGTCAATATATTTATATTAAACACAATATTTTACCCCAATGATATTGTCATGCTTTAGTTCTTGAAGTAACTTAATTTCTCTCAAAGCAGTTCTGTTGATTCCTATAACATCAAACAAGGAAAATATTAACAATTTTTAGCTGGGAGCTGTCATTTATTCGCATATAGGATCATAGAGGAAGTGGTCCCTAGGGGGTACTCCCTATATTCGCTATACAGGTGCTTCTCATCTGCATGTCTTCATGCACATCCTATATTTATTCTTTAATTGCACTCAACATCATTGTGGCCTCTCGGGGTAGCTTTGGTGCCATTTAACAAAAGATTTCTTATTAGCATCTATCGCTAACATCACCAATATGACTGACATGCTTTTGTCTTTTAACTCTCTTGAAAATGCTTGCAACATATCAATTGGTTTGCAATCTAATGTTACCAACATAATGGGATCTTATATTGTATTCTGCATCAATATCTTATCAACCCATTGCAGCAATCACCAAAGCAGCTCAAACCAAAAGATAAAACAATGGTCAATGATAATTAAGTATACTGTTTTAATAGTCCAGTAAGTTAAGCTACATTGGGAATATGCTGCAATACAGCTAGCTATTAAAAGTGCCCTCACCATCTTTTGCTTCAACTCTGTTTCCAAGTTTTATCTAAGTTGGAAAAAAATGTAATGTGAACAAAATTACACTCTACATAACACAGGGTTCCCATTACTGCATGTCAGACCATCAAATGTCAAATAAGAATGAATACTAATATCTTATAAACCTTACTTTATCCACTAAGAAATTTTACATCTAGGCTTCGTGTGACATAAAAGTTAATGAATAAAATATTTGAAAGGCTTGAGGATTAAATTATATACGTTAAGACTTTTACCTTTTTCACAGCTACAATTTGACCAGTTTCTTGGTCTTCTGCTTTAAAGACAGTAGCAAACTACAGCAAAATGTAACAGAATTATATGCAGCACAGTAAAATGTAGCATAAGGAAGCAAGGGCTGTGGCATTTACCTGTCCTTCGCCCAAAAAAATCGATCTTTTTGTATCTTTTTGAATGTGCCTTGGATTTGCCCTCCATCTTGGAAAGTTTGACTAAACTCAACCACAGGTAACCCAAGAAGTGCATGGTTTACTGAGGTTCACTCAAAATTATAGAAATACATTTATAGTAAAAAGAATAAAAACGAAGTATAATGGTATTAAAGGACGGAATGAAATAGCAATTGTAAATTGTAAAATTATAGGGAAGGATAATTGTAAGGCCTTTTTACGTGTAGATATCACAAAGCGTCTGTCTGTCCACTTAGTAGTGCCAGCTTCCTATATCGTTTGATTTTCCAAAATGGCGGACGTAATGGAGATGAGCACTTGGTCTGGTGAATTGGGCCTTCCTTCCATAAGCGTGGCTTCTTTAGAAGTCATAGTAAGGCTTTATCAATTTATTATGGCTTAGATATTTGTACTCTGCTACAATTGATGTTGGTAGACTATTCAAATTCATGTTTTTTGTTTGTCTTTATAGGCATATGCAAAGTTTTCTGGTTGTCCTATTAAGGTTAACAAACACAACAATCCATGGAAATCTCCAACATGTAAGAACTTAAATATCTGTATTTTGAAACTCCAATGCTTTAAGCGAAAGTTTAGTGGTTTAATATCCTACCTTGAATAATAGCCTCTGTCTGATCCAAGTCCTTTAAAATCTGAACCTCTGTTAAAAAATCTCGGGGCGGGGGGGTACTCTTGCCCATTTAGGGAAGAGATGTGCCGCTGAGCCCTCTAAACCCTGACCCTGTTCCAGAGTGAAAATTGCTGAAATTCATACCCTGTTCCAGAGCAAGATCACTGAAAATCCTGTTCCAGAGAGGAAAGAGCGTGATTTCATATACCCTGTTCCAGAGTAGAATCGCTGAAAACCATACCCTGTTTGGCAGCACATATAGCGAATATAGAGGAGTACCCCCACTCCCACAACCCCACCCCACCCTACCCCGCTAGGTAAAAAATATGTGACAAAGTGGATGTTGAACAGCAAGAATGATGAAACTCATTACAGGTCTTTTCCAAGATAGGTTTCAGGAAAATAAGTGAAACAAAAACTTGAACTAAGCAAAAACACAACTAAACAGCACAAAATCTGGAGCAGAACTGATTTATTTTTAAAATTACGAATACTGTTGTGTGATCACTTACATCATCATTCCAAATATGGCTAGTACAAACATAACGCAACAAACTCGAAATCGCAGTGAGGCTGGGGATGTTTTATTCCGTGAGTTACTAATAATTGATGTTTTTATTAAATCCTTGCATTTAAAGGGCAGCTTCCGGTGTTCAGATCAGGGGACAAGATTTTGACGTCATCACGGAAGATCATGGACTTTCTGAGAGAACAGGTGACTAATAAAATATCAAAGAGACTATCCTAGTGGGAATATTGTGTGGTTGTTTGGGAATTGAATTTCCAAATTAGGGTATCATAAGTAGAGGATATGTTGTTTTATTTCCAAATAGTATTTGATGCCCCCCCCCCCTGGCCCTCATCCCCCAGCCTTTCCCCATCCATAGAGATTGGGAGGGACTGTGGAAGTGTATTATGGATATAGGTGCTAATGGCACACTGTATGCATACCTCACCTACCTATGCATACCATAGCAGGAGATGGGGTGGGGAGAGTTTTAATTTAAATTTATTATTTTGACAGAATTTCAATGCAGATTATCAGCTTACAGCAAAGCAAGGAGCAGATACATTGGCATTCATGGCTTTAATTGAAGATAAATTCTATCCAGCGTTGGTAAAATAAAAATCTTATTTTCTTAATATTTTAAACATGCCTTTAGTATTTACGATAATCTCAGGTATCAAAAACACAAAAAACAAAAAACAAAAAGATTTCAGGTATCATTGGGCAGTGTCCAGGGCCAAAGCCCCAGTAACTCCTCCCTCTTATTGAATTAAGTGTCCTTACGACTCTTTGTTTAGAAACTGCAGCGATGTTGGTTATGGGGAGATATCAGTGGCTTCATATACCTTCAATTAAGTCTTATCATGTTTGTTTCTGCAGCAATATTGGTTGTGGGGAGATGTCAGTAATTATTCAGAGTTCACAAGAGCTCTCTACGCCAAAAGGCTTCCAATACCATTAAGTTTTATTATTCCTGGTCAAATGGCGAAAGTGGGAAAATATGTTGCTACAAAGAGTCTTGAGATTGAAGAGCAGAATGAAACAGCTTTTGAAAATAAGGTGTGTTCATGATAAGTTTATATAAAAAAAACAGGGTTGAGGAATCATGGCAGGCAGACAGGGTATGTTATATGTATATGCAGTATGCATTGTCCTTGTCTCAGAAGACTTTAAGGTACAGCTGCTCAATTAAGTCACATAAAAAGTTTAGCATTCTTGTCATAGTTAATATTAACTATGCTCTTACCAAGAGGATCCTGAGTTAGCCAAGAGTTATTCTTACTCTGACTTTGATCAGTCCATCCCAGCTCAGGTTTCCCCCCACCCACCCCCCAAGTTATTGAATGAATAAAATTTGAAGGTTAAACTTGGAAAGGAGGCAAGATCATACTGACTATATTTTTCTCTGAATTTCGTATAGATATTCAATGATGCTTTACAGTGTCTAAAACATTTATCCATTCAATTGGGTGACAAGCCATTCTTCTTTGGTGAAAGGTTAGTTATATTAGACTTTAAAATCTATAATTTCTTTGGTTTTTCTTAATTTATAAACCTCATACAAAATGGCCTATGCTTTTATGGTGTACAGTGTAGATAGAGGCAGCATTTTGATAAAGACTAGCATGAAAACAGTTTTTCTTGTGTTAAAGGAGCACTTGGATGAAAACGCCCCAATTTTTGAAAGTCCAAATAATTGAAGTATGTGAGGATAATATGACTCAATTATGATTATGTAAACCAGATTAGGGATAATTTTAGACTGGGAGCCACTTACTATTGAGATATTTTAGTTCAAAAGCAGAAAGAACAATAGGGTTGAGAAAATGACCTCATTTACTCCAAATTTAGATGCTAAATAAAATTGATAATTTTTATCCGCTACATTTTACTGTGAAGGAAATATGTCGCTTGGCTACTATTGGGGCCATATAGATACGTTTAACTAAGCTTAAAGTCATTGCCAATCTTTATCCATTTTTATCTAAGTGCCCCTTTAAGGAGTTGACAGCATCGCTGGCAATGAAGACAGTGATCTAACTTCACAACCATTGAAATACAACCAGTATCAATGTAATCATGGCCAGATTTCAAGTTGCACAATAGTTGCACTGTCTCGGATTCCACACGTTTCTTTTGTTATTTTTTTTAAATTGCAGCCCAACCACTCTAGATGCTGTGGTGTTTGCTCATATTGCTATCGTATGGAGAGCACCACCATTACCAAACAATAAACTAAAGCTCCACCTCAGTGGCTTCGAAAACCTTATTGCATTTTGCAGCAGAATATTGCAAAGATATTTTCCCTACAACCCAGAAGGTACACCATAAAGTAAGAAATAATTAACAAAATAAGGCACAGTTTTATATTTACAATTATCTGTCCTTTTTTATTTACTTGCATTCTAGATTTTCATGTTACAAAGATTTCATTGTCTTCCTTTTTTCTCCTGCCTATTTTTCCATTCATTTTCCCATTTTATTGTTTTATTTTCTCTTTTTTCTTCTTTTCTATAAACTCATTATTTTTCAATTTTCTTTTTCTTTCCTTCATTCATTTACTTCCCTATATATTTTTTCCATTTTTTGCACTGTCCTCTCTTCTTTTCTCAAACACGTGCAGCTTCCTCTTTTCCCTTTTTCCTTCATTCATTTGTGTTTTTTTTGTTTGTATTTTTTTCTATTTATTAACTTTTGTCCCTATGCCAGATCCTCCACAAGAGACCAAACCCAAACCCACTGCAACAACACTAGATGAAGACCCTTATCAGAGACGTAAAATGTTGCTATCTGTTGGTTTTGCAGCTCTGGTAATGACAGGCTATGCCCTATTTAGTGGGCTTGTTCAATTCAATGTAACAACTGAGGATGAGTTTGTGGACAAAAGGAACGAAGAACTTAAAGATTTTCCTAATGGTCACTTTAATGTTGAATATGAGAATGAAGAAGAATAAATTATTAGGAAATATTTGGACAAAGCGTTTGGACCTTAAGAAGGCTATGTTAGGTCCTGGCTCTTTGTAACATTGTATATAGAAAATAAATTAACTTCTACCATTCTTTTTAAAATGTCTCTTCTCTATAAGTTATAATTATTTTCCATTTATAGACAGTGCATTCTTGTTAACCTTCCCATTAGGCAGCTCGCATTCATTACCCTCCCCTCGGCTACGCCTCGTGAATCCACACTACCTTGACAATGTGATGATGATGCAATTTATTGTCAATAAGAGGACATACACATAAAAATCTCATGTCAATTTGTTAAATTGACGATAAAAAATAACCAATCAGCGCCAAGTTATTGTAAAAATGAGGTTGTGTGCTTTTATCCATGTTCTACGTGCCTGGAGTGGTCCGGGTGGTAATTAAATGAGGGAAGGGCTTTTACAGTAAACTGAGTCCAAATGTTTACAGTTGTCTGGCAAGTTTTAAGGGGGCTCTAAACTGCGTTTGTTTTTTCTTCGGCCAAAAGATTTATTCGTAAACGAACCTGACTCTACGTGGCGGGACGATTGGTTCTTCGAATTCCTCGACAGAAAATTCATCGTGACTTTTCGAAGTTTTTCTGGATTGACTGCTAATGCTGTTAGCGTCGTCTTCATTCTCGTGCTTCATATGCATATCAGCAATCTTACGCAGATGATCCAGATTGTTCATGATAGTCTCGAAGTTTGCTTCGACATCTTGCTCATTATGGACGACTCGAGGATTGGCCTGGGACACTCCTCCCCTTCTGCCTTTAGAGTAACCACCGATTGAATGTTCAACTATGTCTGCCCCGAGTACCTCTTCCTGGTACGATACTCTCAATCCGATCGATTTATTGATGAGGAATAAGATAACCAGTGACATAGCACCACACCACAGCATCACCACGAGTACAGCAAGCAACTGGACACCAAGGAAAAGAAAAATTTCCAGTTTTGAAGACGCCGCCCTTGAGCTTGGTTGCACCAAGATTGGGCTCCAGTAGAAGCCCAGTTGCGATCATGGCCCAGATTGCAGGGAACATATGGATAGAAATACTTCCAATGGGGTCATCGATCTTCATCTTGTCTAAGACTCTGACTCCATAGCAAGCTATGATTGCACCTATTGCACCGATGAAGATGGTCTCCCATGGTTGAGCCCAGCCACAGAACGCTGAGAACGAAAATAACGAACGTGAGCCTTTCTTACATGGCAACCATGATAATCTTACAATTACAAGTGCTTCAGAGTAATTTACCAAAGTGCAAAAACAAAGGCATTTTGGATTTCATGGCCAGGGGCGGATCCAGGAGAGGGGAAGCAGGCGGGGCGCGCACCCCTCCCTGGCTCCACTTTGTGCCCCTACTTCGAAGATAACCAATACTGTTTTTTTCCCTATGATCCTAAAGGGTGCATCCCTCCCTGGGTTAACTTTGTGCACAGCACCCTTCCCTGAACAAAATCCTGGATCCGCTCCTGATGGCAATATGCATGCTAGGTGATCCGTGACGAAAATGTGCAAAGTACCTGATATACTAACTAAGGAACCAAGAACACCACGGATAAGGAACTTCACATCGAATTTACGATTCTTGGTAACGTAACTATAACAAAGGAAAAAAAACATCAGATAACTGGGAAGAATATCTGGTGATGAAACTGGAATAAGAAAAGAGTACAAGAACGAAATACCATGGTAGTTGATTAATAGAAGAACCTACTCGAGGAGGAGGATGATAAGGGAAAAGAAGAAGGAGGAGGAGGAGGAGAAGAAGAAGAAGAAGAAGAAGAAGAAGAAGAAGAAGAAGAAGAAGAAGAAGAAGACGAAGAAGAAGAAGGATAAGAAGGATAAGAAAAAGAAAAAGAAGAAGAAAAGAAGGAGAACGAGAACGAGAAGAAAAAGAAAAAGAAGGAGAAGGAGAAACAAACAATGATGATAATTGTTTTGCTTTGAAAAAATGCCGCCGTCTCCCAGATGTCATTACGCGCCGACGCACATCGTTTCAAAGGTCCTCAAACGTAACATTAAAACTCAGGGCACTAAAAGCTTTCATGATTCATTAAATAAAGTGTACAATCTAAGCTTAAGTGTTTGTCTACTAAGAGCAACCGAGAGGATATGACCGATAGCTACAATGCGGCTTTGTTCAAAGCATATGGCTTGGAAGCGTTAGAATCAGCGCAAAAGGATATTTAAAAGCGCAATCCATCACGAAAGTAACATAATTTAAAATCTTTGGCACTAACATCGAGCATTTCACTTTGAAAGCGATTCTTTAACTCAAAGTTTCTTTTAATTCGCATAAGAGGATCTTTATCTTGCGCATAAAATCAAGCGTGCGCATCCAACTTGACGGGCCACAAAATCGAAAAACGCAAATTCAGTGAAATTGAGAAGCCAGTTTTCTATTTAAAGAGAAGAATAATCAATTTTATGAATTCGTATCGATTTCTTTACAGAAATGTATGATGATTCTCATTACAAGCTCCTGTTCTGGCATCGTGGCCCGTCAAGTTCCTTAAATTTGAATGCGCACTCGCCCTTGAAAAAAATCGATCTATTGAGGGTTGCAAGCATTCCCAAGAGAGTCAAAAGAGAAAAACATGGCGGCCATTGTGGTGCAGTTAACAATGGATGCTAATGAGAAATCTTTTGTTAAATGGCATCAACATGGTCGTGATGACGTAACGTGCAAACAAAGAAATATTTCAGTCTTTCTCTTGTTATCGAGTTACAGTATGCAGTATAGATACAGCAGTTTTCGTATGACTGTGTAAAGCTTACGGCACGTGACACGGCAAGACATACGCCAAACATTGCCCGAGAATTTACTCTCCATCCAATCAAATGCCCCGAAAACGGAATAAATACGGCGCGGACAAAGTCAAGCCAAGATCTAGGCATTGCCAGACCAATCACATTGCGCGAGAAAAAAAAATCAGCCAATTAAAATTCTAGAAAACATGAAGGTCATGTCACGGTACGCTAACGGCAGCTTTTCACAGTCATGCGAATTCTAACTGTCACTGAACCTTTTTCAAAGGCCTCAAACCCAAATCCCTAATTTGACAATCTCATTACAATTTCTAACTTAGTGACTGTGACTTTGATTAGGCCATTCTTTTTCATTGCTCGACACTAAAGCAAAAAACTTTTTTTTTTTGATACATAAAATGAGTATACTAATATATATAAATGGTTGCGAATTACTTTAACAGTATCTCTTTTTATGGCTCTTTATACTTAAGCTAAATTAAAAGCAAAAGCTTTTGGGACGGAAGGAATATAGATTAACATACATAGATAGAACTAAAAAGATAATATAAAGAGTCTCGAGAAGTTTGAAATTCAAAATAAAAATGACGCTAAAGTAGCAAGGTGTGATTGTTTTTGTGTGATAGTCACCTGCTCAGTTCCCGGCGCCGACTTGAAAGGCAGCCGTGCCTTTGCATCGAAGCGAGACAAACAGTGAGCAAAATTGCAAGCTCACCGTTCATCTCGCGTCGGCGTAAAGACACGGCTACCTTTCAAGATGGCGCAGGGAACTATGAAGGGGATTATACGCCTGAGGGGTATATAGTTCAAAAAGAAAATGCCTCTTTCTATATTTACCGTTCAAAGTGTTTTCACTTGATACAGCACGCCCCCACTACAATGACACCTCTTGAGCTTATTTTCTTGAAATAAGAAGTGCATTTGAATATCGAATCTTAACAAAAGAAACTTATCAAAACAGATACTGGTTGACGATCAGCAGAAAGCCTCGAATACCGGAAAAACTGGAAATCGTGGAGGGAGCCATAATATGATAATGGAAATTTAGAACCAGGCATAAAAGTTGATAAACTTAATAACAAAAAATAGCAATACAACTGCAAAACATTATAATTATTATAACAATGAAATAACGAATAAATATCTTGCTAAATGATATTAAAGTTAAAATATAGGAACGGAACGATGCTGATAGTAAAAACAAAATGAACAAGTTGTAAACGACAAGCAGTGAAAAAGAAACCCTAAGATAATCAAGGAATTACATTTAAAAAAAGCTATATTGAAATGTTGAAAACAAAGTTCGCGCATTAGGCTCAGACGTCGAGGAAATCGTTGCGCGTGAGAAATGTGACTCTCGAACATTTGTATCACCAAGAGCTCCTTTGTGCATTTAATTTGATTCAACTCAATGAATAATCATTACGATATATAGTAATATACCTTAGAATAATTGCTGTTATTCCGCCACCTATCGAAGCATTGATCGTCATGACGGCTGCCCTGTGGGTGAGAGAAGAGGATGAAGGATATTTTACACTCGTACTATGGATATTTAAGACAGACAGACAGCTTTATTTAAATACTGTAGAAAAATACCAGCTATGTTATGGATATAATTTAGTTAAAATTTGAACTGCTTAACATGTTTGCCATGTGAGAAACGTTTTCTTGAGAAACGTTTGTCTAGAGAGAAAGAAAGAAAGAAAAAGAAAGGGAGAAAGAAAGAAAGAAAGAAAGAAAGAAAGAAAGGAAGAAAGAAAAAGAAAGAAAGAAAGAAAGAAAGAAAGAAAGAAAGAAAGAAAGAAAGAAAGAAAGAAAGAAAGAAAGAAAGAAAGGAAGAAAGAAAGAAAGAAAGAAGAAAGAAAGAAAGAAAGAAAGAAAGAAAGAAAGAAAGAAAGAAGAAAGAAAGAAAGGAAAGAATAAAATGCGAATGGATCACTGAGACAAAAATGAATAGAAGATAAAGAAGAAAGAATTAAAGTGTCTGAATAAAAACAATGATGGATGGATGAATGGAAGGAGGGAAGGACGGAAATAAAACAGAAATAAAATAAAAATTATACTATTTGCATCCAACATACGGTTTGAACTAACTTCAAAGAAAGCTAATAACCTTTCCTACACTCTATTAGACTGTTCAAGCAGCTCACTCGAGAAGCAGTTCTCATTGCTCAACCAAATGTCGTGATATAAAAGCCTTTAGTTGGTTTTTATGGGATTTCTAACCAATAAATTAATGCCTGGTGAAACAAAAGTCTTTTTATACAGAGAACAGAGAACAGGCGACATTTCTTATCTCCACTAAGAGTGGTTCCATTTATTACCTCTTTAAAATAGACTCCAAGCTGAGATTGTCAGTGGCCGTAACATTAAAGTTTACAAAGATTGGTGCCCAAAGTTGTTATTAACCGCAAAGATGTGGGCGAAAACCAATTGAGTCATTAAAAAAACGCGATCCGAAAACACTCACTTAATAAGCTCACTGAAAACTGCTTGCAACTATACGGCTTAAAATAGTTTGGAAAACCGCCTTAATTCCGTGATCAAACCCACAAGTTATTGGTTAGTGGCTCACTGTGGACTGTAAATAAGCGAACTGGTTAATGACATAATATAACGGAGATCGAAGATTGTTTTTTGACGCGGTAGGGTTTCTTCCCACAAAGGAAGATAATTTCCACCCCAAAAATTACTGCTGCTTGCTGGTGTTTTCGTAAGGACAGGAATTGCGTTCGTGGACAAAACTAGAACCGGTTTATCGGGCCAATTTAATTGCTGTTTCGCGATAGATCTGTGAGTTAGCCGTGCTCTGACCTATAAATCAGCCAGCCCAGAGGTTGTTTCAAAAGGTTTGATCTATAATTTGAGTCGGCCGTTCCCTGACTTTGATCAGCACAGATCGCCGGAGAGGTTGTTTCGGGGTTCCGATAAATTAGGAAATTTAGAAATTGATAAAATAAAACAATATAATCAATAATTTTTTCACACGAAATTTTTCATATTTCATTCCTTTTAAAAAAAAGATAATTTTCGTCAACTGAGATGACGAGAAATATATATTTCAAACTCGTTAAAAAACAAATGCCATTCTGCTAGAATGCGAGCGAGTTATATCGAGTAAATTTGTTAATTCAATATTTTGTGTAATTATACCTTTTTAAAATTGAGTCTTGTAAGTTTAATCCGAGATATTCTTATCTTTTGCAATTGGCCAACTCGTCAGAATTAATCATAATCTTGTCACTAAAAAAGCAGCTTCTACGAGTGACAATTAATTTTTCGAATGTTTCTGTCAATCACTGAAGCAATATTTTCTCAATAGCTGTAAACATTTTCAATATTCTTCTTCTTATATTTATCTATTTTAACTTTTACTAATCTACAGATGACTCTTATACATATTTATATTTATATTCATTATGGACTTTTAATAATTTATATCAATTTTATTGTAAATATACAAAAATATTTATAGATAACTAAAGGGAAAGGCGCTATGTAAAATCATTGTTATTATTATTATTATTATTAATTATTATTAATTATTATTAATAATATATATTTAAAATATTTATCTTTTTTTGTTGACATTATTTTTATTATCATCTGTTTATAGTATTATTAATAAATGACAACAACAACAACAACGATAACAACAACATGAAAATTAAAAAAAACAAATGTAAAACGACGAACCGACGTAATTTTGATGGACAAGAAATAAAAATAATAACAATCAATGGCAGATTCAATTCAAAGCATTTTTCTTCTTGTTCAACGGTAACTGACTTACTTGAATTTATCTTAAGAACCACAAAGTGTATAAAAATGTCTAAGAACGAATTTGTCAGATAAAAAAAGTACTGATCGGTTGATCGTGAGTTCAATTTGCAAACTGTTAACGAAAGCCCCATATTAAATGCAATGTCTAGATTTTTTTCATACTATACAGATTTTTGCCTTATGAAGGAAAGCAAAAAAATACTTGAACGACTGGACTAATATAATTCACATATATATATATGTATAAGAAATCTGTGAATCAATTTTCCGTAAAATAGTGCTCAATACATCGATAGAAGTAGAGCAGAACATTTGTTTGAGAAGAAAAAGTCAAGACAACAATGGGAAAAATGTTGTCTTGACTTTTTCTTCTCAAACAAATATATATATATATATTCAGGGTTGTGGCTAGCATTGCCGTCACACAACAATCTTTAGAGGACTATAGGTTTTGGCGGCCAGACAACTCACAATTGGATTGTTATGAAACCAAAAGAGAATTCACACGTACTCTTCGCAGTTTACGTTTTCCATAGAGCGTTTTTATTATATTTTAAGCCACACAAACATGTAAAATACCGTTATTCGTACGCCCCTAACATTCCTTATCACTGAAAAGTCTGTTGTGGACCATGTATTGAAAAATGTGTTTTTCAGCACGTCGTGATGCATTACATAACGTACCGTTTTCAGAGATCATTTTTACACGCCTACACCTTTTTTCATTCATTAAGCTGTTTTGCTCTGGTAGGTGCCTGTACTTAAAGTAGGGTCGGGTTCCTACCTAGTACCTACCTACCCTACTTTAGGTAAGTAGGTAGATCGTTATGTAGGTAGGTAAGTAGATAGTTCTAGGTAAGTAGGTAGGTAGGTAAGTAGGTAGGTAGGTAGGTAGGTAGGTAGGTAGGTAGGTAGGTAGGTAGGTAAGGAGGTAGGTACGTATATGGTAGATAAGCACTAGGTAGGGAGGTAGGTAGGTAGGTACGTATATGGTAGATAAGCACTAGGTAGGGAGGTAGGTAGGTAGGTAGGTAGGTATATGGTAGATAAGCACTAGGTAGGGAGGTAGGGAGGTAGGTATATGGTAGATAAGCACTAGGTAGGTAGGTAGGTAGGTACGTATATGGTAGATAAGCACTAGGTAGGGAGGTAGGTAGGTAGGTATATAGTAGATAAGCACTAGGTAGGGAGGTAGGTATAAGGTAAGGTAATGGTCTGTAGGTAAAGGTTGGTTGTTAAGCACTAGGTAGGTAGGTACGTATATGGTAGATAAGCATTAGGTAGGGAGGTAGGTAGGTAGGTATATAGTAGATAAGCACTAGGTAGGGAGGTAGGTATAAGGTAAGGTAATGGTCAGTAGGTAAAGGTTGGTTGTTAAGCACTAGGTAGGTAGGTACGTATATGGTAGATAAGCACTAGGTAGGGAGGTAGGTAGGTAGGTATATAGTAGATAAGCACTAGGTAGGGAGGTAGGTATAAGGTAAGGTAATGGTCTGTAGGTAAAGGTTGGTTGTTAAGCACTAGGTAGGTAGGTATATATGGTAGATAAGCACTAGGTAGGGAGGTAGGTAGGTAGGTATATGGTAGATAAGCACTAGGTAGGGAGGTAGGTATAAGGTAAGGTAATGGTCTGTAGGTTAAGGTTGGTTGTTAGGAAGGGTACTACAAATTCCAACTATTGAAAGTATTTGTTGTGAAATGTGATCGCCCGGTTGAGTGTAGTCTTGAGACTGTTGCTGGTTGTGGTGACTGACGTTTCGAAAACCTGTGCGGAAGTCATTTTCAGAGTCCAGTGAGAAAATGAGAAATTTACCCTTATTGAAAGTATGTCTCTTAAGGCATCCAGTATTAAAAAGTATCTAGTTTGATAGTAAGATAATTAATCTGTCATTTCTCTCCTGTGCTTCGAGGATTTCTCACCGGGTTCTCCGGTTTTTCTCCCTCCGCAAAAATTGGAAGAAGTGGAAGAAGAGCCACTTTCTGGAACCACTGTTGCAATTCCTTATTTTCTTATTCATACATTATTTTTAAGTGTAAGTTGGTCTCTACGTACCTTGCCGCAATCTTCCACTTGCCGTCGGTGACTCCAAAGGTACTGCCACAGTTTAATGCAAGCCATCCCCACCATAACATGAAAAGACCAAGCAGAGAAGTAGCAGGGGCTCCCATTTCAGAGATATCAACCTGTTCTGTATCATCATTTTCATTTTCAAATCGTCCCGAACGGGGCTTCAAAATAATAGTCGCTACGAGTCCGGTCAATCCGCCAACCAAATGAACCGTACACGCACCAGCCTCATCAAACGCGCCAAGTATATAAAGCCAGCCGTTCTCCGACCACAACCAATGTGCTGGCAAACAGAAAATGATCGTGTTTAAGAAAGAAAAAAGGCAGTAGGCCTCTAGTTTGACTCGCTCTGCCATTGCGCCGGAAACTATTGTTGTAGCGGTCGTTGAAAATGAGGCTTGGAAAAAAAATCGGGAATAAATCCATCCCATATCTTCGCCATCAACGTCCAGGAAAAAATTCCCAAATCCTATGAACTGATTTGCTCCCTTTGCGTTTCCATAACTAAAGGCATAGCCAAACATCCAAAAGGCTAAACCACCAAATAACACATCCGCGATGTTCTTTACCAAAATATTAATTTCGTGTTTACGAGAAACCATTCCTGACTCCAGCAATCCAAAACCCGACTGCATGGTGAAAATAATGAAGGAACATGTAAGAATCCAAATAGCATCATCCCAAGGATTGTGTTGGGAAGCTGGCGCCGACAACGTTGCGTTTTCACTCATGTCTTTCACATACAGTGGAAATACCCTTAAGAATAGAATCCCAAGAGTTTTTCTCAGAATCTTTTGGTAATCTGTAATAAATTGAAGGTTGTGGTTGTATAAGGCTTTCTCAGTTCTTTGCCCTCGAATCACGAAGAACGGTCATCCTTTGCTATTCTTCTGGTATGGCGACTGCTTATATAGAAGTTTTATTTTGCTTCCAAATTGCTCTTTTCACCAACATCGTTTAGCAGCTGCTGTTTCCATGGAGTTTTAGGTTTTAACATGATTATCGATTATACCAAAGACCCTTTGTTATTGATCAAGTATATGTTTATAATCGAGACTGCCCTAATGTTACCTCGAAAAACTATACAGAACAAAACCTAACATTAAGACAACACGGACTCGTCAGTCTTTCCTTATTTCAGGGATAATGGAAACTATGGATTGAGAACCAACCAATCAAAACAGTGACACGATAATGAATGGCACAAGGACGAGCATTCGACACAATCGACACCTCATTCAAGATGAATATCGGATGCAACGCGCTGAGATCTTTGAGAGCCAAGTTGAGAATATCCTCAGTTCTTTTGATCTTTACTGCGACATGACTCCGACTTCCAAAATCGAGTAAATGCGCTTCAAATTAAGCACAAAAAAAAAGCGATTTGTCGTCTGTCAGTCTTCTCAGATTTGTCAAATATGAAAAAGTGCTTTTACCCCAAAAGGAAATTGGTGTGACGAAGTTTTTGTTTAATTTGTATCCACAGGCAAGAAGACAGGTGTTATCCTTTACAAAATTAGTACGATAAAACCAAATTGAGTCCCTTCTCATTAAATATGTCATTGACAAATATTTGCTACCTCAGCGAGCGTTAAGCAACTCACTTTCAAGATATGCTTCGCTTGTCGCGCAGAAATTTTACAATTTTTTCAATAATTTATTTCAAACTTTTATATTATTATATGTGAAGCTTTGTGGATTGCTCAATTTTTGACAGGAGAAATGACTAAATTGAATTCAGCACACAGCCTCGTACCACATAGCCTGAGCTATATTTTGAGTCGACGATTCAAGAATATATATATACTTCTAGACTCGAAGGTAAACTTCATGGAGTGGAAACAGATATCTATACCAGCTGGCGGCGAAAATATTTCGCTCGTATATCATACTGTCAATACAAATAGGGCGATTATACGAACAGTATTTTAACTGTACGTTTTGTTTTGCATATTAGATTGACATATGAATAAACTGAGGGCTGTAGAGAAAACAGTAGAGATTGATCAAGTTCGTCTAAGCGACAGAGACAGGAATAGAGAGAGAGAAAGCGCGTGCAAGTGAGCAACAGAGATTGAGCAAGATAAACGTCAACATATCTTGTTTTGGTTACAGATTATTCTCACAAAAACTTACGATATAAATATATATAAAATTGATTATAGATAATCGATAACGATAGTTTATTAGCAGTAGACGACTGATTTTTCTTTGCTTCATCATTCCAGCTTCGAAGGACAATTTAATGAGTCAAAAATAGAGAATTACTGGAAATTCAGTACAACAATTTCCCCGAGAGATTGAGAGTCGACAGTAAATTAGATTTATTTGTTGTGTAAGCCCACAAACTAAACAAATAAGCCCAAAATAATTTTAAATGCAATTAATTTTAGGATGGAACGTCAAAAGGGTCGTATTTAAGAGTCTATAAAAATAATATTTGCAGAATAAATAAAGTTTGGTGTTTATTCATTCATTCATTTAATATTTTCTTTCTTTTATTCGTTTTTCCCCCTGTTCTCTTATTATTCATTCATTTATTCTTTCGCTTGTGCATAACAATTCGTTCATAATTCACTTTATTCGCTTACTCGTTCTTCCAACCAACGGTCTATCCATCCATCCATCCATCCATCCATCCATCCATCCATTCTTCATTTATTTATACGTTCGCTAACTTTGTATTCATTTACCCAAGCGCAAAATCAGAGGTACTCATGGTTAAGAATAATCAAGTTTACGGACAAAATCGCCAAGCGTGTCGACAATCACGTTATCATACCATAGTATGGACATATGGGGGAAGAATGAAAACATATATATTTGTCCGACTTTTGGTGTCTAGAAATTTATTAGCACTTACAATGGAAGCAAAAATAACAACGCATGCATTTCTACGTCGATATAATTATATCGGAAATCGGGAACAGTCAGTGTGCTCTGAAAGGAAACTATTATCACAAGGAAGTATTCGCACTCCGCAGTTGCTTGCAATTGTTATTAAAGACAAAACAAGTCCAGATACGTTGGTACTGCGTGGTTTTACTTACTATGGGAAAGTCTGACTTGAATATGATAAATTCTGACTGACTCCTAGCGCGATAACAGTGGCTAAATTTCAGATATCTACTCCAATGTACGTGGGCAAGGAATATCAAACAACTTGAGTGCGTAAAAAACATGACTTGAAATTAGACGATGATTTGTTCACATGCCGAACAATGCCGTACTTTATTAAAACAACATCTACGAATACTTATTTGTGATTGGTCGATTGGCTCTCCATTTCCTCTTTAATGTGTGCCGAATTAATCAATTGCAAGCACGGTTTCAGTGAATGATAACGAGCAATTTCGTCGGTTTATATGTAAAATATAACGGAGAATCTAATTGATGGATTCCCAAGAAAGTTAAAAACAAAAACATGGCGGGCATTCTGGTAACAAAAAGGGTAGCATGGGTGGCGTTCGCGGCTATCGCGTTGTCTTTCACCGCTGTGAGTCCAACGGGTCGGGTCCCTGGTGCGAGCCCTGCGGTCGCCAAATGTGAATTGAGTTTGTTTAATGCGTTGTTCTCTCCTTCGCTACGAGGGTTTTCTTCGGGTTCTCCAGTTTCCTCCCTCCGTAAAAATCAAAATGTGAGTTGAGCATTGTGTGCATAGAACATTAAATGTAGTGGTAGTGCGTGTGAGAGTGAAAAAGTGTCCCCAATTAGTGCGAAAGCGCTAGAACGACTAGACACTTAAATAAAGTGATTTATTTATTTACCGTTAACAATGGATGCTATAAATGAGAAATCTTTTGGTAAATGGTACCAACATGGCCACTTCAAGGTTTTCCTTTAGCGCAGGTTCTTGTATTTTCCTTTCGCCGCAACAGCTTTGAAATCCCCCCCCCCCCCCAAAACAAACTCGAAATGGTAAAAGCTATGCGTCTGTTATTCAAGTAGCTATCTTAGTTCTTTTGCTTATGAAATAAAATAAAGACATTTTGCTGTAGTATTGAAAGAGAAAGCTTCAAAGCTTTAATCGATTAAGCGCGCGCATGCGCAACGTCACAATGAAAAGATTGTCCAAATTGAGACAGGTCAATTATAACATAATTGTGACATAAAAGTGAAAAAGAAACAATAGACCACGATGAAATGGAAGATTCTCTCGTAGGAATCTCGCCTCGTGCAAGTGGAAGTGTGTGCTCGTTGTTCAGTATCGACATCAGTGACTCCATCGGCCATGAAAATGTGAGTATGCTGTAGAAGAGCGCAAAACTAAAAATGTGCCTCTCACAGAATTCGCTTATTATTCAAATCCTCATGACAGAAACTTAAGCTCACCTTAGAAATCTAAAGAGGAAATACAATACAATTGAAAGAATAAGAGGAAATGCTCATTTATTCAATTTGTCGTGTATTTAGAAGGAATGACAATAAAGTATTACAGCAATCGAAACAAAAGGATGTCGAAAAGAAGATCACTTACGTCGTATAAACCATTCCTAGCGAGGTGATTGAACTTGTTAAGTGTAGAGATTTTGCTTTGAATGGTGCACAAATACTTCAAGAGCCTGATTTTCGTTGACGTTCGATTCACTCGTACAAAATATTTCAGGGAAAGAAATGAGGTTAATTTTGATGTTAGCTTCCGGTTTTAATGAAAGGTGGTCGTAAGTGGATAGACTGAATGGCTTAATAAAAGATAAGACTTAAAGAAATAGGATAAAGAAACATTACGAAACACGGGAACTGTGTGAGTCGAGCACTCCCCTCTTGCTTTATTTTCATTTTCCGTTCTTTTATTCAGCACTTTAATTATTCATTCTTTTGTATCATTTCCAATCTATTCAGTTTTAACTCACCCACTCTATCATTCACCTACACGCCCACCCAAAATAGCTCTCTTTACAACGACTTCTCTCCCATTCATCCGAAAGATCCATCCATGCATCCAATCTCATCCATCCATCCCATCTATCCATCCATCCGTCCCATCTCATCTCTCTATCCATCTGCCCCATCTCACCTATCTATTCATTAATTCCGCCATGTATCTCAGTCAAACGCTTATTCATAGTCATTTAATCACACGATTTTCATCTCGTCTAATTCTTTTCCTTCTGGCGCCTAAGCTTAGACTACCAAGTGCTATAGCAAAATACACTGTCAAGCATTCCTTAAAGTAATTTGAGATTTCATGATATAAGAACTTAAAAAAAGCAATGATTATATTACAGGGTGCCGGGCCCTCGACTGGAAATGGAGATGAAGACGTTAACTCGAGTGACAGCCACTATTCATGTAAAATTTGCCGTGACAATTCAATAGCGGATGAAATCATTTCTCCTTGTTCTTGCACGGGAACGATGGGCCGAGTTCATCGAAAATGTATTGAAGAATGGCTTTCTATGTCTAATAAAAATACATGTGAGATCTGTAGACAATCGTTTCAGGTGGAGCGTACTCCGAGAGGATTTCGAGATGTGAGTAATTCAATCATTGACTTTTAGGTAAATTTCTTTTCAATTTTTATTTTTATTTTGTCTTTTTAGTGGCTCAGACATCAACAGTCAAGAATAGAAAGGCGCTACATAATCGCAGATTCCATTTGCTTTCTATTTCTCGCACCACTGACGGTAGGGAGCACATACCTCTGCGGTAAGGGTGCGTTCTACTACTTCAATATCGGTTTTGTATGGTTGTCCGCTGGCCTCTTAGTATTGAGTTCTTTTCTATGGCTTCTTTTCGTGTTTTGGGCTGTCATGACAACGAGATTTCACCTCAAAGTGTGGCACCAATGGCAGCGCCGAAACCAAGTCGTACATTTAATCCTCAACCGCAGCCATGAGAACGAACGAGAAAACGTTTTTGATGGTCATGAATCTGTTACTATCGTCTAAAGAGAATACCCGCTTACCACAGGCAACCCAAGCTATTTATAATGTTTTTGTTAAATTTTTTTTAGATATTTCTTATATATGCTAATCAGTTTACCTTGTTAGTCTATACCTGTCTGTTTAATTCTAACTTCTCCTACTGGGTTCTGTCTGGTTCTGCGCATTAAAATCTACTTTCCATACATAAGCTTTAAAACTCCCTACTACCCTATGTACCTTACATTTTTCTTTTGCACTGACCAGAAAATTTACTTTAATTCAATTGTAGCCAGGTATATATATTTTTTACATATTTAATGAGTTCAAAATGCTTTATTACGGTTGTAAATATTTCCATTAAATAAGAAAGTGAAGAAGTTAAACTTGTTTAGTTTTAGGAAGATATAACTAGCTAAAAACTAGTGTGAGCTGCGTCGGTGTTTCTAATGAAACAGTAATGATAAAAAGGTAAATTATACACTGTGAAAAGATTTTAAAAAACTTACTTAGTTTTACATAACTGATTTCGTTTCGCACACACTGACATCTTTTAACTGGTTTATAATTGTCGGAGATTTTATTTTCCCTTTACCCCGCAAAATACACACTGAAGATACAGCGGTGCGCTCTATTTGTGACATGTTTTCATTGACAGATGCTTTAACTGGCAGAGTTTTTACAACAATTACTGGTGTACAATAATTAACAATTCTGTTGATGGCAAATGAAATTTAAATTTAAATTCGAATATTATGATGTGAAAATATTGCAGACACACACCTTCAAGACTAGCCGACGACTGATGCAGATATGAAAAATAGTTTTTCAAAGTTTTTTTCAAGGCTAAAACTAAAGTCTGAATCTACGCTATTACATCTTTGGAACTGCTTCATTTTCTTTGGTTTGGTCTTACATGAGACGGCATGACTGAAAAACAAATTGAAATTTGTTTTTGAATGGAAAGTTTGCACAGTTCCAAGCTCATAGGCTGGAAATGATGTCACATTACAGCGAATTTTTTTCTCATCGTCATGCATCTATTAAAGGAAAAAGAGCTTTCTACTTATTAATCATGCATTTATTTATTCATTCGCTCTTTCGTTTTCATTTTTTCACTCACTTATCATTTCCTATATATATATTCAGTGAATAAATCATGCAACTGTTCATGCAGTTTCTTTATCTATTTTTATTTTTTTCTTATTTAATCAATTATTTACTTTACCTTAACTTTATCCGAGACTTTTGATTATTTCCCTTTTTCTTTTTCCTTATTTTTCATAATTTATTCCTTATTTTATATATTTTTACCATTGTCAGACAAATTTAAATAGTATTGATAACACAAAATGGTATTGGTAACGAGAATGATTTTTTTTAAAAGAAAAATATAAAGAAAAATATAGAAAGATAAGAAAGATAAAGAAATACCAAAAGAAAAAACAAAGATAGGACATTCTATTTCATTAGATAATAAAGGAGTATTTTTATTTGAATTTTTTACAAATATTATTAGCAGAACAGATATACTTGACAATACTTCATTTTTAATAACCCCAGTTTAGTTACATAAAATATAGGTACAAATAATATTCATTGTAAGTGTTTTTCATGCAGGGAAAGTCTTAAGGTAAAGAAAAAGAACTTAAAAAAACCCAAAAAACCCCCAGAGACATGTACTAATAAAAATAGAAAATTAATTGATATCGTAATATCCTAAAATTTCTACGACCTTGACAACGAGAGATAATCAGTCAGCACATTTCTCTAAGACTAGACGCTATTGCAGTGTTAACTAGGGCTTCGTCGAGTATGAACTACGTCATTTGTACCCCTAGATACAAATTAGAACAGATGCTGCAAAGGCAATAGTTTTGCAAGTCTTTTCGAGGTTTGTGCTCTCGAATATAGCTAATTTGTTACCTCGTGAGAACTAGTATGAATTTGGGTAGTAAGCTTACATGTTTTCAAAGATTTCAACGCCTTTGATCCAAGCTATAAGATTCGTGGCCGACCCGTTCCGAAAAAGCTCTACATCTTTTAGTGTAGGCAAAGCACTTTCCAAGCATTTCTTTACGCAACAACTTTATAATCCCACGAACCGAAGCAGATGGAAGGAAAGCAGGAGATTCTTACCCCCAGTTCCCAGCGACTCAGCTAGGAAAAAGAAAAAAGAACGGCCTGCATTTTTAGACTCGGGTTCTTGCGAAGCCCGAGTAATAAGCAGATGTAAGTTTGATAATGCTGTCTAGGTACAGCTAACACATAGATTTAGGAAAAATCCATCAGGCTTACTGCTCAATAATTGACTTTTCTAGCCTTCTGGATGTGTTTCATTAAAGAGAATATTATATTTTCTTGTGTAATTTGCTTAAAGAATCCTCCGTAGTGAGGTTGGTTGCTACTGACAACATCTTGGTAAATGAACATTTGCTACTGTTTAGCCTTTTTATAGGGGAGGGGGTGGGGTTTTCCTGTCAATATTTATTATACAATGCTTTTTTCAGGTGCTTGCTCTGTAATGTTGAGTGCACTGATGAACTAGAGGCTTCTTTAAAGGCTACCCAGGAGAATATTGTTTGATAATTTCTACAGTATCTTTATAAATTGTACCTCATGTACGTTTACATAATTGAGCAGCCCTTTTTGAGGTCACCCTGAAATAAAAATGAAATAGTTTCTCTAAAAGTAAAATACTTGTACTCACTTGTTCATTCACTCGCCATCTATTTTACTGAACAAATCATGCATCTCTGTTCAACACCCATTCATTTATTTGTTTAGTCATTCATAATTCACTCTTAAATTAATTTTTTTGCCCATTTCATTATCTACTTTTTTTTATTTACTCAACCAATCATTAACTTTACCTTAACTTTATTCGTGTGACATTTGATATCTTTCCATTTCATTTTCATTTTTATACTTTTTTATATAATTTACCCCTTATTTTATTTTTACCATTGTCAGACAAATTCAAATAATATTGATAACACAAAACGGTATGATAATGATAGAGTGATTTTATCTAACCAATAAGAATCATGTAGACACTAATAATTTTTTTTTTTTTTAGTTTTTGATTCGATTTTATCACTGGATACACACCTAATTGAAAAAGCGTAGTCGTGTTCAAGAAAGTCATATCCTTGAAGCCAAGACCGAAAAGGATTTTGAGTACTCCAAAATGTGTATTATATTTGCATTTAGACATGTAAAAATGCACCGTAGAGCAAAGTCGGTTGACCTAGATTAACAATATGCCAAAGCCATGATACATGAAATGTGCACAGGAAGGGAAAACTGCAATACGTATGAAATTAGCATTTTTGTCTTCCCATAATTCCCTTCAGTCTTAGCTTTGATGATATAACCTTTTTTCAACAATTTCACTGATTAAATGAAATCACTCTAATCAGAAAAGGTCAAGAGAAAGGGGAAAAAATATAAGAAAAAGCACAACGCTGAAAGATAGGACATTCTATTTTGTTAGATAACAAAGGAGTTTTTTTATTTGACTTTTAACACATTTTATCAGCAGAACAGACTAGGTACAAGAAGACATACTTGACAATACTTTATTTTAAGAACTCGCCGTTTAGTAACATGAAATATAGGTACAAATAATGATAATTTCAAGTGCTTTTAAGTAGGAAAAGTTTGAAGGTAAAGATAGAAAACAGTACGCATAATACACATACATCCATACATTTTATTTTAAGAATCCACAATTATTAAAAATATGCTTTGTTTGCTAAATACTACGTTACAAATAGATATTTCTAGTTAGAGTTTTTTTTTAGCCTTGAAATGAAGCTATGCAAGAATTGAAAACCCACACTTAGAAGGTCCATATACCTTGGAATATCTACTTAACAAAAGTAGTATAATATAAATATTTCTAATAAAATGACAATGGTAAATAAACTGCAGAGAGCAGCCCATAAACAAAAACTAGTAATAGTGATATATTAATGTCATAAAAGATTTAATCATAAATCAAAATGTTTTTGGGATAAAACCCAGTAATATGCACTTATATACAATAAGGAAAATCAGGGGAAATATTGACATCAAAAAGTTGTAAATCCTAGAATTTATATGAGGTGAATGCCGAGAGATGTCTGCTTTGGGGACTAAAATAATCCTCTGTAAAATTGATAAAATTGGTTGGTTGCCACTGACAACAGTTTGGTAAACAAACACATTCACTTCTGTTTTAACTTTTCAAGGAGAAAAGGATTTGTGGGTTTTTTGGTCAATATTAATGATGATGCTTTTTTTCAGATGCTTCCTATAATGTTGAGTGCACTGACAAACTAGGGACTTCTTTAAAGGCTACTTTAACCAGGAGAATATTGTTCAATAGCTTCTACAGTATCTTTACAAAGTGTACTTTTACATAAGTGAGCAGCCCTTGTTGAGCTCACCCTGAAATAGAAATGTCAATGTTTTTTTTTTCTCTTGAAGGCAAATACATGCACAGAGGTATGAAAACCATGTACGAGGTATATGATTAAAAACTCAGCTACTCCAATGTATGGTAAGTACGTTAACGTAATAGTGACAGATTCAGAATAAGTTCAAGGGGGTTGACTGTTACTTTGAAACTGTTACATTGTATCCTTTTGTAGGTCTTATCTTATCCCTTTATTCTTCTTTTTTTTTTCAGTTTCAAAGGGGAGTGACCAGTCAATTGACTCACTCACCTCTGGTTTTGCCAATGTAAGGTATTGGTGAGTGGATGGTAATTTAATGGTAAAGTAAGAGTGCGATGTCAGGATCCATAAATTGTTTTAAATGCAAAAATTACTCAAATACTTGATAATGTAATGTTGAAAAATCAAAATAAATGAAGTGTTACTTTTTTTTCAGAAAAAAAAATACAAAAATGCAAAACTTTATATAATATTATGCTTCAATAAAACCAGATACATTTTTATAAAATTACACAATAAAACAAACAAATAAACAAACAAAAATCACTTTAGCAACATTTCCAAAGACAGGTTCAAGTAGAAACACTGATTATCAAACAAAAGTAGATTTTAAGATCTTAACGAATGGCTTAAGGAAAAAGAGTAAAATTGAAAAGAAGACCAGAAAATAGGAAAGATTGAAGAAAAAACTGTAAAAAAGATTATCTTACCTCTCTCTTCCTTCGTTGACCATCAATAGTGTCTTTACAATACTGTTCAAATACTTTCTCTTCAGTGAGGGTTGCCAGCTCCTACAAAATGTATATTAATCACATTACCAATCAATATTTAAATAAAATTTCTAATGAAATTAACTATTTGTTAAATGTTAAAAAATTAACTAAAATGTTAAAAGCTGCAGCTAGGATTATGGTAATCTTAATTAGATTAGTTGACTTTGGCTTATTTTTTTTAGAAAAATTGCACAGACGTTTCAGTACAATCTCAGACCTTGTTTAGTGCAAAGATGTAAAACGCTAGCAAGCTCAAACTTAAATTCATGTCTTTACGCTGAAGGAAGTCTGTGATTGAACTGGAACGTCTGTGCAATTTATCAAGAAAAATAAAACAGAGTGACAATTTTTTTAATTATCGGACAAAAACTAGTCAGGATTTGACAGTACAAAAGAATATGTGGCAGTGTATTTATTTAACAATGACTAATGAATCAATTACCATTGACTGTTTGATTCTATTTCACAGAATTCATGGGATCTACTAGTATTAGAATCAAAATATTGAAGAAAATTCCCAAAGCTAGAGATTAAATAATATATTATATAAAGCTAGAGATGTGCTTTTTGTAATTTTTCAAGTTATATAAAATTCATGTTGGATAAGATTAAATAATATATTTTAAGATTTCAATCATCAATTTGCTTAAAAAATAATAAAATTCCAAATTTAAGTTTCACTGGAAATTCAAATAGTCATACTTTATTCAAAATTTTAAAATACTTTTTATTTACAAAAACATATATGAATATATAAATGTACAAACTCTTGTAATAAAATAAAAAAAATATTAAAAAAAATTAACAAACTTTTGAATGAAAAAAAATTCTTGTGAGAAAAATTCTTCGATAAATGTTTTGGGTAATTTCCATTTTGTTTTTTCTTCTGTTTTGATTATAATTAACTCTGAATTAACTCTGAATGGGAAAATCAATCCTGTATGACACTCAGATTTTTTTTTAGCTCATCATTTCATATCGGTGCCTTGAATATCTTCATTTCAAAATCAATTTTATTGCCAATAATTTATTCATATAAAAAATTCTGAATATAATACTGAAATATGTATACTTTATCATTTGTAAATAATTTAGATACTGCATGTATTTTTCTTGTCATGATGGAAAAGAATGAAGGGGAAAGGAGAGAAAAGAGGTTTTGCATTTGTAAGCTAAGGTCTCTTCTAAGACTTATCCCAGCAACAATTGTCCAAACAGACCTAATCCGTCTCGATGCAATGTTTTCTCATTACAAACAAACGGTCATTCCCAAGAGTATCCATCCTTTCCTTTTTCAACAGCTACACATGAGGAGGCAAGAATATGGATACAACCCAGGGAATAACACATGGTTTGAAATTGTTAAATTACACCAAGACTCATTAGGTTTGGACTTTTTCCCCTTGGCTTTAACCAATTCTTTTGATCACAAAAGAGAATTGATCAAATGCCTATTGATTTTCATAAGTCTAAATAGCTGTGAGAATGAATGAATGAGAGTATGAGAACAAGAGAAAAGAAGCAAATTTTGTGAAAATCCAGATTCCACGATATCAAATTATTCTTATGCTTTTAGTAAGGAAAAATTGAACTGGGGTACTTTCAAAACATTATGAGAAGAAAATGGAAGAATACAAGGACCAGGGTTTAGAATAAAAAGCTAGTTCCATAGATGGGTGTCTTAATGCCATATGTTTCTTCCAGCACTTGCTGGTGAAGTGCATTCCATTCTGTTGTCTCATCTGCAAATTGACAAAGACAGACACACACCTCTCCACCAGCATTTATCAATGCTGTCCGCACTTCATTTCCAGAGCCCCATGACTCATGCTGTTTGAAGACTAGTTCTGCAGGTGGCTTATGATGACCACCTCCTTGAGATGCATATACCTGAAAAATAATTCATTTCATTCTCTTGTCATTCATACCACAACTTTTCACCTCAGACTTTTTCAAGTTCATACCACATGCTATTATCTTGTGTATGATATCTTTGTTTGCAAAACAATCTTGTAAAGATACGCTTGTAAAACCTTTTTTTTTAAATTATGAAACGTGAAATGGGAAAATGACTGCTAATGCAGCGTTGCAACTCTTTATTTAAAAAAAAGATGGAAAGATAAAACTGAATACTCACTGTCACATAACTATTGCCCTTTAGAACATATTTGGGCGTAAACTTGTACACTACTGGGTCTTCTTTGCCCACTTGTCTTTGAATAGTCCAGCCACCTAGTGGTTCATCCTGACGAGAGAGAAAAAGTTTTTGTAGGATCAGAAATCACAACAACTGGAGAAACTTTACAAAAACCCAGGAGAGATGAATAACAAACTCTTTAGGAGCAGGCGTAACTCGGTTAGCTAAGAGGTCCAATCCTCAGGAACTCCACATCTGTTTTAACTTCTATTTCTCTGCTGCTTTAGCTTTAAATACCAGAATAATGAGCACTGATAGTCTAAGGGGCTAAAATGCACACCAGTTGAAGAGCTTTATACATCAGCTTCTGGCTTGGGAGAATTGGGCAATTACTTCCCTTGTCATTGAAGTTAAAAATCAGCTTTACCCTTTTTACTCATCTAATGCAGAGTCTAGGAATCTAACCCAAGTTGGGCCCAAAAGGTGAGATAAAAGAGCACAAATGCTACTGTAAATCACCCTTGATACAACAAAAAAAGAATAATATTTCTTACCTTATCACCACTGTTAAAAAGTTTAATAAACTTCCCTTCTGGGTCAGATTCAATAATCTGAATAGCACCTTCTGCCGTGGTGGTTGTTGTTATAGTAGATTCTGTTTCTTCTGTTCTTGCTCTCTTGGCTCCCCTTCTTGATCTACCAGATCCTGGTGTTCCACCAAATACTGGTGAAGATGGAGGAGTTATATTCAACCTGTAAGACAAGGATATGGGGCATTAGGCAGGCTTCCTTTGGTATATGGGATTTCATGTTACCAGGCCCATCTCTAGGACCTTGAAAGGATTGGTTCATGTGTCTATAAATCTCAGTTATGTCATTTCTTAAAAAACTAAAATAGAGCTTAACTCTTACAAAGATGGAGAGTGGGGTTCATTCAAACCATCGAACCACCCTTAGCAATGGGCCTGGTTATAGAGCTAAATTTTTAAAACTAAAATTGGATGTACAAGTATCAATATCAAAGCACCTTGTTAATACATTTGTTTCCTCCCTCCTGGTCAGGTTTGAAATACCTGAGCGTTTTTAAGGCGCTGCCTTAATTGTCCTAGAATGTCTGGAAATGGATGACACCTTTTCACATGGCTTGGATGACCATGTAAAAGAAACTCCATATGACTTAGAAGCATTATTAAATCAAACATGAGGTTAATTTATGGGCTGCAATTTTCCATAAAGTTAATTTTCTCATTATCATTTTCATCATCAATGAGTCATGGTCATGGTTGTTCTATCCATGAGAAATCTAGGTATATGTTTTAACATAATATTAATAATGTAAGGTTCTTGTATAGGGTATTTCTATGTTTCAATGCACTTTACATTAATGACCAGTGGAGGACTTTATAGGCTGCATATTAAGGCGCTAATAGCTGTGATGCTTACCATCGTGAGTGATTTGTTAGTACATTAGTGTTATGCCTCCAGACAGGAAAACATTACCTGTATTCCTCTCCTTCAAGCAGTTTTCTGTATGCTGCAATCTCCATATCCAAGGCTACTTTAACTCCCATCAAATCCTCATAATCCTTGAGTGCTTCATCAATGTTAGCTCTCAACTCAGTTATCTCAGTCTCTCTTAGCACAATGGCATCATCAGCCTTCTTCTTGTCTTGAGAACGAAGATCATGTAGGTCTGATAGTCTCTGACTCAGAGCTTTGCTCTACAACATAGTAAAAGAGTGGAACTCCATTAGTGGACACCAAAAGACCTGAGAAAGTGTTGAGGGGTGGATCCAGGATTTTTCTTGGGAGGGGAAGTACCATCTAACATTTTGGTCTTAGAAGGGGTGCACCCTTGGACCCTTTGCTTACAAACGTAAACACTATTAATGCAGTAGATATCAGCTCATCCAGGGGGCGCGCTCATCCTGCACCACTTCACCTAGATCTGCCTCTTATTGTCTATTTTAACGAGGTTAATGAATATGCAATCTAATAGGACAAAATCAAGCATCTGAAAGAGTGCGGTGTTTGTATTGAGTGGCTATCCTTAAAGCAGGGTTTGACTGTCATAAACTGTAATACTTGGTTGGAATTTTTCATTTAGTTTTATAACTTTTACACCACTGCATGGCAATCTTAATGGGAAATATTTCAAATTAAGGAGGAAAAAATGATGGAAGGGATGGTAAGGGAGGGATTGAGGGAAAGCAAAGTTTCCATTAGGTTTGGAAATGAGAGATCACAATATGCTGGAGAGTACTGGAGATCAAATGAACATTTGACAAATTGCTAAGTTATTAATGGTACAGCCTGTAGTTTAAGCCTGAGAATTTTGCTCAGTTACTGAAGTATTCTCCAATCTCCAAAAAAAGGGAAAGAAGGGAATGGAAGAAGAGCCTCGAAATAATGATTCAAAAGGAAAGTGGAAAGTAATATCATACCTTGGCTAGTTCCTGATTAAGATCAGATCTCAGAGTGTCAACTAAACTAGATAAATCTCTGTTTTCTTCCCTCAGTTTGGCAATGATGCTGCTATCTTTTTCCTGTTGAGCTTTCAGTTCCTCATACTTAGAAATAAAATAGAAATTGTTTTTTTAAATAATGAATTACAGAAAACTGAAAAGTATACTTGTACATCAAATATTTTTTTTGTAAAAAATGTTTTTGTGTTTGAATATTATAGCAGTTTTCATTTTTATTTTAACTCGGTAGATGTGAGCTGCATGATTCAATTTGAGTTTTAACTTCTATCAATCAAAAATAATCAGCTGATATCTTAAATTTACATATTTGAGTGGCGGCTGTGAAAAACCACACACCAAATACCTAGATAGCGTAATGCTAAAAATTTCTGTAATCACCTTTGAGCTATACAACAACTCAGTTTCTTCTTTGAACTTGTGTCCTTCAAGATCATAGTCTTCTCTCAACTCCTGTAATTTCTCCATCAATACACCTTCATACTTATTTTTGTAGTCTGTTTCAATGATGGTCCTCTTGGTTTCAACTGTTTTTAGCTGAGACCTTATCTCTGTCAATTCCTGTAAGCAATGAAATCAACTTAGTAAGTTTTCAAGCAACTTTTCATGTCAGCGTTTGAGGCTAAAGCTCCAAAGCTTAGAGTAAAGGCAGAGGTTTGTGGAATCATGGGGACCAGCTAATGCTGAAACGCCAACAATAAGGTTACTGCAAAGGGCTCAAAATAATGACCCATAAATTGCCAGTTGATGCGACCAGCCAAATTAGCTTTAGCTTGATTATACCTTATTTCTGGCTCAAGTCAAAATGACCATTAAGGCAAAGATTTGACCAGACAAGTTCCAAATTTGGGCGGACACTGTCCAATGTCCGTCCGTTATTTTAAGCCCTGCTACAGTCCCGTGAATAAAACATGGCCTTTAATTATTAAGGTATAACTAGCTAAAACTAGTGTGAGCTGCGTAAATTATTGAATTCATAGTGACAGATGAAACTTCCCAAAGGCCAAAATTATCTATAGGAACATAAATATCTTAGTCATAGAACTTGAATGTTTCTTTGAATACAGTTTATATGGCAACATTTATTTGCAGCCACAAGTTTTTGGGTATCATGTACCACCCTCTCAATTCATATAAAGTTAATTATTAGATATGGCAAAAAAGGAAAAGCAAAAATTATGGCCAAACAATGGCTTTCCTCTTTGTAAAATGTATGTTCTTGGAGTCAAACTTACCTTATCATAAACAGACTTCTTGAAAATCAATTCTTCTTTCAAAGACTGAAGCTTATTTTCAAGGTCAACTCTGCTGAGGGTCTCCTGCTCCAATGCATATTTTGCTGACTCTAGAGCATCCTTCAACTCTTGACACTCACTCTGTAGTTCACGCATTACCTGTTCCAGATTCCTTGCTTCAGTGTTCACTTTGGACAGCTGGTTTTCTTTGTCTGCAAGCTGCTTCTTGAGGTCATTGAGTTCTTTGTCTGCCTTTTTTCTGGCTGCACTTTCTTTCTCATACCTGCGAGGTAAAAATGATCAGCCACTACAATAACAATAAAAATAATAATCAGCTTTATTTAGTCTGAGAGGTTTCAAGCATATTAGGAAATAATATAAAATATACTACAGATTTTTGCAGAGAGAGGAAAACCTGAAAAGGCAAAGAAAATTGAACAAGTAAAGATTAAAATCATGGAAGAAATCAATGGAGTACAAGCCCTCAACAACAATGGTGAGCTACAGGCAACACACAAATCAAGACAAAAAAATCTCTTATCCATAAAACACATTCAGTACTAGCTCAACTAGCATGATATGGAAAAAAATATTGAAGAAAGGCCGATTTAAGAGTGTACTATTCATCTCTTGATTTCATCATGATGCAGTGGTTTCTTTGGTATTATTACATAAGATCAAGTCCTCTATTATTCTATTTGGAAGCTTGTAAAGCCTTTTATATCTATATTACTAGTACAATGTCCACGTACATTGACGACATTGTACTTCAAATAAGTACAATTTGAACCAAGAAGTCTTTAGGGTTTTGTTTTACTTAAATTTGAAAAAGGTGTTTGTTTTGAGTTGATTAGGGTGAATTATAGGGTATAACAGGGAACTTTTTCCTTTTCAACTTAACACAGTTCAGCTCATTAATTAATGCCTACTGACTGTGTTTAGAAGTGAACACCCTTTGTGATTTGCAACATTGCAACAAAGAACTCAAGCTAAGCTAAGTACGACAAAACAACACATACAACAAAGTTTAACTAACATGATCTTTAACTACATAATCTCTTTAATTTTAGAATTTACTTTTTTTATAGTACGATACACTTAATAGCATGACCAAGAAAATTTTGTTTATTAGTACCTTGAGATCTCACATTAGGAATGTAAAAAAGTTTTTTAAATTTTGCGAAAATTATGTTGGTCAATCAGATGGACGCGATTATTTATGAGTTCATAAGACTACTTCAAAACTAACTTGTAAGGAAGTTAGTCTTTGATTTAGACAGAATAACGGACAACTGGAATTTATGCACGACAAATTTACATAAGGAATAATGCAGATCAGAAGATCATAAACCTTGTAAATATCAAAAACTATGCGGTTTTGCTTCACTAATTACACATGTGCTGCAACTTTTTTCTAGTTTATGGACTCGAAAATCGAAAACTATGGCTGCAAAATCCCTAATAAAGGCATCGATTCAAGTAGTTTTTGATTTCGAACGAATAATCAAAGTTTATGAAGTCGAAACATGCAGGTTGAAGCAAGCGTTTATTTCTAATCATGTACACGTGTATACAAGAAAGAAAACTGTTTGTGGTACAGTGTACATGGATTCCTTATGTTATCCACTAGATAACAAGTTTAGAGTCCTTTTAAACATAATTGAAGTCGACTGTAACTTACTTTGCTTTGTATTCGGTGGCAAGCGCAGAGTTCTTGCTGCTGTCTATTTGCTGCTTTGCTTTGTCTTTAGCAGTCTCGTCTAGTAATCTTCTAGCATCTGCTAGCTCAGCTTCATACATACTCTTAACGTTGTCGACTTCTTTTTCAACAGTCTCTTTAGTCGTAGTCATTTCTGACCTGAGCATGCTATTTTGCTCTTCCAAATTCCTCATTCGATCGATGTAAGTAGCCAAACGGTCGTTCAAATGTTGGAGCTCCAACTTCTCCTGATTTCGAGTTATTCTAGTGGGAGAAATTCCCTCGAAACGACTGCGGGATTGCTCTGGAGTTTGAGAAGAGGAGCTAGCAGGCGACTTCATTGCAGTAGCCATTATTTAGATATCAAGAAAGGTTCGTAAAGTCTAATATTTTAGACGCCTTCGTATCTGATGTCCTTCTTGTCTTGCGAGCACTGATCCTTCAAGCAAGTTTTGGCGGTCTTTTTCAACACGTGATGAAATTCAACCAATCAGGTTTTGTGTACTTTCCGGGTTTTTTTCTTATGTCAATTCTGATTGGCTGTTTACATAGTGGCTGTGTGTTTTATGATATCGTGACTGGCTCACATATAGGCGTGACTGAACGCCTAAAATTCCAGATGGTGTGGGATGTGAAGGACTAAATATGAGACACTCATAATACACGTACGTCTTAGCCTGGAAATGATTGGGGCAGAGGGTAAAAATTTAGTAAAGTTTTTTCTCCTTTGGTTTGAAATTTGAATATTTAATTTTTGCCTTCAATAAAGAAAAATGCAAATTCTGTATAGTTGAAGGACAAGAAAGCTGGCCTCAGGCAAATCAAACTCTTTTGTCTCCAAGGCTTACTATATTCCTTCTGCCAAAAACACATCCAAGGGTGGTAAATAGCATAAGCATTCTAAACCCCCCCCCCCTCCTCCAAGCAAAAATGTTACAAAAATAAAAACATTCACTTATTTAAACTTCATCTAGATAAACGTTTTACTTGAAGGTCTCATTTTTATTTTCTGTCTATTTCAGATCCTTTCATATTGGATAGAGGTACCCTGCAATGCAGTACACACCAGACACACCGCTAATGCCATAATAAGATCAATTATTGATCTTACACTTTTTTAAAACAAAAGGAACATTTACGATGCATAATATCTCTATATGATTTCTTTATTTGGAACGACTCCTAACAAATTCCTAGACCTGCCCCTTTAATCTTTAGTCTCTCATTTTAGTTTTCATATCTTCAAACTCTCTCTTTCATGAAACTTATGCTATAAATTGATAATATTAATTTCATACAAAACCTAAAACAATACATTACTTTTTTTAAATTTCAACAGAATTTATTTTAACTTTTTGTTCTTTTGTTGTCTTATAATTATTGTCTTGTAATTACTTTTTAATGACTGACTTAGAAATATTTTTCTCAAATAGTTAAAAGTATATTGCTATTCTTCCTCAAGCTCCACCAGCACTCCTCCACAGTCTTTAGGGTGAAGAAATACCACAGGCTTCCCATGAGCTCCAATCTGTATCATGGAAATATATAAATTAAAGTGTCAGAGCATTTTAATGGTTGTCAAGGAGATGTTTCAATCACTGATCACCTTTGGTTCAGAGCTGAGAGCTCTTATTTTATGTTCTTTTAAATCCTTCATTGCCTCTTGGATATTTTTCACCTTTGAAAAAAATGTGTAAAAGTAATTTATTTTACTTCAAAACCACAGGTAGTTGTTGTCGAATCCCTCATGTATAAAGCAATCAAAAGGTGTGCCCATTACCCCCTTTATTACATCCATTTTGAAATCACTACCAAATCCTGCAATCTGATTGGTTCCCTGCAGCAGTCATTTCAGCCTAAATCGAACGATTTTGAGCTCTAAATTGCATGATTTTGCACATCATCTGATATGAACCAATCACAAGAGAGACATGTCATTTTCTAGCCAATTATATTAAGGAATCCATTTGAGTGTTGAGCTCGGCGCTTCTTGCGAAAAAAAAAACAAACAGCCACAGCTCAAAAACAATTTTCCGAAGAACGATTTTACCGTAAAAAGTCGTTAAAAAAACTTAAGAAGCCGTAAAAAGGACTTAAAAAGACCAACTGAGCACTTAAAATTGTCAAAAGCATCTTTGTAAAGTAAGATATTACAGAGAAAAGCAGTGGGAAAAATACAATCAGCATCTTTTGAATGTAATTTCTTGGCGATTGATCGTGGAAAGTGGTTTCCTTTTCAATCTTTAAAGCAAATATAAAACACATAGAAAATACAGTCATTAAAAGAAGTGTTTCTTGAGAAGAAGATTTTTGCCGAGCTACGTGACTTCTTAAGGACAACCGAAGGACTAAACAACCTTTGATTTTTGTTGTTTTCTTATAACATGTTGAACAGAAATCGTAAAATACAAGCAGTGAGCTTTTGGACAGGATTGTCTTGCTAGTTAATGTAAGTAAATGATTCTTATTACATGCATGTAATGCCTTTTGGTCCTACATAAATACATTTTAGTTTTCGATTGAAAGTGTTGGTTTTCAAAATGAGTATCGTTGCTCGTGTGCTCGATCACTTGACAGCATGTTTGAATGTTGGACTGCTTGTAGATCGTAAGTCATGTCGGTTAAACTAGAAAAAACGTCTTTTTCAAAAAGATTTCAAAATAGATATAATAAAGTGGCAATTGAACTTCGTGTCGTGCAATTTTGTTCTGAAATCAAACGTAATCGCGCGTTTGATTTCAGACCAAATTGCACTCCACTCAGTTCAATTACCATTATTAAAAATATCCTTTTTGTAATCACTTCCAAATCCTGCAATGTGATTGGATTGTGATACAACTTTACATTTATAGGGTAAAATTTCCAAAATTTGAACTGGCCTATTACAATACAATAAAATACAATAAACTTTATTTAAAGAGGGTGACATAATAACCCAGTTGGATATACTGTAGAGTGAATTTCAAGTTTGAGAGGGGGTTGTTATTACCTTGAAAGCCAGTGATATATTTTGTGTCATACCTCAATACAAATGTGATGTATTCCTCCATCAGGCTTGTTTTTAAGAAAACCAGAAATGGGGCTCTTTTCACCAAGTGGGTGCAAAAGCTTTGGAAAAAGAAAAAAAAAAACCCCATATTTTAATTAATTTTAAATTAGCACTAGGATGTTACCGTATTTACATTTGCATGATAACGACAACATTTTTTAAATATAGTACTGAGTGAAACCAAAAGTAAAGTGAAAATCTGGTGTTTACCTCAATTTTTGTGTTACCAAGATCAACAAAAACAGTGTAGACACCATGTTCTGGCAAAGCCTGAAAAAAAGAAGTTAAATACATCCACTATGAAGACTTTATTAATATACACCTAATTCAAAAAATGTTGTCATTGCCAAAGGAGATAGGTCATACCGACATGGAAAAGGTTTTGTTGAATACAAAGAACATCGAATCAGTCTCAACACTAAGGTCCATACTCTCGATAAGAATAAGAAGACGAAACACAAGTCATCCCAGCTATTCTTGGATCTTAGAATGACATATTTCCTTTTGTTTTTCACGTATTGCCTATCGCCAATCGCCTTTGGGGATGACAACGTTTTTTGAATTAGGTGTATAAACTTAGCTATCATATCTATAAACTTTCCATATGGCTTGTGATGTGAGTGTGTGCTAAAAATATACAACTGACATGTGGTATATCACACAGTATACTACTCAAACTTAGACCTTAGTAATGAAATACTGTAAATTTACCTGAGAGCCACTAACTTTAGCACCAAACACATTTTTGTAAAGATTTGATGCCTTGTCTGTCGGTTGAAGAATTGTAAAAACAATTATTAAAAATGTAAATTTTCTGTACTTGCTATATATATATATTTATTTTCCTTTTTTGGTCCTTTTAAAATCCTGCAAGCAAACTCTTTTTTGAATGGAGGGGGGGGGGGGGGGGGGGGAGAGGAGGGGAAAGGGTGCACCTGCCCCTCATTTCCCCATCATTATGCTAGTGGTACTTTACCTAAATCTGGAACGGCAATGGCAACATGGTTGAGTCTTCCCAAACTCCATAACTTGTCACTTGAATCCTTAGAAATGACAGCAATCAACAAAATGACATGAATGTCCCAGGATAGTTGTGATTTTCAAGAAGTTTAGAAGGTCTGAGAAGAGTATCCAATATTACTTGTGTGCACTCCTGAGCTTGGGGAATATTATTGGCCTTATTTTAATAATACTCCATTTTACAGTTCCGTTCAGTAACCACAAACAATAGTTCCAAGTTGGGGTTGCAGTTTCTGTGCATAGCACAACTACAGTTTATCATGCGCAGCAACTCCATCCCTAACTTGGAACTATTATTCGTGGTAACTGAACAGAGCAGTAAAATGGAGTATTGCGTATATGAAATAACTTCAGCCAAAAAATACATAACAAAAAAAATATTACATTAGACAAAAACAGCAAAAAATAAATAAATAAATAAAATAAAATCTGATCTAAGAGTTAAATATCTTCAGACTAGAGGGATATATTAGCTATTCGTAGATTCAACTTATAGCTTATTTTGTTAATTTGCGTTTTTATTTCTTCAAAAAAAATTTAAATGGCAAAAAACATTAACAAAGGTATGAGAAAAATAATCTTACCGTTGTCAGACGTTGTGTAGTAGAAATGCATCGCAAATTCTACAAATAAACAAAACTAACCATCCATTTAACTATACTAACAGCAATTGATTAATAATTTAAATGTAAATACCTTAAATGTTGAGTTTTGGGTCGTTATTCGAGCGAGAAACACCTTATTTTGAGAGAATAATGCTCTACGTGCAAAACCTAGCGTTCGAGAAGCCATTTTTTTCTGACACTCTGAAGAGACTGGTGACTAGATTCCTCAAAGCTAACCAAATGAACATTGTCTCAAGGGTGTGGTCGATTTGGTGCGCTCCGCATTTTGAAAATGGTTTACAAAATCCTTTAATGCATGCTAGACTAGAGTGCAAACAATATAACCGTGAAACTTTAGTAATATTAAATAGTACAAGTTCATGCAAATTCCATTGTTTTTATTGTTTAATTAGCACTATTTTGTACTATTTAGTAATTAGTGTTTCACGGATTAATTGTTTGCACTCTATCAATTGCAATTGGTTCTGCACTATCGACTATTTATCACACACATAAAAATTCTATACGTTTTTGGTGAACGATGTATGGAAGATAGTGAACGCTTTCTGGTGCAAGTTTGGAACAAAAATTAGATAGTTATTGCGCAGAAAACGAAATAAAGTCATTAAATAATACTAGAATAGTTTGCAAGTTCTTTAATTGAAAATTAAAGAGAAGAGAATTGCGAAAATATTTACATGATATTCCTTCAATGCAGTCAGAATATAGGTAGTAATTTGAAGAGAAAAAGGAAAATTACTAAGAGGCTATGCAGCTATCTATATATACAGTAGATATCTCTATCTTAGTAAGCACTAGTATTAGTGAGAAATTCAATGTAAGAATCTTAAAAACCTCTGGGCTGTATCTCTGTATGCATATATTTACATCGTTTAAGATTTGAAGCTCAGAGTTAAATTAGAACAGGCCTTTTCGATTCACTCAAACCCTAAAAACAAGAATATTGCTTTGTGTTGAATAAAAAATAAAGCTTTATGTACAAGTAAGTACTACGAACAGTTCAAACTCGATGTTTTACTAAGAGCTTTTCTGGCTCTTCTTGGTGGTGGTTTTCTTTGTCTTAATGGGTTTTGGTTCGGCAGTTTTTTTAGGTTTGCTCTTTGTTACAGTTTTTCCACTTGCCGTCTTTTTAACAGTTTTCTTTGCTTTTTCAGCACTAGAACTGACTTTCTTTATGGACTTCTTGGTCGTTGTTTTCTTAGGACTTTTAGAAGTGTCTTTACCCGATTCCTTCTTGGATTTGGTTGTCTTTGCTTTCGTTGACTTTTTGGAATCAGTTTTTTTACTTCCCTCCTTCGATGGCTTCGCTTTCTTGTTTTTCTCCTTACCACTGTCTGCCTTTGGTACGGTTTTCTTTGCTTTTTTAGGCTTGGAAACTTTCTCCGCTTCGCTACTGCTGGGGTCTTCATTCTCTTTTCCTTCGTTGGTCTTCTTCTGTTTCAACTTCATTTTCTCTGCTTTGAGTTTCAATTTCTTGGCTTTTTCTTCTTCTTTCTTCACTGCTTGTGAGAGCTTAAACGAACCGCTTGCTCCTTTGCCTTTTGTTTGGACAAGTCTTTCACTTAAAACTCCTTTTCTCAGAGCAAGTTTCACATGGCTTTCAGCCAAGTCTCCAACCGGAAAGTTAGCCACAATATATTTTACCACAGCTTGTCTAGAAGAGCCACTTCTTTCGTTCAAAACTTTAAGTGCTTCTTCTACCATAAGACTGTATTTAGGATGGGCTGGCTTTGAAGCTTTGATACCGGCAACATTCGCAGACATTTGCGCCATAACTGCCATCTTTCAACTTTAAGAAACGAGGTATTCAGTTTTTCGAGTGAAATATCTAGAACTGCCGGAGCATACAATGCCTGGAACTGAATATCTCCAATAAAGTGTTGCCTTGAATTTATAGTCCATGGTAGAAACGTATTTCGCAATTTCACGGAATTCCAGTGTGATCATGCGTGGGCTTCAAAAACCGTGGTCCAACCTTGCATTATGATAGGTACAATGGCTATGACTGATCTGAAAGACATGATTATGTTCATGTTAAATGTCCCGTTTTGGTATGCGGCTTTTGTATAGGCCTCCCCTAAATTTGACAAAATTTTAACTAGTATCAGTCCTTTGGGGATATATCGAAATGCACAATCGGTGTTAATCAAAACGAGTCAAAAGGAATGGTTATTGTTCCTGCATTTTGAAGGCATGCGTTCCATGCAGGGGCAGAATTCATGCGAATCAATCACCGCTGCAGCAGCTTTCCCAGTGTAATCTAACATTTCTCCCACAAATAACTATGATAGTACGCAAACATTTCAAACAATTTATAATTGTTCCGTGAGCTGGGTTTCAAATATTCTTAGATACTAGGCAATTTGTTGATCTTATGGGACATACATGTAGCAACGGTAACTAGGGGCTTTGAGTCGGAACCACCCTGCATATCCAGAAAAACCACGGTACTGATTGAAGGAATAAGTACAACAAATTAATTCAGGAAACCTTTAACAGTGCAAAAAAGTTTGCAACCGGACGTTTGTTCTTCATGGACTACTTCAACGATATGGCGGCCATCTTGGATCGCGAGTCATTTTAAAAATTTGGGAAACACATATCTGTTTAACGTTTTCCTCCTTGGATGTCCCATGATGCCTTGCGATTCAAAATGGCCGCTGTATCGTTGAAAAAGTCTATTTCAAGAACATATTCGAGGGAATTATATATCATCTGCCACATGAGGTATTCATATTGTAACTTTTCTATAGTGATGCCTAATTACTAAAATGTGAGATAACATATGGCTTAACATATGGGTGTTTTGGGTGGCACCTCTCAACACTGTGGTCCAGGTTTGAGCCATGCCTCAAATTGGATCATGTATGAGTTGAGTGTTGTATACTGTGAATATAGAATGTAGTGGTTGTGCATGTGGAGGGAACCTCATGTTAGAATCACATACTGGGAATGATGGTTGGAAAATATGGTGTGTGATTTTTTAATATAAGAAACATTCCTAGACTTTATGTAAGGCTTTACTTGTGCATGTAGAAATAAAATCTATGGGGAACCAATTACAAAAAAAATTTGTATTTTGCATTTCTTACTACATTTTACTACCAATGTTTTCCTAAATACTGCTTGTGTCCAACTGTTTGGATTTTAACAAGTTTGTATCCACAAGAAAATGGATGACATGTTGTTTGCAACAAAGACAAAAGCATGTCTGTAATCCTAAGATTTAACTACTTTTACTACACCTGTGAAAAGACAGGACCTATATGTTTTATCTTTACATGTGCTCTGGGCCTGATGTTAAGTGCCTTATATGAAAATTCACAACATATTCTGCATTGGTTCTCTGGACGGATATTGCAAAGGGGTCATGTGGGTGAAAAGTAAATGCCACTAGTCGGCGTGCAGTAGGTGGGGTGGGCCTGCCTAAGAAACCAGCATGAATCTTGAACTTTAGAAGACCAGAATCCCTTGAATAAAACCTACAAGGAAACAAAATTGAGATACACTTAGACATTAAGATGACCTTTGAATGAAGGAAGGAAAGACGGAAAGAAGGAAATAACTACTATTTTGGAGGCTACTGATATTTTGCAAAGTAGGGATAGGGGAGGGAGGGTAGGGGATACCGCTTTAACATATCTTTGTCAATGTCGTAGAAGTGTAAGGATATAAAAAATGATTGTCTTACCTAATGGGATGGTCTCCGCAAGCCTTTGGCCTTTCCATGACCGAAACCCACTTATCATCATAGCTAAAGAGAGATAGATCCAAGTAGGGACTACTGCTGTATGACTGCGAACTGATTGGCAGCTGAGCTAGAAGGCGTTTGACTGCTTCAGTGTGCCCACCGTATTTTGCATTGATAATAGTGTGTTTAAATCGTCGCTGAATCTGACGTGCATATATGTTACTTGATGCAGAGCATGTAAATTGAGCAGGAGAATGTAGTATGGCATTACGGAAAGAATCACAAAACTGTTCAAATAACTCCAAGAGCTTTTCAGAGGTGTTTTCAAAGATGGCTAGCACTTGTGTTGATTCCATATTGTAGAGTACGAAGAATGATGGTTGAGAATTAGGATCTGCGACTCTCAAAGTAACAACATCCTCACTTGCATACTTTATAAGTACAGTCGTTTCATCTAGTAACTGCATTTTCCACATGCGCAGCAAGCGAAACTGCTCAAAGTGCTGGAAAAACCTGCGCATCGATTCAGGCGAGCCGTCCCTTTCGGCACACCAATACAAATGTGCCATAAGTCTGTGTTTTAAACCATTAATGCATGTTTCTCTATACGGCCTTGGAGGATGGCCATTTTCTGTCCCAGTACTCAATGATGCTGCCAAAATAAGTTCATCATCTTCTTGGCAAAATCTACCAATTGATCTGACCTCTATGAATTTCCCGTCTCTAGTAACCTGGAAAATGTGAATGGTTTGCTGTTGCACTGACAATATGGCCAGCAAGTCTCGGTACAAATAAAGACCCTGATTGTGACTAAGAAATATTTTATCACACTTAAACGATCTTGAATCACTCAAACAACCATTACAAAGATCTACAATATGGATCGTGTAATCTTCTAATGGGGATCTCGGATTCGGTGACACTGATTCATTGTTGCGGTAAATGTCAAAGAAATAAGGATGAGGGTCCTCTGGGACATACGACGCAGATCCCACAATGACGTAACGCCCGTCATCTGTGAATAAACTGCATTCTCTATTTAAGTGTTCACCATTCGAAGCTACTGTCACTACAGCAGTCTGTTTGAAGAATTTCCCAAAAAGCTGCCTTCTAGCCGCGGCAGGGTCGCCGTCTTCTCTGGCAAGACCATGAAGCAATTCCTCTGCGGCACTAGGTCCTTGAAACTCGTAAACTTCAATGGAACTCTGATCCAATGAAAAAGCTACAAAGTATCGTCCATCGGGAGAAAATTTTCTCAAAAAGCAAGGAGGTTTCTCCACGTTTACGATGGTGAAATTCGGAAATAAATTTTGTGTGAACCCGCGTCCCCGGTGCCAATGGCAGCCGGGCCTTGGAATATGAGTTTCTCTTTGCTTAAGTTTCCATACAATGTTCTGGTTAATAACCCTCCTGGGTTTAAAATGCATCTCACCTTCGTCATAGTTATTCATTTGTTCGCATTAACGTTATAAAGCTTTGCACTCCTGCAGAAACCTTTCAAACGCGGCCGCCATTTTGATACATACGGGACATCAGAAGAGCAAAATGACCGTCAGAAGAATGGGTCGAGAGCTGAGGTGGCCTTTCTTGGCTTTTCTTTCCTTTAGCAACAACATGGGTAAGAATTATCATCAATTTATTCCCCGATTTACGAAGAAATAACACCGCGATCTCGCTGATATTAACAAATATTATCATTAACAGCTATTCCTACCGCTGCGTCGTTTCTCTTTGCCTCTACCCTGACAGTTGTTATCTTTGCGGCGATGCAAATGTTCAAGAACAACTTGGCTTCGAGTGAATGGATGACCATTTTGGGAGGATTTGCTGGCTCACAACTTTTTGTTTTTCTTCTTACTGTATCCTTTTAAGTCGGTGCCTGACAGAAACTAATAATCCATGTTATTTGTACCTAGTTTACAGCGCTGAAATATATTGGCATTATTATTATTATTTTATTCATGAATTATCTTCACAGTCAGACAAAGGGCTCTTAGTATAAATATTGATATTTTTATGGCTTTTTTCGTTACCTAATCTTTCTCTTTATTCAACTTAAGGATGAATTGAAACTTAGAAGAGAAATATGGTGTACGGGCAGAGTTTATAATAGGATAAGAGTTGCAGTATATAGCTGCTCATTCTATTTTTTGGGAGCAAAATTTCCTTAACTTTCAAAAAGGCTGTGGGAAATCTTGAAACTTGCTTCTTTGGTAAAAATTTTCAAACTAAACTTTTCCCAGAAGGTATGAAAAAAAAAACATAATGGAAAATAGCTTATTTATTTCAATGAAGTGCCAGCTGAATTTTGCATTCTGATTGGTTGTTGGCCATGGTTAAATAGCGTTATCCACCCTTCGTACGACTGGGCCCAGTTGTGGGAGTTCCACTAATCTAGCCTCTGTAGTAGGCATTTCCTTTTGTTTTGAGTTTTCTTGATTTGTGGACTAACCAAGGGATGTCTATGGGGGATGCTACTGTGCCTCAGATGTATTATTAATGATAAAACCATTGATATTAATTTTACAGTTCTGGCCTGTCTTGGAGTGGCAATGTTTGCTTCAGGTCTGGTTCATAGGGTCTGTGTAACGACATGGTGAGTTTATTGGTTTGACATTTTAATAATAAAAACTTGTTGGAGTTCCTGGGAATACCAGTCCTATGTATACATGGATTCTTAATAATTAGGATTCTAACATCATAATCAGGGCTTTAAATAACCACCTTTCGTCAAACAGTGTCTGGCCAGAATATTGGAACTTGTCTGGTAAGGTTTAACGAGAAACCAGGTACTATGTAACCAAAATAAGACTAATAATGTAGCCAGTCATCATGACTGATGATTGACTGCTGGCCATTATTTTAGGCCCTGACAATAGATTCAAGCTGAAACTGATATAATTGTAAAATGATATCAGTACCTGGGGGAGGTACTCCACCAGAATTTGGGTAGGGGTATTCCGCTGGGATTCTGAAAGGGGTACCCTGTTTATGACAAAAAAACCCATTGTAGACCCTGTTTATGACAAAAGATATAATCAATTGCACTGAGTTCCTGTTTCAATTATAATCTCATCTCGCATATCGCTTTTTGCGACCATAATAACCAGTTTTTGTCAATATGAAAGTAGAAACCCTGAATTTGTCACGAAACTCAGGAAGAACTTTGAACTTGAGTGAGATTGCATACCCTGTTTATGACAAGAAGCTCGAAAAACCATACCCTGTTCAGCCGATCATCCCTGTATAGTCCATATATGGGAGTACCCCCCCCCCCCCCCCACGAGTATCAGCATCACATTTCAAAACCTAAAACATGGAATATATATTGGGTGTATTTGGGAAAATTTATGGGGGTAGGGTCATGTGACCCAATAATGAAAATGGTTTATTATCAGCACAACAGAGCAAAGAAATATTGCCTCTATACACTCTTCATTGCTATGTGCTGATAGAGACAATAGTCACAACATGAAAATCGGGTAATACATTGTTGTCAATCAGAGTGTGTAAAGGTACCAAACAATTAATTGATTGGTGGGTAGTCTATTGCCCAATTTCCCTGTCGCTACTGTTGTCTCTATCAGCATGTAGCAATGAAGACAGTTATACATGAGGTCTGTTTGTACAGTAAATAATGGATACTGTATAGAATGGTTTCACAGAAGTAGTCTTGTGGGGCAAAAATGAATTCTCTTCTTTGGGAAATAAAATTTTGTATCATGGAAAGAGGCTGCATTCATGTTTCTTTCCTCCCTCAAAACAGCTGCCATTAAATTCCTTTTAGTATCAAAGATAAAACATGAAGCCTAAAAGTTATTATTTTTTTATGCATTTAGTAGCTTTACCCTTTACTAATGGATGACATGCTCACATGAACTACTTTCTTTTGGTCCTTTTTAGCTTTCTTTTTTCCATTGGATTGTTATACTACTTGAATAGGATTTCTGCAGCAACCCACACACCTGTTATGATCAAGCCAACTCAGCCTATCTCCAAGGGAAAGAAAAACCACTAAACTGGAAGTGCAAAATCTACATTTATTACTCGTAAACCATCAGATTTATACGTATTGGAATTTAAATTAAATCTTTTCAACAAAAAAAACTGTTTTTGCATCTTATTTCTTTCTTTCTTCTTGAATGTTACGACCAGTTTTTAGTTTTACAAATGTGTAACAAATACTTTAAGTTGCTAGTTGCGTTATGGATACAAAGGATCTATGTACAATATGTAAACTTGATTGTCATATAGTGTCTGGAGTGAGTTTCACCCATTTGTCATAAGGGTTTCCACTTTTCCTTCCATAAAATTTCTACAACAAAAGAAAAAACTGGAAACCTTGCAGAGAAAAGTAGTAAAATATTACCAGTCGGATCTCTTAAAGTTGGGAATCCTGTAGTTTCACAAGGGCTTCAACTGTAGGAAGGAGAAAGAACAAACAAACTTTCATAAACATTGTTAATCCACTCAATAAAAGCTGGGATACTTTGGTGTTTAAAAAGTCAGGTTTATACAAACCTGCTAACTTCATCAATTGCTGTCTCTCAGCTGTATTTTCTTGAAGTGCCTCCATTAGCTGGAAGTACCTGTTCAATAAACCATTGTGTTTGAGCCAATGAGAAACCAGCAACTGTTTACATGTGCCCGAGCCTTCATTTCTGAAGAGACCTTAAAGGAGTGCAGTGTTGTGAAACATGAATTTAAGGAGTATACCCAACTTGTCTGAAATTGACCACCCAAGATAGCACAGGCATCAGTCTTCACTGTTGGTATTCTTGGTTAGGGATGAACTAACAACTAACTAACTAACTGAGAATGCTTGTAATATAGGAAACACTACGAGTGATTCAGATATGATTACCATCAAAAGCATTGAATTTAAAGCATTGTATGTTATGTGAGCCAATATATTGGAAGTTTACACTGAGTATATGGTATCACCTGAACAGGAAACTCCTTGGCCAGAGGGTTTCTACAGGGTTGTTCTCCATGAGGTCAAGATTTGCAGCTACTGTAGCATTCCAGTCTATGATTAAGTAATCCATTTAATCAGAAGACAAATAAGTTGAATTTGCAGTAGTGAATCTAGGGGGTTCATTCAAAGTCCCAAACTACAATCAAACCCCTTAAATGACAACTACTAACCCTCTAATTAATCAATATATTTTATCTTTTTTTTATTTTATACATTGAGTTCTTTACCAATTTATATTACAGTCTTTTCTTTTAAGTTAGCCCGTGTCAAGTCTACAGAACCCCCTAAGCCATGCGGATGGGAAAATTAAGTTGCCCATAAGTATACATGTAGTGGTCATTGCCATGGCTACATATGTAACATGGGTGTGGCAGGAGATAATAAACGGATTTTAACTCACCATCAGAAATTTCATTGAAGTCATCCTGCACACAAGTGAATGTTTTGATATCCTGAAGTGTCTGACTACCCCGTGACTCTCTAAAATGATCATGATTGGTATTAGCTTCCAATTAGGGGAGGGGGGTCACAATGGTGGGGGACATTAGGTCTTTGCGATACTGTGGTTTGAGACCGCATTTTCTTAGGTTTTCGGTATTTTCAATAATTAAATATGCATGGTATAATATAGTTTCCATTTTTGACATCCAAGTAATCATTAGTTTAGGAGATTATGGGCTTACGGATTTGGCGGGAATTTCAAGGATAGCTTAACTCTACAGACCCCAAGAATATGTCTCTCGCTTTGTAACCAGTTACTATAGGTTCTTAGTAAATTAAACATACCTTAGTTTTGCCAGTTTGATGCCTAGCGCTGCAAAAGGATCTTCTTTATCTGATGTATCCTTCATTGTCGTCGTGGCATCCTCCGGGGGATCCTCTTCTGTATCTGATTTATCAGAGTCTGACATTTCAGCTAAAATTGGCATGATTTCCGGCCTAGGTATGTCCTCTTGGTAAAGACTGTATCCAACACTACTGGAACGCCTACAAAGACAATCCCGATTGAGGCTCAACGCATTCTCAGTTCAAGTGTGTAATTGTGTGGAAGCATTTTGTAATGGAGGTAATAGTACCAACATTAAATAAAATGGCATTTTTCTAAGCGCTCAAATGACTGCAGTGCAACGTGGCCATGTTAACGTGGCCATCGCCAAAATGACTGAGGAGTTCATGCTTTTCTTGTAAATAACGGTTGGGTTTTCAAAGACAAGTTTCCCATGCTCTTTGGTTTGCTATTTTATGACTGAAAAACGTTAATGATTGCCTTGCCATAATAGCATGCGCACGCACTCCACTGTCAGATTAGCAGAAGCCCCCAAGCATCTATGCGCATGACCATTCCCACATTTCAAGTCTCGAGTTTTCAGACCTTGATCTTGCGTGTAGCTTGTCTTGTCTTTCAAGTTCCTCTGTCAAGTGCTGTCTCATCTGTTCGGCTTCTATCGCTTGAGTCTGTTCTTTGATCTGCTTGTTGAAATCGTCTCGGATATTTTGAAAGTTCATAACTATTTTCAACGTAGAAATGTTTGTAAGTTAGGCTGGCCTTCAGGCAATTTTATGATAACAAATCCAGAGCATGTTCCTAAGCACGTCCAATATATAAAAATGGTCAGTAAGTTTTTTCATCTTTTTCACGGTGTATGATTTACCTTTTCATCATTACTATGTAATAAGTAGGTTCGTATTTCTCTGGCTGCTTACGTACCCATGATTCCAGCAAAGATATTTTTGAAGATAAAAGCACCGATACAAATCCAAAGGATTACATAAATCTTGGTTGTGATGTCATCAGCTACCTTCACAAGGTCATTCAGTATTTCATACCAATGGTCGAGGGTAAAGAGCTGGAAAAGCGTGATCAAGGCATTTCCAAGTGTGCTAAAATTTATTAACAGGAAAGAAAATCGATGAAAATTGGAAATTACTTGAAAATTTCCCTAATAGTAGTCAGGCAACATATTTTCTTCAAAAGTTGTGGATAAAATTTATCCATTTTATTCAACATCAAAATTTCAAAAAGTGGCTTCCATGCTAAAAACTTTCACTAACTGGTCTTCATGATCATAATTGAGTCACATTATCTTAAAAAAATATTCAGAAATTGGTGCGTTTTTATCCAAGTTTCCCTATAAGACAAGATAAGATGAAGAAGCAAACTGAACAAATTTAAGGACGAAAGGAAGCGTACCTAAAACTGTTTTTGTACTTGAGATCCGTTCGGTTCGACTTGGTATATGTATCAAATATGACGGTGCCAGCCACGGCAAAGATGTACATGAATGTTATCAGTAAAATCATGATGAAAGCCATAGACTGCAAAAAGAGAGAGAAAATATGCTCCAGAACTTGCGATGCATTCGTGTAGTAAGTTTTTCACATCGTATACTATAATCTCACCTTGAAAGCTTTAAGGATAGTTAACACGATGATCCTGAGCTGCGCAAACCGTGAAACCTGGAAATAACTTCACTATAAGATCAAAAAGGCCTAGATACAGAACAGGTTGCTATCGATAGATGTCACTTCCTGGAAATAACTCACTATAAGGTCAAAAAGGCACCGTATATGCATAGTGTTCGTGTGGACCGCGAACAGTGCGTTGATCGCGCTTATAATTAAAAAGTATTGTCAAGAGAATATGAAGTATTTCTCTTGGTATTGTACTTTACCATTTTTAAGGATCTGAGTATTCTGAAAACCCTTAGGTTTTCTGCGATGACTGCCACTTCCCGATCAGTTGAAGTCGGACCTGAAGAAATTTTCATGACTTCTGGAACAACGGACTAAGAACAGAAGAATGTGCTTTAAGATAAACGATATTATCATGTTCATTGCATGGTCTGTCTTATATAGGCGGAAGTCAAAGTTGTTATGAATTCATGACAAGAAGTTTGGACTAGAGTTTCGCGAAGGTTTTTAAACAAATATATTTATATAGAAAATGCATTTTAGTAGCCTACGCATGAATTGCACTCGAGCGCTGTAGGACTGGACCCAGTTGTACGAAGCCTGGATAGCGCTTATCCAATGGATAAATCTTATCCAGTTGATAAATTCATTGGATAACAGCATCGACTTATCCACTGGATAAGGATTTATCCGCCGGATATATAGCGCTCGCTATCCATGCGCAGGCTTCGTACAACCGGGCCCTGGCGTGTTTTCGGTGCTCTCTCCACGCAAATATACAACACTCATTAACTTATATCATTGGAAGTATAAACTTTAATATGTCTAAGATGCATCACTCAGGGTAGATAGGCACTTTAACCGTGATTGGGGCAGACGTTACTTGCACTTACCATTATTGTGACAAGAAAGTCAAAGATATTCCATCCATTTTTCCAGAAGCTCCAGAACCCATCAACCCACTTGACAAGAATCTCGAGCACGAAGACAGTGAGAACGCAGTAATCCAACACATTTAATGTGACTTTGAGGTTGTCTAAAGATTGGTCCTTGATTTGGGATATTTCTGAAGTGCAATCAAAGTTATTTTACCGGAGTGTTTAATAAACCCCCCTCAGCTCCGCCTCAGCCCTTTTTCTTTTCTTCTTCATTATTCATTTTATTTTTTCTCCCTGTAGGCCTATTTTTCTTTATTCAGCCCTCTCTTCTCTCTTTTCACGGCAGGAAATGTCACGCAATAGAATTTCTGGTAAATATTCGCTGAACCAACTAGTACCCCCGTACGAATAATGATCGCGAATTATTTATACGGGAATCACGCAATAGAACCGACTCCCGTACAAATAGCTCGTGATAGCTCGTACGACTAACAATCGCGAATTGTTCGTCGCAAGTGTCGCAAAAGTCGCAAAAGTATAAAGTGAGTACAGACTTGTGAAATACGTTTGAATCAAAACAGCATCCCTGACATGAATCGCCTAACTGGTCTAAACAAAAATATCGTTATTAGGTTGGAAAAAAATACAGAGAAAATCGACGAAATTCTTGACTCTTGTAGGAATAGCAAATACGAGTCGACGTACCTTTTTTGCTTAGTTTTTCACTTCTCTTTCCAATTTCTTTTTCTTTTTTAACACCCGTATTCTCATTAGAAACGACAAGGGAGGGAAATCTAAGACAAAGACCCTTAATATAATGAGTCGAGCTGACTGACCTGCTTGGATGCCTAGAATTACCGAGTTAGCAATTATCAATAACATGATGAAATTCTGTACTTTCGGATCTGAAAATCAACAAAAAGCTTAAGCCATAAACTATAATAATTTAGTACATCCAATTAATAATTAGCAAAGAAATGAAAATTTTCAGAGCTTAAAAGACTACTTACTGACGACGACCGTGTGTGCCCATGGTCCAAGTGGTATGCTGTTTTTATTTTTCACCCGGTTTAGTCTGCGATCGTGAAATTTTTGCTCATCTTTTTTGGTATACAACTGAAACTTTACAAGGCCTTGTGGGTTATCCTTCAGCAATGACTCCATAACTTTGTCATCTAAACATTAATGGGCAAAGACCGAGGAACGTTTTAAATTTACTGACAGTAATCAAAGAGAATGGATAAGTTAATAGAAAAATGGCACTACAGCGGTAAGTTGCTAGCCATTTATGCGGATTTAAACTATACATTAAAAGCGTTTGGACTTAATTGCAGTTAACAATTCTTTTAAAGATTTAAAATATATATAACGACTTACCAAGAATTTCATTGGAGTAATGTTTTGGTTGGTCATGGCCTCCCCTGTCCAACATCATATCAAGTAGTTGGAAATCCTCGATTAATTTAGACCGGAAAATCTCCGCTCTGGGTGACAACTCCTCGGAAAACTCTTCGTTCATTTTTACGCTTTGCCTTTTGTATAATATATGACAAAACCTTCAAAAAATAGGTCTTAAAAAGCTTATACAAGAAAGTTAAATATTAATAAAAACAGATCATTTCAAAATGGCCGCCACAAAATGAACCTAATGATGATGGTCACGTGATTACTTTTTGTCCAATAAAATCTCGAGTATTCTGCACAATTTGGTGCAACAATTTGGCTAATTACCAATGTGGGATCAGCCGGATCAGCCACTGAGTTATTCGTTTCCTCATGTTTTAGCTTTTTATTTGTCTTGCATTTGCTTTATTTAACGTAACTTATTGTTTCTACGTTTTATCTTGTATATATGGTCAAGTGAAAGTTTCTAAATGAAAATATAATAGAGGATATTACATGGGCGCGCGGATATATACGAATTTTATCTTCGAGCGTTGAAAAGATCTCTCACGAATGAGCATAGTGAGAGATTTTCAACGAAGATAAAATTCGTTGAATAGCCATCGCAATGGTGTTATCTTCATACTTGAAAATAACATGTTATTTTCACGTGTGAAGAATCAATTTTTCGAAATAGAAGAAAATAGATTGATAATTATATAAGAAATGAATCATTAACAAATTATTGATCATGTATTATGTATCGTATGAATCATGATGTACCATATGTACTGTACATAAAATGATTTTGTATTGGGTATACCGTATATATTTTTTACTAAGTATGTATGTGTGCGGGTATAAATAATACTTAATATCTAATCAGAAATATACAGGGCTATCTTGTTTACACAATCTTGTAACGTTTGGTAGGAAACAGGTGTTATTTCCCTGTTTCTTATTTTTGTTCGTTCTTCTTCTCCAAGTCGTTTCCACACCACACGAGCTCTTGTCCTTTCTCGTTCCAGTTCGTCAGAACAATCACACACACCGATTCGCCTGCGATTCCTATTGATTTTGTTTACCAGCCTTTTCTTTCTGTATCCGCTTACTTGTTCGCTGGTATCGCCATGGCGTCCTCTCATTGTATACATCGTCATTATTCTTCTTTGACATTTCTGCCAGAATGAGCCGCTGTTTGGACCCGAGGTAGGAGACGTTTCAATATCTCTTGCTGTCAGGGTCTTGTCATCATCATCGTACCTTGAATGCTGTTTTGGCTTTACTTCGAATTTTGAAACAGAATTCTCACCAGCTTTTATTCCATTTTTCCTCCTTTTTGATTTTAGTTCATTCGCATTATTCGGCTTTGCTTCATGCGAATAATATTCAGCTCTTCGGTCAAGACCTTGGCAACTGCTACGCCTATTGGTAAGTCTATTACTATTTAGATCATCATTTAACAAATTTTTGAGTGACCGGGTCAATCTTCTGTTGAGATTGACATCAGATCTCTCAAACTGTACCGGCTCATGACCATTACTAAAACCTCCACGAAAAATTTCTCGCGACCTTTCGTTAAAGAAAGCAGTAAGTTCCAGCATCGAGAGTTCATTTTTTCGAGCCCTAATCCTCGTATTCATGGCGGCGGATCCGTATCAACCACTTAAAACGCCGTCTGAGTCGGTTGTGTAGTGATGGTGTGTTCACAAGGTTTATATAGGTTTGAGTCGGCTCCAATCTTCAATAAAGTTTACAGCAGTTTTAAGTAGCTTTCGCGTAGTCAAGGTAAATAAATAAATAAATATATACCATATTTAATTAACAGGGATTCTGACGGATTCCTTCCTTCCCAAAAAGGACCAAATAAACCCTGGGGGTGGGAGAGGGGAGCCGAGGGAAGGGGTGGAGGCTGGACAACACTAATCCTTTAAGGATTTGGAAGTCGGAAGAAATTTTGTTAACAAATCAACAAATAAGAAATTTGTGAATTTTGTTTCATGTTTAAGAAACAACAAGCCTTCCAGAATCGTGTTCCCATATATTATCGTTTTCATTTGGAGCGACTCCTACCCCACTCACTCTAAAGTGCGAGCCAAAAAGCCGCCCTTAGTGATCCAATAACGGTTTTTTGGGGCGTGGAATTGCGAAAGGCCTTTGCTAATGGGCCCCAAAGGACACAACTGGGAGCTTTAAGGAATGAAAGAACCTTGAGGTTTACGCCATGGCGACACACCTTGAAAACTGCTGCATATTACCATATTTGGTAAATTGCATTTTCGCAAGGCATTCGACTCGTTTGCACCGCCAAACGATTGCTGAAGAACACGACCAATCACATCGCTGCTTCACATTGTAAAGAATTAAATGCCACGCCCATTTATAAATTATGATTTAAGAGGGTTGTTGTATTGCAGCGGTTTCTGTTCTTTGATGATTCAGAATAATAGGAGATGAAATAGGCCCTTTGCAGCCTAGTAATCACGTGCTGGAAAGCAAACACACTTTCTACAACCTGTTCCTAGAGATCATAATAAAACTACATTTTGTAACACACTAGTTACACATCGTTTCAGTTCTTTACAAGTAGCTAAGAATGATCAACAATTTAAAATAAGAACGAAAATTTGCTCTCTGGTACAGACACGTCACAGCGTATCACGCGAATGGGCGAATGTCCACGAAGCAAATATGAAATAATTTGGGAGAATTCAACAGTCTGAACGATATGGGACCAAAACCAAACTTTTTGCCCGCCGAAATACTGACGAGTGGTTCGCGCTTTAAAGAAATTTAGTGTAATAGGGAATGAAACAATAAGGCATGTCACTGTAAAGCAAAAGCCTGATTCTCACTAGCGTTATAGTCGTGACCGCAATCACAATGATAAACGCACGAAGCTTAAGATTAAGTGTGTATCTAGTCCAGAGCACGCATGGTACTGATTTTCTTTTTTTTTGGTATTTCAGCCGTTGAAGATAAATTAAGCCTTATTTGCGAAAATAACAGTGCATATTTGTCCACATACGAATTTGCTTCTAGGTTGTAGGGTGATTGGTTTGGTCACATGACCAGCCTCGACACATATCATGTTGGGATACTGTTAAAAAAATTAAAACAAAAATCATAAAAATCAACATCAAAATAACAAAAATCAAATCAAACCAAAGACAAACATAAAAACCCCAGAAACAAATATAAAAGAAGAAAAAGTTAAAACAAAATAAACATAAAAACAAAGAAAAAGATGAATTTTTTTTGATTTACTCTTATTGATTAGCATTAAGAATATGCAGAAAAATGCTCAGAACACTTACCTCATTATCATCAAAGTCTGACATAGTTTTGGCCTTCTCCTGCCAAGGATTCCATACAACTGATGGAAAATAGACAAATTAAATAATAAAGACTAGAGCAAGAATAAAGAATAAAGACTAGAGCAAGACTTTTGAAAACAATAATTGTTTTCAAAATTCTTTTATTGAGAGTTTTGTCAAGTTGTCTTTTTCTGAGCAGCCCTGATCATAACTTTTCCTTCTTTTTTCATCCACTCATTTCCTTTTCACCATCATCATGATTCTCATCTTTATCATCTTTGTTATTACCATCATCATAACCATCATTATATCATCATCATCCTTATCACCATAATCATAACCATCCTTGTATCATCATCATCATCCTCATCACCATTATCATATCATGATCCTTATCATCATCAACATCATATCAATCATAAATAACCATTATCATCATCATCATCAGCAGCAACAGCAGCAGCAAACAAACTAACCAGTATCAGGCAGGTTTATTTTCTCCACCATGAGATCATTTCCACCTCCAGCTTTGGTTATTATATGCTTGTCTGGTGTGTTTTCATAAACCCTAAAAACAAATATACATTGATTCATCCATACATGTAAAAATTAAGGATGATAACTGGAACTGAAACATGGTGAACACAGCCATTCTCTAATTTATCAAGGACATTTCAAAGATGGTTATGATGCTTGCAGTTACAGTTTTGTATGCAGTCCACTGACAACTCAGTGGTAGCATCACTATTTGAATCAGGATAGGCTAACCAGCTATCTACCATACATGGAACCATGAAAAATGATCTAGTTATGGTGTGTGAGTTTTCTTATCTCACCTATCAGTTAAACAGTCAACAGTAATGGGTTCGCTTGTTTCTGTAAATTTCTTGCATTCTCTTATCTAATAGATGGGAAAGAGGATAGTTTTTGCTAATATAAAGTAAAAGTTCAAGTCTCATGTCTTTTGTTTAAGCTCCCTCCCTCCCACCCCACCCCCCCCCCCCCTTGTGCACATTTTTTTCAAGCTGCCAATGTTTATTTTGATTAGAAAGTATGGTTAAAAGTCTAAGTAAGAAATATTCAGATACCTTGTCAACATAAGTCAATCCATTAAAACCAGATACTGTTACCATAGTAACATCAGGTACTTTAAAATAGGTATGTAACAGGGTTGTGAAGTCAAAGGGCTTGTCATCTTAAATGCAAGGAAATTATTATTCCCAAATTTAATTTGATGCACAAAGAATTCAGGCCTGCTGCTAGGGGTGGTTAATGGTTCAAATGAACCCCCCCTCCTATACAGAAAAAATGCAATAAGGTCCAATAGCACAATAAAATGATTAATAATATAACAAATTGAGGTCCTAGTGATTTGCCTACATAGAATTTTGTGAATTTCCTATCAAACTGTAGTAAATAGGAACCTTTTATGACCTGTACATTGTCAATGTATATTACCTTTATTTTCGACATCAAAGTTAATAGCCAGCTTGTTTTGTCCAACTGTAACAGTGTAAACTAATCTAAACCTAGAGTAAAAGAAATCAGAAATCGTCAAATAAAATGGAAGATAAAAAGCATTAAGTATGAACAACTTTTATATAGAAACGTTACATGGTTTATACAGCAAAAAATAAAAACTTTACCTATAGTTCCACATTTGTCTAGTGAAATCAGAATCTTCCAACACAAATCTAGCAGTAGCACAACCATCTTTGATCTGAAAATAAAAACAGAAAGTGCTGACATATTTAAAATATATGCAATTAGTTTTTAAATGTTGGGCTTTTTGATTTCAACAGGTTATTTTGCATAAATTTGAGAATGAATCTTGGTATATACTACATTACAGTGCAAGGTGCAAAAGCATGACCACAAACAAGCTCTTATATGCCTTATTTGGTAAAAGCAGCCAGACTCGTATCAAAATATATCGGTTTAATGTACAAAAGCCCATGCATATAAATATGAAAGAAAATCAAATGTGGTCAAATGTTTGCACATTGTGCTGTTGTTTCAAATAACATAATAATGATAATAATAATTTAATATTTATTATATAAAGATGAAGAATGGTTTGTATGAAATGACTTATAATACTGAGCATCAAGCATATTTTCTTACCTTAACTTCTCCGTCAAGACTCCATTTGCAAATTCTAGCAAATCCATGCTGAGGACCAAGGTCCCATGGACCAAAATTTGCTATAAAATACAAAAGGATTTAACAGTCTTACAGTCATTCTCAGTCTCACAGTCATTTTGTTGGGAAGATAAGAGGTCTATTGCTCAGTTCAATACTTACGAAACACCACAGGAACCCCACCCCTGATTGCTTTCTTGCCATCAAACACAGCCTTCTTGCTAAAAAATTGAAAGAATGATTACTGTAAGTCTGCCGGATTCATGAGGATGCAGTGTGCAATGATATATCTGAGACACAAAGTAGGTACATAAAATATGTGATAATATGATATTACTGTATATGTCAAGGGCAGATTCTGGGAGCACATTATAGTTACTATCCAGCCTCATCCATGTCTAGAAGTGCCTTGGCATTTTTGGGGGGGGGGGGGGAGGAATATACCTCAGAAATAGCATTTCATTGTCCTTTGCATTTCCATGACGTTATCGATGCACCTAAAACCAGAAAAGGGAGGATAAACGATACGACTGCTGATATTCTATTTAATACCACCCGTCCACCTTCCCCTTCGCCTGCATGCTTCAGCTATGTAATCTTCCAACGGGTTTTTAATAGAGAGCTCGGATGAGCATGTTCGTCTATTAAAGAATTAACTTATAAAACTTTGACTAGAACCAAACTTTTAGCTAACGGGTAGAGTTCACAAACCAAAAAAGTTCTTTACTTTAGATCATTTAATTTTTTTAAGTTTCAAGAAGTGCTAAATGGAATGAGCTACTATGATATGGTTTTAGAATAACGTACCGTGTAGGAATATTTCTGCAGAGTCGCCGTCTGGTGCTTTGAGGAAAACAGAATCCGCCATGTTGTTGCTTCACGTGGAATGAGTCGTACCGCTGACCATCAGGATTATTTGGCGCGTTTTCGCTAACGTCTTTGACCGAGTCTCAGGATTTGGAGTGAAAACGATACGGGTTAATATTAGGCAACAAACATAAGCCAATAATCAAGCAATGAAACCTAGTTTACATTAGTCTGCATGCAGACCCCATTTCTGATTAAGTGCATTAATCAAGGAGGAAAGGGACCAGGCATCAACGCATTTTGAGAATGAACCCCCCCCCCCCCCTCCGGGGGGAGGGGTACTCTTGCCCGTTTAAAGTAGAGATGTGCCGCTTAGCCCACTGAACCTTGATCCTGTTCCAGAGTAATCGATCGCTGAAATTCATACCCTGTTCCAGAGCAAGATCGCTGAAAACCATACCCTGTTCCGGTATTGCGAAAAGGGATATCCTGTTCAAGAGAGGAGAGAGCGTGATTTCATATACCCTTCAATAATCAGAGAACGATTGGATAATAAATCATGAACTCGACTTTGACCCGACACAAGGTTAAATTACAAATTTCAGATAAAGAACGGCAGTAGTTTAAAAAAAACATAATAATTTTGTTTGAGGATTAGTGTAATTATCAGTAGGAGTTTTACATCAAAATATCGTCAAAACAGTCTTTTCCCTTTTAGTTCCCCTGCTCCATCAAAACACGGTACGTCCACTTTGAACTCTTTCCTCTTGGGATTATTGGTCATTCCCCTGTCCGCTGGGATCCAGAGGGTGTTTGATGTTTTGAAGGCACAGGAATTCAGCTAATAGCGGGGAGTTTTAGATTGACTTTTTTTCTCCCCGCAAACGGCAAACGTGAGCACGTTTTCAAAGTTTTCCTGTATTTTACTTTACCTTTTACAAACCTTCTCACTAAGCGCAAATATTATTTTGCTTTTCTACTACTTGGACTTTTTTGCGTTTCTTTTTCAGTAATTTAAAAGAATTTTTTACTGGTCAACTGACGTTTCACGTTTGACGTGAACGTAAATCTAAAACTCTCTAATAACTCTGGAGATCCGGCAGGGTGAACGGGTCATTATTAAATGCGTGCGCTACACACACACACACACACACACCCACACACATATATGTATATATATATATATATATATATATATATATATATAACTGCAGACAGTACTGTTTCGGCCTTCTGGGCCTCATCATATATATATATATATGTAGCTTGGGTACAAACAACAAAATATATAAAGGTATGATGAACAGACGATGTTTATACCCAAGCTAGACCAGAATTCACCAGTGTTCACTATCAGAAAATGGCTATGAAAACCAAAATTACATTGGATTTTCATGAGAAGATTTGATGTTGTCGGCATGCTCGAAAACATATCCCTTATCAAATGGAACAGGAAGACAGATGGGAATAGACTCCATTTTGGGGTAAAATGTGATTTCTCCACGAACCAAAGTAGAAGTAAACCTGTTCCAATCTAGTGGGTCCCGTGTTTCCCCACTCCAAGGAGCTCACACCCAATAGAGGCCATGCATCGGTTGAGCAATACTGATAAACATAGAGCCGCCTTTTCATTTTAGATAAGTTTGCCGCTGACCCATGGATGGCTTGAACGTGGTGCAGACTCACCCCTCCAGAGGGAACCTCAAGATGAACTGCAGAGCTTGGATCAAATCTTGAGTCGTTTATAGCTGATACAAATTCGCCATCTTTGAAGTGTGACAACAAAGGACCTCTATGTGATATTGGAACGACTTGAAGACATCCTGAGAAAGAAGAAGAAGGGAAAAGAAAAACCAAGAAAATTAATATTTTGCCTGAAAACACGTGGGATCCTGATTTTTCCAACTCGTAATCAATGCTCATGCTCCTCAGCCGGGTTCCCTGTGGTTAATAAAGTAAACGTCTTTACATCTAATACAAACCGTTTTCTTTGGTTGTGTCGTCGATAGACACACAAGCCATGAGGATCTTTTGATTGGTGTGAGGATTAAAAGCCCAGTCTTGATGCCACTTGATTGGGAACCCTGTACCTTTTGGTAACTTAAGGTTGACTTTGTCTTGCTTTATGTACCGAATATTTGGACCAATCTGTGAAATAGGTCAAGTACCAAGAAAGTTTTATAAGCTTTGCAATAAGGTCTTGCTGGTGTAGACTGCGAGTAATTTCTACTTTTCCCGCAAGGGTAGTCGGTCTCTAGACTAAGTAAAGACGATATTTTAGGATGTGGACGCACGGAGATTGGAGACGAGTGTCGATTCAAACTCGCCCCACTTCCCGCGCTTCCATGACAGGAAAAAAATCCAACTCGACTGAGTTAGAATGGAAATCAATCCAAGATGTCTGCCGACTCGTCATAATGCAAATCCTCTAATCAGTCTTAAGGTCATTAGGTCAAGATGTGCCATCATCCGGCTTTTTCTAAGGGTCCCCCCTCCCCGGCGGTTACCTTAAGTGTTTTGCCTACCAGCTGTTCGACGATATCCAATAAGCGTTCATGACGAATTGTTTCTTCAAAGACAGGGAAAAGTAACGAGGGAATGTGTACACGCTGTAGCATCGGGTTTTCAGGGGTGTGATGTGGATCCAATGTGAAATGGTTTGTTGATTTGGTCATGGATTTAGCCCTGGAATAAGGCAGAGGATAGTTACAATGTACTGTTGTTGGATCTCAATTAAAGAAAGGTATGGTTTTTAAAATGTTGGTGGGGGAGGCGGTTGAGGCTTCGTAGGGGAGAGTCATTTGAAACTTTGCGTAGGGTCAAACCTCTTTTTAAATATTGGCCAAAACTGCCTTTCCTTTTTGATTTAATAGGAGGGTAATGCATTTCTTACTGAGTTAAAGGGAGGGGGGTTACGACCGTTTTTAAGCAAACTGTGTATCCCCCTGTAAAGAAACCCCGTACCTTCCCTAACTTAACATAACAGTCACCAAGAAAATCATCATATTACGAACATAATGACCACCATGAACTGACCACCATCTTCGACAATCGGCAAACATTTAGCGCCCCTGACTGTGCGACTGACACTCTGATACAGCTTGTTTGTCTTTTGATTTGTCGGTCGTTGGATTAATTCCCTTCTTGTCTGGAGCTAGCTCTGAATTTTTACTTGTCTCCGCACTATTTTCTACATATATCAATGATCACCATTGCTATGACCGTATACTACTATTCCTAAGAGTACTCCACACTTAACACTAATAGCACTGTCTCCACCACCATCACCGACACTACTGTCACCAACACTACCACTAAAGACAACTGAAATAACACTGAACAAGAATTCACTGTTTACCTCCCTCCCTCCCCCCCAAAAAAACTAACGATACCATCACGATCAAGACAATATGAAGTACTTAATATTCTCGTCACGATATATCATCATTTCTCCCTGCTTCGCCACCACAACCACCAACAATGACAATACCCAGCACAATCATAAAAACAAATGTTGTAAACCGTTGCTTACTTTTCCTCGCATTCATCGAGGACATCCCTCATTCTTTGAATGTGTTCCGTATCGAATACATCATTCACAACGACATATCCTTCGTTTTCGAACTGCAAATAAATATTACGATTAAAAATGTATTATCATATAAAAAAGGCTTTAGCTGGCCACACTGAACACCCGAAAAATATAATACCAAACGGCCTCAAATCGCGCTGAAACTTCGCCAGAAGACTGCAAAAGGTACAGAAATCGACTGCAGCAAATTATTCAGTGAAACGTTTGATTTTCATATCTTTATCCTAACTCCCATATATTCCCTCATTTAAAGCTATACATAGGAACCTTGTTTTGGGCCGCCTGTGGGTCCTTGTATTTAAAGTATACGTCAGCTCTCTCTCGGCTTACATTAAACCACGAAACGAAACGAAATGAGCACAATAAAATGCGAAACGAGGATTTCGCATTTTACAGATCTTTAAAATGCGAAACGACAGACTGTAACCTGAGGCTTTGTGAGCTTACTCACGAAGTTGGATAAAAACTGTGTAGCTCCATGCCTAAGAAAATTAGAGATTACTTTGAATCTCATTGGGAAGAACTTTCCATGTACCAAAAGCCACAAATTTATAAACTATACGTTTACAGCTCAACTCGTGTTGTTGTGGCGCCATTTTGAATGCCAAGTGACCCCTATCGAATCATAATTTTCTAAGACATGGAGCTACACAGTTTTCATCCAACTTCGTGAGTAAGCTTACAAAGCCTCAGGTTAGTCTGTCGTTTCGCATTTTACGGCATCTGTAAAATGCAAAATCCTCGTTTCGCATTTTCTTATTTCGTTTCGTTTTGTGGTTTGATGTAAGCCCTCTCTCTCTCTCTCTTCGTCTTTTAATATATTGTAATCATGAACAGACACTTGACTCGTTGGGGGTTAAAACACACTGACTTTAATGACAAGGGCACATGATATATAATTGTGTAATATAATACAAATAAAGAAATGTGAAGCAATAAGTAACGCAATCTACTAGAGGTATTACATAATCGTCCTAGTCTTCCGTGAAAACGTGGCCATTCTGCAATGTATTTTCCCGAGCAAAATTTAATATAATAGCATGTGCACTTAGTTAGACGAGCAAGAGAGAAGAGGTTTAACTTTATTTGCTTAAAGTTTCTCTATACGAATCCCTGATTTGATTAAGATTCGCTTGAGAAGTCGTCGAAAACTAAAACTGCTGGGCATACATGACTACTACGAAAATCATGCAGACGATCATTTTAGCCTTCCCGTGTGTTCCCCCCAATTTATACACACACATATCGAAAATTACGATCCAACCTTTATTTCTTCCTGTCCTTACCTGTGCTTTCTGTGCAATGGTTAAAGCAAATCGATTTGATGCTGGTGCTTTGGTCGATTGTAATCGTTGGTGTATTTGGACAGGACTGTTCGAAATCGATGGAACACGAACGGGTATGACTGAACACATACACCTTATTGTGCCTATTAACACGAAATTTGAGTGAAAAGAATGCCATTTTACTTATTCAAAAGACTGAATGTACTGCAACATACAAGCCCTGGGAACAAAACGGTCAATACGACATCCGGGACAATAGCACGCGTGACTCGTACGTGACTCTTTAGTCACAGGATCTGGACTATACAGATAACGATTGTTCTGCTTTCTGATGACATCTTACAAGCTCAAAGACACTATATCAAGGGTCGAGGCTGAATGTATCCTTCTAACTAACGACCAAAAAACGAAGGTGATGATATCTGGCAGGTTCTGGCATTTTCTCTGATTCCTCTCTTTGGACTAGGTTCGGTAACACTCTAGAAGTAGTCAACGACTTGAAGTACCTTGGCTCCTGGATAGGCTCTTAACGGACATGCGAGATATTTAGCGTTCTAACCTGCCTAGGGAACTAAAGGGCAAATTTTTCCAAGCAAAAATAGAGTCCATTCTTCTCTATGGCAGCGAATGCTGAGCACTCAACTCCTTCCTACAAAGATCACTAGACGGCACTTATTCGCGTATGCTCCGTACCGTGTTAAATTTGAGCTGGCAAGACCATATACCCAACGAAGTCCTTTACGGAGGTCATTCATCTCACCAATTCGAGTTCTTTTAAGCGTCTTTTGAAGTAAAGGACTTTGACACAAAATATCGTACTGAGTAGACTTTGTTTACTAACGAGGCCATACTTACCTCGCTTCCATTCAATTGTCCCTAGTCCCAACCGCGTTTTGAAAGTCGTGTATTGAAATTTCCGTGATGCTGAGTGTTTATGGGCCTGATCCCTAGCAGTTAGCTATTAGCGGTAAACCTAATGCTAAAGGTCTCTGATGAGTCGCGTAGGCCGATTCTCGGTTTCGATGCAATATATATACACCTATTTCGAAGATCTTTGTCGCACCAAAAGCCTTAAGTAACAAGCCAAGGCTCCAGAGAACGTCGGTACTTTTAATTATGAATTGATTTATTCATGGTTCATCAAGTGGTTATAGCTCTCCACTAATTATCATCTCAAGCAGCCTTGCTTGGAGCAATTTGTGTAGTCAATAAATGAAAATGCACCATGAATAAAATTTTTACAGCTAAAAGTGACCGGCGTTCTCTGCGGTCTTGGCTTGTTGCTTGAGGCTTCTGATGCGACAACGATTTCTGAAATAGGTCAGTTTATATATATAACATCAACATATTTAAAACAAAGCCCAAGACATATATTTGATTTGAACTTGTCTATCAATAATATAGTTTTATCCATTTTGCTTCTTCTGTACTGAAATTCCTGTTTTGCGCTGGTTTCCATTTACTTTTGTAGTTATGTATTTGTATTGGATTACATATATTTTAATAGTTTTATTTTCTTTTTCTGCTTTTATAATTTTCACTTTTATTGTAAAAAGCAGTGAGTTTTAGAAATGCGTTTTTAAAGAAATAAAGTTATTATATATTCATACACTTGATTGCAAGAAGTTTGTAGTTCACATTTATACATATATCCATTGTAATGAGACGCAAAAGATAACAAATGAGATGTAAAACTTAATAAAAAGTAACTTATTCGGTTCTTATTTATCAGGCCTAGCTGATGCTACAGTAATGATGAAAAGGTAAATTATACACCGTGAAAAGATGAAAAAACTTACTGACGTTTCGGACGCTAGTCATTCGTCGGACTTTCGATGCTAAACAGGATGTGCCTGTATAAATATTGATTATAAATAAATAAATATAAATAAAATAAAATAATCTTCTATTGAATCAGAGACAAGTATTTCACAAAGTCAAGTTAAAAAAGCTATTTCCACAAAATGCTGTGGCTAAGCAATCGTATTTAGCATGTCTTAAATTCTGCATCTCATCATTAATATATTGCATCTCATTAGATATCTGTATAAATGTATACTACAACCTTTCTGCAATCAAATGTGTATATATGTTTATAACTGAGCAGATTTGCTTGTTGTTTTTTACCTGAGCTTCGAGGACTTTCAATGCTACTATTTTCCTCCCACCTTCAAAATGAACATTGAATTAAAAATCAAAAATTTATTTTGATCTCGAGATTAGGGCCACAAGTGGGATTAATAGCCACAATAGCCCATGTAAAATTAACGATAACTTTAACTACTCGAACACGTTTCCAATGCTATTAAACCAAAGTTCTTATACAATAGAGCATGAGTTTTTAAATAACACTAAATCCTTGGCATATATAGATTGAAAATGGCGAGCCATATTTTATATCGTTTAATTTTGATAATTAAAACACGGAAGCAGAATGTGTACTGCAGTATTCATTGTTTTCCCCAGTGAAATTCAATTATCTGGAAAATAAATTATCTGCTGTTCACTTGCTTCGATATTTAAAGGTTATATATTTTTTAGTTATATCCGAGTTTCTAGGGATTAGCAGCAATTTTTTTCCGAGTTTCCACCTTTAACCGGTTTACCAGATAATAACAGCGCGTCAGCTTTCGAGTCGTCGCCGGCAGGAGAAGTAATCGGCGTACCAAGCTTTTCTTTTAACTCCCCAGCCATCGTCAGGAAAACCTTATCAACATTCGTACTATCCTTTGCACTAGTCTCTATAAAAGACATATTTACATCCTCAGCGAATGACTTGGCCGTTTTGTAGTCAACCTGTCTCCTTCCGACAACGTCGCACTTGTTTCCAACTAACATTATATTGACCGCCTCGCATGAGTTTTTCCCTACTTCACCCATCCAGCCATCGAGGTGTAGAAAAGAGTCCTTATCGTTGACATCATAGACTAAGATAACTCCATGGGCGCTTCGATAATACGCCGTTGTTAGGGTTTTAAAACGTTCTTGACCAGCTGTATCCCATATCTGTAGTTTGACAGTTTTTCCACCCACTCGCACAGTTCGTATTTTGAAGTCTACTCCTATCGTACTGATGTAACATTCATTGAACGAGTCGTCAGCGAAGCGAAGAAGAAGGCTTGATTTTCCTACACCAGAATCGCCTATCAGAAGAAGCTTGAATAAATAATCGTATTCCTGATTCATGTCCGAAAAGCCTTGCATGTCAAAACAGTTTCTCTTTGAATATGAATACTTCCTTCTTACTGAACTGAATAGAAACCTCCCTTGATCCGTAAATCTTTAGTCCACTCTTTCGCAAATAAAAGCAAAAGATACACCTTCATGTAATACCAAAATTTGTTTTTCCTCCTGTGTTTAGTCAGTTTATAGGTTGATGCTCGTCTTTTTTTGATCGGCTTAGCTTTGCTTATTCGCGAATGGAATAATCGCTCAAAGGTTTCGATTCTTTGTCGAGGTAAAAAAATGACCTTTCGTGGCGTTTCTTTGTGTCTGTTTTCTGGTACCAGCATGACATGGATGATAGAACAAGATCAACATGCTTGATTTAGAATCAGACATATCAGTCATCCGTGAGAAAGAAAATTCACCAATGGAATATAATCAGTCCTAAGAAACCGAAAATATGAACCGAAAATGCTAATACCAGCCCTGGCTAGATTACTAAGGACAGTCGATAGCTTCTACCACAGGGAGTCCAAAGCAGAAATCCATCTCATTCCTGCATGAGTCCACTTTCCTCTTGGACAGCACCGCACTCGTCGGTAGGTCTTAATATACCGTTCTTGAACTGTATCGTACTATGTACACCGTATACTATGTACTTAGTGTCATCATATGTCCTGTACAACCCAGTGTACCATCAGTGTAGTATTAAAGTTATGACGCGATTCTCTTTTTGTCGATCTTGGAGTAACTTTGGCCAAAACCTCTGCGACGTCATGTTGCTTCGTTGAAGCTTCTCTAGTTTGGTAGACCCTGTAGGTCTCGTTTCTCGGTGCTGACCAAGAGGAACGTAGGCTCCAAGAGTGCTAAAACTCGTTTCTACGAAAACAAAGGATACAAAAAAAAAAAAAAAAAAAGCTACAGGGAAGACGATACTCAAATTTTCCAAAAATGTAGAAAAATGCGAAAAATGGTCACCCATCCTGGTACTAACTTCGCCCAACCGGACTTGACCCAGTGTTAATAAAGCCCAAGTATTTTTCCACTGGGCCACGGTTCCAGGTAAATCAGCATAACAATAGCCGTGAAAACGATACACCGGATAGACTAGACTTTTTAACATTATCTTTTCAACCGATTCCGTGCGTTGCAGAGTGCAAGGGATTAGCCGTAGATGGTCTGGGGGCCGGCTGGTCTCTCCCCTGATGCTCCGGCTAGAACATTTTCTTGCGTAATTCGTACACCCAAGGGCAGAAGGATTTAATCGCCGTCAGGTCCGAAGTCCATACGCCGCCTCAGCTCTGCGGATGTCTCGGGGGTATGGCAAAGTTGAATCGATTAAAAATCTTTTTTGTCGGGTGGGTTAGAGCCCCATCTTATCCAGATACGATTTAAAAAATCATATTATAATCATTTTAGCGATATCTTTTTAGAAAGAGTGAATACTTTATTATTATTTTTTTTTTGTTGATCATGATTAGCATCAAGTATTATTATTATTATTATTACAACAACTGCTACTTTTACTACTGTTAATTAAAAAGCAATCTCTATCGGAAAACCGCTCGGTGCATTTTTCTGAATTAAAATGGTGCCTGGAACATTATACTGACAAGAGTACTCCGTTTACTCCGTTTGGTTTCTACTTGAGGGTATTTTTCTATATATAGTTATATGACTACATAATTTCTGTTTGTTTGGTACTACGACTACTGTATGTCTTCCCATAGGATCCAGCATTTCCCAGTCCTCGCGCACAATTAAATATCCAACACGGAACCCCACTTGTTTCTGTCCAAGTGCGTCTTCAAGATAAGGGCAAGTATAGCCTTTGCATGCTAGGGCACTAAGACAATTAAGCTACAAACGCGTTATCAATTTTTCCTCCTCTTCAATCTTCAGGCTACAATGAAATGAAAGAATAACAAAAACAAAAAACAAAAACAAAAACAAAACTAAACAAAACAAAAACAAACAAAAAAAAAAAAACAAGCTTACAGGTTTCGCCTTTCCAAGCATCTTCGATCACCATTAACGCCATACGTTACAATTGATTGGATGGTTTGAACTTAAAGATTAATAGGAAGCCATTTCAATGTTGAAGTATCATGGCGCGACTATGAGTATTGGATGAAATGGATAAAAAAAACTTGTGGGGAGCCATTTTTAGTCTTTACTGCTATCGCATAACATGATTTATGAAATGGATGTAAAGTTAGTGGGGAGCCATTTGAGTGTCGAAGTATCATGGCGGACAAGATGAAGTGGATAAGAAATAAAGGCAAACCATTTCAGTGTTGAAGCAGTGTCATAACATTCACCAATATTTATAATTGGATAAAATCGATGAAAAATATTGGGAAGCCAATTTAGTGTTAAAATATCAAGCCCTGTACATGTGACGTGCCAACCGTGTTTCATGACTAAATTAATGCAATAAAGATAATATAATTGGAACCCATTTCAGTGTCACAGTATGGCAGACTACATTAATCCCATCGTTCAGGATATTTTTCATATACGCAAATATGATAAATGCCTTAATAGTTCTAATCGCTGTGAGACAGAGGAACATAATTATTCGTCGAGTGGTCAAAGATTCTATGATTAGTAGTTTTTCATGATTATTGCATGAGACGATGAAACTGATTTATTCTTAACGTAATAAAAGAGTGAATAAGTAATACGTTGTTAATGAATAAAAAGAAACACACTCGGCACGTAGTTTACTTGGACTGTGGTTTCTACAAAGACGTCGTTGAAAGGCACGCTAAAAAGAGTAGCTGGTAGTGGCTCAGATTGTTTCCCCTATCAAGACAACTGATCAAGGGTGAAGTCTCGTAATCAGTTCAGTTTGCGATTTACAAGGCGAAACTTCAGGAACAAGTAAAGCTAAGATTATTTCTCTTTTGTGATAATTAATCGAAAATTTTTAATAGGTTTGAAATTTTTTTATCCATTACATCAATGAACGACGTAACTTTAACTGAATTTTATTATTTGTGGTTATAAGTTTTTTCTTTATATATATACATATTTCCCCCATTGTTTCTAGCCAAATACGAAATAAATCTCAGAGAAAGAGTAGGAGCTTTTCTTGAATAGACCAAATAATTTAAAATTCCTATCCTTTTATTAAATTTATAACCACTTAATAAAGCCCGTAAAACCCATAGAGGCCAAAACAACTCTCGAACTAGATTTAAAAACCTTTTTGTAGAAATCACTTGCGGCTTGTTTTTGACGAGAAATGACAGCAGTGTTCATCCTGTACCCCACTTCTCTAAGTTCTCACAAAATAGTTTCTGTTACCGAAACATAATGTGCTCCCAAAGCAAAGAAATTGCAAGATTACCGCATTTTTCTTATCTGAATTCCCGACTTCCGTCCACTTATTTTAAGCTGACAGCTTTCCTATGAGTAAAGAAAGATGAAGCCGGAAAAGCCGGGTCTCTTGATGAAGACGACAGAAAAATTGTCACCGAAGGTGGCGCCAGCTTGGGACTCTTAAATTCCGTTGCAAAATCAATCTTACAGTCTTAATTGGAATAACAGTAATATTTTAACTAAGAAAAAATATATTAATTTCAAAAAAGATTTAAAACTAAGGTCCATACTTTTGTCGTATGGGGACCAGAAGAATACTTAATTGAACACTGTATGAACGGTTAAATTTACCCGCCCTTTCCCGGGGTCCGGGTTTCGATTGACTCGTCAGTTTATGAAAATTCATGTTTTTAACTCAAAGATTTTCAAAGTGTGCTCCAGAAAGTCCAAATTCACGTATGAATAGAGATTTCTTTGAAATGATAACTACTAGAAGTCTTTGTAATTGTGATAAATTATTAATTTACGAATTCCTGTGAAAGAAACGCGCTTGGCTTGATGATCAATCATGGTCACAGCTTGAAGCCTTTTAAGAGATTTTGCATTGATGTTTCAGATACGATTATATTACTGATTTAGGACTCATTATGTGTTGGTGAAAAATTGAGGATATGTAGCCAAATAATTGTGGGGTTTACTGTTCAAATTTGGCGATTTATATCGGTGTTGCGGCGCCGGGCATTGATCTTTTCTGGGATAGCAAATATATACACTCTGATTTTTCGTTGTGATTTTTACGCTATTTTTTTCTATTTGCCCTGCGCAAAGAAAGCACCTTGTCGCTTGGTCTTTCAAGTAATTTCCTTACTAGGTATTTAACGCTGGGCACAACACGGGGGATGAGATTGCACATCAAAATTCGCTCGTTTCTAAACTATCAGGAGTCACCATAGCACATTCTTATTTACTATCAACGTCATTGTTGAAATCTGGTATGACGTTATCAGGAGACCGATTTTTGTTTGACAAATTTCACGTACTTTCAAATCTTTTGTTGTCAATATTTTCTGTATTCTAATTTGTTGTTATTGGTGGCGGTTTGTAGAGGGATCAGAAACCACTGAAGTAGTGGTCAAAGTCATCCAGATCTCGCGACACGCTAGAGCTTGATAGTGTTTGTTAAATTGTGAATTGAGCTACAGAACACAATGTTCAAAATCCCTATTCAAAAAGTAGTTAATGTTGTTTACCATCACCAAGCTGTGAAACAAATGAGCCACATTCAAGCTTTTTTTCCTTACCCAAGATAAATTCATAAATAACTGAAAACTATTTAAAACAGACTAGCCCAAAGTTCGCGAGTCCTTTTGAAAATCGACACTGAATATACTTTGAGAATGAGAATTTTTTCTGAGTCTTTAATTTTAATTTACAGCTGCATAAGTTGCTTGATATACTTCGAGGATCAGCTCATTTTGAAATAGCTTCAACATTGTTATGGCAACAAACTAATATAAAACTGATAATTCAGCACCGCCGGAGGAAAAAAAACAACAAATAAACAAAAGAAATCCTATTACTTTTACTAATTCTAAGCCATACATCAACTCACAAACCAATTCGTTATTCAAAATATCTTTTGTTTTCCAAAATAGTAGATATTTTCGAATCATTTGTCTTGAATAATGAACAGATCCGATATAAAGATGTATCATCCCTTGGGAATAGTTTACATTGCTGGAATTATAATCCATTAGTCTCGAAAATCAGAGAAAACCCAAGTAAACAATTCAAAAGTACTCAAGTTTTAATATTAAAAAGTTAGGTTAATCATCAATACCTAACTTATAGAGAAAGATCTTATGTAACCTCGTATTCTGGTTAGTATATATGAATAGGTGTTATCAACCTGGGCTTGAAGTTTGCACCTAAACAATGTTGACTAATATAACTTAAGTCAAATTCGACTGAGTCAAAACGAAGCCCTTGAGAGACTTTGAAGATTCCTGACAACACTGACTACATCTTTAGTTCTTTTCCCGCAATTCCAGATTCCTTCGGGCACAAACCAGCCGACTATAGACACTTCGACTCACCCAAAACTCTTCTACAAACGAGGTTCAATATTAATTGCACATCACGGCCCAGTCTTCACGAAAAATCCTACGAAATACACTTAGTAAGGTAAGTTTAAAGAAAAGAATCTTTGTAATGATTGAAGAAGAGTAAGCCTCATCAGTGTTAGCGTTCATAACATTGACAGCTGAGCTTTTTTCGAAGCGGATATATAAAACGCCAGGATGGAATTCTTATGCAGAAAATTAATTTTTGACATCAAGCAAACTGTAATTAGTCAAATTTACACGAAATTTAGATTCCCAAGTTCCTTCTCCAAGATGCATGCGTGGACTCCTTTGAAGGATTCAGATAAAGCGCAAAGTAAAAGTTGTTAAGTAGAAACAATATTAACACTTTGTCAAATCGACATGGTTAACTTTTGACATTATCATTATCCTTTTAAAATATAGCGATAATTCACACAAATTTCATTTGGCTAAAAGATTTAGTACGAAACTTCTTTTCGTTTACCTATCAGTATTAAGTACTTTCGCTCCAAAAACGCTTGTTCTTTTAATTTTTATTAATATTATTGCAGATTTTGATGAATTAAGAATTAATTTTCAAAATAATGCGTTTAGTTACTTACGAATTCTTTTCGCTAAAATAATATATTTTTTGAAACAATTTTAATGATTATTAGATTTTAACATTTTTTAAACCATTACTAAAATTGATGAGACCAGTTTCAGGTTTTGACACCGAGTCTTACCTTATGCCCACGCGCGCTATTTAATTTAACTTAGGTAGTTTTAACAATATATATTGATAATATTCAAATTGAATGGTATATTTGGCAATTATTCGCCCAAGGCGAAGTGAATATCGTGGAATATTTACCGAGACGCGAGTCTTCTAGCGGCATGTACCAACTCAGGCTCTCTGGCTTTCTGTTTTCATAAGGTGTCCGCTCTGGCTTACAATAGGAAAGGTACCGAGGTAAAAGGACTCGAAAATTGCCTTCCGTTGCTTTGGGGACTCATTCTACGTCGGTATTAGCTGAAGGAACAGACGCTCCCTTGGTTATGACACCTGTGATACGATGAATGGAAACGAATATACGAAAAAACCCAACTGCATGACATCGGACAACAATAAAACTTATTGAGAACATTTTAAGCAAACGACCTGCACGTAACGCACCAGATGACTGGGGTAATTAAGAATCTAATTCATTGTAGCACAAGTCAGCCCTTTTACGTTACCTTGTTCTGGAAGGTCGCAAATGACTCAAATTTAATCAAATTTGTTAAGAAATTAAAGAAGTAAAATGTATATTATTGATTTGAAGGGAAATGCCTCGATAATCAGATTAGCGCGCATCCCCCATATGGTGCATGGATAACACTTTGCAAGGAACGAATCCTTCAAAATCGATAAAGAAAGAGATCTCTTGCGATTAACTGGAAATGACTCATCGATCCAATGATGGCATTTTTTGGCAAACTTCGTGAATTTTTAATCACTGTATTTGAAAAGCCTATTGTATTTAATTATCTTGATCTACACATGCAAACACTAAACTATAAGACCCATGTGGTGGCTAGTGATGAATATTTATAACCATCTTGCAATAGAGCTGCTAATTTTCCAAAAATAATTTAGCTTAAATAATTCAGCTCAGATATTTAACTGTTAGTAAGTACAGTATACCTAATGCCTTACAGATGTAAAAGCCATTGAAATACCAATTAATATAAAGTTAAATTTCAAAAAAAGGCGCGGATTGTTTAATGCGGATTGAAGTAGTGCTGCCCAGTTAGGTTAAAAACATAGTTAATAATACTGGCCTCCACAATGGTTTATGGCAAAAAGCAGCTTTGAACAAATCGGAAAGTGTGGTAAACTTGTGGCTTAGTGGCAGCCAGAAGTCTTGAAAAAGGCCGAATAGAAGCGACTAAACATACCGATTTAATTCCGCCACTGTATTTTCAAATGACTTCATATCTGTGATATGCCACCCAGCGGATAACACCCTTGAGAGAATCCGAATTTTATTTACTGTTTAGGAAGTTGAGCCCAACGACTTAGTATTCACCTTCATTTGTTTCCTTCTCCGCTGATGACCAGATTGATGAAAAATATTGTGTTCGATTTAACTACAGTAGTTTTGCGCAAGTCTCGAGCTCCTCGTGCAAAGGTATTTATCTTATCTGAATTTTTTTCAAGAACCTTTGTTTGGTGATATAGGCTGTTTATAGGCTCTCAAAATGGTTAATTTCCAAAATTTTCTGTAAATTACTACCCTTTGACTGTGATTCTCACATCACGGAAACTGAAATTTCATCATTTCTAGCACTGACAGTGACCAAATTCTCGAAGATCATTCCATCTAATCATGATTTGACTCAGAACTCGTAAGGCCAATCGAAATTAAAACTTGTACATAAGTAATATATATAAATAATTTTTTTCTATCTGTTGAATAAAATGGGTTTAATTCAATTTGAATAAGTAAAACAGTTCTATAGTTATGGTGATGGAGACGCGCAATTCATTAAAGATTCATCTTCTGAAAATCTACTAGACGTAAGAAATCTTACTAGGAACAGTAAAGAAATTCTGAAAAGATCTCTGGAACAGTGTCATAAAAGGATAAATCTTCTGAAATGTTAGTGGTGTAGATTTTCCTTTTGTGCATTTTCCCAGTTGGCCTACAGGAAGGAATTTCTCCAACTCAAAAAGAAAAAAACGTCAGGCTAGCCGATTACAATATTTATGAAACTTAATGTGTGCTGGAAGTGTTGATTGATTGTTTTTTCTTTCCTTGCAGAATTCCAATCCACGAATTAACCAGCCATGTTTCATTTGCTTCAACTTTGCTTCCTATATGGACTTCTTATGATCCAAGGTAAACACGAGTTATATGCAAGTGAGATAAGCTCGAGATAAGATCTTCTTCATCAAAGTAATATACATTTTTTCTTGTATTAAAAGATTGGGATTATCAAAATCGCCGCAAAAGGCGATATTTCCTCCCAGTCGAAGCCGCGAATTATCCGCCGAGCGCGAAGTACCTCATGACTAATTTTCCATACCACCGAATCTTTTTTATGTCTAAACCGGACAACGAATTCTATAATTTTGTTTGACAAGTGTTAGAAATGACGATTGACTAATGACTGTTATTAATCCAACAGAATGTTACGGAAGCAAACACGAACGAGCGCTGCTTGAAAAACTCTTAGAGAACTACAACAAACAAGAAAGGCCCGTCATCAATGATAATGACACCGTTAATGTTGTATTTGGTATGACTTTGAATCAGATTATTGATGTGGTAAGTATACAAGTATCGTGAATATATTGACCGAACTAGGCTACCTGTGCTTTATGGGGTAAGATAGGCCTTTTTCGATTTAGTCAAATACCGCTGTTTTGATCACAGACTCATTTACAAAACCCTTGCACTGAGTCCCGATAGGAATTGTCCTGGGGGACAAAACAATGCAATTTTTCTTTACATAAGAAAAGACAGATACGGAGTATACTCTGTTGCCTTCAAACAATTGTTGCAAGTCGAGGCATTTGGGGCAATACAATGGAATGTATAGAAACTGACAAAAGTGTAAGTGTAGGCGATAGGGTGCAACTTCGATATCTGCTACAAGCTTTCCTGTAGAACAGAGAATTCGAAACTGGAGTATTCTCCAAGCATTTAAAGTGGCCATGGAGCCGCCTTGCGTCCCAAAAACAGTCCCTATAGCTAATTATTATTAGTTTTGGCGTTTTCAAATTTGACGTGTCACGTGATTGTTGACTCAAATATTTAGCTTGGTCGTAATGCTTTTCCCCATTCGCAATCGTTATTCAAAAGCGACAGTTTCTTTTAATTAGGAAAATGATAAAGCAAACGTCTTTTCCAAGAAAATTTTCGCGGAAGCTAATTTCCTTAATTGGATAAAGGATTTGAGCACTTGAATGATTGCCGTACTTCTGTATTCTTTGGTATTTTTTAATTTCTTTGGACGCCACAGTTGACCATCATGTTTACCATAAATAAATAGCTCACTTTAGTATATAGCTTTATGACTTTGTTAATCAACAGGACGAGAAGAATCAAATATTGACGACAAGTGCCTGGGTCAGACAGGTGAGAGGAAGTAAAAATATTGATATGGTTATTAAGAATCGACGTGGTTTGTCGCAACCTTATTTTTCACATGGTGTTATAACGACTACAGATAGAGCGTTGTTTGATAAATATAGAATACGTTTATAGATCCATTTTCTCTATTTACCCAAGCATCAAAAGACAATCCATGGAATCGTCTCACCTGTCTATTCTATTACGCATTCATATTTCTATCCATTGTTCCTTTCCCTTGGTCTATCCATACATCCGTCCACTACTCAACCATTTATCCTTATATATTCATTCGTTCATCCATTTTTCTATTCAACCATCTATCCATCCTTTTATCTATTCCGTCCATCCCTACATCCATGCATCTACCTATTCACCAGTTACTTACATAATATGGACTTATACTTTGCTTCAGACCTGGTACAATCCCTATTTATCCTGGAACCTTACGAAGTATGGAGGTTTAAAAACTATCAACATTGACCCCAAGGTCATCTGGTTACCTGACATCGTACTCTATGATAAGTAAGTAGGAGAGAGTTCGATCCCCATCCCGGATTCTTTCCATGGGGAGAAGAAATTTGGTTTGCTTTGATTAAGTAGCGCTTTGAAAGTCCATGTGGCGTCATATCCGCCATGATGTCAACCAAAAGGGCGGCCACTTTTTCCTTGTCTATGTGACGTCATAGCCGCCATGTTGGTTGACTTAATTAACAAAAGTTTTATAATAGATCTAAGTTCCTTCATATCAACCAGCATGGTAGATACTCATTTTCTCTTTATAATAATGGTAATGAATGCACGCCACACAAGGCAATGTAACGATTAAAATCGCCACCGAAACAAATTACGTCATTTCTCGTCCAACTATTATTGATCATATCAATAAATAATCACGCAATATCACACGTTTTTTAGTGCTGATGACGACCTGTCCTTCAGTGGTAATCTCGACCGGCTCAATACTCGGGTAGTTCTACATTACACTGGCCGTAACCAATGGCTGGCACCGGTAACATTCAAGAGCAACTGTCCAATCAATGTCAAGGATTTTCCCTTTGATACACAGTATTGTAAGATGAAGTTTGGATCGTGGACCTACGATGGCTTCCGCTTGAATGTTATGAACGAAAGTAAAGAAGGTACTTAGGGAACTATTTAAAAATACCTGTTGCCAAGGCAACCCGTTTCCTTCTTCTATTTGAACATTTCTTTCATTCTCTTCAGTAAGAAACATTGTAAACAAACCAGTGCGGATCCAGAACGAGGGGTGAATAGCAGTTACCGAAAGGCATCCATAACATCCTTTTTGGGCTTTTAGCTTGTCATTTGATTAATCTTATTTTTCAACTCCAAAAGGGGTATAGCCTGGCTAGTGACCCAATACATCCTCCTGTGAATCCTCCCATAAAAACTTTAGTCCCCATTTCACCTGTTTTTATCTCTATTGCGGTTAGATTTTAACTTTTATGGTCAATTCCAGCCGATCTGGGAAAGTACTTGCCAAGCGCTGAATGGCACCTTGTCTCAGTCCCATCAAATAGGAACGTTATAAAATACTTCTGCTGTGAAGAACCTTATCCTGATGTCACTTTCACCTTCATCCTCCAAAGACGATCGTTATTCTACATGATGAACCTAATATTACCGCTGGTCACAATTACTATACTGGTGAACGTATCGTTTGTTTTACCGGCTGAATCAGGTAAAAAGTATTTGCGGCGTTGTTTAATTTTATCAATACCGAGCTCGAAAGGCTCATCAAAGTTAGGGCACTTGCGCCCTGAACCAACCTCTGGACTGATCTAAGTCAGGGCATGGCTAACTTACATGAGATCGAACCCTAAACAACCTTCGAGTTGATCTAAGTCAGGGCATGGCTAACTCACAGATCGAATTTGCCTTGCGGGAGGAGGAAGAAACCGTTGTAAAATGAACAAGAGACCCAACAAACGGGCGTAAAATAGTCCAAAAAGAGTTAATCATTGCTAATATCTACGTTTTTTGTCGATTCCAGGTGAGCGAATCTCTCTTTCCATAACGATCCTTCTAGCCATGACGGTGTTCATGTTGGTAGTGGCCGAGACAATCCCACCTACGTCAGACGCCGTTCCTCTTATCGCGAAGTTCTACATGGCGGGGATGATAGAAATGGCCATTGCTCTAATATGGACTTGTTACATCTTGAAGTACTATCACTCAGACTGCATGGAAATGCCGAGTAGGGTACGAAAGTTTATACTCGGTTATCTTGGCAATTTCTTTGGAATTCGCATGGAAAACCTTAAACGTTTCTCTGAGCATTCTAATTTAAGGAAAGACGGTTTCCTAGGGCAGGAAGAAATAACATTCCACTCTGAATCCCCTTCGAAAAATTGCCGAAAGCACAAACAAAACAAACTGCTTAAACCCGAAGACCATATCGAGAGTAACGACCCCTTCGAACACTCCCGCGACAGTTTTAAGAGAAATGGCTACGTATCGACTTCCCTTCGACCTCTTTCGAGTGTGAATCTAGAAGGCATGTCCGACGATTCCCCAAACAAACCAATCTTCGATCTTGGTGAAAAGATCTTAGAGAAAGTTGAGACATTGGTTGAGAACTCTGTGGTTGATGACAGGGTAAATATCCATAAGGAAGAATGGAGGATTGCAGCTATGGTGATGGATAAGGTATCATTGTGGGTATTTAGTTTGACGGTGCTGATCACTATACTAAGCTGCTTTCTGCAGGCACCAGAGTACGTTGCTTGAAAGAGAGCAAAGCCAGATGTTTCTGCTATCAATTATGGCACACGTCACTCAGGTTTGGTATACCATCCAAGCAAGTTTACCTGGAGTGTGATAGGGTTCATATAGAGAAGATCATCAACTCATCCCAACCCTAACATATGTATGCACTAAGATCGAGACTACTTACTGATAACAAGGAAACAGGCTATGAGATATCTGGTAAAGAGTTTCAATATTTAGATTTTTTACTCAGCCCGACTCAAATTGTGTGCTTAAAAATCACGTCAAATAAACAAGTGTAGAGTGTTTTCTTTTGGTGCGCTGCTTTTTTTAGAGAACCAAAGTTTGACTCACACACGAAGAGCGTCATGCAACCAATAAAGTCGAATTTTCCTCACTGTACATGTAGATCTGAATCTCAATTTTTACCTTAAAACGAAGCAGTTTGAGAGGACAAGGAGTGAGTCTTTTGATGACTTCAGCTATAGGTTATACTTAATTTTTCTTAAGAAATGCGGCATTACGATGCTAGGCAAGGGGCTAGAATATTGCGAGGTCATAAACTGGGAAATAAATTGCTTTGCTATACCAAACAAAATCAAATAAAGAAAAGAGATCTGCACTGACTTTCGTTTCGTTGCGAAAGTTGCGGATTCAAATTTATCCGGCATAGTGTGGATGGGGCTTTAGAATTAAAGGAATGTAATATCTTGGCAGGTTATTTAATAGAAACGGTTCTCCAATTGAGTTACGTCTTTCAAGCGACATATATTATAAAATCGTGGGAAAAAGTGTTAACTATATGTTTTATAAATAGACTCTTAAGAATAAGGCAAATTTATGAAAAGTTATTCACTGAGTGACTAAAAGGAAAATTCGCTAAGCATCTTGGTAGCTGTAGTAAAATGATGCCATAACGCAAGCTTGCAAGCGTCCTAAGATTCATCAATGACAGAAAATGCATGCGTTTTAGTTTTACGTCAGTCATAAAACATATTTTTTCCATGACTATAAAAAAACAAGACTACAAGAAATTGCTGCAGCATGTCAGCATGTGCGCTGGGTCGCCTCGTTTGCCGTCTACATTTAAATCCCGTGATGCACGATCTATGACGTCATCCGTGGAAAACTTAATTTCATCCAAAGTCTAGTCATTCTAGCGCTTTCGCACTAATTGGGGACACTTTTCGCTCACACGCACTACCACTACATTTAATATTCTATGCACACAATGCTCAACTCACATGTTGATTTTTACGGAGGGAGGAAACCGGAGAACCCGGAGAAAACCCTCGTGGCGAAGGAGAGAACAACAAACAAACTCAATTCACATGTGGCGACCGCAGGGCTCGAACCAGTGACCCGACCCGTTGGACTCACAGCGGTGAAAGACGACGCGTTAGCCGCGAACGCCACCTATGCTACCGATTTTACGAAAGTTCCAATGAGACTCTCCCAACATCTTAGCTGAAAAGAATCCAAGGTTTTATTCCAGAACTTTTGTCAATTTTGTTGTTAAAGCGTTTGCAGTGCAGAGTACTTGACATAAACAGTGTTCTCCATCCCATGACATCAGCGGCGCTTTCTATGTCCTTCTCCACACTTCCGTTAGATTTCTTGAACAAGATTGACCACAGTTTGTCAGTGTAACATACGGCACGAAGTCGTTTACTCGTCTGTAAAAAGAAATAGTACGATTTATTGACATAATACCAAATTAACTATAAACCGATAATTATTTTAAATCCGAAGAATATATTGGGAAAAGAAACAGATATGTATGCCTTCTCTTCCACGATTTTGCTTAATATTTTGAAAGTTCTTAAACTGCTTAAAAGGCTAGTGCAATAACAGTAACTTTCAAAACATTACGAGTACCTATTAATAACGAATTGTACTCGGGGTTCTGGGATTTCCAATAAAAATAATTTTAGTTTGGAAAAGTCGACTTATTTTTCTTCTCAACTGATAAAAATCAAACGTTTTGTATTTCACGCACTAAAAAAAATTTGCTGATTAAATTCAGCTTTATTTGGGTTGTCAGTTTCATTTGTTTGCTTAGCTGGTGTTCGTTAATGTCGTTGTAGCCGGCTATGAGATTAATTACCGAGTGACTTTTTTTAATCTATTCAGTTTAATCTAATATGAATTCATCCTTTTCTTTCGTTTGATTTTTGCTCTTACGCGATGCAAAATGTTTTTCTTTTTCGTTTCCTTTTTTGTTTTCTGTTTGAACCAGCTTCAAGCTATTTACAATTCAAGACCATTATCCAAAAGAACGAAAATCTAAATAAATTTGCGCAAATTGCAAACATTGTAAAATGAAAAATACATTTGCACTCGTGAATGAATTTCAGTCAGAGTGAAAAATAGATTTTAAATCGAAAAGCTAATTTTGTTCATCAAAACATGACTTTTAATCCTATATATTCCAACTTTAATCGGTATACAGCTATTTAAAAAACTGTCGCGGTCTGAAATTTCAAAGAAAAGTGTTGTGCTTACCTATTTTCTGGATTAAATATGAAAAATCGCATTTCTAATTCAAAAGTCATGCCTCGTATTCCAATCTAAAAGGAAACTACGTTGTTTGGCTTTGAATTTATTACAATATGCAGTGTGCTACTCGGTCTAGTACTCAGATTTTATATTTTAAAGTATGCAGCCTATACAACGTTTTTTTAAATAGGTGTACTGCCATTGAACACATAATTCAGTATATGTTAAAAATACCAGTTAGGAACTTTCATACAAACCTGAGCAAGCCTTCCAATAGATTCCAGTTCTAAATTCAAGCATATTTTTCGTATAACATCTTCAGGGAGGTCCTCCAATGAGTATGACGATGCGGGAGAAACTATATTCAATACATGTTCAAGAGTGTCACAGCCAAGTACACGCGCTATCTCTGTTTGTAAAGATTTCTTCTCGATGAACTCCTCGCTGGAGAAGATGGACTGAGCAGGTGTACGGCTGTCGCTGATACGAAGATTAATACTCCATGATCGCCAAATGACATGTCTATCGGCTTGGACAGTAAGCTGATAGAAGTCCTTACTCGGCGGTGGAGCAACACCTTCTTTCTTGAAAACAACTTGACTTTCAGTCATCTTTAGAGAAGATCCTCCTTTATATGTTGTTAATAATAAACATCAACGTTGTGCTGAAGGTTTTTAAGTTCCAAAAGTAACTCCTCATCGATTCGTCTCCGGTATGCTAAGAAACTGCCCTCAAATATGCCAGAACGATATATATATTATACTTTATGAGACGTACAAGATTGATGATTTTAAAATGCACTCATGAGGGAGATCCACTTTCAAAGCGGTCCGGAAACCGAAATAGAATTTCTCAATTTAATTTGACCTGAATATGACAATAAACAAGCTAGCAGGTAGTTCATAGTATGATGGATTTGTGAGTGTATAATAAAAGAATCTTTTATACAACGCAAAGCGCCGCAATCAAATAAACTCGTCATAATAATGGAAACCTCTTGTGACGTAACACGATGACTTTTCTAATTAGTTCATATATTTCGCAAAACGGAAAACAAAAAAAACTTTTTTCCAAAAACATGGAATTCATCAAAACCTGAAGCAACCAACGTCTGAGCCGCTTCACAGTCAGACCACGGCTAACTAACGAATCGAATTGCACGAATTTAGCGTGTTAGGTTTTGCGCACAAAAATCCATCATTTTACGCTCGCGCCATTGGTGTTAAGAGAATATTTTATGAATACATGAATTTAAAAATACAATAGCATTTGTACATAATTTTTTTTAGAGTTTTAATAATTGTACGGTTATTTGGAAGATAAAAGGTGTCCTTTATTGACCATCCTTATCGCATTGGCTTTATTACTAAGATCAAATCATTGCACTAGTAATCTTCTTTTTTAATTAATTAATTGCGGTTAGTTTCATATTCTCTAGTTTCTAATTCTCTGTTTCTCAGGATTAGTCTCAATTTTGTATAGAATATATATTCATATGTTCTAGTGAAGGTCCGAGGATTTTCAAAAGTGCTCGCATAGACCCCTTGCATGTGACGTCAAAGCAGTTCGATCTGGTAGACAAAACAAAGGAATTCCAATCTCAATATATTCTTTTGTCCCTATAGATTGAGCTGCATTTCAAAGTGCTTGTGCAAGGAGTCTATCATTGAGATTGTGCACTCTTTATATAACCGTTAGTAGTTGTAAATATTTTGACGCTAAGATTAGATTAAGACTAATCAAGAAACATAGCGGTATTTTACGAATTCGAAGATCCATGATCACTTAGTTAGTTTCTTTTGCAGCCGTCAATAGCTTCGGTCCCAGATCTTCACGGCTCTATACTGCAATGTATATCCGCCTACCTCTGCAACTGTTGCGCGCAAGAGTTTATGCAATGCAAAAGAAAAATGGAGATTTACTTCAGCAAAGATATGAGCAAGACCTGTAACTATGAAATCCTGCTTTTGGAACGGTTGGCAGAAATTCTGCAATGCATGAGTTGCTTTTTCAACCACCTCTCTGTTTGGACATATAAATTTTTTTGCAGAAAATGTTGATAGGTAAGACATCTCTCGCCAGCGAAGTTGTATGCAACAGTTGAACCATATTTCCGATCATTTTCGACTTTTCTGCTGCCTTCGATGACGCAAATTTTGATCCAAGCTCCGCAGTCCACCTGAAGGTTCCGTCATGTGGGGATGGTTTTCATCACGTCATGTTGCTAACCGTACGAATCTCAAAAGACGATTGTACTTATATCGTTATTGCTCTACTGATGCTTGGCCTCTTCTTGGAGTTGGTTCCTTGCAGTTTGGTGCAACTGGGCCAGTGGACTGGGATCTGTTTACTTCTCACAGTGTTTTACGTGGGGAAGCCATTATGGCATGTCCCTAAGGGGCTGTTTATATGGAGGCGAGCCAGCCCGGTAAGCGGGCTAGCCCGCTTGGCCGAGATGAATTTTGGATTGCGTTTATATGGGAAAATTCAGCCCGCTTACCGCGGGATGAAATCAGTCATGTGATCATCCAGCCTCGTTAGCATACGAACTCGTCACGCGATTATCATTAAAAAAAAACATGGCGGCATGCGCAGTAGGATCAAATCCAGCCCGCTTACCGGGCTGGCTTGTTTATATGGGAATTTTTCCGCTTACCGGGCTGGCTCGCCTCCATATAAACAGCCCCTTAGATGGAGGTCTTTCCCGTCTGTATTCCTATTCCTTTTGTAAAGACTTTTATACTCTTGAGAGCGGTGATCGTATCAGATCATACCACGCTGATTCTAAATAATGTCCCCGGTAGTTAGGTGTTAGTGCCTCTGATATCTGAGAACTAAGTCAAAAGGTCCCCAGGAAACTGCTACTAATCCTAACTGCTAAAGAGCTTTCATAATAGTCCTATTTATTCCATACTCCAGCGCCACAATTTTATGCATGACATATGTGCCACCAGTTTTTCTTTAAAAACGAAAAAGAGACATCACAAACAGTTTACATACGGCATGACTTTATCCCATAACAATAATTCGAAGGCTCTTGCAACCACTCATCCTCTAAGCACGAGAAAGCATGAGAATGAGGAAGAAGTACAGATTAAACACATTCGTTATAACTTCTTCCCCATAATTATCTTCGGGAAGCATTCGTTACAAGTCTTTCTCCTAAATCGAATAATTGCGGATTAAGTATATATAGTACGTTGCAACTATCAAGAGTGCAACTATCAAGATATTCATGGATCAAAGACTACTGTGATTAATGTGAGCTTCGGTTGAAAATGGCACTTCCAATTTTAAAACTCCTGTCGATCCTTCACCGAGATGTTCTCCAAATTTTCCTGCCATTATAATAATGTCAGGACGGTGACAGTTGGTTGGCGTGAAGTTTGGGACATTCCAAGTATTCATCCTTGAAACATTAAAGTTTCTTTGAAAGCACTGACAGAACCATTGTTTATATTTTCGGCGAAAATGTTTCGTCAAGCTACCATATATGACAGGATTTACACAGCTGTGGGAGAGAGCTACGAGTCGCGAGTACACGATAAAATTAATATAATGCTTAGCTACTCTTTCCGCATTATTCTTGACCTCGTATTGCATCCTGACTATGAATAATGGGAGCATAAATAGAGCGAATGCGATCACAATCACAGCTAGAGTCTTTATTATCTCTAGATTTTGTCTACGCCCAGCGTTCATGTTCAAGTTCCCTTGCACGTAGGCGACTCGTGGGATCCTCTGGCGGTACAAATGCATCCCAAGACGAAAGTACGAAAATGCAATGATCAAGAGAGGTATAGGGAAAGCAATAACATATCCGATTATTCTGTAGATTTGAAATAAACGGCTTTGACAATCTGTTAATGGGATGACCACACAATGTTTACCAAAGTAGCTGACCCGATAGAGGATTAAAGGTAGAAGAAAGAGATAAGACAAAACCCATATGACAATACAGCAAACTACAGCAGTTTCGAGTTTCATCTTTGCTTTAAAGGGATTCAAAAGAACTCGGCATCTGTGAACAGCCATGACAACGATAGCATATATCCCCACGTAATGGCAAAGAGTCGGTATTATTTCCACAAATTTACAAACGGAATCTGTCCAGTTAATATACTCCAAGTTTGTGTCTAATTTTAATGGGAATTTGACCATAATGATCAGCCAGTCCGTGAAGCACAGATTGATGATCATAACATCCTGGTCCGTCTTTTTAGACTTGGTAACAACGACAGCTAACACGAGTATATTGGCCACTGAACCAATAATAAGAGTCATTACATGAATAGCAAGGTTTACCTGGCTACTGAGCTTTCCTTCGTCGAGAGCAACAAACGAGGTTCCAACAAGGCTTGTGTTGTTCATGGTCAGTGTACAATCTGGACAGGACTTGTGTTCTAAGACAGAGAAAACATAAATCTTCTTCACTGAATAATAGGAATGCGAAAAATTACTCCGCAGTCTACAAGGTTAGAAGCGAAACTAGTCCGAATAGTAAACTTTCATTAAAAAACTCATTAATAATTCATGAAGGAAACACAATTGAAATCATGACCGTGAAGGAGGTTTTATATCTGATAAAGATTCGTCTTCATTTGCATAAACTTTAACTTGGATTTTCTCTATCAAACTTGGTTCATTTCGTAAAGATTTCGGTACACTATGAGAACTTACATCATAAGTTTTTTAAGCCGTTCAATAAACTCGCAGATCGTGTTTTATCTGGTATAAAAGCACTCGGCTACGCCTCGTGTTTTATATCCGATAAAACACTCCTGCTCGTTTATTAAACAGTACTAATGCTATAGCTATATACCCAGCTTTCTGTTAGCAGTTGCTACAGCTGCTATAACAAATGAATGACATAATGAGAAATGTTTTCTTTGATAAGAAAAATAAATATTGAATCTAGAGTACTGATCATATCATCCAGTAATGATTTCCTCTTGTTGCGCAAAGCGCCATCTGAATACGAGAAAGTTTAATCAAACCCTAGCCTCCCTCGCAGCCGTTCTTAGGGCGTCGAAACATTGCGTGATGACCCTAAGAACGGCTGCGAAGGAGGCTAATCAAACCCCGGTTCATACCAAAAAGTGGCAAATGTTAAAGCAGAGGTAAGAGCATGTAAAAGAAGCGGGTTAATATTTGGTTTTCAGTATATTTCTCATAAAAGTTTGACCAAATTTCATATAACTAAACTTTGATGACGGTTTTAAAAACTGGAAAACCTATCAACTTGGATTCTTCAAGATCTGTCGGTATAGGATCGCTTTGAGTTTTTTTTTCATGGTAATATTTCAAACTTAAATCCTGCAGTGGAATAGAAGCCGGAGTGCGAGTACGCTTTTTTCATATCTTGTATATTCAAAATTATTTTTGACATAAAAATGCAAAGATACTTTTTTGTTTGCTTAAAAAAGGTTGCGCATGCCCAGTAACGGAACACTTTTTTGTATCCAATGTTTACAAATTCATTTCCTTTCACGCGGAGCCAGTTTTTGCTATTCCGATGTGAACTTTACCGACAGCAAACTTAAGTTGTTTCATATTACACATTTTTATCGTTTCGCTACACTTGATATATATATATATTTGCAAATAAGTCAAATACACCTAGGAAGGATTACCTTAATTAAGATACTAAAGAGCGCAGGAGTCACTTAAAAATCTAAATTTGAGTTTTCTCTCTCCTTATTTCTTATATGATTTTTCTCATTCCTCCCTTTTTTTCTTTTAGTCGTTTCTCCCTCCGCAAACGAATGAAAATTGCAGCAATAAAATATAAATTGATTTGGATAACGACGACTTTCTTCCTTTCCCCTGTCTATGATAGCTCTTCCTTTTCCCCGTATATTCGTCCATTGTTTTTCTTCCTCCCTTTCTTAAGCCTTCTCTCCTCCTTGATCCGTTCCTCTCCGCGCACTACTAAGCAGTTCCTTCACCTTTCTAATTATTTTCTTGAAGATATAGAAATATAGGTATAGGTGTGTGAGAAATATGAACAAATAATTGCGTACGCACTTAAACCAGGTTTTTAGACGGAACGTAACGACAATGCAACAAAGATTCGATTGAAATTTAAGACTAGAAAATCTGTTCCTCACTTGTTTTTTCTTCAAGGGACCAAGGTTTGAATGCAGGCGTCGATATCTCACTGGAACTTGAAAAGTAGAAGGTCTTATCCGGCACCAGCAGCTATACAATTTATAGGCATCAGCTTTGAGTCCCCGGCTCTATATTGGCTGAATTAGGTCCTATTAATTTTCCTGATGCTCCAATAAGCGGACGCTGATATTAATTACACGAAATGTACATCTGCCTTCAGTTTCAGATTATTGGTGTTTTCTCAGTTGAGCAAAGTCACGATAGAGTCGTCCAATACCTTTATTAACCCGAACCCTCGTTATAGGTAACGTCATGTTTTCAATCTCTATTTGCTAGCCAACTTAAAGATCAGTTAGTTTATGGAGCCCTAAGACAATGCAAATTTAAGGCACAGCAAACCAAGAGTTAATTTTCGTGTTGGGTTCAGCTGCTTTGAGGGAGTGGCTTCATTGACAGTCCAAAAACTGGCTATTGTTTTCAGGTTTGTTTTCCTTCTTCCGCAAAAGTCAACACTTTATAAATTCCAAATCATTTACCAAAAGGGATGCAGTCTTTTTTTAAACACAGGGCAACAATAATCTAGATTAAAAACCAATACTGAACCTTTTTACACTTTTTACCGGTTATCTTTAAAGCTAAAAAGTTCATTTTTTCTATCGTCCCTGCGTCAATATCGAAAGGCATATTAAGCGTAAAGTCGTGTTTGTTTATCCAGTTTCTCTAATTTTCGACGAGTTTCATTTGGACATTTTGATTAGTTTTGGGGAAAAAGATTTTAATCTTTCTTACCGACCAGATGCCTGAAAAAAAGAAATTAAAAGTGTTCTGTTAACTAGCTGTGTTGAAAATTCTTTTGATGTGTTATTTTAGAAGAAAAAATTGTTAGAAGCTAAAAATAACGATATTATATTTTATCAGATGCGTCTCTTTCTAGCTTAGTCCAGTTTTTTCCTTGCAGATTGGCACCCTGTCAACACATGTTACCCTGGGTGCGTGAGGTTCCTCGTTGTTCCTTGTTGTGCTCGCTCCTCGACCCTTGTGGCTTCGCGACTCGCCTCGGCTTCAAAGACAAGCCCCTCTGGAATCCGGGGTAACACATATCCAGTGATATACGGATTCGACCGCGTACGAGACCCGCGTACGAGACCGTATTCGCAGCGTATTTAAAAAATTCCACTCTGGAGAGGGTATCCAAAAAGTTGCCAATTTGCCGACCGTATTCACCAATACGTGTGGCAGGTTGGCCAACTCCCTAACTGCAAAGTTGCAGATTCAAAAATGTCTGGATAAGTGCGAATGGCGCCTTAGATATCAGCTGCTAATAAATTAACAATCAAAGAAGCCATAACGATTATGAAACATGTCGATCTTTCAGCCAGCATTATCAAAATTCGATATTATCGCGGAAACAAAAAAGCCAGGTAAAAAAACATTAGCTAAAGATGGCGACAGTCTTACTCTTTAGCGAGATGATTTGGAGCTTGGTAGGCAAAGCAAACTAAAGTAATGGAAAATTATTTCTTATTTTTCCATTTTCTTATTAGCCAGTTCCCAATTACATTTCCGGATACGATTTATTTGCGCAATAACTTTTAAAACGCTGACATTTATAACTCTCTAAGGTTGGAGAAAATTTTAATGACCTAACATGTATGAAAATAAAGTGCATTTACGGTTAGCATTATTGAGGAATTAAAGTATATATATTTTATTTGTATACATATGTGAAAACCGGAATACGGCACACATAAAATTCATGAAAAAAACCTAGAACTTAAGTGAATAGGAAAAATCTAGAGCCCCTATTATATTACCCATCTCCCTTCCATCCTTATGTTCATTTTTTAAAATTCATTTATCCCAAACATTACTGTTTATTCAATTATTCAATCGTCCTCTATATTTTGATTGATTTGGCTTTTTTGAACGACATTATTTGAATTTACTGTATATTTCCTACTTTATTATTAATTTCTTAAAAATAAATCTTCTATCAAATGTACTATACTGAATAAATTAATTACAATCAATTAAATAATATTAGCATTTATTACTAGAAAAATTCACAAAAACTCTCATCAATATCAAAACATAATTTAGCAACACTCATTTTTACATTATTAATCTATCAAAATACTGAATTATTAAAATCTCTTATTTCATGGGAAATAAAAATGTGGAATTGAGATAAAACTGTTTTAAAGTCATTTTTAAGTTTTGAAGGAGTCAAATTTGATTAATGGAAGTATCATTTCATTCTCACTCCCATTCATTAAGACCTTTAGGACCCCTTGTAAACATAGAAATTTTTCTACATAGCTTTTCCACATGATCTCTTTTTCAAAGATGACCCAACACCTCCACTTTATACTCTATATATTATGATAAAGCCAGAATAAAGCCATGCACTCCCATGTATTTAAAACCTGAAGTCCTGATTCAACTGAATCTAGGGGAATAAGATATTTTAGTATTTTAATTTACTAACTAGTAATTATTTTTTATTAATCAATAGTTAGTTAAAACATAGTTAATAGAGGGGAATGGTTATGAAACCTATTGTTATATGTCTTCGTTCACTTTTTTCAAGAGTGACCGTGCACAATCCTTTGTTTTACCATTGTCTTACGATTGTTGGCAATGGCTGAGTGAACAGACAAACATCTTTCTTTTGGCTGCTAGTTCAAAATACTTAAAGATTTATAAGAGGTATTTGAATATTCCTTACAATAATCCCATAGGCAAAGCTTATGTTTACTTATTTTGCAATTTCGGACCAGCAAAAATCAAACATTGTGCACGGTCAAGACCAGTTCAACATCAAAAGCGAACAAAGACAGATAACAATAGGTTTCCAAACCATTCCCCTCTATTAACTATGGTTAAAAAAGTCAACTAAATCTAGAGGGAAGTTGACCTGTTTACTAAAGAGGACCACTAAACCCACTAAAGAGGATGAAAAAATAAATTTAAAGAAATCATGGCAGCTATTTTGGTTGAATAACATGAGACTAATAATTTAAAATGTTTTGTTAATTCAACCAATAGGCAACTATGAAAACCAACCAGCAAAAAAGATGAATTAGATTGACAGAAATCTGCTGATGATCCCTAGCAACAAAAAATATTTAAGATATTCCACATTGAAGAAAATTTTGCTGCCATCGAGATGAATGCAGTGCAAAGTTTATCATCGGAATTGCAGGAATAGCAGTCATGTAAACTATGAAGTGCAGGGATGTAGAGTTAATGCTTTTTATGGAGATTAAATAGATAACCAAGTATCATACCAGCATATAAGTAGTGTATTTTTATTAGAAAAATTGGATTTAAGAAACCCTTTTTATACATTTTAAAATGAAGACTGATGACTCACTCCCTTAGGTAAGGAATTAAAGTCTAAAGAATAAAATTTATGTGAAAAAGTGGAGTAGTAGAAGAACAAAGGTATTGATGGAAATAATTAATTGTGAAATCATGTCTATTACTTAACAGGTAGTCAGCTGACCATGATCTCAGGTAAGAGGGGTTAGGATACTCCTTCACATTATATATACTCATACTATTTCAGTATCAGCCCAGACCCTCTTAAATGTAAGTTAGATGAAAAATAGATGTATGCATGGTATTTGGAGCATGAGGAGGTGCATTGATTGATGATTTATACTGATACAACATGTTCACTAGAATGTTTCTTGCAATTTAAAATAGTATATTTTACTGAGGAAGTGGACCACAAGTGGTTGATGTATTTTCTTAGGATTGAATCAGTCTATACAAACACTTAGGCGGAGGAAAAGTAATTCAGATGCTTCCTCTACTCTCTACCCCCCTCTTACACAACCAGCCCATTCCTTAGACCCTCCCCACCGCCTGAACAATCTAGTCCGCCCTATCATTAAATAAATATATTGAGTATAATTATACTCAAAATAAAACATATTTAGTGATATATGACCGGTGAATAGAAACAATGTGTCTACACCAACATTAACAATTTATAAAGTTATTCATCGATCCGTATATAAGCGGATATTTTCCAATAAACAGAAATACGCCAGCCACTTCTTCTCATTTTGGAGACCAGAATTTGTATTTAAGTATTTAAGACTTACCGCCGCCTTGATGGATGATGCATTTTAGATTCTTGCTCCCATTAGGCTTATATTTGCTCGGGTTTAGGAAAATATAAAAAGTTTTAATTCACTCGTTTATTTTCTAATTTTATTGTATCTTCTTCACACGAGTCTCAGTTTTGGCGCGAAAATTAGACGCGTTTGCTATCACAGCGGTTTAAGAACTGAGCATGCGCGATTTGAGTCACATGGGACAACACTGACAAGAAAAGAAGAAAACATGTAATAAAGTAAGAAAAATATACTCCTTTATTTCATTTTGTACACACCTAAATTCTAAAATAGGCTAATTGATTGTATAGATTTCAGCAATAGGTCGTAAACGAGCTATTACTGCTTTAATCGACTTATTCCTTATCAATTTAAATTGCTTTTGTCTTGACTAAACTAGAAGAAGTTTGAGGATTAGCTTTAAAATTTCATTGTATTTACGCCCGTTTAAAAGCATTTTCTTCAAGTTTAACGTTAAAAGCCATTACTTCCAAAGATACTATCTTTAGCAAGCCATTATTCGATTTACTGTAATTGCTGCGTTCGATATTTTCAAGAACGGTTCTTCAGAAACTCGTGCCTTTTAATAATTCCCCCCTGTTGGATAATCGCAATATTTTTAACCCAAAAGAAGATATTTAGGGAAAATAAGGGGATTATTCTTTCTAATTGCATGTTAAGTGAGGGAAGATGTTTTAAGGTTGGGGGAGGGGGCGGGGGGAGGCTTTTTCAATTAACAGTTACTGTTAGGCAGTTTAAGCAGAATATGGAGTAACAGGTCACGTGCCTATACCTCATCGTGTTGAACGCGCATAAATACGATGAAAGGATGTTAAAAACACATTAGAGCCAATAAAGCTTAAAGAGTAATTTCCTTTATTAGCTCTTATCTTTCACTACTTCACAATATGGATAAGAGATAATAGTGGTCATGTCATGGGTCACTACTGGGAGTAGTGCACTGCACATGCTTTCTCGGAGCCACTCTTGGCTTCGTTTTTTTTTACAATGAATATTGTATTACACTTCTTTCAGTCCACTTGTCATTCCTTATTGTATCATTTCTATCATGATCATGATATACAAGTGGCGTGGGCAGTGCTAGTCAAGTCCTATGACGTAACGAAGATGACGAAAAGGCGTGGCTAACGTTTCTATAGCAACACGTCGGTTTTTAACAACACACACGCGCACTTTATTTCAATCTCATAATGCATAATCTTATTTTGGTGTTTTTATATTTCTGGTAATAAAAATATATTGGGTTTATTTAAATTAATTGATTTCCAAACAACTCTTAGCGTGAGATCGATTCATGTTTAATATTTCTCTCAAAAAAGGAAATTAACAAAATAATTACAAGCTTTTCGGGTTTTTTTTTCTTATCTGCAGTCACATAAACAAATCACCGACGATTTCTTTGATTTGAAGATATCAGTTGTTTTGTTTTTGAAAATCGTAAAATCAAGATCTAGTCTTTTGCTCACATAGGGATTCGCCATGTTGTCTCTGTTTTGCGTTACTTTCTTTAAAGATAAGAACGATTACTGACCGTTAGATGAAATGAATAAGGAACTAATGAAACTGAAAGAAAAACCCAATGATTTGTCGATTCCCTATATGAGTCATCTAAGATCATTGATTGACAGTTTAATTGATTCATCTGACACTTGATTGGCCCTAAATGAGTCATCTAAGGTTATGATCGACATTTTAAGTGATTCTTCTGAGTCCCGATTGGCCAAAGGAATCCTAGCTTTAAAAACATCGTTAGGAAAATGACGATTGTTTTGGTTTAGATTCATGCAGATTAAATTGGACTTGTATTGGATTGACTTTATTATTGTCATAACAATACCACTGGTCTTTGGGGTTCAATCATCCATTAGGCAATTAGTCTGCATTGATAGAAGAAATAAAAATAACATTTCAGTTACGGAGGCAAAAAGCTTATTTTCGAAACGATAACATCACCACTTTTTTCGAAGACTGCGGACTTTAAGCGACATAATATTACTTCTCAATACACTAATTATTTCGCTACACACTTGAGGTGTGGCGAGGTGAAAATGCGTAAACAAGTCTACCCTTTTGGTTAGATGATTGCCAAAAATCTATAAAGAAATGATAGTGTTATTCAAAAAAACTCAGACTCTTGGGCCAGTTGCTTTGAAAATATACTAAAAGTATATCGAGTAAATATACTTTATGAGTGACTAGCTGCATAAGAGGTTACGTTTGGTGAACCCGCCCTTTATTTTGTCTTTGAAGACAAAAGTCATGGCCTATAAAACTGATGTTAAGACAAAAAAAAAAGAAAAAAAGGAAAAAAAAAAAAAAAAAAAAAGAAAAAAAAAACAATCGCTTTTATGATTGTTATTAATGCGTCATGTGGTTATTCTTCTCATTGTAAGGATTCGCTATCTTAGTTTATTTAAACATAAAGAAAAATTAATAACTTGCACAAAATGTTTTTATAAAGTAGACTTTACTATCCGTGCGCACTCAAGTTCAATAAGATGCCTCTTATACTCAAACCATATTGAATGCTGTGATGTGCTTGAAGCAAATATTCAAAACAATGTATTAGCAATATAGATACAAATTTATCTTTCGAGATATCGTCATTTAGACGAAGTTACCAGACGATCATCAGTGAATAATCTAAATATCATTTTGTATTGTTTATTATTAATTATTGAAATTTCTATTTTTCATGACCAAGTAAAATAGCACGGCTGTTATAGAATAAGTGGTTCATCATTTTGTGGTATGTTTGTGACCGATTATCTAGACTATTGCATCCTAGAATTACATAATAACTGGACAACTTAGAACATTGATATGTGTCTGGTTTAGTCTTCTAGTAATAAGCTCCCTTAGTATGTTTTTGTAATTGCTTCAAAGAGGTCACTGATTGGCCCGTATCGTCCACAAAAACCTCCCCCTTTGGCCCTTTATACACGAAAAGGATTGAATTGATGCACCTCTCTTGTTTAGCTTTAGATCTTTTCATCCTTTTACGAAATAGCTTGTTCTGCCTTGTCTTGGTTTCTTTGTGCGCTTTTTTGTTTAATTTGTGAGCTAGTGATGACGAGATGAATTAATGGAGATAACGGTGCCTTTTGAAGAATCGGTTGAACTAAGTGGGAGTACAATAACTCTAGTGCTACCATTACAAACCTTCAACAAAGTAGTGACGCTGGAACGTCTTAGTCCGATCCCAAGAGAATACCGCCTAATAAACGAAAGCGCAACTTTCGGCATGTTTGCCTTGCAAGCTAAGCAAATACCAAATATTGATACTGCGAGGGCTACACCGACTAAAGAATGTACAAAAAAGTTATAATTTGATCCTGAAAATAAGAGACCCGCTCACCAGTTGGTTTAGCGAGGCTTATCATTCATATTGTGGTTGCTAGGACCGATTTCGTTGATTTAACATATGTGTTGTTGTTATTAAACTGTCTTATTTAGATTGCATAGACTGGTGATGTATTACACCTTTTGCTGTTCATTAACCGCAAAGGAATATTCATTCAAGCGAAAAAACATCATTAGCGCGAAGAGGCACACAATAACGCGAACGGAGTTTCAAGAGCGCGATGGAACATTCATTAAGGAATTTAGCATAACATTGGACAATCATGAATATGTTTGTGCAGGTTCATTAACGTTTTCGAAGTTTCATTAGCGCCTTTGTGCAATCAATAGACAAAACCACACATTCAATAACGGTTTTTGGACATTCATTAGCGCAATACATTATTACTTTACTTTTTACACGGGAATTGTAGGATTTTAGCTTTCTTTACATTTTTTACAACCCATGAATATAACCGTTCTTTACAAAGAAAACATGGCGTTAGGTATAAATATCAACTCACTAGTTGCATTCCCTCTTGTTTGCAATGGCTGCTCGAAGAAACCGAATTTCGAATGAAGTCAGAGAGCGTCTTGTGAGGGCCTATGAAGACCCCACTGAAGATTATCTAATGGTTGCTGCTACATTGGGAGTAAACCGTTCTACGGCCAGGGGTATCATAGCAATTCAAGGATAAATACACTTCTTTGTTCAATACCTAACGCCATGTTTTCTTTGTAAAGAACGGAATATCGTGCTCTTTTGATAATGGTTCTGCGTGACTTTTATCTTCTGTATTTTCAATAAAATCACGCGACATTTATATTCTCCGCTTCAAAACACATGCATCTCTCTGTTATATGACATATGCTAATTAGCTCGTGCGACACCAACATGGCGGACGATAACATTTGATAGGTGTATGACGTCACATGAAAACCAAGAATTGTGTGCCTCTTCGCGCTAATGATAATGTTTTTTCGCTTGAATGAATATTCCTTTGCGGTTAATGAACAGCAAAAGGTGTACTGGGTTGGAACAATGAGCGCCGGCTTAAAAGAATACGAAAAAAGAGGATTAATAAAAATTCAAATTGAAGTCCTTGGAGATCGATCAAGATTTTGTTATAATACAAATAAAACCATGGCTACAAGAAACAAAACAAATGCAAGCTGTAGACAAACTTGGTTATTCTAGTGCGCACTATTGGGTTTCCTTCTGGCTTTTGTCGAACTCAAGTAGGTTGTTATCTACTCGAGTAGCTGTCCACACTGTTGTCATTTAAGTATGGCAACCTTTAAAATATGCTAATTGCAAGGTATTAGACGTTGATTGATGCCAATATAGTGTTTTCTAATGACTTCGAAGAGCCTTAAAGTTCAAGTGTAAACGACCTTCCAAAAGTATTAGAGCTTTTTAAAGATATTTGTTTTACTAAATGGAACTTTCAAATCAGTTCTGCAAAGTTATTATACTGTATTTTCATAATTGGTCCTTGTTTCTATGGAAGTAGATTTGTCCCTTGGGTCTCAAAACTGCTTTTACGTGATCTGATATGGCTTCGTCTCTGGTTGAAAGATTGTGCCATCATACAGTTCAGTGACTTCCAATATTGTTACTGCTTTCGGAAAAGAATTGAATTGTAATTAGAAGGATCTATTTCACAATTAGTCGGCCTTGCTGGCTAGTGCTCGGCTTCAATAGCCTTATCAACGTCAATACTTACAAAGCCTGTAGTTTTTTGCTGGAAGGTACTATGTGCTTAGCACCTGAATATTCGAAAAAGTAAATATTTAATAATTAATGGCTTAATCACCCAATCACATCCTTTCAGACTTTATTCGTTTAGGAGAATGTGACGTCAATGCGTCCGTCTTGAGTGTATAGAAAGACTCTTGTTTGGCGTTGCAGTGAGCTAACACATAAGCTAGACTACAGTTCCAAGTTCTAATTTTGAGCTTCTTATTGACAAAACAATCCATTATTCCCGTGTTACTTCATAGTGATACTTCCCCTTACACCAAACAAATTTGGAGTCAAATCCAAAAACGCTATCTTAATTTCAGTTCCGGAAATTTCATATTTTCTCATTAGTCTGTGTTCGAACAAATATATCGAGTTCCCAGATGTGCATTGTAGTAAAAGAGAGCACCCCGCTGATGAGGCTCTGGTTCTGTTGGAAAGCGTATTCTGATTCAAATTTGCATTTAATATAATCAGAGCTATTTTTAACTTCCAAATCTTCTGCGGATAGTCAAACTCTACCTAAATTCGAAATATCCTAGATAAACCAAATTCGTAGTCATAACTTCGAAAGATTCCACTCAAGGTTGTTATTCCTGTTTTGGGATATATAACAATTCCGCTTTCTTCCGAGGGTTTTTTGTTTGCTCTGGTCATTAATTTTTCAATACGTATGAGTGGTTTGACAAACACTCCGCGAAAATTCTAGCCCAAGCGCTCAGTTTAGCAAATTTATACCAAAATTCAGCTCTACTAGTAACATCGTCGTTGCATCTGGAGTAGGGATACTTGTCAACACCTTTCCGAGTAATTGAAACGTTGAAATAAAATCAATCATATAAAGGATAAAACAATCTATGCTAATTTCACTTGAGATAGACTGGGATACCATCGATAACAACCACTAGACCACATCCCCAAAACACGCGACTCAAATTTCTACCAAAACTTTCAATGGCTTTATTAAAACAAATTCAAACACATATAGTACATGTGAATCTTAGATGATTGCACGCATATTCTTGAAGAAAGCTGCGCACGTCTGACACCAATTTAAAAAAGATTTTCATCCGTTTTGTTTATGTCTGACGTATCCGTAGCTTACTTCATTGGACTCTAAAGAATTCCATGTACAAATACTATTCATTACAAACCTTAAATTCAGCCTTGAAGGGAATATATATATACTTTAATAGCAAAAAATAAAATTTACACTTTTAATTTTTCTGTATATGTACTCCAATATAGCATTATGTTTCAGTAATTAAGTGCATTTAAAATAAAAAATACTTCAAATTTTTGGATTCTCCACTGTATTCAACAGCTAAATATACAGAAACGCATTAGATTTTCCGTTCAGACATAATATTAAAATAGACAAACTATAGTGCAACGAAATATTGTATAGAAATTATACTACTTCAATGTACAAATCTCGTATATATATATTTTTTATATAAGGATAGAATTCGCTCCAAGAATGTGTATATCAAAACTTAGAATTACTTAAAATAGTTCACATAAATATAGCTATGGAGGCTGGGATGTGATGAAATATTATTGTAAAACTCTTCCTAAACTCTTTCTATAGATAGATTACTTTGCTGCCAAAATTTATTTAGTTGGCTAATTTTAGATTTAGTTGATATGGGACATGCAAAATCATGCCAATTGTTATAGCAGATAATTTTTTTCACAAACCCTGTATAGAGTTTTCTTTAACTTAGAATACTTTGTCTGAATTTTACTAAATATTGAAATAGGCATCTTCGTCTAATTTTACATATTATTATTAATCTCATATATAGCCTGCTAGAGGCAAAAACTTCTTTATGAAAAACATTCCTCTACTTATATGTAAGCAGAAAAGAGCTCACTCGAGCTCTATTCAAATTTTACTAAACTCCTACTTTCATACAATTTAAATTAAGAGAAAAATACCGTCAGTTTGACGCTTTACGATGGGTATAACTTGAATTTTTACAGCTTCAAGACGGTTTGGCCCGCTGAATATTCCTCCAGTTCTTTATGAAAATATACGTAGCACTTGAATGACTTGTTTCTGGCACACGGGACAGGCTGAGTTTTCCTCTCGAATTTTATCAGCACACTCCATACAAAAAAGGTTGTGACCACAAGGCACCAGAGCTGCAACCACCTCGCTCTCATAACAAATAACACACTCTTTTTTCTTGTCTTTCGACGCTGGCTGATTGTTGTTCGTCTCTCCATTGACTGATGTTTTGGTTCCGATGACATCTACTACAGTCGTTGTAGTGCCAATCACTCCAGCCGTGCTGGACCCGTTTGCAAGAGATAAAGCCTCGGTGTTAGCAGAGCTCGAAATCTGCGAAGTGAATGGAGTAAAGGCTTGCAGAGCTGAAAACGTGCCACCCAGTGGTTCACTTTTCAGTCTCCGTGGTGCAGTTGGGCTTGCAGATCTAGCGATCGAATTCTGCAAGTTATGTACATTAGCTCCGTTGAGACTGGAGGATCTTGAGAAGGAGCCAGCTACGTTGTTCACTGGAGCCCATATGGAAGGTGATGGTGGCGTCGGAGCAGGGTCGAATCCTCCAGATCCACTGGAGTTACCATCAGAACTGGCATCTTTGTCTGTAGGAGAAGGAAAATCGCTGAAAAAGAAGCCATTTGGCGAGAATGGGCTGTTGATTGGATTGAAGCCATCGTTGTTAATCTTGGAAGAACTATTGCCATAGTAGAAAGAATCGCTTGACTGAGAGCGAGCATGGCTAGAGTCACGAAAAGAAGAAAAGCTAGACTGTGAACCGCTCGAGTAGATGGATCCATTGCGAAAATCATTGAAGGAATTGAGATCTCCGTTATGGAAAACACTGTCATCATTGGCATCCATCAGTCCTCCAGTCCGGTTTGAAATATGATCAAGAATCTCACTCCGTGCACTTTCAACGTTATCAGCAGCGCCAGTAACTTCAAATACTGGCTCTTTATCTCTTGAAGGAGTGACAATATATGTATTAGTTTGTTGCTGAATACGCTTGATAGTAGCTCCTTTTGGGCCAACGACGAGGCCTACAACTCGATATGGCACTCTTACGTGGACCGTAGTGTGGCCTGGAATGCCTGGAGACGGTGGACCAGGAGTGAGTGAGTTTAGGCTATTATTTTTCCTCTGAGCACGTATTTGCGAAAAGTGCTCTGCAGCAGAAACTATTTCCCGTTTGGCCAGAGTAACGTCTTCTTTTCTTCCAGTAACGACGAACACGGGATCTTCTCCACGTACAGGTGTTTTGATATAAGTATTCGTCTTGGCTCGTAGCGCCTTTATCTTGCATCCTGAAATTCACAACACAACACAAAAACATGTCAGAAACACGAGGCTTGCTGCAGACAAGTTTGGCTCCTGAGCCCTAAGTTAATTCGATTACCGCTTAAGTGAGAGAAAAGGAACTTCAAAAATACATACCTTGACGGCCTACGATTTCTGCTACGTGTTCTGAGCTTGGAACAGGAACACATTCTGTCGTATTCATACTTTTCTTGGAGGAGCGAATGTCGTCAAACGAGTTGGGAGTTGAATCATCGTCGTTTGTAAGTCCTAACATAGAAAGTTCGAGAGCAATTTGTAATGCACGCTGATCTGCTTCCAGTTGCCCCGTGCTTGAGCGTTCCATATCTTGTATTAGTGAGCTAGGCATATGGGAAATCGTTTTCGTGAGAGCGTCGAGATGCTCCTCTCTTCTGAACTCTGCTGGAGTGTTTGGATCGAAGAAAACAGCACTACGATCCGTCTCCTTTTCCCGCAACTGAAGGCCGGATTGTACGTCATAGATTTTGACCCGAATACAACCCATAATGTCCTACTCATTTGCAACATCTGGCGCACGTGGTATCGAGGCTGCGCTCTGATTGGTTCTTTTGAACAGGAGGTGTTGTAGCTTGTCATTTACGAGACCGCCTCGTTAGCCGACCGTCAAAGTGTTGATTAGGAGAGTTTAATGCCTCACGCCCCAGAATAAGGCTTAAAAGAACTATTCCTTGTTCGGTAACGCTTAACTTTTAAGGCTGCATTCTACTGGGACCTTAAAATACCTCGAGCTGAAACAAACTAAGCGATTTTAGCCAAAGTAAACATCACGCACGTTGAAATTTGAGCCCGAGAGTGACTCGGTTAATACAAATTCTTTCAATAGTGTTTTGTCATATTGTATAATCACACCCAATATGCAAATGAGCTACTTTTTGTTTATGATGAGTAACTCCATCTGCTTGCAATGCGGAATGTAACATCAAAATATTACAATCATCATAATTTCCTACCCTAAACTAGTATCCGAACGCTGCTAGTTCGATTTACAGCATGGAAAACAACCATTGGAGCGAATAGGAATAGAATTAAATCGAGCAAAGAGTATTTGTAATGTGTGCAGGTGAAAATATTCCCTGTGTGCAAGGACAGTTTACCCACAACAAACAATACTAGCATTTGTATGGCTTTCTCCAGATTCCCCCTGGTGGGTCTAATTATACGCAATCTTTTGTATATAATTTTTTTTACTATGATTGAATCGCTGACATTAATCATCATTTATATGCGGAGAAATTTGATGGAAGGTTTGAATAATGTACGTGTCACACTGTTAGGAATAACTTTTATTTTGCCAGTGTATGTTATTAGGGTTTGAAGCAAATTCTATTGGTAGGCGAATATGTGATTTTGTTTATAATCTTATGGAAATTTCAAGCACGTCTGAAACGGACACGTCGCAAGAGGATTGAATTGTCAGTAACGCCGTTTGAAATCAGATCACTTCATTTCCTCAGCCCTAGAATTAGTTTATTTTTATTTTCATTTTTATCGAAACATTGTGGACGCTATGCTTCATATGTAGAATAGGCGGCTTTAGGGTTAATGATATTTTATTCATTGAGCAAAGCCTTCTGACACAGGCATACATAAATGATATTGGCTGACTTGTCTATGCGTAAGAATATGTTCATATGAAAAAACATTACTGTGTTTCGCGTCACAGCATTTGACAATAGTTCGTTAACGATTCTAAAAGGTATTCTCAACGAATTTTTTCTCAACGCGGCTTCAAACTCGGCTGCCTCTTAAAACATTTTAAAAGACAAAAGTTTTCGCATTTCAAAGAATGACATTTGTTTGTAGTGGGACCTGCATAAACTGGTCGTGAATTGATGCGAAACACGTGGCTACTGCAAATAGTTGAAAAACTTCTCAATGTGCGGGATAAAAAGTACGAAAATAGCATCGCCATTGCCGGGCCACGTTTTCCGTACAAGCAACATCTTGTTCCTTCCTGAGCATCAATTTCTTAGCCCTTTTTCAGCTCGAGTATAATTCCTTGAACACTTCAAAAAAGGAGCTCGACTTCAAACAAAAGATTCAATTTCACACTAGCAGAAAAACAGCCTTAGAAATCAAAGGCCTTTGAAATGGCGCTTTTCTTTTTTGATTTTATTGTTGTCATGAAAAAGGCCATCCAGGATTAGAACTCCAAATTATATCACAGACATCTGTTTTTATTATCTTGTGTTTTGTTGTTTTAACAACCTCTATGTGATTTTAAAACAAGATAAGTCGTGATTCTTTTGGTACTACTGCAGTCTACCAATATTATGGCGCAAAATCATAAAATATCAAAGAAATTTCGTACTGTGCTCGTCGTCTACGGTGTCGCTAAAGAAAACCTCTCTTGATTTGCGCAGCCCTGTGAATTGTTTTCACGTACATTGCATTAAAAGCACTCACTCTCTAGTCTAGAATTCGATAGAAAATAAGGCTCTTATCCATCAAACATTTGACGTATATGTCGCGCACTAAAGTGTTCAGGTTGGCTAATCCAATCGCTCCACCGTGATCATCCTGCATCTTATTATCGAGCATAATAAGTCATGTACGACGCTTGGGTTAACAAAAGAAAATTCTGGTCTAAAGAGAAGCAAAGTAGGCGTGAGAAATAATAAATCCTTTAATAGACTGATGACAATATGAAATGAATCAAGTAGGAATCTCAAGAGATTTCAGTCCCAAGGGACCACGGTTACAGACTATAACTGGCTAATCATTTATCGGAGTAGCGTCACGAAAAAAAATAGGATTACTTCATGAAATTCAGAAGTTCTGCGTAAAATGATTATGTTTTTAAACAAGAATCATTCTTGAACTTTTTATTTTCTTAATTTTGTCTATAAATTGAAAAAGAAGGATTTTCACGTACTCGCAAAATAAACGTCTTTTTCCATGGATGTCGCGTTTGGTCTGCCATGTAATTTTGATATTTTTGATTACTTTTAAACACCTCGAACTATAAGATACCCAACACAACACTTAAACACAACCGTGAATAAACCCTCGTCTAAATAAAATTATATTTCCAGAATTGAGAAGTAATTAGAAGAATGGAGAAAAGAATTTCATCATCGAGTGTCTTCACCGACAACTACATTTGCGTGACATTTCGTATTGATTTGTGGTCGCAGTGATATCTTAACCAAAGAATAATGACCTTCTTTCTCGACGTTTTTAAACCGGAAATGGTCGACGTTCATAGTTATCCCACGTTGACAGAAAATAATGCAAATAAATGAACAAAACAGTCTGGATACGAAATCATCGCTATCACATTCCCGACAATTTGAATGACGAACAACGAGCGAAGTACGGCACTGCGTTACAAAGTTGATCGATGACCTAGGATTTAAAAATACTCAAGTCCTAAGGGCCATCTTTTAAATCTTTAACAACTTTCACTGACTGACCTTGGTATAATTTATTCGGTCAAAATAAAGGTTACGGACGCTTGATTTTCACCGTAGACGTACACGTAAACCACCCCCACACCGACAACCCTGAGATTCAATTTTGTCTGTATTTTTGGTTAAGGGGCGCTGGTTCTTTTAATTATTTATAAACAATTTTATAGCCACATTTCGATTTGAAAATTAAATTGTATTTCCTTGAGTGTCGGATTGGACGAAAAGGACTGCGGATCGTAAAGATCGCGCGTGCTTTTCTCAAGGCTATTTTTACCTTTCTAGTATATTTATTTTATAAAATATTTCCATGAGCATTAGGACTACAGTCAGGACTACAGTCAATTGTTAATATTGTTAAGTATAACATCAGGATATAAACCGCAAAATGCTCAAGCGGAAACACCTGACATCATCTCCCTACTGCGTGTGTTTCATCTCAACAGCGGGTGTCAGTGATCCTGCAGACTGTATTTTGACGTTGTGCTTCAATATACACTTGAAAACATGTTCCGTTTTATCACGGAATGTTTACATTTGAACTTGTTGCTGACTCCGCTCGCCCGCGAAGCCGACCCGAAGCTGTGAACCAAAAAGAAAAAAGGAGAATCCCGATATAGTGGGAAACATTTGGTCTTGACTATGCAAAGACTTCCCTTTTGGTGTGACTTTGCAATGGCTTCCCTTTAAGCCAATTAAAAAGCACCAGGGAAGAGGGCACCATGCAATCCTGACCGCCGGCTCAAGTTTTTCATCCGATTGAAAGCCAGCGGTTTGCCAATGAGTGGGGAACGCACGATGCTAGTCTTACATATAAAGGCATACGGTACGACATGTCAATATTGAGATGGCTTCGCACTAACTTCCAGTAATTAATTGGATCAACAACACATAGTTACGGCTAAGTTAAGATACGTGTTGTCGTATTGTTTCGTACTCATACGGAAACCTATACTACTCGTGAGGTGGGGACGATTGATGCAGTTATCTCAGAAGGTTAACTCGAGTTACGCACTTAGTTACAAAAAAAAGAATTGATTTGTCCGTGTGATATAATCATTATACTCTAGACTGAATTAATGTTACTCCGGTACTGATTAGTCGTCTATTCCTGAGTCAAATCGGCACATATTGGTTATATTTTATTTCATTTTATTTATCTTGTTAATCAGACGTGGGTGACCATTGAATCAAACTTTTAACAGCTATGCCTTGGGTATCAGGCAAAATAAAACTGATTAGGAGAGCAATAAGGACCCTTCCCATTCCCCCTAGCTCCTGAGCCATCCTCAAATCCTTCCATGGTTCTCTACAGTTGACCTGATGCTCTGGTGTGGTGCGATGTGAAGTCCAAGTCATAGCTACAAATTTGAACATAATGAACTAAACGTACTAAAGTACGTTATTGTCATTGATGTTTAAGTTGACATTGACATTGTGAAATAAACGTTTCTCAACTAAAACTTCACTGATTTTTATGGCTCAATTTTATTCTATATATACACTGATTAAAAGATATAGCATCTTATTAGTTCGCTATATATTTTACCCTCTCTTATTATCTCTAATAATTATTAGTATTTTTGAATTTATTATTTACTATATCTATAGAATTGTAATTATCATAACAGATTGTATATCTATTGGAATAAATGCCGAATAGTACTTCATGTATAGTACAAACACGGTTATCACTTCTTGATAGAAATAAAATAATGTACATAAACGACGTCTCAACCTTAATTAAGTCATTAATCAGGGTTCGCAGCCAATTTGAAAATAAAAATTCCCTTACGTTTCCCTGACTAAGTTTTCCCCTAACTTTTCCCTGACCCCTGGGAACCCTGTTAATAAAAAATGTTTGATGCTATTGAGGTTTAATGCAATTTTTAACATTTCATTCCGGAGAGTCTCGGCTACTACAACCAAGATGGCCAGAGGTTCAATGTCTTTGATGATAAGATTGACAAAACTCGAACTGACTTAGACCCTCGGGAAGCCAAAACTAGACTTTATAAGGAGAAATGTCAAAATTGGAGTTTCACGGGTAACCGCAAATGTTCAGCTAGGGATTCCTATGGTTGCGGGTGGAAGACGCAAAGTCGATAATTGACATTTATGATAACAGTTTCATGAAAACCAAGGAAATCGGTTAGCGGTGGAGAAAGTCTTAAAGGTCGCGCATCGATTGCCGCAAAGCAACTTACAGTGCTAGCGGGCAAACAAGTAAAAATGATGAATTTCGTTCTTTTTGATGTTCAGTAAGAATGAAATGTCCACGACGCCCAGCGTGATCTTACTGTCGCCATCTTGCCGCGGTATGATTGCTAAGTACCGAAAATTGGTCTGGCCATACATTCATCGACCATATACTTTGTCTTCACATGACACTCAAACGTGATTATATAGAGAGGAAAAGAACGAGAGGCCATGTTACCATGGTGACAAAAGTGGTTACGTGATCTAATAGACGAGATCTAGGAGATCAATGATTTTTAGGATCTTGATGATAGAGGACGAATTTGTCGACAACCAGGGCGCGGGCCATTCGTCACGTGACTAAGGGGTTTATAATCTCCGGGAAAACCAACACCAAATTGTTTTCTGTACAAAATATATACCGAATCTTGGCTGCATGATGTTCAGGAGAGGATACTACTATGATAATTAAAGAATAGAATCGATCCACGCTATGAATATAAAAACTACTTCCAGTGACATTGAAACTAACGGGAAGTTGTTACAAGGCATTGTTACGTATCTATGGTAACCCAAAATACTAGAAAAAATCGCGGGAACTAAGATTAAAAAACCATCTCCTGATGGGAAATAAATGATATAGACTTGATAATCTATTATTGATATTGACCTGGTAATAGAAAATTACTGTCTCAGCTGTTTACTTTGCCAATAACCTGAATGATTATGGTAATAACTACCGAATGAACTGTCAAACTATTATATTAAAATTAAACGCGCGTACCTATATACTGTGATATAAGCACGCTAGGAGCTGTAGAAAAAGAAAGAGGCTCAGACGAGAGTGTTTCTTTGAATTTTGTCCTCTTATATGAACATGGTTTAGCGAGCGTTTCGACCAATCAGGGCGCTAGTAGCATCTCAATTTATACGGATATTATATACCGTGACCCGAGTAGGTAATGATAGACAGATTAATCAAAGTAAAAATTTTTGCTTCCGACAGACAGCAGACATGGCACATCTTCATCGTTTTCCTACGTCACATATCACCTTTTATATGCAACTTTCGCACCAAAGACAAAACTTTTTTCAAAAAGTCGATTCCGAACGACGCGCTGATATGTAGTAAACAAATGCATATGAACGACTTGCTCGTTTTAGGATATACTGGTACTCGAACAAAAGTCAAAGAATTCTCTTATAGTGGTCTCCCCGATTAGCAAGGCAAGTGTGCAAAGCTAGAAGCTTGAGACTCTATTAATAAAGTTCATTATTATTATTAAAGTTTATTATTATTGTTTATTCATCTATCTACCACTTGAAGATCTTCTTGACTCTTTCAGAAATTCTGAAGAATATTTTGCTTGTCCACTGACTGTTTCATGTTTCCAGTAAACACGATACATACTTAATAAACTACCTAAAACTGTTCAACCTATCTCACGCTCTGAAATAGTAGGAAAAAGGAGAGCACTAAAGACTGAAAGTTATTTCTATTTTTAGTCACAGTCATGTGCAACTTTTTATTAAAATCTATAATTTTAAGTGAAGAGAGGACAATGGCCTCAGGGAAACGGGCCACTTGAGTTGGTCTGCAAGAATAATGATTCTCATCTAAGATGGACCCTTTTAATCTTAACTATATAGGCTTATAGATTACGCAATCATCACTATATAATTGATTAAGGAGAAATCCTTCGATATTCCCTAGCACTTCCGGGTATACACATATTGTAAAATGACTAACTTTCTAGATACCAATCAACCCGGATCAGTTCAAATGAAACTGTTGTAGCTAGTAAAAAGGCCTTGTTTTCCGTTTACGGATAGCCGACTGAAGCCGGGAACGACCATAAACATTCTATTCTGACAGATGTACACTCAACGCGTATTGGTTGTTTGTCTGTGTTGAATAGTATTTTTTGCAGCAAGGATACTTGATATTGGGCTCTGTTTTTCTCAGTAAGATAATGAGTCGTACGCTAAGACAGACATCTAGATAACTCCACGTGGTTTGTGAAGACCTTGTGAGGTCTGTGTTTTCACAAAATCAGATTATGAACAAAAAAGAAAAATACGCGTAAAACCAACTCGTGTGAATACAATTACAATGCAACGCGCACACGCTAGTCAGTCAGTGACCTTTCCTTTGAATAACATCGCAGACTTTTAAACAGGGGTAGGACTGCTAAAACAAACGTTCCCGCGCCTTTTTGTTTAGTGCCGGCTTACATCCACGTTTGCATGCGTCGCACTGATATTATCGTTTGAAAAAGCATTTACGGAGAATTCTCCCCTCATTGTCTCTTCTAACCCATGCGAAGTTTCAAGGTTTGGCGGTACTTTTGTATTACCCAATTTTTAATTCTTTTATCATCAGCTTTATTATTTTTTTCAGGAAGTTGAATTTGAAGAAGTCTAGCTCTTAACTCCTTAATTGTGACATTTCTATGGTTAAACCCTTCAAATTTTATCGAAATCCTGAAACAGTTTGTGGGCTTAGTGATCAACGGTACGGCTAATTCGCAGATCGAATTGGAAATGAAATGTTAGGTTACGGATTGAGAACAACCTTCGAACCAAGGGATTGAGAGATCGAAACAAAAAAACTCTTTTCAAATCTTAAACCCAAGAGGTCAGAGGCGTGTGCACTACCGCTACGCTAACCTTGATTCCCTAAAGGCTTTTTAATCCGAACGATAAAGGCCGGGGAGTTGAGGATCGCGAGGAACTCTTTACGCTGTAAAAAAGGTGTACCAAGATGTACATACATAATCTCACTAAGCTGTTTAACGGCGCAATGGGATGATGAAAATGAAATCCGCCATCGCAGTTTTTTCCATTGCGCTTAACGTCATCGCGGCCATGTTGGACCCATGTAATCAACACATTTCTTATTAGCACTACACTGCGAACCGCACCAAGATGGCCACCATTTGTTTCTTTGGAATCTGTTGGAAATGCATGCTCGCAGTCCATCAATTCACAATTTTAAAAGCGAGGGATACAAGTGGAAATAATGTATGCGCATGTTCAGAAAACTCCAAACACTTGAAGAACCGGCGCTCTTCAAGCCTTCTGCCTATGCATTGTTTAGAAGTACGAAAAAATTGGTGTACAAATTAGTTGTCAGATGAAAATTTAACAGTACAACCTCTTTCTCTTTTACTCCGACGAAGGACTAGCATCCGAAACATCACTTCTGTCATCTTTTCACGGTGTATAATTTACCTTTTTAGCATTACTGTTTCATTAGAAACACCGACGCAGCTCACACTAGTTTTTAGCTAGTTATATCTTCTCAGTACAAGAATACATGTTTATGTAATATTCCAGATATTCGTTATTTTTCTACGTTCTCCCGTACCAAGAGCCCGCGTCATCTGACACAAACAAGAGCGGTCACCAAAGGAAATGTGGTCCTGCTTTGGGAATGCGAATGTCTCGTTTTGCATTGAACAAAAATGCACACTACATGTCCTAGAGTCACGGTATCTGGTACCTTTCTGCTCAGCGGTATAGTCGGAGATCCCGAGGGATTCTCGTATATAATAATCAATCCCTCAAGACAGCTGTACAGGCATTCTTAATAGTTTATAAGTCTTGGAGTTCAATTCCGTTCGTGCACAGCGGGCAGCTCAGGCAAGCAGCTGGTCCAAGACCAAGATAGTGTAATTTAGAGTGTCCATGTTGATGTTATTTCGTTTTCTAACGCGGCTGTCACATGAAAGGTCTTCTTTTGTTTATTTGAAGGACTTGAAATAGCTTTATCTAAGCCGATGTTAATAATCTTGAACGCGCAAAGAGAAAGCGCGTCAAAACAAAGCCAAGATGAAAAGAAAATTAATATTTAAAAAATTATTATTATTACCAAGTTGAATATTCACGTTCGCTCCAAAAAAGTAAGATATTCATATGCAGAAAAACATTTTTTTACTTCCAACTGTAAAAACGTTGATTAGTAGCTCCCGCAGGTTTGTTCGCTTCGATTATTTGTGTGCTGTTCTCAAACACAAGAAGATAAAATCTCTGCGCGCCCACTCAGTAAACTTCCCTTCATCCACGATAAGCAGAATATATCCTACACCGTTACTCAACGGTTCATATAACAAAAACTTCGGCTTTCTTGTCGAAAAGAGTTTCGATGTTTAGAAAAATTACGATAATTGTATCGAATTCAAGCGGAACTTCGTTTGACCTTGGTAGACATGAATGAATTGACGGCTCGCAGTGGTTCTTAATTAAATTTTTTTGATGGTTTTGTGAGACAGGTACAGAGTAGGCTTTCCAATAACTGACTTTGCTGTCAAAATATGCTTCATAGCCGTTATGTATGAAGAATACGGCCCTTTTAATGAGACAGAACAATATGAAAAAGCTTAGGTATGAAGAGATGGGATAGCATAGGAAAGGATGGTATGCGAGAGAATAGGAAAGGAATAGATAAGACGGGATGGGATATGATTAGATAGAATAGAATGGAAAAGAACGGAATAGAATGGAATAGAATGGAATAGAATAGAATGGAATAGAATGGAATGGAATAGAATGGAATGGAATAGAATGGAATGGAATGGAATAAAATGGAATAAAATGGAATAGAATGGAATAGAATGGAATAGAATGGAATAGAATATCATTCAAGTATAATAAAGATTCCTGTTTATGTTCACCCAGCTTAAATAAGCAGCCTCTTTAACAGCGACCACTTACAAAAGCGGTTCAGAACATCTATCATTGATCGATTCAAGTCGGTATAAACGTTCCAAAGACACAAGCTTAGTATCTCAGCAATGTTTTATTGCTGTTTTATGTTATCGTATTAGTCCAATTACCACAAATTTGCAGACAAAAACCAGAGAACAATGATTGACAACTTGCCTCTAGGCAAGAACTAATTCTTTGCCAATAACGTATAACAACGCAAGTCATTTTAACAGAATGCCATGAGAACGTTTCTACTAACTAAAACAAATAATATTCCAATAACGAGAAAGTTCTTTGCAACAAATGTAAGACAACCTGATGAAAAAGATTCAATTTTGTTTATTGAATAAAATGTTTTTGCTTACTTTTAATATTAATTGTTTAAGGATCCAATTCTTAGACAGAATCTTATTCTCCATGACAACTGGCTAATTTGGATTTATCAACACTTATGAACTGTCATCTCTGCGATCATTTGTCACGAAAACGCCAGCAATAGCTACCTTGACGAGCCAAATAAAGTTCGAACTCAGCACGCCCAAACATCTGGTTACAAAACAAGTCTGGAACAATTACTTTTTGTGACAATTTTATGCGAAAAGTTTACAGAATTTTAACCCGCAAAAGAACTTGTGTAGTGTAGATATAATCTCAGGGTGTGAGTAGAGGCAGTGGCATTTTTAAAGTATTAGTTTCAATATCAATTATTTACTGTGTTCGTTTGGAAAGTATCTAGGATTCAACGACACGCGCTAACGTCACGACCCATAAATATTTTAGAGAAGGAAATGAAGGAGTCTTTGGGATGAAACGTTACTTAGTGTCGTTACTCAAAGATGTATTGTTATCGCGTAACAAATATGCCACCCGTAAGATATGAATATAAATTGTAGATTCTGCCGTAGGATGAATGGTTGGATGGATGGATTGATAGATGAATGAATAGATGGACCGACGATATTCATGACTGGTTGCTTGAGAACGCGTCATGTTCCCCAGAGCAAAACAATGGCAATGTCTCTAAAGGAAAGCGGACGATATTAAATGAAAAACCTAACAAAGTTCCGTTTTACATCAAATATATTTTATCGACGGATTAAGAAGTATAAATAGACCGACGGGCACAAAACTAAAAAAACAAATTCAGTAAAATTGAGAAGCTAGTTTTTTAAAGAGGAAAATAAGCAATTTTATGAATTGTTATCGAAAACATTTCATAGCAATGTAGGGTGTAGGATGTCTCTTGATAATATTCATTAAAAAGCTGCTGTTCTGGTATCGTGGCCCGTGATGTCGTGGCCCGTCAAGTTCCTTAAATTTGGATGCGCAAACAACTTTTCACATATTTTTTTATAGATATTTTTACTAAAACAGGTTGTACTACCGAATCTTTTTTAACAAAATTATAAATCTATCAAATATAATTGTAAAACGCTGCTAGCAGGATATTCGACATTAATCGTTTCACACAGACAGGCGGCAGAGGGCGTTAATGGCCTAAACAAATGCGGTTTTAGGGGCTTGATTAAGGCGGGTCCTTTAGCAAAATGCCAGCTAATATACTGGGAAATATCTAGAAACGGCTTAGTTTGATATAAAGCGTGAAATCTTCAGAAACAATGCCGTGTTTATTTTGTTTTTTTGTGTTTTTTTTTTTTTTTTGTAGGGCCTTTTTTTGTGTGTGCATGAATTATTATTTAATCCCATGGTAACATGGCAACGAGATCAGTATAAGAAAACGTAAGGCAATAATTAAATATTTCGTTTACTGTTCAGTGTTTCTAGGCTTGTCTTTTACGCTTTCTTACAAAATCTTTTCTATACTTTTTTGGTTTTCTTTTACTTAAGAGATTATCAAACAACTTCTAAATTCCAATTCGAATCCAGTGGAGTAAGAGTTACTCTAAGAAACCATTGTGGTTAGCAGTTTTAATTTCCATTTTCTTAAAATTCGTCTGTTTACAAAACCTCAAAGGGAGTAGTGTCCAGATTTCATTTTCAAGAACCAGACATTAATTTTAATGTTTCTAGCTTAGAGTCATTCTATTTCCCATTCCCTGTGTACGTGGGTTTTATATTCTGGTATTATGCATCAATTTCCTTTTTTTTTTTCAGTTTTAAAAAACAAAGGAAATCAGTTCCTATTAACATTTTAGCTTTTTGCAACCCTTTCGAGTAATGAGCCCTTAGGCGTAATATTTTCCTATTTCAATCTATTTCATTCCCTTAAGTGATATCTCTTTCCTTTTTAGTGTTTTGCATACCCACTCACTTTATATGCATGAGTGTGTATAATAATGAGGATTATATATGCCTCAAGCACATAAAAATATTACACTATTAAAATATTGTCAAATCATAAATATTTAATAAGGGTTCAAACCATTCAGAAATCAGGTAGCACAAGTATCATGTAAAAACCCTAGAGCAGTTTTCTTATGACTGTGAAAAGCTCAGTGCCGTAAGCGTGACGTGTCGTGACCGTGATACTTTCTAGAATTTTAATTGGCTGATTTTTTTCACGTGACCGTGTCCGCGTCGTGTTTATGCTGTGTTCCGGGTATTTGATTGGATGGAAAGTAAATTCTCGTGCAATGTGATTTGTCTGGCGTATCTCTTGCTGTGTCATGACCGTGTTCGTGCCGTAAACTTTTCACAGTCATACGAAAACTGCACTGTGCAAACCATTTTACAATGAAAATGCTCATTGGATACAATAAAACCACTAGTTCACAACCACTAGTTCTGATACAGCACTAATGGTTGTATCCAATACAATATGTACTGAAAATATCCCAAAAGATTTATGAATTATTAGTGGATTTCACAAGTCGTTGAAAAACATTCCTGTCCATATTTTAAACAACACTTACAAATGTTACTGTCTATTTAATAGCATTTTATTATATTATATATTAAAAACGTGCATCCCTAAGTGCCATACTTCATAGATTAGGCTATATGCATGTTTGTGCCTTATTCTTTTTTAAATTAAAGAATTTATCGTGTCTTGAAAATGCTGTACTGCCAAGAACTGACGAATGTTGTCCCATCTGAAATTTGGTTGACTACAATCAAAACAAAATTAATCAGTTGGGAGCTATACTACCACTTCTAGATTTTCTTAGTCTGAATGGCTGAATTTGTATTCGACTTGGACCTGCAGTGCCGTGACGGTGCTGTGTCAGAGCATTTTGATTGGCTGAGTAGCGTACTTACACCTGTACGTGCTTTGATTGGACTAAGGGGTTGTCCTAAAATCCGTGCAAAGACTTGACAGTCATGCAAAATCCGGTCTCCAAAAGAGTATGCTAAACATAACACAAGTTGACTTCAACAATACCTTAGGTCAACCTGCCTAATGTAGCAGCCATGAAGCAGTAGCATTCTGACCAATACCGTGACAGTTTAAGTTTATTCACACTTTGCATAATCTAAATGGCAAGTAATTAATTTCAAGGGCTAAAAGCATACCGTCACCGTGCCACAATTAATCTACTCTATATTAAGACATTTTCTCTCACCTTTTTTAGTTCGCTGTGTCTAGTAGTACTTGACAGGTCATATAAAGAACTCTGATGCGAACTCAGAGGAAGCAGGGTAAACCGTGGAGGGTTGGGTGCTAGAGGCATGATATTGTGTTGATCTTGCGAGCCAGACGGTCGTGACGTCACTCCAAAGGAATGATTGGAATGTTTGTCTAGACTCACTAATACACCAAATAGAACCTGTGAAAGGAAGTGATCAGCCAATCAGAGAAAAGGGTAACACATTCTTCCCAAATTCGATATTCTATTTTTTTGCATACGAGTACCATGATGCAATGCGCACATAGGAATAGCCATCTATGGCGTCACTATTCTTTTGAGATTACATGAAACTCACCCCACATCTTTGAAGCTGTCTGTTTAAATTCGCTGCCAGATAAGGAGAAAATACATCTAGATCAAAAGGATCCACAACTCCTTCTAGTGAATCAATAACAGCTTCACGACGAACAGAGAAGCTTTCAGTCGATTCCTACCAAGAAAACAAAGCAAACACTTCAATGCATACGTCATCAAGGTAACCAAGGTAACCGACGTCACGTGACTCACCTGGATAGGCTCATCGGATCTTCCCGCGAAAATTGCAGAGATAAATTTAAAGTCGAACAGGCACTGAAGAGATCGGTTTTGAGGCAAACTGGTTTCACTCTCTTCCACGAGCTTTTCGTAAAGGTGCAAAATGTTATCGGATAATGTGTCGACTAGCTCTTGTAATATTTTTCTGAATGAAAAGATTCGGAAAACAAACGATAAAATTCGTAGACACGTCATTACTTGTAAAATGCGCATGCTTCCATTTTTTAAGTGCTTTTGTGTTAGGGAGAGGTGGGTGGGTTAGTCGTTACCTGTCAAGTGCGTGTGCTCCGATTCGATTAAGTTCCTGACAAAGACTGAACAGTAAAGACGTGACGAAAGACGATACCTGAAATACACGGACAGATGTTCGTGAGGTTATCAAGCACACGAACACAAAGCGCTTTCCATGTTTCTGAGCACGTTTTCTTATGTTTTGGCTTTCGTCCACAAATGCAACATTCTGAGTCAGTTAATCATTCAATCGATGGAACGGATGCTAAAAAAAACACAACTTCAAGTGGGGGAGCTCTAAGATACCTGCATAGGGACACGAATAGTTGATTGTACTTTCTCGCCGGTTTCTGATTCCTCTTGGATTTTTAGTTCTTCCCAGCTCTAGATGAAAAAATAAATACAAAAGGACATTTATGAAATTTTTAAAACCTGTTTCGTGGAAAGAAGCAAGCAGCATCTCCTGGAATAGGAAGACACGAGGGATTGGACACTTAGATTCGGTCGTACCGTCATTGAAAACAGCGCAGCCTCTGTGCCACCTTTAAGCAAGGAGTCTTCATATGATTTTACGAAAATATCGCACACCCAGTCTTTCCATAGCCTGGAGAAACAATAAAATGACTTCTATTAGGTATTAATGTAAGGTGCCCCATAAGCGGTTATGGCACGACTTATTCATGTAACAATAAATTAGTGTTCTTCCCAGATCTTTGCAGGATATTTTCTGTGCCACAGTCAAACAATTGAGAACTCCAGGCTGTGGTGTTCCACATATTCTAATATTGGGGCCTTTTTATATAAGACCATCCTGGTATATAAACATACCTGAACGCGGAGTAATATCTGTTTTTAATTAGTGCTGCCAACTCCTTTAACTTGGTATCGTTTGTCTGTTCAGTCTATCGCACAGAGCAATAATAAATCAGATAACATAGCAGTCGAATAATTCACTAGTTCTCAATAACACGTGCAGAATCCTACAGCTCTTGCGTGTTCAAATATAGGGTTTGGTGGACGTCAATCATGGCCTTTCCATGACATTCCATAGATAGCAACGTGCCCTTGGATAAACTCTGTTAGTATAAGAAAGCTGTAGGAACTGTGCAGCGGCTGCCTGTGAGGAACATGCGCATTAAAGTAGCATAATCTTAAGATACCTTTCTTTTTGAGAGACTGGATTGTCTTGATAATCTAAGTAAAAAATCCAAACACGAAATGTTATATCACGGCAGATCAAAGAACGTAAATCTTAGAGCAATTTTTTGTATGACTGTGAAAAGCTCGCGGCACGAACAGGGTCATGACGTGGCAAGTCATACGCAAGACCAATCACATTGCTCGAAAAGTTACTTTTCCATCCAATCACATACCCGGAACACGGTATGATCACGGCGTGGACAAGGTCACGGTACCGCCATACCAATCAAATTGTGCGAGGATAAAAACCGGCCAATTAAAATTCTGAAAAACATCACGGTCACAGCACAGCACGCTTACGGCTTTGAGCTTTTCATAGTCATACCAAAACTGCTCTACGTTTTTGCCAGCGTACTACTAACCAACAATGCTACGCTTCATCCTAGCATAAATACATTATCTCGAGACTTCGAATCCTAATACCAGTGGGATAATGGGACGATCGATAGGATTTACCTGGGTGTTGACTGACGTGCATTGGGTTTTTCTTCCGGTTCAGGTCCTCGCATGACTATCTTTAGTTGAGGGCACTGTTCGACCATACAATGACAAAGACGACCAACAAAAAGCACCCTGAAATGAAATAACAAATTTCCTCTGTAAAAGATCTGGCAAAAATGAGATTGGGTTGAGTGAGGTGTGGATACGGCGGCTACCTTGCCAGGGGCGATACAAAAGTGAAGGAAAATATAGAATTTCCACAATGTCCACAACATTCAAAGGTGGAAATAAGCTTACCTGTCAATGTTTGTTGTATCGTAGATAGAAGGACAAGATTCCAGCTTCTTTTTGTGATCAGTCAGGGACTTGTCTACATTATTTAGCAGTCTGAAACAGAACAAGATAAAAACATGATGGTGATACCTGATGATAGATGGTGATGATACATGAAGGTGGTGGTGATGGTGGCGGTGGTGTGGTCGTGGGTGATGATGAAAATGCGATGGTGATGGGGATGATGACTGATAATGGTGGTGGTGGTGTTGGTGATGGTGATGGTGGTGGTGATGGTGGTGGTGATGATGACTGATGATGGTGGTGATGATGATGACTGATGATGGTGGTGATGGTGATGATGACTGATAGTGATGGTGGTGATGATGACGATGATGTGGTGGTGGTGATGAATGCTGATGGTGATGATGACTGATGATGGTGATGATGATGACTGATGGTGGTGGTGGTGATGAATGCCGATGGTGATGATGACTGATGAAGGTGATGATGATGACTGATGATGGTGGTGGTGATGGTGATGATGATGACAATGTGGTGGTGATGATGAATGTCGATGGTGCCGGTGGTGTCGTCATGGATGGTGGTGATGATAATGACGATAATGTAATAGTGATGATGATGATAAAAATGTAATGATGATGGTGGTTATGATGATGATAATTTGATGGTGGGATGATGTTATGGTGGTGGTGGTTATGGAGATGATGATGATGATGATGATGATGATAGTGGTGTGGCCATGGGTGGTGATGATGGTGAAGATAGAAAAGTTAATGAGAAAAGTACCCACCTACTAAAGGCATCAAAACAAGTATCCTGTAAAAAGGTTTGTATTTCCTTAGCATCCGAGAATCGATCAAACGGTCCCTTCTCATCAGTCTTGTCTGTCTGTCCGACTATAATCCCCAATTCCTCAGCTCGTCCACTGATGGATACGCGAAACTTCTCAGACGACTGGGTGTTTTTGATCTTAGATATGAAATGTTGGGCATCATATGATGTGGCTTGGAGCTTCTCATTTATACAGACACAAAGTCTAACAAATAAATGAACAAAAAGAACTGATGGTTTGCCCGAGAATCAAAGACTTGACAGCGAGCAGCAGCAACAACATCTTGGAAAAAATATCTAATCTTTTTAAGATCCCATTTTCTTTACACACAACAAAGAACATAAATAAATCTGTACACTGGAATGACTACGATCGGCGAAAAAATATCTTGAGACCCGGATAACCAAGGAAACCCTATTTCAATAGAAAGGAGCTTTTCTACTCTAGCCCCCCTCCCCCTAGCAATTGATAATTGGGAGGGAGGTTATAGTTTCTAGTAATAAATTTTAGAGCAGAGTTTTACAAATATTTCCATGAAATTAGATATTAAGCAAAGGGGTCTCTAGATTGTAGCCTTCGTACAACTAGCACATTTACTTTTGCATTGACAATGGCTGCCAAAAATTCACCCCATAGCCTTTTAAAACAGTTATTACTGAAGGATTTCTGTGTCAAAAAATTTATTATTATTATTTATTGCTCAGTACTACATTTGCGCTTTACTCAACAATCAGATCAAGATAAAATTTATCAAGATAACTGCTAAAACTGACCTTTGAACTGCTGGCGTACACCCACGAGCTTTCAACGACAGCCCATCACCATCCAAAGACTGCTTCTTAGTATCCCCTGATTGGTTGCCCCATAACAACGCAAGAGGTACGTCATTGACGCTTTCATGCCAAACATATCGAGATATGTCTCGTTCCCATAATGCATTGGTGTCTTGAGCAATGTCGACTGACAGGTCATCTTGTGATTGGATGATCATGTTTTGACAGGACACAACAGTAGCATCTAATAGCCCACTCAATATGGCCTAAAGAATTTCAAGGAAATGATTGATAAAAATTTATACCAGGAAATATTTGTTGATGTGTATGAAAAGGCAAAAAGACACGGCCGCCATGTTGGTAGATACCAAAAAAGAAACAAATGTCAAATAATGTTGTAAATCAACAAACATGGTAGCTATGAATATAAGGTCACATGCACCCTAAGAATATTGAAATGGTGTGCGTCCATTTTACATCAGAATAAAAGGATGAACAACATGGCTGCCATGTTGGTCGACACAACAAAAGAAACCAAATATGTTGTTCAAGCCAACCAATGCAGCATCACACATAAATTTAACCTGCATTGCTCGTGTTCTTTGTTGGTCCTGGTTAAGATGGGACAGAACAATTTACAAATGCCTGCAATGCTGGGTAATGCAACACAAGAATATCATAATGCACCATGGAGTTTAGCCTACGCTGCATCCGGAATTTTCTGTCGTAAAGTCTTTACGAGTAAACGTTCGGAGGCACGCAGGCTACATGGAGTTAAGAAACATGGCCATCATACACCCACTTCTCTGGTCTAAGAATGTGAGTGTGAAGAGGAGAGTAAACAAGGGAGGGAGGGGAGGGTAGGGAGCACCTGTACACATGCTACAGAACTAGAAATGGGCTACAAAAAAGCAAGAGATAAAACCAACCTTTGCACGGTTAACAAATAGCGTTCTCATAAACTTGTCCCACAGCGATAACTCATGGTTAATAACTTTGGCACACAATTGATTCCATTCTAACTCTACTACTTCATTATCCTGAGTAAACTGAGCATTTGAATCACACTGCAAAATAAAAGGGGGGAAATCCAGGTTAAATACAAAATGAAGGGATCCTCGTAAGGTCAACTCTCTTTTTAATAGTGGGATACGAATTCAGTATATGTATATGTAAGCAGACACTCATGCCTCACTCAAAGGTGGTCCCTTAGGGGAGAGTCAAATGTATTACGTGCAGAATCATTACCTCATTGAGGAGCTCCCAAATGGCATCTCTCATGGATGCAAGTCCCTTCAAGGTGCCTACATAGGTCAGAAGCTTACCAACACCACTTGAGATGTCTTTCAAACACCTATGGGATGATTATTTATATAATAATATTACCTAATTAATGTAATTATGTTGATGATGATAGCTGATACATTTTTACTATGATGGTGATGATTTTGATTCCATGGCAAAAGAACAAAATTAACAGACCCTTAGGCAAGTTTTTAATGATCATGTATGATGATGATGCATATCAATCATGAGGATGAGGATGATGATGGTGATGAGGATGGTGCTGAGTATGATGATGATGATGATGTATATCAATCAAGAGGATGATGATGGTGATGAGGATGGTGCTGAGTAAGATGATGATGATGGGTAAGTGGTTGATGATTGATGGTGATGATGTAATGGCAGAGAAAATATATTTTCCTGACACTGGGAAGTTTGTGGTGAGATCAATGATGACAGATGGTTTTGTCTACAATTATGATGATCATGAGATGACCATCATCATGATGATTGTAGGAATACTTTTCATAGCTTTATTGTACTACAACATACATTCCAATCCATTCCTCACAGTTTCCTTGTATATTGGGCCATGGAATAGTAGCTGGAAATGCTCTCATGTGTGGCCTGTATTCTAAACAGAAAATCAAAAATGCAGCATTACCATTAGAACCATGAAGGGTTAAGGGTTAATCTGGTTATAACTACTGCAGAGTGAAATGAAGCCATGATTACTTACCTAGAACAGTCTTTGGAAGGTATCGTGCACTTGTTACCAAGTCAAAGTCTGGACCAAATAAAGCCTCTAGAGCTAAAACAACCCAATTTACAGATGTTTAACTACATGTACCTATGGAGTTATTCCGATTACTAGATAATTAATATTTACTAGCTGGTTTCGATATTCAATCTCCAAATTCTCTTTTAACATATTATTGTCAAAATTTCTTATTTATCAGGACCTTCTCGAAAATCACATCTGTGAAGAAGCTTCCTGTTAAAATATGAATGTAAATAAATAAATATTAGCTTTTCTGTACCTTCTTCATCAATGTTTGGATCTGATTTTTCCCGTTTCGTAACACGATTCAGAGTTTGAAACAACATTGCTGGATTGTCTGAAATGTTTAAAGTAAAAAATCTGTTGTTTTTTCTTCTATGAACTAATTCATGAATACTCTATATTACAGTTCCGTTCAGTGACCAGGAATAACAGCTCCAAGCTGAGGTTGGAGTTCCAGCGCATGATAAAAAGTATGGTTTTGCTGTGCACTGCAACTGTAGGCTCCATTTGGAACTATTATTCATGGTCACTGAACGGAACTGTAAAAAGAAGTATTGCAATCAAAGATCCCAAAACCACCCAAATTCATTTTAATTGGCTCAAAAAGTCCATTCATTATTTTTGAGGAGGAAGGAAAACTGGAGAACCCGGAGAAAAACCTTTGAAACAAAGGAGAGAACACATACAACATCGAAATTGGTAGGACTCAAACACAGGATGCATTGTTGAGGCAGTACATTAGCAGAACACTCCACCTGTGCTTTCTCCACCCGGTTAGCTCAGTTGGTAAGAGCATTGGACTGTTGTGCGGGAGGTTGTGGTTCGAGCCTCCGCCAGACCTACACTCAGGGTCTTAAAATAACGTGAGGAGAAGGTGCTGCCTTTGTAATTACACCTGCCAATGGTTAGACCTTCAAGTCTTCTCGGACAAAGACTTTAAACCGTAGGCCCTGTCTCCCAACCTTTCCTAACCTACAGTAAAATGGAGGACATAAAAGAACCACTGAGGATGTAAAAAGAAACTCTGGCAGTGTCCACATCCTCTGTGCCTCCACTTCATACTAACCATCTCTCATGCATATAAAAAAGCAATCTGTCATTCACAATTCCATATAAAGCGCATTTGATTATATCCACGTGCATAGTAAAGTGCGCTATTTTAATCATAATCATGGTTATCATTATTATTACCCGTGCTTCTCCCATGGTCTCAAAAGATGATTCTGGGTTTGATATAAAATTCAAAGCTTTTATGATAATTAAAAATACCTTTAATATCATGGATTTCCTCTGTATCTTCACATATAAAAATACTGTGTATCTGATACAAGCTTGACCTCATTACTCTTATTAGTTCACAAACTTGAGACTTGATGCTTGTAGCTACAGTATGAAGAAAGCAACAGAATTATAAAAAGAGTAAAGGGTAGCATAGCAGTAAGGCACTAGCTGACCTACTGTGAGTAGATTTATAGAAATGCATAGTAACATGACATTAACAATATATTTGTCAAAGGCTTTGTAAAGACTCTCATCGGGTTTGCATGACAGGAGACCAACAGCCATTTCCTTTTACATTTGAAATAAATAATTGAACTTAGATTAGAAACCATTCGGAAGGCTTTCATTATAGTAAAACAACAGGGACAAAGTAGTAATGTAGTCAATGGTGGTTAACAGTAATGCAATTTCGTCACCTAATGTGAGTAGAGTTCTTTACAGTAGATTTCTCCCTTGATTCAAGGATTATTTCTGGTCACTCCATATACATCATAAATTTCAATTCAAACTGTGAGTTAGCCATGCCCTGACTTTGATCAGTCCAGAGGTTGTTTCAGGGTATCAATAAAATGTAATATTTACAATGTTGACTTGGGTGAAATATTTCCTGAAGGGATGATTTTCTTGCCAGAAGAAATTCAGAAAACACTTGTCTGGGTGAACTTTCCTCAAGCAGTAGAATTGAACACAGAGCTTCGGCAGTCATCTGTTGAAAAAGGAGAAAATACTATATTAAATAATATAATAATAATAATAACTGTTTTAACGTCTCGAATACTTCTAGCCCGGCACAAGCGCCCTTCTAATTGGGGAGACAAATGGGAATTTGTTCCATAAAGAAATGTTCACAAAGAAACTGTCACTCCCATGGATTTTGAAAAGCATAGCAATCCATTAAAAAAAGGTTTTAATAGTTTTTTTAAATATGCCTTACAATTAATTTACCTCGTCTGTTTGTGTAGCATCTTTGAGAAGAGCTCGACTTCCCTAAAATATAAAAAAATATTATAAAATACTCATGACATATATTATTGTTACTTGACCCATAACAGTATTAGATGATGATAATGATACAATAAATATTTTATTTAGCATAACACAAAAATGCTAACCTGAATAATGGAGTCTTTGAAGTGACTTATTAGATGATGATAATGATACAATAAATATTTTATTTAGCATAACACAAATATGCTAACCTGAATAATGGAGTCTTTGAAGTGACTTATAGCTGCCCATTGTCTTTGAAGTATTGGAAATGATGACTAAAGAGAAAAACAGAAAGAAAAATGAAATGAATTAGCAGTAAACTACTGTCAATCAATTACTAAACCAGGAAATAAATGAACCAAATTATGGCGTAGCTCAGATGGTTAGTGTGTGGCCTTCTAAGCTACTAAGAGGTCCACGGTCTAAAATGGGAAAACATTATATCCGAGGTAAGGGGTCTATTTAAAATGCTTTTGTCTCAGCATGTAGCTATAACAAAATAGTAACATGTAACTCACCAAAACTCTTGGGGCAGCACCACTTCCAGAGTTCAGGTGCAGAATGCTTACAATGTGATGCGACAGAAGATACAATTGTGTTGCTTTTAGATACTGTTGTCTCTCCAGTGCACTCCAAATCTGAGAAACAATACACAATATTACAATAATATAAGTGAAAAAAGTAAAGGTCATCATAATTATATCACTATTCTAACTATTTACTACATAAATTTAATGATAAAAAAATAAAACCCCGCCTTTTTCTCTCTCTCCTCTAAAAATTAAATAAGACTAAATTGACATCTGTTTTTAAAAGTGTTTTTAAAGGACTCAGTGCATATTTTAGGAAGTGTGTGGTTGTGCCCTTGATGCAGTAGACCCTCCCGCCATCTCTGTTGGGGTAGGAGATTGTTATGATTGTTGTCATAAAATATATACCTTCTCGGGTGTATCAACAAGAAGTTTCATCTGAGCAGCAAGAGAATAAAAACCATTCTTGGAGTGAGGTGACCTGAACATTAAATTTTCTTATTTATTTATTGAATTATATTATTATATTATATTATAGATTTGCCGGAGTAGTGTGTAAATAACAAGCAGGATGACATAGCATGGCATGGGCAGCATAGTCTTTTACCTCTCACTTCTCACCAGGGCTTAAAATAACTTACTGCCAGACATTGGACAATGTCCCCCCAGAATTGGAACCTGTCTGGTCAAATCCTTCCTTTTACAGTCATTTTTACCACTGAGCAACATTGAGCCAGAAAGGAGGTATGGCTGCTCGTAAAACTAATTTGTCCCGCCATCATGGTTTACTGGCCAATATTTTAAGCCCTGATCACCCCTGTGGTCCAGGTTCAAACCAATGTGAATTGAGTGTCATACCATGTAAATATAGAATGTAGTGGTAATGTGTGTGGAGCCAAGCTCACAGAAGAGCCCCATACATGGAGTAATGCTTGTAAAATATGTTTTTTATTATATAAAGAAACTACATTTTCTTCAAATATACAATTGTTTACCCTGATGTTGGTTTGACAGAAGGGCTTCCTCCCACTCCATAGCATCTATGTGACTGATGTAGCTCTTTACACTGTTTCTGAATGTCTTCCACCGATGTTGTGATCTATCAAAACAAAAACAAAAAAAAAACACAGTACATCCCAGAAGTTTGTCACGGCGTCCAAGCTTATAATTTGGATAGAGTGCATTCATTACACACATCATTACAATTCATTACACACATCAATGTGTAAAAGCACTTGTTAACCATGTTTTGAGACAATGATGCACTACACTTCGGATAAGGATTTTAAACCGTAGGCCCTGTCTCCCAACCCTTTCTAACCTACTGTAGTAAATAGGGGACATAACAGAACCTGTTGAATTATTCGTGAAAGAGTAGGGGATTGTCTCCCGATTCAACAGCCTATCCCAATTTGGAGGCATAACACTAATGTACTAACAAATCTCTCATGATTGTAAGCTGCACAGCTGCTAATAGCGCCCTAATATGCAGCCCGTAAAGTCCTCCACTGGTCGTCAATGTAAAGCGCATTGAGACCATGTGAAATGCGCTATATAAGCACCCCATTATTATTATTATTTTCTTTTGTTATGCAGTCTTTATTTCACAACAAAGACCATAAAAATTGAGTATGAATATAATTCATCTTCCCCTTGTACGTGTGAAATCCGTTCACCTGGATTCAGTTTCACTCACACACTATAACACTATGCACGCAATGTTCATTTTTACATGATTATTTTTGAATGCTTAATTCCAAAAATTAACCTTTTTAGTATAATCTTTCATTTCAGTTATTGTATCTGCTGCATCAATCAGGTCTCTGTACCTCTCCCTGAGGAAAAAAATATGGAAAGACAGTTCATCATGTACAAAGTACTACTCTTCCCAGTAGACTTAGGCAGTTTTAATTTTTTTATCACTTTTGTAGTGTTTGTTATGTTATCCAGAAGTACATTTCAAATCGACCATGTGATGCCAATGTTGTACCACATGGACAAGTTTTTTACACCATGTGTTTAAAATTTAGTCAAGTTTTGATCACATGGTGTAGAAACCATGTCCACGTGGTACAACATTGACATCACATGGACGATTTGAAATGTACTTGCGGCTAATATAACAGATGCTACCAAGGCCATAAAAAATTACAACTGCCTCAGTCTACTGGGAAGAGTAGTAAACTTTTTGTTGTTGTTTTTTATGAAGATCTATATTTTTATTTATATATTTTTTATTACTTATATATATATATATATATGACGTAATTAGATAAAACATTCATATGATGTCAGAGAAATAAAATTATAAGCAAATATAGATAGAAGAATATAAATAAATAAAAGTTAACCTTAGTACTGTAAGTATACATGTAAAGCTTACCCGACCATAAGACGTAATTCCTCTTTCTTCTTCTCTATGTCTCCCCTTTGGAGAACAACAGTTATTAAATCCAATGCTTCTTCTCTTGAACGAAAGCTCGATTAGAAAGGATAAAACTAACCTTGTTTTTTTTTCTAAAGCTCGAATTTCCTCGACAGAATGCTCGACAAAGAGAGTATTAACATCGATCTCAGCATCCCAAGAAACTAAAAATACATGAATAACATTAAACGCCCTGAAAGAAGCATTAAAGACATACAAATAATTCCAGGGTAAAGTGAAGTGCTAAGCAGGAGATCTTAAATCAGTTATTACTTGATTGAGAAGATTTTGAGCTGTCTTGACGTGGCGAAGAAGAAGAGCTTGTTGGACTTCGTGGACTTCGAGGAGACGCCATCTTGGATTGGCAGCGGTAATCCTCACGGGCTCAATACCTTTCAGCGGATCGAAAAGTGCGGGCTCAAGGTTACAACATCAAACCTTTTACAACACCAGTAGTTACTGGCTTACAAAAATTCATTTACAATCACAGTAACTACTAGGCTACAACATTACTTTTACAACACCAGTAGTTACTGGCTAACAAAAATTCATTTACAATCACAGTAACTACTGGGCTACAACATCACTTTTACAACTCCAGTAGTGACTGGCTTACAACAATTCATTTACAATCACAGTAACTACTGGGTTACAACATCAAAGCTTTTACAACACCAGTAGTAACTGACTGACGTTGTCCATGTACATGTATGACAGCGGTTTGACTAGCGCGGGCTCATTTTTATGACGTAAATCAAGGAAAGATTGCGATGATGAAGTTGTTTCATCCTGTTCAATTAGAAACGTGAAAAGATACTAAATTTCTTATGTGACTGAAACGAAATCGTACGATGGGAAGGCTACGCGATTATTTTAAATCATTCTTTGATATTCCTCAAGTGCCGTTGAATCCGAACGAACTCCCAAGGTACGAAAAATTTCATCTGAATGTTTTAGAAGATTATGTCGAGTATAAATCATCACAGTAGCTAGAAAATAAGCCAAATTAATCGTCATAATGTTCCCGATATCTAGTGGATAAATTTATTGGATAACAGCATCGACTTATCCACTGGATAAGGATTTATCCACCGGATAGCGCTATCCAGGCTTCATACAACCATCAGCTTTACCTCTTCTTTGTCGCTTGGATCTCGTCTTGTTGTCCTTTTGGCCCTGTATTAGACTTAAATTGTGACCAATGAGCGTGCCTGATTCATTATATTCATTGGGGTAAAAATACTAATCTGTTAATGTATTTCTGCACAGAGAAATTCAGGAAGATTTCTACCGACAGTTTGGCCATAATTTTGAATCAAGACAATGGCCAGAGCATCATATCTATGAACAATTTGATAACTTTAATGACCAAGAACATAATGATATTGTAGTGATAGAGGGTGGAGATATGTTTAGGGAAATGGAGAGCATGTTTGAGAACTTCTTTAAAGGATTCCCACTCAATTTCAATCCTCAGGACAGATGTAAGTATTGTTGGAACAGTTTGCATTATTTGTAGGTTCTTACTTTTCCACAATTATGCCTAATGAGGGACCAACTCCTGTCAATTATGAAATAACTGTTATGGATGTCGCACTCTGATTGGTTTGGAGCGTATACTTTATGAGAGCACATTGCATGCGCGCCCACTTTCCGTTGCTTCATTTCTATCTATTATTGTAATTTGTATTTTATAAAAGAAATAAAAAAACTTGCTTGCTGTGCTGTGTGCAGTCATTAAAGCACTTGGGGATTGGCAGAACACTCAAGAAGTGTCCAGAAGCACTCCATTACGCGTCATGCTTCTCCTAACCCTTCTCTCGTGTTCTGCCAACCCCCGTGAGCTTTATGACAGCACACATGCGCTTTTTCTATTTCTTCATTAATTTGAGCACAATAGAGGTTTAGCACCATCACATGACAGAAGTTAGATTTTAGATGCCAGAAACAATACAATTGTTTAACACAAGAAAAAATTCAATTCCCGAGAGGAAAGTGATTTTATTGTAATTCCTCCATTTAACAGGCACCCCAAGCAGTATTATGGGTGCCAGCTATTTATAGACCAATAAGAAAGTATTTTTTTATCCCTTATGTGTACATAATTATATTGCTTACAAATATTTTTATTGGCCTTGTTCTTATTATAGCAGTCTTTGACCCAAGACTTGGGATTGAATCACCTTCAGATGATCCAAGTCAACAGGATCAGGAAGAACCAGGATCGTTGAAAGACAAGATGCTTAAACAGCCAGATACACAAAACTACCAGGTTGGACCAATACTTTGAGGACATGTTAATGCCTTAAGCTGATTGGTTGGTGGCTATCAAATTATATTTTCATGTATGATCACCCAGATCAGCTTATTGTTTAATTAATTATATATCAATTTATTTTATTTTTACTTTGAAATAAGGAATTCAGTTATAATGATGAAGGACATGATGCTCCTGGTTTTGGGCCTCACTCATGGGTATGTTACATCCCTACCTATTTATATTTATAACAGATAGCCCTGTGCCTTAGTATTTTATCTTGTGACACAATTTTTGTTTAAAAGTCCTGAAAAATTGTGCTAAATTTATAGATACAGCTATTGTAAACCGAGGAGAGCTGGACAGGTTTTTACGGCTCTCTTAAGCCAAACTGCCAGGCCCCATCAAGTGACTTTTTTTAATTGCACAGTTAGGGAAGTACAGGTCATATGATAAATGGAATTATGTCTGATTTCAATTGATGAACTTGTACTATAGTCATCAAATTCAAAATTGTTTTAAAATGTTGTAGTTTGGAGGACTTTGGACGTCACCTTTTAGACACATAACTCAGCCAGATGAAAAATTAGACAAAGGCAAGTGTAGTAACCTTGTTTATTTCTATAGAACATGCTTATTCAAAAAATAGTAATAAATTGAAAGAAAAAATATAATTGTCCAACAAAATGTAGGGGTATTTCTTTTGTATTTTATATTTTGGTAAGTCTCCCTGGCATCACCTTCATAACTGAAAGGAATCCATTTACTAAGCTTATTACTTTTCTTAGGCTTCCTGTGATATATGGTGAAAAAGGAAAAATGAAGAATGAGAATGAATGTTATTCCCAGTTTCCCACTTTGTAAATTTTCCAAAGAAAGCCCAACATTTGCATATTTGCCATTTGCGATTATTGTTTGATTGTTTAAACAATAATGTGCCATTTTTATTATAGATCTGGACAGTGAATTAGAAAGTGGAAATCAAAGCTTAGATGAAATATTATCTCAAAAAGGAAATGATCCTTCAGAATCACTGAAATCTATGAGGCCTTGGTCATCATCGTCTTCTTCATCCTTTTCGCAAGTCACTACAATAGACTCTCAAGGGGTAAGAGGTTTGGTTCATATACATGATTAGAGGTCTTCATTTCATTATTAGGGCAGGTTGGTTGGTGCTTTCATGCCGAGGGTCATGAAAGAATAGAGAGTGAGAAATGTGAATGTTATCAAATCCTGAAACATCCTCTGGGCTAATCATAGTCAGGATATGACTAATTCACAGGATTGAAAATTAGCTGGTTAGGTTTGAAAGGATGAGGGATGAAAACTAAAAAACCTGGAGAAAATTCTGTGATTCATGGGAGAAATCCAACAATCTTCACTCAAGCGCGATGCCGAATTTAGGAATCCAGTCTGAGATCCAAAAGGGGATTAGCAGGTGCCTTACTGCTACAATGAAGAGTCATACAAGCTAGGAATGCCATTTTGTGAATCATGATGTTAGTAATGACATCTCACAAGCATTTTGTTTGTAAAAAAGTAACATTTCCAGTGTATGTATAGGTCTACTTATTTACAAAAAAATGTATCAACAGCGTACTGAAAGTAGAACAACAAGACGAGACTCAGGTGGCAGAGAAGAGGTGAATTTAATGATAAGGGGCAGTTAATTAATTAGAGGCGGGAGGGCTGGTTCACATGGGGGGTTCATTTTTCATACAAACTCAAACAAACAAACAAAATTTTGTTCCAATATTAGTATTTGGGGCCAACAATGTTTTTGCACCAGAAAAGGCGAGGGTCCTCGCTTAAAAATATGCAGATCAAAAGTAAAATCCACCAGCCCACCCCATACCCCCCAACCAGTTAATCACTGTCCCCTAAAAAATCTGTAGTTCTAGAAAATTTTGATTATCTTCACTTTTATTTGGGTGAAGTTTTATATGAGACATCTCTATTCCCAGGTTCATTTACAATGAAATAATGAAACTTCATACCTTCTAGCTCTTTCTTCTCTTGCCTTTATTTTATTGCTGGGATCCCTGTGTTAATTAAATCAGTGTGACCACAGGAAGCCCAACACAGGTTCCTTAGTGAAGTGGGATATATTTCTTCAGATTTTACTCTGACTGAAATCTTGTTCATAGGTGACAGTAACTAGAAAAATTGGTGACCGGGAACACACAGTAAAGCATTGGAAAAATGAAGATGGCTCAGAATCTTCAGAAGAAAAGACAGTCAACATTGGTCAAGGTAGAAATGAACAAATTATTTGTCCTAAAAATCAACATTTGAGTTAAGTTTAGTAGGTGGTAAACAAATGTATAAAATGTAGTGGTAGTGTTGTTTATTTAAGAGGAAATGATATGAGCTTTCTTTGTTATACAGATGATGTCTCAGAATTTAATCAAAAATGGAGTCAGTCAAACGAGGGTGAGTTTTTATGAGTTCAAGAACCCATTTATCTTGGAAATGTATTAGAAATGGTGCATTCCGATTGACTACACTACTATAGGTCAATGGTGCTTGCTTTTCGTTTTCTTTTGGTGAAAATTTGGAGACATTAGTTATGTTGTATTAACTAGTTGGTTCGTACTAAAACGATATCTGAGCTCCTACACCCTTCCCCCCATCTTTGCCCCAAGTTTGACTGTTCTTTGCTATGGGCCATTGAATGTTTGTCCATTCTGGTCTATTTTCCAAATATAAAACTTTGTACAAACTTAAAATCTTTTTCTTTCCTTCTACCAAAACAGGTTCTCTATCTATCAAAAACAATGACACAACCCAGCAAGACCCTCTCGGTCTTAACTCATTCTACAGAAGCATCTTGGACCAGTTCTTCCCAAGGCGAAAGTAAAAATGAGCAACAACCCAGTTAGTCTGCAGTTGTGTGAATGGAATAACAAATCGTAAATACTACTGTAGTCCCACTATTGCTTGATTCTTGGAAGGCAACTAAAAACGCAGAAACAACGTTGATGGCAACAGACTTGTATTTCATTTCATTAGATTCATCAAATACTGTACAAATACGGATCTAATAAAGTTTTAACAATGTTTTATTTTGGAACAAAATTACAATATAAATATTTAAAAAGATATAACTAGCTAAAAACTAGTGTGAGCTGCGTCGGTGTTTCTAATGAAACAGTAATGATGAAAAGGTAAATTATACACCGTGAAAAAGATGAAAAAACTTACTGACGTTTCGGACGCTAGTCCTTCGTCGGAGTAAAAGACGAAGGACTAGCGTCCGAAACGTCAGTAAGTTTTTTCGTCTTTTCACGGTGTATAATTTACCTTTTCATCATATAAATATTTACATGATTTGCTATAAGAAGTACATATTTCCTGGTATCATTAGGTTATTTGCTGTGGGTATAACTTCGTCTGTATTAAATAGAAAATAAGAAAATAAAAAAAACTTACTGCAAACGATGGTTTGTCATTTTTCTGAAAACAGAAAATGTATTTAATGTAACGGTTGACATGGAGACTACAACGTCATTTCTTCCATGGTCGCCATATCGGTTGACATGGTGACTATGACGTCATTTTATCCATGGGAGCCATATCGCTTGACATGAAGACTAAGACGTCATGTCTTTCATTGTCGCCATATCGGTTGACATGGAGACTATGACGTCATGTTTTCCATGGTCGCCATGTATAGGTTCATTTGAAGACTATGACGTCATATCTTCCATATCTGTTATATCGGTTGTCATGGAGACTGCCGTCAAGTAAGATAGTTAAATCTCGTGCGTTATGACACCCAAACCAAGATTTGTTGTCGTTCGTATGATGTTATTTACAACTTTTCATGTAGAAAACTTGTATCTCACTTAATCTGTAATAATCTCTCTCTCTCTCTCTCTCTCTGTCTTTCTCTCCTCCCTCCCTCCCTCCCTTCCATTCTCCCTTCCCCTCTCCTTCTCAGGATTTAAAGGCTAAGATCTGGAATCATGCGGCTCATTTCCAGAAAACAAACGTTCTGCAACACAAAGTTACTAGGTGACGCTGGATTTTCGCGGAACATATCTGCATCGGTTGTGTTCGCCTTCATCGTCACCAAATCTACCTTACTGGGAGGTACAGAGACCTCAGTCACTGGGAATGAAAGAAAAACTGTAATGGCCTATTTACACGGCTCGATTTGCCGCGCGTGACTTGACGTATACGGCAAAATCAGCTCAAAATCGGGTCGTGTAAATGGTCCTACGACCGACGTACGCGGCCTCAAGACTTGTCGTAGCATTTTAAACTTTGGCTTAAAACCCTACGACATGCCGTAGGAAAATGACGTAATTATGACGATTTTGACCTAGATTGGGACTGAATTCGAAACTAGTTGATTCCAAAACAAAATGGCGGATTTCCATGAAAATGTCTTTACCGGTAATTAAACACGAAGTGCAAAAATTCTGAATGATCCCATCAAATAACAAGGTAGACATGATTATTTACTGCACTTCTCAACTGTGTACGGTGGCATTTTACAAGAAACATTTGCTGTAATGACGAGTAAATTGCTCGCGCTTTTTTCGTGCCGCGTGCGACAAGTTGTGCTCGTGTAAATGGTACCAAAATTTGCCGTATACGTCAAGTCGCGCGCGGCAAATCGTGCCGTGTAAATAGGCCTTAATAGAATTTTATGACGCACATGTCGTTGATCGGGTAAGCCTGGTACTAGTGGCTCGCACTGCATACTGGAACTTGTTTTGAAGAAGAAACCAAAATGGCGGACGAAGTGGAAAACGTTTTGACCAACGATTGCTTGATAAATTTACTCCTTACAAAGGATTATACGGCATAAGAATGCCTAAATCACCCAAGGGAAAGAAACGAAAAGTACGTCCTAAGAAAGAAAAGACAAAGAAGCACCCAAAGAGGTTAAAATTTGAAGGTGATGATGATGATAATGTCGAAGTAAAGAGCGCGCTTAGTTCGTCGGACTCTGAAGAAGACGACGACGAGAAAGAAGAAGATGAACAGACGAACTTGGAAAGAATGCTGGAGAAAAATGCCAAGAAAAATAATCTAACAGCTATTAATGTGAAGAGTATTTTACATGTAAGTACGTTAGGTTTTTTAGAGACATTTAAAAAATATTGCAATAAATGCTCAGTGTTCCAGCAGTGTTCATGTGTTTGCCATCACCTCTTTATTCATCGTTTTCTATTTTTATAAAGCATGTTGTCACAGATAAAAGAGTACGGGATTTGGTGCAAAAAGTTATCGCTGAAGAAACAGCGAAAGAGAAGCAGAAACATATGGAGGACACAAGTCCATTGGATGACATTGATATTGACTTTGTAAGTCTTTGATTACTGTCTTTACATAGAATGGCTTTTATATTATTTGATATTAGTATAATTTTAGACTTGAATATGGAGTTTTATGCGCTGTGATTGGTCAGTATTGACCAGTGACACTGCTCGAGCAGTGATTATGAGGTTTTCCAGATTTTTTTCCAATTTTGTTTTTTCTCTGATATTCAAGATAAAAGTATGCTAAAACGATTATTCACCTCATGCTCAGAGAATATGGTGAATATTTACCTCGCCGGTCAAAGACTTGCGACTCAGTAATATTCACAGAATAATTGGCAAATAATTATCATTAAATACTAAAATCACAAATAATTTTACAGGAGCCAAAAATGACAAGATCCAAGTTCAAGCAAAGGCATCAGGATGACCCTATTGCAAGACTGGTATGTTTTGATACCCTTGAAAACTGAGTTGTCTACACAGCCCTCATGTGACATGTGACATCACATGATAAAACTTTGCTAAAAATCCCCCATTTAATTAACGTGGGATTCCTGTGCCACTATTAATCCCTCCTATAATAGCCCCTGATGCACGTTACAGTCGACTCTTGTTACAGTTGACATCCTTGGGACCATCACTTGGTGTCCATAATAGAGAGCACCAAGATATAATTGAGGTCATTTCTTTGTCAGCATATTTTTACTAGATATTTTGCTCCTGTCTGCAATAGTGAGTTGTCCATAATATCAGGATGTCTGCAATAGTGAGGTGTCCATAATATCAGGGTGTCTGCAATAGTGAGGTGTCCATAATATCAGGGTGTCCGCAATAGTGAGGTGTCCATAATATCAGGATGTCTGCAATAGTGAGGTGTCCATAATATCAGGGTGTCTGCAAGATCAGAGTTGTTTGTAATGATGTTTCTTTTGTTTTTTTGTTCATAGACAAAATCACCAGTCAAGAGTCGAAAGCCTGCATCCGTTGTAAGTCATCATCATCATCACTATCAGCAATGATGTCATTATGATCTTCACCATCATTATCCTCATCATCATCATCATTATCATAAATTATGATTATCATAACCATAACCATTATGGGTTTCACAGGTGGTATAGCATAGAGACTACTTGCCTCTCAATGGTATTAATATTATACAATGATACATTGTATACAATGATATACAATGGTATTGATATTCAGGACTTAAAAAAATGGCACAACATTAGACAATTTCCTCCCAGAATTCAAATTTGTCTGGTCAAATCTTTGCCTTGCCGGTCATCTTCACCAGTAACAGTTGAACTAGAAGTGAGTTATGGAAGATTTAAAACTAATTTAGCCCATCTTTGTGACCACTAGTTTATTGACCATTATTTAAGCCCTGATATTACTCTTGCCAACAAATGTTCTAAGACATCCAAGTTCTTACCTATACCATCATGAAATTCATCATTATTTATCATATTATTTATATATGTAGTTTACAGATTTGGAATTTCCAGAGTCATCATCTGACGAGGAATATGATCCAGAAGCTGATGAAGAGGTATGTGAGAAAATAAGCTTTTGAAAAAAATTTATAGACCCCTTGCTTGTGACAAAGCAGGTTAATCGGAGAGACAAAAGAATTGAACCTATTGTTTTGTTTCCCAGATTAAGCTGCTCTCCAAAGTGCTGCAACCTGGATCTATAGGTCATTTTGTCCTGTAAAACTTGAACACTTTTCTGTAATAATGATAATTACGTATTTTCTCTTTATTTGGTTTGTTTTAGGGTGAAGACACTGAAAGCTGTCTCTCCCATCAGAGGTAAGCCAAGATTATTAGATTCTATATATTTGATATATATTTTCAAGGTCTCTTTCAACTGATGATTTATTTACTTCCTTCAAAAACATGCGAGTTGAGAGAGGTATAGAACAGGGCTTAACCTTATGGCCAGATTTGGCCCAGAATAATAATTGTAACATCTCTGGTCAAATCTTTGCCTTGCTGGTCATTTTGACCAGTAATGTTGAGCCAGAAACAAGGTTTAACAGAGTTAAAACTAATTTGATACGACATCATGACCGCATCTCATTGATAGTTATTTTAAGCCCTGTAGAATATTCTAATGTAGTTAAGAATATGTATGGAGGAATTCTGCCTTACAATCTCCTACAGTAGCTTTAAAGCCTACCATGTATATTAATATATATCTATTTATTATTCAATTCCCAGTGACCTTGCCTCCCCTTTGAAACCCGCATCACCAGACAGTCAAAAGTCAGACACAACACCTCAGGAGTCAGATTCCAGCATAGCATCAACATTAGGTAACAAAAAACTACACACATAACACAGTAGGGTACCACTCGATAACAACCTCTTTTGCTGTGATGCATTAGGTAGCAGACCTTTCACAAGACATAGATCACAAGAGACCATTTTTAAGAAGCCAGATGCCATTTCTACTGTTTTAACTCCAGAGAAGGTGATTATTATAGAATTTGACTATCAAACAGCCTTTGACAATTTTTTTTTCAACATTACTGCAATTTTGGATACTGTCTGAGCTCTCTAAGTGTGAGTTTCCCAGCCCATTAAATTTGGTTTTTCACTGCCACCAGTCAAAATATAAAAAAGTCAAGCAAAAGTCAAAATTCAGCATAGAACAGCTCAGAGCTGTACTGAAATTGTGTAACATTAAAAACTACTTTTGAATGTTGTGTCATTACTTTCGTAAATGGAGAAGGTACGTTGTCAGTAGATAAGAAAAAGATGGATAGAAATGAGGAAGAGAAACAATGGAAGGGAATGGAAGTGGAGTGGACTTGATTCATTTTATTAACTTTTGTAATGACAGTCTAGAATGTTATTGTTTCATGGCTCGTTGTATCATGAGACAAGCTGCATGTAGATCAAATCCTTTTTAAAGATGGTTAAAGATTTAGTGTGATGTTCTCTATACAGGAGGATCTCATTGCCAAAAGAACAAGATCTCATCTTCCATTAAAAGAAAATCTCAAGTTTGATGCAGGTATTTACTAGCCTAATAATTAGTTCGTTAGCTGTTTTTTTATGACTGAAAAGCTCAGTGCCATCTGCATGTCTTGCTGCTGTTTTCTAGAATTTTGATTGGCTGATAGTGATGTTGGTAGCAGCTTGGCAAGACTAATGAAACTTGTATTTCTTTTCCATCCAGCTGATTACATGCTGCCAGATTACATGCCAGACCTCTACGACACAGTCAAGCTTGATGATCTTGATAAAGAAGACATTGACTTCCAGCTATTTCTCCAGCGATTAATAAATGGAGAAGGTACAGTATGTTGTCAATAAATGAGAAAAAGAAAGATAGTAATTTGTGGGGAAAACAGTAAAGAGTGAAAGGGAACGGAAGTGGAGTGGAGTTAAGTTGATTCATTTAATGTATTTTATCACAGATGAAGATAATGCTACTGAAGACGAGGATAAAGAATATGATTACATGGCTGAGAATCACAAAGAAGAAAAAGAAGAATACAGAAACGACAGAGCTGTTAGAATACCAAGTAAGGAGATTATATCACGTTTTCCATGCTCATCAATGAGTCATTGTATAACCTTAATATTAATTACTGCAATTTTTGTCACCTACAGAGCAAGAAGTATCTGATCTTTTCGAAGAACTCTTAAATGAGGTAATGTTCTCAAAATTAATGAGAGAGTAAACTATTGCTACACCACCACCAATCCCTACTCTTGCTTTGATAATCCAAATTCTAATTGAAATGACTTTTTTTTTCTTGTTAGTGTGATGAAAACGGCAGCTTAGCAGATCAAAGTCCACTGTGGAGTACATGGTGAGTTTATACATACAATTTGATTAAACTTTATGAGTTTATTGTGTGCACATTTACCAATATTTGCAAGCTTAGCTTATAAGTTACAGAAAGTCATGCTTAAAATATAAAAGGAGAAATCGAAGACATGGAGATTACAATCATAAATTTTATTAAGTGTGCAGTGGTGATTAAAATAATTTAAACTTTTTAGCCCACAATTACAGCTATTGAAGCACTAATTTTCATTCCTATCCTTGACAGTGGTTTGTTACCGATTATGGATGGTGAAGAAACTAGTGATCAGGATGTTGTGCTGTTTAGTGAGCAGCAAAGAGCCCAGTTATCAACACAAATGAGCCAGGTAAATGTAGCATGTAATACATAATCTCTACCTACTTACATCATAACAGCATCATAAAAAGTCATTTATTCCCCTCCCCCTCCCCCTCCCCCCCCCCCCCCCCCCCAAAAAAAAAAACAAAAAGATGTTTAATATTATGAAGTCATAAATGCTTTGCAATAATAGAATCGGGTCTAATCTGATTTACATTAGAAAGAATTCAGTTTTCCCCTGTGTCATCACTGCCATCACATGATAACCCTCTATTTGGTCACCTCACTATGCATGCTCTTATTGGTTGAGAACTGTACTTTATTACTGAACAGAGCATTGTCAAAGCTGTTTTATTTTTTATTATGATTAAGTAATCTTTTTTTTTTTTTTTACTTCAGCACGTTCAGCTCCTAAGTCAGGTATTTCTTTTATCACGTGAGGACCCAACACTCCAAGATGAAGCTGAAATATGTCGTCAGTATGTGAATGAACTACAAGGCTTCAGTGAAAGGGCTTCCTCGGCAAACTATATGATGGCCTTGGAGAGTGGCAACCCTTCTACATCCATGTTTGAGGTGCCAGGGCTTTCAGAGGCGATTAGGTGAGAGGCTTTGCGGAGCATTTATAATGTTTTATATTGGTGTTATTTCACGCGGAAAAGTAGTAAAATTATATTTAATAAGATAAAATTATATTTACTTTTTCATTTTTTTTTTAATTATTTTTTTTTATTTTTTTTATTTTCAAGAATGTCGGGGAAAATACAGGAATGCATGTATATTTTTTAAGCGTTACCGGCATAAGTACTCAGAAGGCATGTGTCTACCCTCAGTCTACACCTCTATGCTCTACTCTGCTCTGCTTACTCACGATATGGGGTCTAGGTACTGAACCCATGAACCCAGGGCAATAGCGGAGAATTAGCATTAGAGTTGAATTGTTTGTTTTATTCCAGAATTGCGAACGAACCCTTTAATGCAGTCAAACGTCCACGCAGTCCGCGAAAACAAGCTATGGCTACAAACACAACTGGAAAGAACAAGGCTCGAGGGCCAGTCGTATTACCAGTGATATCATCCAGTAACCAGACAATCATGGCTTCATCCATTCTATTCCATCGAGAAGAACTTCTACCACGTCATGGCTTCACTTCTAAAGACCCCAATATGACCAAGGACGCTGCAAGCCTGAGAGTCAAGTTCACTGAAACGGAGGATAATTTACTGGCACTAGGTATAAAGCAATTCCAAAGGAACTGGAAAATGATACAGACTCATTTACTTCCTGTCAAGACGCCCAAACAGCTTCAAATTCGTTGTAAGAATCTTCTGTCCAACAGAGCGCAGATGAATGTTGTCAAGAATCTCCGACAGACGAACTCTGTGTGGAAGTTGCCAACTAAAATTAGACCGATCTCCTCTCCAGGTAGGGTTATTGTTGGTACACAGATTTTAATCCCTAAAAGGAAATATGACGTGGCATCCAGAAAACCGTGCGGGCGACAAAATGTTGCGATTGGCGCGACATTGTCTTCAAAGTTGGTGTCCTTACCGTGTCCTGGTGAGAATTTTAGCCTTGAAGACGAAGGCGCGTGTTATGCCATATATCGCAGAATTCATATCATTTCAAAACGTGACCGTGACGGTACAGTGTCTAATGCCGTGACCAGTCATTCTGATTGGTTCGATTGTTTCTTGACCGTGGCTGTCGTTACTGAAAGAAACATTTCCTTTGTCCTCTAACCCTGCATTCCAAAGTGCTACACGGGGACTATTTCTCTAAAGCTTCCTTTTTACTCTCTTCCACAGATGTCGGCAAAAGATATGCCTCCTCAGACACTCCAGATTGGTTGGTCTTGTATCGACAAAAACTAAAGAATTCTCGCAAACATTTGACTCCAAAACAAGTTCAGCCTGTACACCAAGGTCAAACAAGCACCTTGATTCCATCCGTTTCCAGCAGCAACAGCATTGCAGCATCAAAAGATGTTCCACGTGTGTCTAACCGTCTAAACGTAGATGACGGCGCTCGCTCTAAACAAATCCCAAATGAAAAAGAAAGCAACGATACCATGATAACAAACTTAAACCAAAGAGGACAACCAGTGAAAAACTTAGCTGTCCAAGCCAAGACTTCAAACGAGTCTTGCAAAAATGCAAACGGTAAAGAAAGTGAGGGAGTCACGCAAGAAAATAAGTTTTCTTCAGGTATTGCTTTAAATTTAGATACTATCACGATGTCACAGGAGACTACGAAGAATAAAACGATTGAAAAATGCATCGGGAATAAAACTTCAACTTACAAAAATGAAATAAAGATGGTCGAAGAAGAACGTGAAATAAGGTAAGCTGGGAGAACAGGGATGAAAATAGTAGCAATAAATTTTCAAAATGAAGGCGTAACCAGGATTTTTCATATCAAGATATGACATATCATATGCGTAGAAATTCATAACTTTCAGAGGCTTCAGGTTGACATCCTAACCAGAAGAACCTCTACGCAGTCAATATCCATAAAACAACCCAACTCTGCAAGATTCCAATTTTTTTAATGATTATATTTTATAAGGTATTTTATATCTCATAATTGTCTTGAAATCTTTCAAAGATCAATAAGCCTGAAGCGAGAGGACGCTTTACCACCGTCTCTAGACCATAATCCTTTTCCCACTGCTTTTGCTCTTTAATTATGACTATTGTTCCTGTATTCTCTAAGGAATCAAAAATTTAATATGAAAGAATTTTAAAAACTATTATAGTATAGAGTCGGGAGTAAAACGTCATCTCGCTTCAGGCTTATTGAAGACAGGTAATGACTTAGTGGCACAAAGGATTGTGGGATTGAATTTGGAGATGAGACAAATTCCTCCCACAATCCGTTGCAGCATGACCTAGGTTTATTACCTTGGATATTCAAAACGTAGAAATATAAGCTTTGGTAGGAAGAGCTAACATAACACTTACTTAATGTTTTATACTTATAAGAAAACAATGAATATCACTTGATACATGATAGAAAACGATAGATTTTCCAATATTACGGACACCTTGAATGGTAATCAACTGAATGCTAGCAAGGTTCTACCAGCTTCTGTGAAATTTAAAAATCAGCAATTTCCTTTCAAGAAATCCAGACATTCCTCAAGCAGACAAGCAAACAAAAATCAAGGCCCAAAGTTCTGAAGTTCTCAGCTCTCAAACAAGCCCGGGAAGATCTACCACAGTGAACCCACAGCCTCCAGATGACGAGCAGATGGAAGATATTTGTGATGACGGATCTGTGAACTTTGAGCCTGTGGGGAGCGTAGAAAATGATGAGAACATACAGTGCACTTCTAGTTCAACGGATAATCAGGACAAAACATTAGTTATTGGGGATATTGGTTCTCACCAAGGATCGTCAGTAAGTTGAAAAGTATTAGTTTGAGCATAGTTCGTATTTTGTTATACCTGTCAAAGACTGTCCGACTGATAAATCTTATCCAGTGGTTAAATTTATTGGATTGACTTGTCCATCGTATAAGGATTTATCCATTGTATAGGATTCAACCCTTCGTACAACCGGGCCCCCTGAAAAATAGTTTTTCCTGGGGTGTCTGTGTCCCCCGTCCCCAAACACCACCCCCCCCCCCCCCACCCACACACACACACCCTTACTTCTCTTTTGTACTCAATGTATTCACTAATAATTTCCACTTCCTTGCATCATAGGAGATAACCGGTGATAAAGCAACTAAATCACCTCCTCCCGTCACCACGGCAACGAAGACTAAAGGAGCACGTGATAAATCAACACTCACATCTACGTCAAGCTCTGTACCAAATGCTTCTAAAAAAATATGCGCTGATCCCATACCCTTAGATCCTGACCCTAAGGTAAAATAAAAATAATGGGTTCCCTGTGGTTTTGATAAGAAGCATTACCGGCGGGCTCCTCGTGGATCCGATGATATACTGTCATTCAATTGTATGGCGATTATTCAGCATGCGCAATGGGAAACTGGCCTGTGGTTTTGATAAGAAACATCATGGGTTCCCTGTGGAAATCCTGATATGATTTATTGGCTGTTTCTACTCTTTCACATTTAATAGAACCCTTGCAGCACTTAGTAATGCAGCTCAATTTGGAGAGCGTAACGATAGGTTTCCAATTCTCAGGAGATTGAAGTTCTTTTGTTTTGTCCTCCAAATTGAGCTGCTTTGACGTCACATGCAAAGGCTCTCATATCTGGTAATCATTGAGCATGCGCAATAAGAAACAGAAATATGACCGCATTTGTATTGTTACAATATGTTATCTTTAACTTAGGAGCAGGTGCGATCCCAGGCCCTAGCGGATAGCTACATGGCCAAAGTAAAGGTAAGTCTATGATGCACGTCGCTACGGCGCGGTAAATTAGTGCAACTTATTAGAGAGTTTTAGATTGCCTTTTTTTCTCCCCACAAACTTTCGTGTATTTTACTTTACTATTTACAAACCTCACTAAGCGCAAATACTCTTTTGTTTTTCTACTACTTGGACTTTTTTGCGATTCTTTTTTAGCAATTTAAAAGATTTTTTTACTGGTCAACTGACGTTTCACGTTTGTCGTGAACGTAAATCTAAAACTCTCTAATATCAGGCGCTTGTCATCGTTGTGTTGGAGGTTGAAGAGGAATTTTTCTTGTAGTACATCTCTGCACAGCATTTGCATCGTTGCGAACAGTATACATGTCTTTTACTATGCGGATCAAAGGAAATGAGTCGTGCGCGGAGTAGGCTGCAACTTTCAATGCAAAAAGATCGTACGAGAATGTCGCGCAAGTTCGCCTAGTAGAGAATTGTAAGTTCAAGTTGGCATAAAACTCTAATGGCATCGTCCGCCATTGAAGAGTTTTTTATCAAGTTTTCATATCAACAATTAAAATCAAATATTTTATTTTTACAAAGAAAACTCTTAAAAATGATCCAGAACAGTATGAAGAGTTTCTGGGTACATTGGTGACGTCTTCAACGAATCAGTGGACCTCGGTACAGGTAGGAAAATAAACAAGATGGATTAGGAAAAAAATAAATATTACTAAAGTGTAGTATTAACGTGTTGCTTGAAAAGTTATCAAAGAAGTGAATTGTGTTTCACCATGGAATTTTTCCTCGGTAAACAAATTTTTCCCAGAAAAAATTGATTGATGAACATAATTAACTAATAAATAATAATTATATGTTACAGCCATAATTGTATTATCACTCTATAATCCCATATAAGCAACCATTGTATTATTTTCAAATTGTCTTTCCTGTCCAAATCAAAGATTAATTAGGATCGTTTCCATTCGCATTCTTTCGAGGGAAAACTATGATTTATGGAATCAGTCTAGTATAGTTTGGAATGATATAATTAATCTGCAATAGGACTAAAACGGACTAAAATGGACTAAAATGGAGGGAGAAAAACTGGAGAGCGCAGAGATACCCCTTGTGGCAAGGGAAAGAAAAAAACAAACCCTGCTCGTGTACCTGGTATCTGAAGGAAAGGTCGAACTAAATGTGATGATGTTTTAATAATTATGTTTGTGTTTCTAGTTGTACCATCGCATAGAAGTCGTTCTGTCGGAATACCCAGAGTTAATTGAAGATTTTATTGCGTTTCTTGAACCTGAAGAAGCGTTAGAAGCAGGAGTGGTTAGTATTACAGCCGTGCGAGTGCTGCTAGTGCTCCATGAGGGGTTTTAAACCGGTAAAAGTTAGTTATGAACTATTCAATTTGGACATCCAAAAGTGGGTCTCGTGTTCCCTTGGAGTGCGCAATTGCACCTTCAGTGCAACGGGGTACCAGTGAAAATTTTTCTTCCGCTCTAAGAATAAAAAATCAAAATTTTAACTTGTTTTATTTTTTGACCTTTTTTTAAAGCTTATGGAAAATTTGGAATTCGTTCGAGCCCGCACGTTTTTACGAAGACTAGAGGTAAGTTGTAGTTTCTCTTTTTTTCAAACTGTTGGCCGACCAACTGACCAACCGACTGACTGCCTGACTGACCGACCGACCAATTTTCTGACTGACCAACTGACCAACCGACTGACTGCGTGACCGACCAACTGACTGACTGACCAACTGACTTACTGACGGACGGACTGACCAACTGACTGACTGACTTACTGAAAGGCCAAAACCAATCAAGGAAATAGGTGCACTTAAATGAAAAGAACTTGAAAACGAACGTCTTACCTTGTTTTTTCTTTCGCTAGGTCCATTTTCACAAAACTCCATCTCATTTCAAAAAAATCATCAAAGCATTCAGCTCGTGGAATGCTGGAGACAAAACACCTACTGAGGTTTGCAACATTAGCTGTACACCAACACACCCGATACCGGAAATTATAACTTTTTTCATTTTCCCCTTCAGCTGCACGAGAAAATCATTCCTCTATTACGGGGACATCAACACTTAATAGATGAATTCCAGTCTTTTTTCGACAATTTAAAACCCCCAGTCTGGTAAGAATTCTTCTCATTCCTTTACCTTCTTATATATTTTTTGTCTTCCCAACATGGCGGCCAAAACCCACGTGATCTATTGTAAGTAAAAGAAATATGTTTTTTTTTCTTCTGAAATGACGGATGCGATTTTGCTTTCCTTTTATTAGCTCCGAAGAAGACTTCGAGGAAGTTGAAATTGGAAGTGGTAGCGACCCAGAGGTAATGTGAATCCTGCACTTCGAAACATTACGATTTTAAAGTAAATAATGCATGATATATAGAGGGATAGGGGGAATTTCCTTAAGGCCCCATCCACACGTATCCGGAAATTTTTGTATCTGTATATTATTTTTTGCTGATGCGAAAATGTTTGCGTCCACACGCAGCGTATTCGAATCGTTTTCACCGTCCACACGTATCCGTTTTCGTAAAATTTGAGGATTCGGACACATAATTTGCGGACACATGTGGACGCAACCCGTATCCGTTCAAAAAATTATGCGGATACAAACATTTGCGGATACGTGTGGACGGGGCCTAAATCTTGCCCCACATAGAAATTAAGGATGACGTAATGGCAGCGCACCTATTTCTCACCTATGGGGTCTTGGAATTGATTCCTGGCATCACATAGATGTTTGTTCTCTCCCTTGATTAAGGGTTTCCGGTTTTCTTCCCTCTGCTGAAGTCTTAAGTTTGTTTCAGAGTTCAATGTGTGAGTTAGCCATGCCCTGACTTAGGTCAGCCCAGAGGTTGTTTCAGGGTTCAATGTGTGAGTTAGCCATGCCCTGACTTAGATCAGCCCAGAGGTTGTTTCAGGGTTCAATGTGTGAGTTAGCCGTGCCCTGACTTAGATCAGCCCAGTGGTTGTTTCAGGGTTCAATGTGTGAGTTAGCCGTGCCCTGACTTAGATCAGCCCAGTGGTTGTTTCAGGGTTCAATGTGCGAGTTAGCCTTGCCCTGACCCAGATCAGACAAGAGGTTGTTTCAGGGTTCTATCTGTGAGTTAGCCGTTTTTTCGATAAAATTAGAAAACAGGACTTAAAATCTGTTATAATATTTTCTTATTTTCTTTCAAGGTTGATGACTTTGAAGAAGTAATCATACCCAAAGGCAAAACACAGGCAAAATTACGACAAACAAGCGCCACAACACGGACATCATATCCTGGCAACAGACAGAAAACAACACCAAAACCCACCACTATAGCGACAACTAAAACAAAACAAGATCAGACAAAGCCAGCTCGTCGGAGAAACAAACCAGTCGATAGATCATCCAAAACAAGCTCATTGTCCAGAGATGATGTTTCTGTGCTCAGTGAAGGAGAGGAAGAAACGAGTGTCAAAAGGGTTCAAGGTGTGTGAACGAAGATGCTTTAGTTTTGCTTTTGCTTTTGATTGAGAAGTATGTATCAGTATGACCAAAAACGCAAGAAAAGATTAATATCGTGTTAATACTGTGTTATTCATTAAAGGTGGAAGTCCTGTTGACAAGAATTTCAAGAATTTATCACCGCAACAGAAATCCTTTGAAAGGCCGATGGAGTATGACGAATCATCTTGCGAACAAAACCCGAGTTCCGTCCGAACCGATGGAAGCGCTTCAGATGGTCCCTTGTCCGTAGGATCATCATTAATCAATGAGACTAGCAATGACAGTTTAAAATATGAGGAGCGAGACGAGTATTCCCGCTCCAACAATTTATTAATACACCAAAGAACGACCTCGACTGATGACGTCATTGATGACATTAGTAATGACGTCAATGAGTCTGAAAATGACTACAGCTTAAGGCAAGAAAGACCCAAGACGAGTGAAAACTTTTCGAGTGACGCTTTCGATGACGTCAGCACTGACGTCATGGATAATGAAAACGATGATAACGAAGATAGCGATAATTATGACGAAATGACATACGAAGGAACGGAGGATGAAAAAGGAAATGGAACGGATTTGATGGAACAGGGAGTTATCTCAGCCAGAAACCACTTGCTTGGACAAGATGGTCGGCTTATCGTTCTTTGGACACGGTGAGTCTTGTGTGTGTGTGTGCGTGTTGTAATCGGTAAGCCTAAGTAACCGCATTGGAAGCCGTAGTAACCACGTATATCTATAGCTAGAGGTTTGACTTCCCGAAAACAACCACCTTGGTAGCCCAGGGAACCACAGGTAACTATAGCTAGAGGTTTGACTTCCCGAAAACAACCACCTCGGTGGCCCAGGGAACCACAGGTAACTATAGCTAGAGGTTTGACTTCCCGAAAACAACCACCTCGGTAGCCCAGGGAACCACAGGTAACTATAGCTAGAGGTTTGACTTCCCGAAAAAACCACCTTGGTAGCCCAGGCAACCACAGGTAGCTATAGCTAGAGGTTTGACTTCCCGAAAACAACCACCTCGGTAGCCCAGGGAACCACAGGTAACTATAGCTAGAGGTTTGACTTCCCGAAAAAACCACCTTGGTAGCCCAGGGAACCACAGGTAACTATAGCTAGAGGTTTGACTTCCCGAAAACAACCACCTCGGTAGCCCAGGGAACCACAGGTAACTATAGCTAGAGGTTTGACTTCCCGAAAACAACCACCTCGGTAGCCCAGGGAACCACAGGTAACTATAGCTAGAGGTTTGACTTCCCGAAAAAACCACCTTGGTAGCCCAGGCAACCACAGGTAACTATAGCTAGAGGTTTGACTTCACGAAAACAACCACCTCGGTAGCCCAGGGAACCACAGGTAACTATAGCTAGAGGTTTGACTTCCCGAAAGAAACCACCTTGCTAGCCTAGGCAACCACAGGTAACTATAGGCCTATAGTAACCTGTGAATGTGAGACTCACCAGCAATCTCCTTTTGGTTTCTTTTCAGGGAGGATGATCGCACTATTTTATCAGTTTGTCACGATCAAGGAGCCACATTACGGACTTTCGAGGAGTTGTCCAGAAGGTTAACGGGAAAGTCTGCTCTAGAGGTTTGTAGTGTTATTTACACGACACGCTCGAGGTACATGATGGAAAATCAGCAGAACCAATCATAGGGTCGTTGCATGTTGCAACAAAATGATAGCATACGGCACTGGCACTGTACAGACGTGCATCTATAGTTACACGTCGTCAGCATCATCAAGAGTGTAGCTTGATGATGTTGTTGATGATGATAGTGATGATGATAATGATGATGATGACGATAGTGATGATGATTATTGTGATTATGATAAACATCATCGCCATCATCATCGCTATCACCATCATTATCAACATCATCACCATCGTTTAAAGGAGCAGGCGTAGCTCAGCTCGTTAGTGCGCGGCCTTCAGAGCTAGAGGTCCATAGTTCGATCCTCAGGAACTCCATGTCTGTTTCGACTTCTCTCTGTTCTGTGTAGCTTTAATTAGCTTTAAATACCCGTAAAAAGGAGCACTGATAGTAAGAGGGGGGTAGAGGGCGCACCTTCGAGCGCATTAACCATGAGCCCTTAGCTCGGGAGAATCGGGCAACCACTCCCCGCGTTATCATCGAAGTATAATAAATTACCTTACCTTTTTTTTTACCTTTATCGTGATCATCATCATCATCATGACTATCATCATTACCATCATCATTTAACATTATCATCATTAACATCTTTGTTTTGACCGTCATGCATTTTTTCTTTATAAATAATTTAGTAATCTCTTCATTTCAGATCAAGACTCGGTTCGAAGAATTAATGAAACTTTTCCAAGCTGACTCTAAAGAACCCAGTTCTAGTGAAGAAGAGGATGAGGAAGATGACAGCGAAGGAAGTGAGCCTGAAACAGACTCGTGAATAGAATAATCAAGATTAAATAGGACTTCATGTAATAATGCTTTTATGGATGGGTCCTATGGTTTATTATGATTAATTGTTGAGAGTAGTACCATATGAAGTACAATCCCTGGTTTAAAATATCCTTATACCCCTTGCATGTGACGTCAAAGCAGCTCAATATGGCGGTCAAAACAAAAGACTTTCAATCTCCTGAGAATTGGAACCTATTGTTTTGTCCCCCAGATTGAGTTGCATTCCAAAGTGCTGCAAGGGGTCCACGTCGAAATGCAGCTCAATTTGGAGGACATAACAATAGGTTTCCAATTGTCATGAGATTGAAAGTCTTTTCAGTGTTTTGTCCTCCAAATTGAGCTGCTTTGACGTCACATGCAAGGGCCCTACAGATGTTTAGTCTACGTGGTTGACACCAAGACTTCGGGATGAGGATGGTGTTGTTATCTTGTGCAGGCTGTTCAATTTAAAATTTTCTGGAAATTAGTACGTTGCATAGAAAAACAATAAGCCTTTTCATAATTTAAGAATCGATTCCACTGCGCATGCGATTTTATCCCGATTTTCTCACCTTCTTTTGTCTAAACCTTTTGTTCTTAATTAAACAAAAGAAGGGGAGAATTTCGGGATAAAATCGCATGCGCAGTGGAATCGACTCTTAAACTTTGAAAAGGCTTATTCCTTAGACTACTAAATGTACCCTAACACTGACACGAAACATTTTGTTCGAGAGGGATACCTGTGGTATCTTGGCTCTTAAATGGCTCTTAAATGCGTACACTGATCAAGTGTATGCAAAATTAATAATTAAAATCTCTTCTAAGTGGTAAAAAAATATTTTAAATGTTGAATTTGAATATAATCTAGTAATATTTAGAGGTAGTTCAAGAAACAGGGAGAATATATTTACTAGTAAAAAATACTAAAACATCGATCGTAAATATTTTTTTTTTAAACTATAAAGAAACGATTTTGGTTAATGAAGTACTCGTTTAGTTTAGAAAAAGATAATGACTGATAACGACCGGCTCAAATAAAAAGTATGTTGCAATATTCTGGACAAATGTTTATTCAACTGATCAGTAAATTCGATAACAAAACAATGCACAGCGTTGGTCAACAATGTTTGATTTAAAATAATTTGAAAACAGGAAGAACAATAAAAGGTTCTTATAAAATCAAGGTCCATTTGTGTTGTTGTTGTGACGGACGTCTTCTTTGAAAAAATGAAAACGTTCCTTTTGTCAGGTATCCTTTATCAAATAAAAGAAATATATTTGTTCAGCTTTTTTGCCACACAGTCGAAAAGTTAGCTTCCTACGCAGACGTACTCGGGGTCTGTCAAGCGAAACGCCTGACCCTAAAGACCTAGTCAACTGAAAAGGTAACTCGATCAATTCTTGGTTTTCACCTACGTCATCATGAATTTCAAAAGCGTAAATTCGCATTATAATGAAATAAAAGTTTCGTAATCTTGTAAAGTGGTCCAAACTACATATTCTGGCCAAATTTCGAGACTGTATAGCATTTCGTTGCGGAACTAGAGGCGAATAAACATGACGAAATTTTTGGTTAAAATGTATGGAGTGGCCATCTTGGTGTTCCAAGTTGGTACACCATCATGGCGGACGAAATTCCAAAGGCTTAAAATGATGGAATATTTAATATGTTTGACTATTTTTCACTTAAATATACTTCGAATAGATATTTTAAATGTGTCTAAGGGAAAATAGTTTATTTAAAGTAAATTATTTTACTATTTTGATCGCTATTTAGATAGACGTGACGGCATTGCGTGACACAAACTCAACCTTCATAACTCGGGAACCAAACATCGAAATGACTCGAGATTTTTTCTTGTGACTTATAACACTGACTTCTAAAACATACTTGAGAAATGCCTTTATACGATCTATAGCTTAGATTTTGATGTTTTGATGACGTCATGTGAAAACCAGCAATAAATATAGAAGCGCTCTCTTATCCAAGAGCAGAAGATTTAGCTAGTCTAAATACAGTTCTGAATTGTTATCGCTAATAGGCACCGCAAGTACGTACGGTCATGAAGTTCACATTCAGAGAAAGGACATTGGAAGCTCCTAATCAACTCGTAAACCATATTCCTCTAGAGTGAAGGCAGTTCACCCGTGAAATAGATATTAGACTAACTTTTGTTTCTTTTGCATCTCGACAGGGGCGGAGCCGAAAGAAAATATTTTAAAAAGCTTCAAAATTTTCTTCTTCGCAATCGAAAAGATTTATTTTGGTGAACGCAAAACGTAAGAAATAAAGGACGATGATTGAAATTCCCCTCTACAGGGGGTCAGGTTTTTTTTCTGAATTTCAAATGGTTGTTTTCTATGTAAGTTGACTTTCTTTCATATATTGAGACTTTTTAGTGTTGTTAAACATAAGTCACTTGGGCGTTTGTTCTATAGGTAAAAGATCAGGTGAGTTCAGTCAAGTCTTCAGGTGAGTTTAGGTCACCAGGATGCACAGCTATATGAGGTTCATTTGGTTTCAAACCATCTTTCATTATTTCTTATGTCATAGCAGCTGCTTAAACGGAATATGATATCCTTCATACGGCCAAGCTGCCGATGGCGTGGAGATTTGACACTGACAGGTTATAAGAAGTTTTTGTGTGTGTGCTGGTTTTCCACTATTTACGAAGGTAAGTATTTGCTTCCTCCCCTGTGATGGAGATAGTGAGACTGTGCGGATCCTGTTACACTAGTACTTCTGTGCAATTTATATGCTGCTCTACCAAATGGCGCACAAGAAACCATGATATTTAATTTTTAATTGCTTATCGCATGATAATACACAACGAATACTAGTTATAATGCCAAAATAGATGTAATTCATGATAATAATAATATGTAATATCGCTCTGGGATCCTCACGAATACCCTACATTTCATATTCTGGCTGCGTTACCAGCGTGGTTGGTCCTTGTATTGAGTGGTTAACACATCGGACTAGAATACCGAAGACGTGGGTTCAAATCCTGCCAAGGGCATATGATATTTTTCTCTTATTTATCTACTGTAATTCATGATGGTAATTGAACTGAGTGGCCGGAGTATAATTTGGACCAAAATCGTAAGAGTGATCACAATAATAATAATAAGAAGAAGAAGAATTATACAGCTTCTCATTAAACCGTAGGTAACTGCCCAATTATTTTCTTAATTGGACATGTCTTGTTGATATGGGATTAATTAGGCAGCTATATAATTAATAGGTAATGGGATTTCATGCTCCCCAATCAAGAAATAGGTAGACTCAAACAATTCCTCTGACTGCCAAATTGGACTTGGCCTACAGCCTTATCCAATTTTGTCAGTCCTCGGAATTTTCCTCATCCAATTATTTCTTAATTGGACAGCATGGAGTCCTATTACATATACTAATACTACTACTACTACTATATATATATATATGAATATATATATATATATGAATATGTACTGTTTAATAAACGAGCAGGAGTGTTTTATCGGATATAAAACACGAGGCGTAGCCGAGTGGTTTTATACCCGATAAAACACGATCTGCGAGTTTATTGAACGGCTTAAAAAACTCATGATGAATGTTATCATATTGTACTGAATTCTTTACGAAATGAACCAAGTTTGATAGAGAAAATCCAAGTTAAAGTTTATGCAAATGAAGACGAATCTTTATCAGATATAAAACCTCCTTCACGGTCATGATTTCAATTGTGTTTACTTCATGAATTATTAATGAGTTTTTTAAATATATATACAGCCTTTTGCAAAATTTATGGCCGCTTCCAATATATATACAAGTATATCCAAAAAATATCAAAAATTATGGGATATCATCCCTGATATTTTTTTCGTGTTGTCTATCACTAGGGCTTTCTGAAAAAAATATCAAGAAAGATATTCCGCCCTCACTGATATACTTTTGATATAATGGCTGTATATATATATATATATGTGCATTTCTTTCTGATTTAGTTTTATTTTACATTATATCTTATGAAAAATATATTTTACATTCAAGGAAATGACTTGAGGCTAAAGGAACAGTAAGGTTTTCTAAGTTAGACCCTAAGTTATAATTTTATTCAGTAGCTTCAGACAGTAACACACAAAAATTAAAATAGCAGCAGAAAAGCGGAGGTGACAAATGTGCCACAGCAAAGCGAAAAGACATCAAGAACAGAAAATAAAGAGGAAGACGAAAATTGCAAGTGAAATAATTTAGTTTTATTTACCGCACAGCGGAAGTGCAATTTGTTAATCACAAGTATGATTTTGTTACAAAATTCCACGACACGAAGTTCAGTTACCACTTAATTATACCCGTTTTGTAATCACACACAAAAAAGACACGATAAAGAGTGCAGAATAATCAATTTAATGTAGAAGAACAAGTAAATCAAAAAGGTTTTTCCTGGTATAAAATAAACGATTTATCAGCATATTCATAAATGATGCTAATCATTCTCTTCTCTGTATTGGCTGAGTATAAGAATTCTGTTCTGTGGTTGGTTCTTTCAAAAAGATGCGATTAAGAGCTCAAAAGGACGCGATTTAGAGCTCCTAAGGATGCGATTTGGGAATTAATTGCACTCCCTTAAGTACCAATCAGATTGCAGGATTTGGTAGTGATTACAAAAAGGATATGATTAACTATAATTGTATAGCTGAATATTTTAAGGCACAACTGAGCCTAAGGCTGAGCAAAGAGAACTCAAATCGAACGTTCAAAAGTGGGTATCTGGGCTAGTGAGTCGATTTTTCATAGGTTTCATAATAAGAAAATGGGGGGGGGGGGGGGGGGGGGATGACAATTAAGTTTGGTCATACCATGATAGTAATATACAAAATAACTCTTTTTACCCACAGGACAGGGGTAAACGGTGTCACAGGGATTTGTGTTCCCCCGAGTTATGTGTTCCCCCGAACACTGGGCACTAGTGTTTTGTGTTCCCCCCTCCTCTCCCTATGAAACATCTTTTGACACGATTCTCTCCCCCAGAACGAGGAATCTCTATAAATGATTTGTTTTCGGTTGTGACAAACTGGCTAAATCTGAGAATTCTCTTCAAATCTAAATTCAACGAACGAATTCAAAAAATCATGAAAGCTTCACAGTATGATAATGTTTTTACCTATTTAGGCCGAAAGGAACATCCTCTTGATTTTGTGAATAAAGAAAAATATGTTTTACAAGAAGTTCTTGCTCGAAATAATTGCACACGAAGAAACTCATTAGCATCTCGTACTATGGTACGTAGAAAAAGGAGGGAAAAAGAGAGTGGTAATCAGAGGACGTGAAGAGAAGCAAAGCTAGGTTCTTTGAGGAGTGCCATTCATCTATTTTCGGCGCCCATGTAGGGCTAGATAATATTGAGCAAAGAAATTTTGCATATGAATTTTGCCGAGACCAAGAAAAGAACTCGCTTGAATTATTGCATTCGGTAAATACAATTTTATCTCTCAAAATACCAACGGCAGTAGAGGAACACGCGGTTATACGGTTTACGATAAAGATGTACGATAGAAAAAGTCCACTGATTTATTTTTCGATTTTAGAGTTAAAATGTCCTTGTTCTGGGGGAGAGAAACGTGTCAAAAGATGTTTCATAGGGAGAGGAGGGGGGAACACAAAACACTAGTGCTCAGTGTTCGGGGGAACACATAACTCGGGGGAACACAAATCCCTGTGACAACGGCTTGCTTTTGTTTACACATTTCATGGAGAGTTGTGGATAAAACAAATGAAGCCGTGTTATACCCACAAACTCCTGGCTTGGAGTTTTTCTTTTTATCGTCATGCCACAAGGCTTTAGTCTCATGTAATCTCTGTGGTGGGGATAGCCTCCTACGCAAACGTTCTTTGTGTGCCGAGGACTGCAGTCTAAGGTGGGGACTGTAATTTGAAGTTTGATTAGAATTCCATATCAGTCTTCCACAAAGTAGAGATTAGATGCCCATCCATTGTCAAAGAATGCCTCCCTACCCTCCCCTCCCCCTTAACACACATTTGCATTCCACATACATACAAGCTAAATATTTAATTTCATTAGACCGATTTTGGTTTGGCTGGTCTTCTACTTTAAGCACATACAGCATAGAAAACTTTGACATATGAAAATTATCCAATTGGCTGATGAAAACCACATTTAAATTATTTTGCGGAGTGAGAAAAACTGGAAAAATCCTTGCGTGACAAAATTAACACGTCTGCTTAGCAATTCAGTTGTATACAGTTCAGTTCAATATGGCGATTTAGTGACCTCGAGAGGCTTGGGCTTGGTTCAGCCTATTGGTTCTGTTTTACTGTTATTTCACTGACCCTTTATGCTGGTACTTCTATCAAATCCTTTAGTCTACCTTCCAGAGCCAAAGTAAGTTACTGTGTTACTTTGCTTTGCCATGTCTCTAGTTTAGCAGGTCAGTTATAGCTTTCTCTTCGCACTAGACCCCGTCATAAGAACTCAGTTTTCTTTATATATGGCATAACTTTGCATGGCACCATAACCTTATTGTCTCTTTAACCCAAGTGTCAAAATGTCGTCTAATGGAGATGTCTACGATCGCAATTGATCCAAATCGAATCTGAATCGTATAAACGTCTAAACTCCCGGCTTCTTCCTACCGATATTACGCAAACTCTGTATTCAGTTAATAATTCACATGTTTTGGCTCGAATATGCCGAAAAAAGCCATGAACAGACTCCATTTTTCTGTTATTCTGACCGAATCTGTTTGACTGGAATAATTAGAATGTAAACGAATCAAACCCATTGCGAATGTTTCCCATACGATTGCTCAAGGTTATTGTCCAGCGATAGCGATTGCTAAGATTGAAAGAATTCAACTGTTTGTATCATCCATTCCAAGTAACAATTCACGTGTATATATCATCATTTAATCATTACTCTGAATTTTTAAATTGTTGCTGAAAAGCCTTTGTAAAGGAGCTTCAATGAAAGTGCAAGTATGTATAGGAGCTTCAAAGAAGTGCAAGTATGTATGCATGTAGATTTAAGGGGAAAAAATGGATTCGGACACTTGTCTAAAAGGGAGTGTTACCTCAAAATTCTGATGGCTATTTTTTGATTCATTTATTTCTACTACAGTATCTAAACGTCATTATTTATATCGCTTCATTTTATCATGGAATTTCCTCTATTGTCTAGTGCGAAAGTATTCAATGTCCATAATTTTACAAGCAGTGGCATATAATAATATCAGGTCAGGGCCACTTTACCTTATCCCCGTAAGGAGCGATTACACGACACAAGTTGCATGAGTGTTTATACGGTGCAATGGAGACGCAAAAAATTGCTACAACTCGTCTCGTAACATTTTTTCACATTGACTGAGCTGTAGAAACCGCGCTGCAATGCTCCATGCAACTTGTGTCACAACACTGTTGCGAGACAAGTTGCAGAGAAAATTGCTCCATGTAATCGCGCCTTTAAATCGAACGGTTTTGTCAAAATACCGAACACCAGATATGAAAAGAGCACCTCGACATTAATAGGAAGAAGAATAAGGTTTTAGTAGCTCATATTGTCGACTAGATGATGTAAAACGATTGTATTGATCTTGCCATCTATTAAACACGGCTGTATTGGGAAATCTCGGTGTGTCGGCTTGTCGGATAAAATAGCAAAATTTAAAGAGCTACTTGGACGAAAATCGCTTCAAAATTAAAACGCTTTCATTCGAGCTGAAACTTTGCTGAAATAAGTTCGTCCGCCATTAATTTTTGACTCAATGCCAACGAGTTAATATGTACAGCAGTTTTACGCTGTGACGTCATTTACGCAATACCTTCATGTTAGCGTCGTGTTGATTATACATTTATTGTTAAATTACCTGAAGTTTCTTTGATGTTTAAACGCATTATCGTGAAAATAATAATCTAAACAGACTTTAAATCTTTGATACCTTTCTTTGTCAATCCTGAAGAGTTAGAACCAGAAGTTATCGTGTATAAAAGAGAAGATGAAGACGAACTAGAAGAAGAAGGAGCATGGGGAGCCTGGCTTGGTGATGCTAAATCGGTAAAACAATCACGTTTCATATGTTGATGTCATTACAGATCTTAAATTTGAAGTTTCAATATAATCTAACAGCTACTAATGTTATGAAAAAACCGATTGCCTTTTGAATTTTGCGTTGTGATATAAAGATTTGTGGATATATGTGCCGCATAATTTAGAATGTGAGCTCGTATCTCTCCTAGCTGATTTCCTACAGAAGGTTTATCATTTGCTCCAAAATGTTTATTCCGCATTGAATAGGTACAAACATACGATTATCTAATATCATCTTTGTAAAAGAACATGTCAACAAGTTTTCTTATAAGAGAGTTTTAGATTTACGTTCACGGCAAGCGTGAAACTACCCTGCGAGCAGAGTCTCCTTTGAACTCCTCTTCTCTCGCCCGTAGAGGAGTTGAAAGGAGACTCTGCTCGCAGGGTAACGTGAAACGTCAGTTGACAAGTAAAAAATTCTTTTAAATGACTGAAAAAGAATCGCAAAAAAAGTCCAAGTAGTAGAAAAACAAAAGAGTATTTGTCTTTGGTGAGAAGGTTTGTAAAAGGTAAAGTAAAGTACAGGAAAACGATGAAACTGTGGTCACTTTCTAAAATTCTATTTACTCGCAAGACAGCGGCGTCACTCAGCTCGTAAAGTTTTTCTTTTATTGTTTCGGATATCTCGCGGACCCAAATTGTGGGGCTGCTTTTTGCCCTCGTATGTAAATATACCTTGAAAAGTTGCTATCCTTAAAATCATTCGAATAAATCCCGAGTCTCCCAGTCACTTTGAGCGATGGTGCCGCTAGAATCTCTTCCATGCGTTCATCTTTGTTGTGATTCTTGGCGTGTCGAGATGTATTGAAATTTTCGAATTATGATCGTCAGTATAATTGAAACTGAAAATTGTTTGATCATTTAGTAGTTAAGGAATCGAATGAAACAATGTATGTTCTAATAAGCCAAATAAACTGAGTTTTATGAACATGAACTTTGGAAATCTCCATCTGCTGGTCTCTACCACTATCTACCGGTATACCATAGTTACTATGGGTATACTGTCTGATTTAGCTAACTCCTACGACATAATTTGTGTAACTGAGACATGGCTGAACGACTCTATATCAAATAGTGAAATACTAGAGTATGGATACAACATTTATAGACAAGATCCTAAAGACAGAGTCGGTGGAGGTGTATACTAATTTCCATCAAATCAACCATTACTTCTAATGCCCACGATAATCTGGTGAATAGTGGTGGGATTGAAGCCTTATGTGTTGAACTTAACCGTCCTGATTCAGGACATAAGAAAGTAAGTTTCTTATTAAAGTAGAAATTATGCGTTCGGTGTGTATATAAGTTTCTTATTAGTGTGGTGTATAGGCCGCCCGATACTGGTATCTCGTTCATGGACTCATTTGCTCATTTACTAAACAACATGCTAAGAAATCAACGCTGCAAGTGTTTAATCCTTGGTGACTTTAATCTTCCCAATGTTGACTGGATTGACTTATCTAGCTTCTCGAACTTTGAAAATGAATTTGCATTTTCCGAACGAAAAAGAAAGAAACAGCAAGACGTAGAGCGAAAAGAACTGGATTTCCTGACCATAAAGTGGCCATCTCTGATTTACGCCGACAATGTAAGAAACTAATTTATCCTTCCTAATGGTGGGCTAGATTATCGTGAACGTCTGGTTAACCATGATTTATTACCTGTATCGTATTGGCACGAAATCAGTGATTTGACATTCTATTTCAAAAGTCGAGCTGGCTACTACAAGTTTTCTGTAGATGATTACGTAAAGCCTAGAAATGCCTCCCGCTCCACAAGAAATAACTGCAAGATGGACCAGGGGTGGATCCAGACTAGTGCCACTAGTTCCATGGAACTAGTCAAAATTTTTGAAAAAAGAAGAAATTAATACTTTTTAAATAAATCATAAGCGAAATTCATACAAAAAAATCTTTCGACATTTTTAATCCCACGAAAATGCCTGCACTTCCGGTCGTTCTTTCCGGAAACAAATATTCTTGAGACAAAATTTGTGTATTAGGGTCGGGGCCTACGGGAATGTATTGCTTTCAATTGTACTGTCATGGTTGTCACGGCATTGATATGTGGCATTGGTCAAACGCTCATCCCATTGGCTGGCACCATTTAGCTTTGTTTTTTGGCACAAGTCAAAGTCGCTTGCTATTGGCTAATTTTGTGGTTGGCACTAGTCGGCACTGGTAAGAAAGACGCTAGTCGACGTAGTGTGACCAAAGATTACAAGTATACACGTTATTTACAGGCAGAATTACTAAGCAATGTATGCTAGATGTCATGCGCGAAGATTGCTGCGAGTTAATATTAAATTATTTACCATATATGGTAAATAGAGAGTATATATGGACCGCGTGGCATATATGGTAAATAGTTTTATATTAAAGCCGATCAAATTTCGTAGAAGAGATTTGAACTTGGTTGAATCGAGAAGGAGATCGGGCGCACCGAGTTCGCATGAACTAGAAGACCTACATTACTAGAGGGGTCGGAGATTGAAGTTGAAAAATCGTTCTGTGGGATAAATGTACATTTTTTTCCTATGCTTCTTAGAACTCCCAGTATCAAGGCGGGATTTTATGGGTAAGCCCGTGTAGTGCCAAAATGTGCAATGTTTTTCAAATTTAAATGCCGTGTTTTGCTTCTAGCGAAAGCTTATCTTAGAAAACAAGAAATTTAACCCATAGAAAAGGTCTTTTTAAAAAAATCTGAACTGATTGTACGAATAGATGTGTCATCAAATTCTCAAATTTGTTGCGCCCGTTATACTGTATATACTTGACGTGATATTATCGCTCATTCACAATCATCTTATGTACTAGTACATGTTTATACTTAAATAAAATTCAAGTTAATGATATGATACACTTAAGAAATAGAAAAAAAATCGTATGATATATAAACTGATTTGTTAGTAGAAGTTAAAGTTGTTTTTTTTAAATGATACATATAATTATTCGCTCTCATAATCGAGAGTTTCGTCGCTGTCACTGTTTCCAATGAGGTCTTAGTTTTCCCAGACAATGTTTATAGACTTTGTCATTCCTTCATTTTCTGGATCATTTAGACACAAATACCATGCATTTGATATCATCCACGAATAAAGTAAATAATTTCCTCACGATCAGCAATCTCTTCTTGTTTGGAAGAAGTCGAATTTCGAAACCACGCTTCTCGTAATATGATATATAGTTTTACGCAAGAATAGCGTCAAACATACTTTTGGTCAGCGGATTAAAATTCCGATTTGAAACAGCCTTGTATATTACTCGTGGAGAACCAACCTTTCGAAAGGAGGATTATTCTCCATATGATTTCACAGTCATTATTAGCTACTTCCATTATACACGAGAAGTAAAAATTACACTATTGAAGATTTGGAATAGATGGATTTGAGAAGTGGCACTGGTCAGGAAAAATCCTAGATCCACCCCTGTGGACCTTCTAATGTTCCTCGACTGAACTAGAACTAAAAGATTCCAGAACTCATACTTCAATAGATTGCCCAGAATATGGAATCAACTGCCTGCTTACATCAAATCGTTAGATTCTGTTTCAAGTTTCAAGACTGCTCTTCATAGCCATTACTTTGCTGGTCTGTTGAACACTTACTGCATAGACACTTATAAGACATGGAAATCAATCTGCCCTAAATGCTGTACTACGAATGACATTACTAGCAAACCATTATGTTGCTATACTGAACTTTACTTAGCATATCATTGTGATATGTCTCAATATATTATATGATTCTATTCTCATATCTTTTTCTTCACTGATTCAAGTTCACTGACTTTTCAGTCATTATCATTATTATCACACTATCAACTATTATATCTGTCATCATAACATACGCCATTTGTAATATTATTCCACTTATTATGTGACTGTTTTGGTTTGGGTTGAGTAAGTGACGTCATACGTTACTCGTGCCATTCCTCTTGAGCCGAATCCTGTGATTCAAAGAAATAATGGCGGAAACAATCGTAAAGTTTTAGCCCTTTCCTTTCGAATATCAAAAAGATATGTAGTGAGTGGTTCTTATTGTATTCAAGATTATTTCAGCAAAGTTCCAGCTCGAATGAAAGAGTTTTAATTTTGGAGCGATTTTCGTCCACGTGGCCCTTTAATCTAATGTTAGACTTGATTTCTAGTTGTTTTTCAGCTGATGTTACGACGGAAAAAGGAATGAGATTGACAAAAACCCTGGTAAGTAACTTTGTACCACAGAAACACCAAGTAATAAAAATACCACGCAGTAGTATTACGAGCTCATCCATGCTGAGGTTTTCAATATTTTGTGAACTTCGTAGTTGCGAGCTGGATCAAAAATAACCAAAAATATTCAAAGATGAGAATAAGTGGACCGCATGGCACTTATGCAATACATGAAGATATAGAAATATAGATAAGTTGTAGTGCTTGGGAACGAGGTTATTCCGGGCGAAAGCCCTTGGAATTAGATTCGGAAAAATTAATTTCCGACCTCAATGGGAATCGAACCCACGACCTTCGGAATTGTACTACGAATGCTCTGCCAGCTGAGCTAGAAGGGCTCTGGGAACCAGACGGGAACACTAACCACAGGTAGCCGAATAACTGATCATTAATCTATTGAACTTTCATTTTCAGAGACGCATTTTTCTTTTCTTACTGGCTTTCGTCTTCATTACTGTCGTTTTTCAAGTTGTTTTTCCGTCCGCTGATTTTTTCCCAAAATTACTTTCTTTTTCGAAAATCAATAGTTTAACAGGTGAGCCAAGTATGTTGAGTTTGCATCGCAGAAAGAAAGTCCCACAGCTTTTGTATTGGTTTAGGGGAGGAGAATCGACGAATCGAGGGCCCATACATTTTGACGCGCATGCGCAGTAAGAAATAAGGGCTCTTGGAGCAAGAAATCATGGCAACGAATCAGTAAACTGACTTTGAATTAGCTTCTAAATTCAAGCAATGGGATGGGACAGTCAGTCATTGATTTCCGAAACTTGATTGGTCAAAGAGGAAACCATTTTCTACGCAATCTTGTAAATTATCTTTTATAGAACCCCTCTGGATACCAAGTTTTAGCTGAATGGGCCACCCTGTTTTAAACAGAGGTTACATAACCATAACACTATTTTTCTCCGAATAAGTTTAGGAAGTACTGGAGGCTAATCGGTGTCATTTTACATCCAACTTTAAAACACTGGAAAAGGGCATTAATTTGCATGGAAACTTTTCAAACTTATGCGTTGTTTCAGTAGGATTTTTATTACGTTCACTAGGTTACCATTTTAGTCCCTATCCTTGCCACTACACTAGGTTGAAGAAACCGAGGCTTGGTAAAAGATCAGAAGATCGCGAAGAAGAAGAAATCGCATGCAAGCCTCATATGTAAGATAATGATTAAAAATATATACCTGTGATTCCAAAAACGTGTGACTACCATTTCACATGATTTAACAATCTCACATGATCCTTACTCGGATCAAGCTTAACCCCTACATTCCATTAATGGTTTCATTATTTGAATATTTAAATTTATTATTCTTTCCCAGAATACGAAGGATCCGAATTAAAAATAATAAACGATTCAAAACTCGAATTTTGATTGGATTATTTCACATAAGGAAAACCATGATCCAATCAGAATTCGAGTTTTTAATCAGTTATTATTTTGAATCACGTGTCTCTTAAACGTCACATGATTCCTGTCCTCCATATTGAGCGCACATACGCTCTCTAATCGTGTGCAGAAAGAAATAACTGCTCTAGGAACTATTTTGCCATTAATATTTTAATTGGTTACTAACAGCATTTTTAATTCACAGACCGTCAAATGACTCGTGTTTGTTAGCAAACAAGGCCTATGGCAGTCCAAGGGAAATTCTTCCAGATGTGAAGTGCGACACAAAATCATACCCAAACATTTGTTATTTCAAAGACAGAAAAACCCTAACCTGTTCTCTTGAAATATGTGGCAACACTACCGTATTCATGGGCAGAAGAGATCTACAATACGGCCATGTGAATAAATGGGAAGCTATAGAGCCCTTTAATACAAAAAATGCTTCAGATTTCGTGCAGAAGACCATGCAACAGGGAGAAACATTCTGCTTAATGAAATGTGGTAGCATCTTGCAAGTGTTGGTTTTCCCGCCAAAATTACACTTGAACGCGTCTTTGAAGGCTGGTGACAAGGTCAATGTGAATATAGTGGTATTCGATTCCATTTCTCGGCCTCATTTCTATCGAATGCTGAGGAAATCTGTTGCTGCTATGCGGGATATTGTCAATAGTGGATCAATCCCTACAGTGTTTGATTTTGAACGTTTTCAGAGTCTTAGCATGCATACTATGGAAAACATTCGGCCGTTATTTTCAGGAGTTGCTTTCGGTAAGTATATGACTACGAAGCTCTCAGGACAGATAAAGGACAAACCTTGGACGGCGTAAGATAAACCTAGTCCTTTAAGAGGGTCTTTATATCTTTTCCTCTTAACAGATCTTAAAGACATCAACGATCTTCCTTCTTTAGCAAAAGCGCCGCTTGGTATTAATGTTCTCTATGGTCATTACCAACGTTATGGTTACCAGACAATGTTCCAGGAAGACATGTGTTTTTACGATCGCTGGGGATGTGTTCTGGACGGAATAAAAATGAAAGGAGATTCAAAAGCTACCGCTGAAAAGTTAGTACCTCCACTCGACAAACAGCTTTATCTTGTTCTTGGGGTGAATGTGACATCATACCAGCAATTTTTGCGGCTTGACTTTGACAAAAAAATTGACCTTTGGTCTGGTCAGGTCCGTAAACTTTGCTTCAAGTCTCGCTTGCTAGATTTTTCACGTTGCAAACGTACAGGGAGCAGTTTCAGCTTAGTTCAATTTTCGACGATTTCTACATGTTTTCGACATGTTCGTCTTTCCTCGGCACAATAAGAACAACTCTTTTCATTGTATATTTTTTTTAGAAAAATGGCTAAATGTGATGAGCAAAAAGGAACTGGGAAGCTATAAGTAGTCACTCTTTCTAAGATATTGCTAAACTGATAAAAATACACTTTAAAAAATAAGATAAAAATCGATTTGGGAACGATGGGGTTCGAACCCACCGACAGAAATTTAAAAAATCGACTCCACTTTGCCATACCCCCGAAACTGCAAATTGTCAATTTCTCGCGCACTGATTGGCTATTTTTGATTTTCGATAATAGGACGGGCCAATAAGCCGAAGTCAACAAGAGCGCACTCCTTTAGTTGGTTAATTTGATTACTAAGAAAACGTCGAAAAAAAGTGGCGTAAAAGACAAATCGAGGTCTCTTTTCTATTGTCTGTACTCTTATTAAACGTGGAATGGCGTCAGTACATGATCTAAACTTTGTAGTGAAACCACTTACTGCGCCCGTGGTTCCGCTTGAGTTCGAATCATATGGTGTCGTATGCTGCATGTTCGATTAGAGTACAGATGATAGAAAAGGTACCTCGATTTGCTTAAATGCACTCACAGAACGTTTCATTCTCTTTACCAGGTGGACAGACTACCAAAACATCGTAAGCAAACACCACATTGATCATTTTGGTATTACTCATTTCTCGTGCGAAGTCTTCAAGACGTTTGGCGCCACAAACCATTTAGAAGATCCCGACAAAGTATGCTTCAACGGCAAGCATTTTAGCTCATATTTTTTGGACTACCTTATAGATGTCATGGCTTCTGTAACCGGGACCAAAGACGCACCGCCCCTTATATCATATGTCCATTTCAATACTGGACACACGCATAGTGGAAAGAGAATTCATAACGTGGATGTTGGACTGGCAAAATTTATCTCTTCGATGGCGAGGTAAAAAACCGCCTTTTAAAGCTATGGAAATGAAATCTTTATTTCAAGTTTTTGCTTTACGATAAAATAATTGTCTGAAGTTACTGAAATGAAGAATTTAAAAGGATTAAGATGTTTTTGTTGCTTGGAAAGTTATTAAAGATGGGAATTGTGCTTTTAAAACGCTTTTACGCAAGAAAATAAATTTGCTTGATGAAGCACAAGCTCGTAAAAGAGGTTTAATTTGTTGATGAGTAAAGAAGACATGATTGGCTTTCAATTTTCATTTATTTTTTTATTTTTGCTTATTAGCTCGACCAGCACTAGAGAATTCGCACGTTCGCGCGAGGGGCGAGGGGCGAGGGCAGCCATGTTGGATGGAACTTACCTTTTTTCATTGAATCGCCAGGGACTCGAATACCTGGACAATTCTAATGTCTGACCATGGTCACAAGAGTACATCATATGGGGGGACTCCAGAAGGTCTAATAGAGCGCTACCAGCCTTTTCTATTTATGATTATACCTCAAAACGTAGCGCGTGTGTTAGGGAAACAGAAAATGGATATCCTAGAAGCTAACCAGAGAAGACCGCTGACCACAATGGATCTTCATCGGGCGCTAATGGTTTTGCACGACAAGAAAAAGTCTAGTTCTAGGGATCACCGAGTTTCTGGAATGTTCTCGAAGATTCCAGCTAATCGAACGTGTAGTGATATGCCACTGATGCCGCTTGCGAGGTGTCAGTGTGAGGGATCTGATGAAAGATATGAAGATAATTCACCAAGGCATAAGTGGCTGGCAGAATATGCTTTGGGAACGCTGAACAATTTGATACAAAAGCAGTTTTCAGAAGGTTAGAGTGTTTCACTATTTCACTGAAAAAGATGAATGTCTTGTAGATGCTGAATGCGGAGTGCGCGCACATTGAACTACATCTTGAAAACATCGATGACCTCGAACGACCTCTGGGCTGATCAGATCGAATGCTATGCGAGAATGTAAAGAAAGATGGCAATTCGGGTGAGTTTTTCGGCTATAAATGATAAGTTAGCGCACTAAATAACAATAAAAGTCCCCTTTTCTTGCAAGAAATATATTCTCTCATGGTAGGTATCTAAAGTATAGTTTTGCTATTAACTCGCCAAGAAAAGAAAAAATATGATATTTTTGCGATACAATGTGAAGACCTACGAAGTGTTTAGTCTCAAAACATACCATAATTTTCCTCTTCCTAGCGAGTAAATAGCAAAAAATTATTTTAGGTATCTACTTAGAATGTATTTCTTGCAAGAAAATTTATTTAGTGCGCTAGCTTACCTTTTAGCACCAAAAAAACTACCCGAATCCGTCATCTTTTTTTACATTCTCGCATAGCTAAAATCCCGTAGAATGCCAGCGACAATGGCCGTTTTGAGCACGTGACCTCTTAGTGCAACTCGCCTATTGGATTTAGTTTTGCGCAGGAATGAAAACCGGAAAACAGCTGGAGAAACCCCCTTGAATCAAGGGAGATACCCAACAAACTCTACTTACGTTATGCGGCAAAGCCTAAGTTAAACGTTAGCGAACGGTTTTCGTATGACCTTGAAAAATTCGGTGCCGTATGCGTACCTTGACGCGACCGTGATGTTTTCTAGAATTTGACCTGGCCGATTTTATTCTTGCACAATGCGGTCTGAGATTGCCGTGATCTTGGCGTGACCGAGTCCACGCCGTGTTCATGCCGTGTTTGGGGGATTTGATTGGTTGGAGAGCTAGTAAGTTCTCGTGTAATGTGATTGGGCTGGCATATGCCTTTACGTGTCGCTACTACGTTCGTGCCTTGAGCCTTTTCAGTCATACGAAAACTGCTTTATTAACCTCTTACATCTATTGCAATATATACTGACTTTAAACTAAGATTGGGCTTCGTGTGTTTTTACTAACTTTTCAATGTCGTTTTGGTTTCTTTAACAGGCAAAGATGCAAATGCATCCCGCGTGAAAGGATACGGCAGATGTATTCGTTTGATTGGCACTTCGATTGACAACATCATTCAAAGCAAATCTGGATCTATAGTTTCATTCGACTTACACGTTAACGGTACATCAGTCGGGCTGAACGAGGACGAAATTTTCAAAGTCGCAATAGCATTGAACAATGGAGTACCAACCTTAAAGACGTTTGCAAGGCAAACTATGTATAACAAATTTAAATACTGCGTTGATCAATCCGTTGATATAAAACTGTGCGTCTGTGACAGGAGAAAGAAAAAAGAAGACTTTGTCGTGAAAGAGTTGGAAAAACAACAAATGAAAGCTTTAATTTCTTCAACAATGTTTGGTTCAACTGCCAAAATCAAAGACATCTTTAAAGGATGTTTATATCAGATCATCAGAGAACATTTGAGTGGAAATAGTTTAGTATATGAATTCGCAAACTCTTGCAATGAGACATTTTCGGTAACTGTTAAAGGAAAGAGTGAATTCGTTACTTTTACACAAGAATTGCCGATGACGATTCGTATGGAACCAAATACGATTAAATTCGTGTTTGCAGCAACAAAACAGGTCTTTAGTCATAGCTATTTGAGTTTTGAAGTTGATGTTAAGGTTTTATGATGAAATATTGAATATTCATTTGAACGACCACTCTCGTAAGCGACCATCTCCCGTACGCGCGACCACCTTTTGAATTTCCCGTTTTGTTCCACATATAAACTCTGTAAAAAAAAACTCTCCTGAAGCGACCACTCTCGTAAGCGAACGCGACCACCTTTTGGGGTTCAAATTTTTTCATTGTTTTTTTTTTCTCCCGTAAGCGACCACCAGTAGCCAGCAATGATGACAGATCCTTACATTATCAGCACATAATACTGCATGATTTATTTTGTTATTGTAGTTAGAGATGACTAGAAATACAGTAATTTATCTCATATTGACAATTACAGTACTGTAAACATATCATGAGCACATGCAAAATTTTGATTAAAACAGTTTAATTGTTACTACAGTAGTTTTTACACGTGAGTTACAAATTATAAATGGTTTAGGCTTCCTGTGTTGGCATTCCCATTGTTTGGGCTTCTTGTGTTAACTCTCTCGTAAGTGACCATCTCCCGTAAGCGACCACTTTAGTCCTAGTCTCTACCTTGGAGGTGAAAAATTAATTTATATAATAATAATAATAATAATAACTTTATTTAAGTCTCTATCTTCTAGCCGGGCACAAGTACCCTACTAATCGGGGAGACTATAACATAATACTAGAAATGTAAATGATAATATAAACAGTAAATTAAATTTAAATTTAAATTTAAATTTAAATTTAAATGTAAATATAAATGTAAATATAAATTTAAATATAAATATTTATTATATGACCGTGAATCTTAGAGCCTGGACACTAGCAAATCGAGCAATCTGATTGGATAGAACGCATCGCGGACTGGTCTAGAACTTATGAACTTATATGAATAAGAATATACCTAAAATGGATTCAACGGCACTTTTATGAACCTGAGATGGTTTGGATGAACGTATAGGAATAAGAATGGACCTGAAATGGATTGGATGGACGTATAGGAATAAGAATGTACCTGAGATGGTTTGGATGAACGTATAGGAATAAGAATGTACCTGAAATGAATTGAATGAACGTATAGGAATAAGAATGTACCTGAGATGGTTTGGATGAACGTATAGGAATAAGAATGTACCTGAGATGGTTTGGATGAACGTATAGGAATAAGAATGGACCTGAGATGGTTTGGATGAACGTATAGGAATAAGAATGGACCTGAAATGGATTGGATGAACGTATAGGAATAAGAATGTACCTGAGATGGATTGGATGAACGTATAGGAATAAGAATGGACCTGAAATGAATTGGATGAACGTATAGGAATAAGAATGTACCTGAGATGGTTTGGATGAACGTATAGGAATAAGAATGTACCTGAAATGAATTGGATGAACGTATAGGAATAAGAATGTACCTGAGATGGTTTGGATGAACGTATAGGAATAAGAATGTACCTGAGATGGATTGGATGAACGTATAGGAATAAGAATGTACCTGAGATGGTTTGGATGAACGTATAGGAATAAGAATGGACCTGAAATGGATTGGATGAACGTATAGGAATAAGAATGGACCTGAAATGGATTGGATGAACGTATAGGAATAAGAATGTACCTGAATGGATTGGATAAGAATGTACCTGAAATGGATTGGATTAACGTATAGGAATAAGAATGTACCTGAAATGGATTGGATGAACGTATAGGAATAAGAATGTACCTGAAATGGATTGGATGAACGTATAGGAATAAGAATGTACCTGAAATGGATTGGATGAACGTATAGGAATAAGAATGTACCTGAAATGGATTGGATGAACGTATAGGAATAAGAATGTACCTGAAATGGATTGGATGAACGTATAGGAATAAGAATGTACCTGAGATGGTTTGGATGAACGTATAGGAATAAGAATGTACCTGAGATGGATTGGATGAACGTATAGGAATAAGAATGTACCTGAGATGGTTTGGATGAACGTATAGGAATAAGAATGTACCTGAGATGGATTGGATGAACGTATAGGAATAAGAATGGACCTGAGATGGTTTGGATGAACGTATAGGAATAAGAATGGACCTGAAATGGATTGGATGGACGTATAGGAATAAGAATGTACCTGAGATGGTTTGGATGAACGTATAGGAATAAGAATGTACCTGAAATGAATTGAATGAACGTATAGGAATAAGAATGTACCTGAGATGGTTTGGATGAACGTATAGGAATAAGAATGTACCTGAGATGGTTTGGATGAACGTATAGGAATAAGAATGGACCTGAGATGGTTTGGATGAACGTATAGGAATAAGAATGGACCTGAAATGGATTGGATGAACGTATAGGAATAAGAATGTACCTGAGATGGATTGGATGAACGTATAGGAATAAGAATGTACCTGAAATGAATTGGATGAACGTATAGGAATAAGAATGTACCTGAGATGGTTTGGATGAACGTATAGGAATAAGAATGTACCTGAAATGAATTGGATGAACGTATAGGAATAAGAATATACCTGAGATGGTTTGGATGAACGTATAGGAATAAGAATGTACCTGAGATGGATTGGATGAACGTATAGGAATAAGAATGTACCTGAGATGGTTTGGATGAACGTATAGGAATAAGAATGGACCTGAAATGGATTGGATGAACGTATAGGAATAAGAATGTACCTGAAATGGATTGGATGAACGTATAGGAATAAGAATGTACCTGAAATGGATTGGATGAACGTATAGGAATAAGAATGTACCTGAAATGGATTGGATGAACGTATAGGAATAAGAATGTACCTGAAATGGATTGGATGAACGTATAGGAATAAGAATGTACCTGAAATGGATTGGATGAACGTATAGGAATAAGAATGTACCTGAAATGGATTGGATGAACGTATAGGAATAAGAATGTACCTGAAATGGATTGGATGAACGTATAGGAATAAGAATGTACCTGAGATGGATTGGATGAACGTATAGGAATAAGAATGTACCTGAAATGGATTGGATGAACGTATAGGAATAAGAATGTACCTGAAATGGATTGGATGAATGTATAGGAATAAGAATGTACCTGAGATGGTTTGGATGAACGTGTAGGAATTGTAATCCTCCATATATCCGCCATTCGCTTTTATATCCCAAAATAGTGGGTTCCCTGTGCATTGATATCGGTCAGCAGATTGCCCCATCATCCAAGATGACAGTTATGAAACGTCACTCAAAACCGGTCTTTGCCCACGGTGAACTACCGATTATTGGTCGTTTCTCACCATGACACAGGGAGACCAACAGACAAGTTTTTGAAACTACAAAAACAAAATGGCGGACGGCCTTCGAGGAAGAATCGGTGTTTGAAACAAGAAGACTTGAGTTTAGGCGAGTTCGCCACCATAAAAATTCCCCACTACTTCTAAACTTATAGCAGAGTTTCATTGGCTTGTTAGCTCCCCAATATGGCGAAAATACGAATAAGTACCGTCAAGGTCATTATAGAAGTGAAAACTGGCGGGCCTCAACGAAAAGGCGGGGTGAAAATAGATAATGGGTTAATGGTTAATGGGTTGCAGCCCAGTCGTAAAATGCCTTGGTCTTTTCTTTGGGATTTGAATGACGTGTTCATAGATTAATGGCTCGTACCCTGACTTAGCAGGTGAGGCTGAGTGTTCTTTTGAGTGTCGTGATCTTCGTTAAACTCCGGCTACTCCACATTCCTCACGCTTCCGAAGGACGCGTTCTGTCGATGTAATATATCTAAGAGAAATAAGCTTAATTTGGTGTCATTTTGAGTGTTGTGATCTTTGTAAAATTCCGGCTACTCCGCACTCCTCACGCTTCAGAAGGACGCGTTCTCTCGATGTAATATATCTAAGAGAAATAAGCTTAATTTGGTGTCCTTTTAAGTGTTGTGATCGTTCTGATCTTTGTAAAATTCCGGTTTCAACACTCAAAAGGACACCAAAGTAAGCTAATTTTCTCGTACATACCCCATCGAGGAAGGCGTCTTTCTGAAGCGTGTGAATTTCACAACACTCAAAAGGACACCAAAGTAAGCTTATTTCTCTTAGATATATTACATCGACATAACGCGTCCTTCTGAAGCGTGTGAAGGAGTGCGGAGTAGCCGGAGATTTACAAAGATCACAACTCAAAAGGTCACCAAAGTAAGCTTATTTTCTCGTACATACCACATCGAAGAAGGCGTCCTTCTGAAGCGTGTGAATTTCACAACACTCAAAAGGACACCAAAGTAAGCTTATTTCTCTTTCATACCCCATCGAAGAAAGCGTCCTTCTGAAGCATGTGAATTTCACAACACCCAAAAGGACACCAACTGAACGTAAGCTTGTTTTCTCATAGATATATAACATCGACATAACGCGTCCTTCTGAAGCGTGTGAAGGAGTACGGAGTAGCCGGAATTTTACAAAGATCACAACACTCAAAATGACACCAAAGTAAGCTTGTTTTCTCTTAGATATATAACATCGACATAACGCGTCCTTCTGAAGCGTGTGAAGGAGTGCGGAGTAGCCGGAGATTTACAAAGATCACAACTCAAAAGGTCACCAAAGTAAGCTTATTTTCTCGTACATACCACATCGAAGAAGGCGTCCTTCTGAAGCGTGTGAATTTCACAACACTCAAAAGGACACCAAAGTAAGCTTATTTCTCTTTCATACCCCATCGAAGAAAGCGTCCTTCTGAAGCATGTGAATTTCACAACACCCAAAAGGACACCAACGTAAGCTTGTTTTCTCATAGATATAATACATCGACATAACGCGTCCTTCTGAAGCGTGTGAAGGAGTGCGGAGTAGCCGGAATTTTACAAAGATCACAACACTCAAAATGACACCAAATTAAGCTTATTTCTCTTAGATATATTACATCGACAGAACGCGTCCTTCGGAAGCGTGAGGAATGGGGAGTAGCCGGAGTTTAACGAAGATCACGACACTCAAAAGAACACTCAGCCTCACCTGCTAAGTCAGGGTACGAGCCATTAATCTATGAACACGTCATTCAAATCCCAAAGAAAAGACCAAGGCATTTTACGACTGGGCTGCAACCCATTAACCATTAACCCATTATCTATTTTCACCCCGCCTTTTTGTTGAGGCCCGCTAGTTTTCACTTCTATAATGACCTTGACGGTACTTATTCGTATTTTCGCCATATTGGGGAGCTAACAAGCCAATGAAACTCTGCTATAAGTTTAGAAGTAGTGGGGAATTTTTATGGTGGCGAACTCGCCTAAACTCAAGTCTTCTTGTTTCAAACACCGATTCTTCCTCGAAGGCCGTCCGCCATTTTGTTTTTGTAGTTTCAAAAACTTGTCTGTTGGTCTCCCTGTGTCGTTCCATGCCTCAAGATGGCGGCCACAGTAGGAGGAAGAGCAAAGTTGTCATTCCGGGACATTTTCGTCCAAACACAGGTAGGGAAAGCAGCAGCTAATAGATAAGATGGTCTTCAGTATTGTTTAAAAAGATATAAGGAATTTTACAGGCTAAATTATTTTACATACATGTATTTATATATTTATTTACTAAATAATACAGTAGTTCATAAAATAATAAACTCCTTCAAAAGTAAGTGAAAGTTCACTTGAGCTCATCTTCTTGGTATTTGTTTTAATTACTTTAGACATTTATCTTTATTTAAGGGTGCGTATAGACTACGTTTAGCTCTTGCACAAAAACTGAGCCATGGAAAGTTTTTAAAGGATGATGCAGAAGAGGTAAAAAAGCTTGCAGCATTTTGCAAAATTTCTATGGCTATGACTGATTGATTTCAATGAGCTGTGTTTCTTTTAGTTTCAAGAGCTAAATGTTTTGTTCGAAAAGAGTGCTGATGCATCACTAAATGTCAGTCTTGAGTGTTCCATGGCCTTGGTTGGGCTTGTTACAGAGAACAAGATTGAATTTAACTATATGTTGACAAAGTTTCTGAATATCCTTCCATCAACAAGGTGAGTTGTTGACTAAAATTACACAATATACCCTTCTCAGACCATCCCCACCCCTTGAAATTTCCAATTTCTCCACAACATCATCTCCACCTCCACGGAAAATATTTTAAAGAACTACGATACATGTATACCCCCATTAGACCCTCGCCAACCCAATGTTTTCTGTAACTATACAATATACCCATGGGAAACTTCACCTCTCCCCCACTAATCCTACAACCACTATACAGTCAACTCTCATTACAATGGACACCCTTGGGACTGTCACTTATGGTGTCTATAATACTAAGTGTCTGCAATAGCGAGAATTAATTATGGTCATTCCTTTGTCAATCTTTTTGTCGGGATTTTTCTCCTGTCCATAATAGCAAGGTGTCCACAAGGTGAGAGTTGACTGTAATTGAAATTTTGTCTCTTTCCATGCAGCAATAAAATAATTTATTATAAATGTTTATGGAAATGAGCAATTGATAATTATTTGTACTAAATGTAATCTTGTATATTCCTTCAGTAACAAGTCTGGCATAATTCATGCCGTCACAAGTCTATTGTTATTACAAATTGATTTACTTGAGCATCGACATGGTGTTTATAAATGTCCTTATGGCATAGGGTATGTAAAATATGCACTTATAACACCAAGATATACCATAAACAATCCCAGTCATCCCAGCCAAAAAACCCCGGCATGACAAGTTAAGACAAGTTGTGTGATTTTGTGCATGTACTTTGAAGGCATTCAGGACACAAAATTAACTCTTGCAAACTCGCAAAATGCAGGTGAAATTTTGTATTTAGCGAGTGACAAAAATTAACTAGCTAAGTTTTGCAAGTATGACCGCACAGTCTCGAAGTTGAAGGACTGAAAAGTTTAGAACCCACATCAAGTAAAGCTTGTTATTCACCACATCCAATAACTAGTGACTTTGAAATTTTTGCTAATATTTTGCTAGTGTGTTCAAAAGTTAATTTCGTGTCCTAGCATTGTAATATTTTTTCATTTTCATTTTTATTAGATTACATCCCCATCCTTTTATCACAATTCTGAAAAACAACCCAGAGTCTGGACACTTGCTGGTTGAGAAGGTTGGAGCTCTACTCAATAAAACATATGGGTAAGTGGAATTAAAAAAATGGTTGAAGGGCAGGGGTTAGTTTGTTAAATACCCTCTTAAAAGGAAGTCTTTCTCATATTTTGAGTTCAAGTAGATGACCATATTTTGTAATCCAAGATCTAATGTCATATTTCCTATTATGAAAAAGAATTTAAATCTTTATTATTTTGCTAAATTAAAGCACAAATGTACTATTTATGATTATCAAAATAACAAATGTAGGATAAAAATTGCAAATTCATCGTAAAAATGGTTTTGCGATCCGACGATCCACTTAACCAAAGTCCAGTCCATCCATGCACGGTTCCTGATTTTCCAAAATACAAAATTGCTCAAAATTCAAATTTTCGAAGCATAAATCAAATTTTAGTAGTTTGGGCAAGAATTGTTATACATTAGGATTGTTCCTACCCTTTCACAAGCTGAAAATTGGATGGAAAAAATATTGTTTGTGATCCATGATCCGACATCCATTCCAACCTACACGTTTCCTGATTTTTCAAAACACACAATGTTTCAAATTTCAGAGTTTTGAAGCATTTTTAGAATTGTGAGCATGTTTTGTTGTAATTGGGTATGCTTTCCTATGCTTTCAAAAGCTAGAAATTTGGCCAAAAAAATGCTTGCAATCCAAGGTCCCCCAGTCAACTGTCAGACTTTCAGTTCAATCCCTTGGTCTACCGATTCCAGATTTCCCAAAAAAGTCTCCAAACTATCCTTCCTCCTTCTGCATAAAAACAATATCTAATCTTTGGGTAAGCCATAATCAGTCCAGAAATTGTTTCAGGGTTCAATATCATATTCATTATTTTGCTGATCAATACTTCATTGAATTATTCAAATTTTCAGGGCACAGGACCCTAATCAGGTTTTCAAGATGTTGAAGCCATTTCTTCTATTTATATTGGGAGACCCCAGAAGCTCTACAGACTTGTCTCTTAAAAACTATCTACAATCTGTCCTTCTGGATACTGCTACCTTGGAACTGTATGCCGAAGGTCTGTTGCTATGCCAACCATCTCAAATAATTTGCATTTTGGGTTTTTAAAGAGGGAGGACAAATGAGAACCTGAAACCTTCACATTACACTATTCTGAAAATGTCTACTTGTATATGATGTAGAGTCAAGAAACTGAACCAAAGACCTTTTACGACTGTATTTGTTTATTTGTCTGTTTGTTTGTCTTTCACCTGCCCACCCACCTATTTGTTTGTTTAGAGGCTTTCATAACAATTGTAACAACAAAGCAAACTAGTGTGATGCGGTACAGGTGGATGGACTCTAAGGTCCTGCCAATGCATGTCAAGGCCACACACGTTTACACTTACATGTATGATATCCAAGACCATTGACGATTGCACGATGACATCAGTGACCTTTACTACCAGACTCCCTTGCACACTTTCTTTTGTTCATTTAATTAGCACCAATTTTCTTACTTTTCTCATGAGGGAATACAAATTTAAATAAGAAAAAAATTCACAAAGCGTCTTGGTAATGGGAGTCAAATGACGCCATCATGTAAACGTCCTATTAAAGATCTTATCTCATTAAGTGAACATTCTGAAGACCACCCCACTAAGAGAATAATAATATACTAATGCTCAATATTGAAATTATATTGCACATTCAGATATAGTGAAAGACACTCTACTACCTACTATTTTGGATTTTCTGACATTGTTGTTGTCATTTTATAAGGTATTTTGATTTTTTAATTCATTGGAATTGTTATAATAACTAACATTGACAGTATGTATTGCTATCAGACACACTTTCTTGGATGGTAAGCCTGTCCTAATGCATGACTATACTCCATTTTATCAGTTGGATTCAAATAGCATTGGCCAGACAACTGTTTTGGTTCATCAGCTATCAGAGTGGTTTATTCAACATACTTTTAATACTGAACTTCTCTCTTCTTCAAGAACGAAACCAGGTAAGTCAGTTGGTCATTTGGAACTTTTCCCTTCATTTGGTAATTTAAAAGTTAAAGGGTTTTCATTGTTGTTTGTGTTATTGAACCCTGAAATAATTTCAGGGCTGATCAAAACTTTTGGCCTTTACCTTGAGTCTAATGGAAATAATTCTTTTTACAGTTTCTTTTAGTGACCACTAATAATAGTCCCAATTTGAGGTTAGAGTTGCAGGGCTTCAAATATATAAATTTTTTTCCAGCTGCAATAGTAAAGGAGCATGCTAAAATTTGGTCATTCCAGTAAATTTTGCATATCATTTTATTACTCATTTGGCAGTGCATTTTTGCATGCAAAGCCTGAAATCTGTCATTTGGCCATTGGCAGGCCGCTATTTTGAGCCTGGAGTTGCGGCACAAAGCAATACAAATTGCTGTAATTCATCATGCGTGGCAACTTCAACCTCGACTATTATTTGTCATCACTGAACAGAGCTATAAAAAGGTATGTTGGTACTGCAAAGCTATGAAAAGGCTTATTTAGTATGCAATTTGATGAACAAACTTGTTTATTGCTGTTGCAGCTTACCTCAGTAATATTAAAAAGATAGTGGACCATCTTTTGTCTCTCTGCTCAGCAAGGCTCCACAACTCCTTAGATATCATGTTAACATTGCTGGCCATCAGAAGAATCCAAAAACATGTGCCTGAGGTAAAATCTTGTTATAAAAGTATAATATTCATGCAGAGTTCTATGTCTCTTGAGTGATAACTCTGTATTCAGAAGGATATAGAGTCTTGGAGTGTAACCCAAGGGTGAGAGGTAAGTACCCCACCTCTACACCACCCTTGATGGGTGCATAAATGGCATGTGCCGATACAACTGTGCCCCTCACCAATGTGTAGTTCAAAAAATCATCCATACCCACCCCACGGAGGAATTTGGAATTTCCCAAGAGTAGGAGGGTCAGAGAAAGAACAAAAATTACAGAGTTTGTATGGACGAAAATTGGAATTTCTGGGGGGGTAGGGGGGTTTCTTAAAAAAAATCCTCTGTGAGGAGGGTATGGATAATGTTTGGAACTGCACAATTCTCCTCACTACTGTGGGTTCTGTGACTAATTCAGTTTGTTTGTTATGTTGTCTCTCCCTTGACAGTTTTTCTCCAGGTTCTATAGTTTTTCTCCCTCTGTAAAAATCAACATGCACATTGAGTGTTGTGTGTTGTAAATAATGAATGTAGTGGTAGTGAACATGGAGTGAACCTCATGAATGAATGTCTACTAACCAACATGATATGTTTGCTCTAGGTTTTTGTCACATCCAGGACATTGTGGGCAATAAATGTTCTTCTTGTAGAGTCTCCTACTTTCTTTTCTCTGCAGCTGTTGAATATCTGTAAGTATAGCACCAAAACTATTTCAGGGACATAAAAGTGTAACTTTTAGTGTGTGTGTATGTGGGAGGGGGGGGGGGGGGGGGGAGGGGGAGAGGAATACTATTGAAAATGATAGGGTATAGGCAATTATAAATTAATTATTAAAAAGTTATTAAAATTATTAAATGCACAGTTCATTCGAAATGTCAGCAGGCATTATTTGGTCTGGTTGTTATACACTAAGATAGCAAGCTTTACAATTTTAAGGAATTTATTATTTATAAATTAAGGGAAATTTTAAAAATCTTGGTAAATAAGTTGGGAGGGGGGGGGGGTTAAACTATGGACATCTAGGCTTGTTACCTACTATGTTACCTACAAGTTGCTGAGTACACTGAATAGTTGTGAAGCAGGACCAGTTTTTGGGGAGGGGGAGAGTTGATTGGAAAAAAGGAAGAAGCAAAGAAAAAAGGAGATGGGGTTTAATTGATAATGTTTTATTTAATCCTATCTTAGGGAAAGAAATCTTTGCCTACAGGACTGAAGATCTTGATATCCATGCAGCAAGTCTTGGTGCTGTGATACCATTGATGCAGCTTTTGTCATCCAACTGTCAGCAGGTGAAGCAGCTTGCTACTAAATGTTTTGCACAACTTGATGTCTTCAGGCATCATAAAGACAAGGAGAAATACCAAGAGATGTTAAAGGTTGGTTATATTTTTACACTAGGGGTTGGTCTTTGTGTACTTTTTCTATATATATATATAAATATAAATATATATATATAAATATAAATATATATATATATAATAAATATATTTTATGCTTCAGAAAGCAATGAGGATGGAAGTAGAAGCAGGGAGAGAGGAAGGGAAAGGTTAATGGGATGGAAGAGGAAATGGAGAGAGCATTGAAAGTAGGAAGGTAGATTAGATGGAAGGCTGGAAGAAAGCTTTCAAGGGAAGGTAAAACGGAAGGAAAGAAGGGAAGGGAAAAAATAGGAGGAGGGATGGATTGAAGGAAATAAAAAGGGACAGAAAGGTAGAAAAAAAGCTTATTTTAATCCATTAGAGATGTATAGAGTGAAATAAAAAGTGATGATGTCTGGTTGTCCTTTTTCAAGGAACTTTCCAAGGAACCTTCAAAGCAATCCTCACCTGTAATATTACCATGCAACTGGCTGGTTCAGATGGATGTGTGTGCCAGCATCACCAGCAGAATATTAAGGTAATGGTTATGGGAATCAGGGGTAGCAATGTAGCCATATTGTTTACTCACCTCTCCCCTCTTGGGTCTGGTGTATAATTCCTGGACTCAGCAACACATGTGAGTAGAGTTTGTTTGATCTCGTTCTTGCTTCAAGCATTTTTGTCTGGGTTCACTTTTTCTTTCTTGGCAAAACCTTACATGCTAAATTCCAATTTGATCTGGGGAAAATTAGCCGTGCCTTGACTGGATTGATATTGTTTCAGGATTTTGATAAAATTGACACTTTATTATTTACTATACCTTTTTTGGTCCTGTTTACTTTTAAAACAATAAAGATAGAGAACTTTTTCAAAATTTTAACATTTAAGTTACCTCCAAAAATCTTGAGTCAAACTTTATTGGATTATCTTTTTGTACTGGATGCTTATAAAATAAAATAGCACAACTTAAAACTCTAGTTTAAAAAAATGTGTGCCTCTTTTGTATCTCATTGTTTAGAGACAGTCAGACTGCCATTACATGGCTTGCAGCCTTAAAGACTTCATTATCTTCATGTAAAGAGGTTCCAAGCCATGTGTCTATGATACTGTCAGTCATCCTAGTGATGCCAGATCCACGTGTAACATGCAAGGTTTTGAAGGTGATGCCCTTGGTGTTCTCAGCTATGCCATCACAGGTAAGTAATATATCTCTTATCAACCAGGTGCAAGGTTATTATGAAATGCTAGTTGATCAAAAATGGTGAATGAACTTACCTTGTCCAATGTAGTGATAACATTTATATAAATTATTACATGTCATTATTGCCATCATCATTGTTATCATCATTAAAGTACATTCTTCCGATCCTATCCCATCTATCCCATCTCATCCCATCCATTTAGTCAGATAATTATTTGTCCCATCCCATCTTATCCCTTCTCATCCCATCCATCCAATCATCTATTCCAATCCATCCCAATCCATTCCATCCCATCCCATCCATCCTATCCATCTATACGTGCATCCCATCCCATCCATTCATTCATTCAGGTATTCTGATAATTATTTGCTTTCATTCTCCCAGTCCCTTTGGTTTTTATCTCTTCTTCTGTGCAAGCTTGGACAAGAAAGTGATGCAGACCTCAAGCTTCAAATTCTTTATACCATTCCTGAAATTGCAACACACCAAGTAAGTACTAAAAATACTCCTAATAAGAACCCTATTTTATAAGAGCACTATTTTCAGTTCTTTTTTTTTTCTCACCAGATATGTGTTGGTCCTGTTCTGAAAACCATTCAGAGTCTTTCCATGTCTCCACCTTTGAAACCAATATCTCTGAGACTCCTCTACAAACTGTGGCAACATCAGAACCGTGTCTTCCCTCACCTACAGAAAGCGTTGTCTAGCGAGGATACAGATGTGAAAGATATTAATATCTTAATGGAGCTGCAGATTGCCAAAGCTGCAACGATAAGAGATATCTGCACTGAGAGGTAAAAAATATAACAATATATAATCAGGACAAAAAGAGGAGGCAAAGGAAGAGGTTGGCTCTTTGGTTTTATACGTAGTGATCTTAAGGCACTTTTATTAACTTCTCTTAATCCTTGTCACAAGTATCCTTAAGACTTAAGGCACCCTAAAAAACCCTCCAATTTTATTGACCTCCTGAAACATATCCTGTACTAATCAATGTCAGTGCACTGACATTGAATAATATTCCAATTTAGGATCTTAGCTGTTTTTGACAAGGGAAAAATATCCTGGTAGATGAAAAAAACAACCTGACTTTGACTAAAATGACTAAAAATGATAAAACTGCCCCCGTCCCCTCCCCTTTGAATAAAAATTATACTCCTACATCCCTGTTGTTTACTTCCACCTTAGCATCCAATAGATTCATTTTATATTTTCAGACCTTCTAAATATCGTGCAGATCTTCTTGGTCTACTGACGATTCTAATCAGCAAGAATGCAAGACACCTTCAAACAAGGGACGACTCTTCATCTGTCGTGGTGATTCTGTGTCTTCAGGGTATCCAAGCCCTTTGTCAAGCTGAGGTAAGATCCTTAAAATTAAATATGTTCTAAGCTACACTTACAGTATACCCCATTCACAACAACTAACTTGTTTAGTTATTAAATCCCACATCCTTCCTTGTTTGTTGGTCATCATTTATTAAGAGGATTAAAACCACAGTACCTTCCTGAGGTAGTTTAATTAAGTGAAGAGTCAATATTTAAACTAATCAACTTTTTAACATGTTTTTAAAAGGTCTGATGTGAATGGGGTACAAGTTTTAATTGCTGTAAATTAATTTAAGTAAATTTGTCAGTATCCTCTCTTCTAGGGCAGATTATAGTCATCTTGAATTTTTTATTCAAGTTTCTTTTTGTACCAGGTTGTTGATCTGTGTACAGCATGGCAGGTACTGGCACCTAAACTTGCACAAGATACTAGGCCTGCTGTAATCAAAGGATTATGTGATCTGTTTAGTCTTACACCAAGCCTGGCTACTGATACAAAGGAATACAAGGTACAGTGGGTATACCTTTGTTTATATGGAAAACAATAGAGCAAATACATAACCATACTCTAGGTGTATCTTTTAACCATTGCCATTTGTTGTGATTGAGTGACTTACTGGAAGACTATGGGAAGCTTAACAAATTGACATCAGATTTTTATGTGTCTGTCCTCTTATTGACGATAAATTGCGTCATCATATTGTCAAAGTAGTGTGGATTCACAGGCGTAGCCGAGTGGATCCGCATACTACTTTGACAATGTGATGGCGAAATTTATCGTCAATAAGAGGACAGACACATAAAAATCTGATGTCAATTTGTTTTTTACAATAACAAAAACGATCAAAACTTCTCATTTTTAGCGATCAAAACAACCAACGGAAAGAGCGCGCGCTCGTTGACGTCAGCTTTATCTGTCTGTCCTCTTATTGATGATAAAAAATAGCCAATCAGCGCGCGAGAAATTTCTAAGTTATTGTAAAATATTTCATTGTTAGGGCATGTTATACCATGAATATGCTGTAATAGTATGTGTCAGTGATTTAGACGAACAAAAAATATTCTGTTATAATATAGTTTGGTTGCAAACACCATTATCTAGAATGATGTAAAACGTAATGTGTCTAAATAAATAAATAATAATAATAATAATAATATTATTATTATTATTACTATTATTATGTGCAGTACTAAAACGTATAGATGCCAAAAATTATTATATTATTATTATTATTGTTATTACTAATTGTGTCTTTTAGGAGTTCAAAAGTGAAGTCCTTGTGTTTCTGTGGAAGTTAACACAACACGAGGTGAGAATAGGATAATGAGAAAAATTTGAAATAAATGTGAAATGAAAAACTGACTGTGATGATGTTCTTTTTGTGACAGGAACCATTTGTTTGTGGTGCAGCTTTTGCAGCACTTTCTACATTCCAAGTAGAGGATTTCAAACTCTTCCACCTTCCTGAAGAGGCGAGTAGTACAGTAAAGTTTATTTCTTGCAAAGATGCCTTTTCTTCCTGAGAATCGAACCCTCAATTTTCGATTGTGTATTTTCTTTTTAGATCTTGCATCCCATCAGAGAGAAGCTAATGTCTTCAAAAAAGCCCTCCTCTGATGAAGATGCAGAGATTCTTGAACAAACTGTCAACAATTCTTCACCTCCTGGAGAGGTGTACGTGACTCTCTTGTCTAAAATACATTCTAAAAGTCTGCCAGGTTAGATGTTTGAATAGTTTTATCTCTTAGAAAGGTACTTTGGGACAAAGTTTAAGATACTTCGATCTCTTCCTGGTCTCCAATTCCTGGTTTTCCCTTTTCGGTCTCCCCTTCTTGGTCTCCCATTCCTGGTCTTCTCTTCCTGGTCTCCCCTTCCTGGACTCCCCTTCTTGATCTCCCATTCCTGGTCTTCTCTTCCTGGTCTTCCCATCCTGGCCTCAACGTTCTTAGCTCTCCTTCAAACGAACTATTGATAACATTGCTTACATTACATCCTAATGATCTTAGATTTTCAGACATTCCTGAACTCTCTATTACAACGAGAAGTGGCTTCCATTCCACGTGGTTTGGTCCATAATGCAATGCGAGCCAACCCGTCACATGATCGAGCCTTGGCTGGTATCCCAACATTTCTTCAAGCTCAGTACGACAAGTCTAAGACGCCTGGTCTCAATACGGGACTAGCGGGTAAGGAAGTCACGTGGTAGCATCACGTAATACTTGGCAATGGACCAATCAGCTTCCTTCATTCATGCCCTCTTGTAGCTTGAACTTCACGTGGTCATAAATGATTTCATCACTTACGAGTTATTTACATATTAGGCAATAAATATTCTACTTTATTTGATCTCCAGTAAAATCCTCCTTTTTTTTTCCTGTTTTAGTTGGTCTTCTTTTCTGCTTCGAGCCTCCAATTGAGCTGCACGAAGGAAAGAGAGGAAGGCGATATCACGTGGACTGTGCCAGGAGCTATCGAAACATGCTTGACTCGTTACTTCACGAGGTGAATACTTACACTTATTCAAGTCAAAATCACCATGTTCCACCTTCCGCTGAGCATTTCTAAGTGGTGTGCATGTAAACGAATAATTAAGATTTCTCTAATATAAATCTCGCATTCTGACTGGTTGGTAGCGCGTGCTTTATGAGAGCACACAGCACACACGCGGCCTTTGCTCTTTATAAAAACCTGCTTGCTGTGCTGTGTGGAGTTATAAAGCACTTGTTGATCTTCTAACACTTCTCTCGTGTTTTGTCAATTCCCGCGTGCTTTATAACTCCACGCAGCACGCGCGCGCGTTTTCTATTTCTTCAATATATTAATTTTGACAAGAAAAAAACCCAAAATGCTTGGAAAATTCAATACTTTGTATTTAGATATTATGTAATCACTTTCCTGTTCTAACACATACTAAAACTAAGCCTTCATTACTATACCCTAGGTTCCCATTCAACCATCAGAGTGGCATAGAAATTTACTGTTACCTCAAGCATGGACTGTATTCATGACTAGACTCTACAACACATGCGTACAGGTAATACACCTTCTTGTCATCGCGTTGGATGAACGAGACAATACCTCCAAAGATTTAGTAAGGGACTAAAGCTCTTGTTTGGTAGGCTCTGGATGGCGCGATGCTTTTCCTTCCCATGTCCTATAATAAGAAAGCGTCATAAACACTGGAAAATTCTTCAAGAATGTATAATTTATCTGGCGAGCATAACCTGAATTTTCCCCTTTTTGGGGTGTACCATCCAAATCTTCGCATTTGACAAGTGCAGCTCTGTCATTACTATTTCACATTTTCTTGTTGTTGTAAGTTGATGCTCAACTTTTTTGTCATTTCAGGGTCGAAAGGAAGAACTGGCTTTGCAGTTTAGCCATGGACACATTACAGATGAAAAGGAATTGAATGAAAAACAGAGCAATGCTTGGCTGGTGTAAGAAAATTTATTCGTTTTTCGGCATTCTCGTACCCAGTGAGTAATGTGTAGGGCCTGGGCACGAGAATGTTGCCATGGGTTCTGGAGGTTCACTCGTTCAAGTGCTTCTCAGTTTCAGGCTTCCTTGGGGACTGGAGCGAGAGTATCTTTAGCACCAGGCTTACTCTAAGTCACGCCTGCAAAGAATATGTGCGAAATACTGTATAAATGCGTAAATATTGTTATTCTTTGTTTCAGGACTCGAGATATATTAACAGAACAATTACAGTCAGCTTCTCGGTACGTAAGTCACACTCTCCTATCCAGATGTAGTCCTTAGGGTTGTCATGCAACGCTTATCTCCCCTCGCGTGATGACTCACGTCCTTAGGTACTTCATGCCAGGGTCGTAACCAGAACTTTTACAGTGAGCTTGCACATTGAATAAAATCGGGGGGGGAAAAGGCAACCAAAAGAAAGAAGAACCAAAAAAAAAAAAAGAGGAGATGGATGAGCGGACCTTTATGGGGGGGGGGTGATCGTGCACCCAGTGCTCCCCCCTGGTCACGGCCCTGCACGCAATGCTTCTCCACTCGAAAACAAGGAGTAAACTATCCTAGTTCTCTTTTCTAGTGGCAACCCTTCAGTCCAGGGCAATTCAGTGCTCGCCTTGGCAAGTCTAGCCTTTGCTTTCTGTTCCTATACATCCCAAGATTCTGCCGAAAAAACTGGTTCAAACCAGTCTGACGGGGACGGCGTCCAAGGAAACGACAGACAACGCATGCGTGATTGGTTGTGCGTCATTGCTGATACATTAATGGCGGTGCTGGATGGAAATTACAAAGCAAAGTCATCTCCTTTAGTTTGGTGCCAACAGGTTGGTCTTTAGCCTGCAGATGGATAATATAACCCTTGCTGGACTTCGAAATGCAACTCAATTTGGAGGACATAACAATGAATTTCCAATTCTCACGATTGAAATTCTTTTGTTTTGTCCCCCAAATTAAGCTGCTTTGACGTCACGTGCAAGGGGACTATACCTTGAAGTTTTCAGTTCATTAACAGTATTTTGTATTTATTTCCTTAGGTGTCCTCTCCTACTTCTACAGCAAGTTCGTTACTGGCACGCGCATGCGCAGCCTTAGCTTTGTCGCAGTTGGTCCCAGTCCTTGTTACTTTGGAACCCGATCGAATCAAGACCTTTGCTGAGGCTTTGAAACATAGAGTGCCAGGACAGCCAAAGTAATATAAGACCTTCATTAGGACGACAAATATTTTATTATTATTAGAGCGCAGCATTACTGCCTTGGTCATTGTCCAATATTGTGATGAAGGCGATGATGGGTGGGGGAGGTGATGATGGGGGTGAAGATAGTGATGCTGATGATGCTGATGATGCTGATGGGAGGGATGAAGGTCATAGTAGTGGTAATGATGATCATGTCGATGATGGTAGTAGCAGTAACCTTGGTGGTGTTTTTGATGCTGATTGTGCTGATGGGGCTGGTGAAGAAGATGATGATGATTGCAATGATTGTGACTATGATTAATAACAACAAAGACATTTTAATAAAGCCACCACGACAATAACAACAAGGTCTAAACTATTTATTTGACAGAGCTGGCACTTCTTCAGTGATTCAAAGTCATTGCAGTTTAGGTCTTGGCTTGTTACTTAACAAACTCTACCAGGAACACTTCAGGTATGTTATACGACTTATTGCTGGTCTATGGGTGGACAATGGTAATACAAGGAGGAGAGGGAAGAGAAGGATGAGAAAGGGAAGGAAAAGGGGAGAAGAATTAAGAGAAGGACGAAATCATCGGTTGGGAAGGAGGTAGCGAAGGGCTTGCAGGAGGGAGGAAAGAAAGGATGAAGAAAAGGTTGGGATGGAAGAAAAAAGAGAATAAAAGAAAAATGTGATGGATGTGATGGATGTGAGGGAGAAAGAGAAAACGGAAGGAGAAAAAGGGAGGAGATGAAGGGGAGGAGAAGGGAGTGTTTTTGCTGTGCTAAAGGATCAACCTAATGGGAGAGGGGACAGGTTAGTTTTAACTAAACATTATGTTATTTTGCAGTGAGCTGGCAGGAAAGGAGGTGAGTTTATTTTGATCCTCTCTAGTACAAGTACTAAGAGAATAACTAGGATGAATAATAGGATTAAAGTTCGACTCTCTACTCTTCTCAGGGATACATGATAATGGCCACGGCTCTAGACATTCTCGAGGGTGCTGCCTTGTCAGCTGACCTTGAAAATACGTGAGTATCCCACTCAGGTCAACAACTCTACCCCCCAACCCCACCCCCTCACGCCATGCCAAAAGCCAATTTATGTCTCTCATCCTTATCGTCCTTTATTCGATTATACTTTGAAGTTGCATCACTTGACTAGTACCCAAAAAGAAATTCAGAGCTGTAGGATGTGAATACAAGACGAGTTACAGTCATTTAAACTAGAAGGTTTTGTATATGAAGCACGTGCACCCAAAGTCTGACCAGACTCGTTTTCATGAATACTTTGGGAAGGAGGCAGGGAGGGAGAGTTGAAGCGAACGAGGAGAGGAAAGAAAGTGGAGAATTCTTGAGAGGTAGGGAGGTAGGTAGGGATAGAAGGGAGGGAAAGGGAAATAGGTTTGATTATAACCATCACAGCCTAGAAAAGAACAGATAAAAATGCCAAAGGTGAGCAAGACTATCGGTTATCTCATTGATTCGTCCACAGGGAAGGAGCTTGCCTTGGAATGGGTCTAGCCCTGTCTGCTCTTTGTAGAGAGAACATCGTGGACTCAAGGGTTCATCTTCTGACGATGCATCAGGAACTAATAGCCTTGATACAGGATTATGGGCAAGAGACTGCTGATCAAAGACTACAGGTTAGTGATTCGAGGAATATGTTTGTGAAGAGAAATGTTGACTACAATCTTGGTCTAGTTGTTAATTAAAAAATCATTTGCTCATACAAATGCTCACACTCCACATCCCCCTCCCTCCTTCACACACCCAAAAAGTCACATCACATCGAGATGATTTTATGAAGATGAACATTGACTGCAATCTTAGTAGTTTCTTACCAAAAACTTCTTATCCCATTAACTCACTCCCACTTCAGTCCCCTACCCCTCCCTCCCTTAGTATCCCGCACACTCACTCCCAACCCATGCTTTTTTACTTGCGCAGCGAGGGAGGTGGTTATTCCCTTAAAACGATTTACTAAACTTTTGAATATGGCGGGAAACTTTAAGATGAACCGCGTACGCGTGTGTTTTGGCCGGGAAATATTACATTAACTCAAGTCAAATGAGTTAACTTCGATTCTGTGTTTGGTGACAGCGGCGTACTAAATCTGTAGATATGGCGGCAAACTCTAAAGATGAAACGCGTACGCGACCTTGCTACAACCCTTATTTTCTATTCATTCTTTCTGTTTCATGCATCAATCTCTTCATTTTTTTGTAAAGTTTTCTCTTTCAATCTCAATTTCATTCCTTTATTCCTTTATTTCTTTTCTAGTCTCTTTCCTTTAGTTTTTCTTTGGTATCAGTTAACGCCTATCACACTGGTATTATATCTGGTGAAGACGCCTCTCGATGTGTACTCTTATTAAAAGACCTCTCTTCCAAGAACGTTGAGGTAAAAATTACTTCCAGTGCACTAACAAGTTATACCCTACCCTTGCCTTGGTTGACCCGGTTGATTGAGCATCGATCTGTTGCGCGGGGTGGGGGTAGGCTCAAGCCTTGGTCGGACCAACACTTAGGGTCTAAAGTATAAGTAGAATGTGCTGCCTTCGCTCTAGGAATATCTGCAAAGGCTTAGACCTTTGCTGTGAATCGGATGACCACGTAAAATTACGGCCCCATCTCACTTAGAGACAATAAACATAGAGAGAGGCACAAGTTAATCAGTTGTCACGTGTCACCCTGTTTTTGCTTAATTAGTTTATTATCCAAAATCATGTCACGTGATAACGGAAAATGACGTCACGAATATCGGGATTAGAAACTAAAAGTATAATGCTATACACGAGTTGTGTTTAATTTTTCAGGCAGTTGCTATTGCATTGTCGCTTGGTTGTCTTCTACATGGCCTAGTTGCAAGTGGTCACGCTGGTGTGACAGATTTGGTCACGCAACAGCTTAAGCTCTGGGAAACGTGGGTCGAAAACGAGGTTGGGAAATTTGATTGTGCATGGAAGACGAGCGCAATCTGGGTTCTTTTTCAACGATTCATTTTGTTCTATTATCTTCCCTCAACAGGACCTTCCAAGCCTTCAGCAGCTTGCTGGCGTGAATGGGTTGATGGGATTGTTAGGGTCTGAGCAGGCTTTGCTTCAGGTTTGTATTGTGATGCACTTATTAAGCCCCTTATAAACGGTCTCAACTTACAACTCAACACTTAACCCCACATTTAGCCAACGTTTTGGCCCAATATTGTTGGCAGACCGTGACACACATTTCCAACATTTGACCCAACAATTAACCAATCATTTAGCCAACGCTTTGACCCAACATTGTTGAATGACCATGATAAACGGCCCCAAGATTTAAACGAACAAATGTTGTCTAAATATAGGGTTAAAAGTTGAGTTTTAACTGTTTTAACTGTTTGTTAGTAACTTATAAGCCCTTTGCATGTGACTATCGAGGAGCTCAATTTAGAGGACAAAAGAAAAGAATTTCAATCCCCTGAGGATTGGAAACCTTTTGTTATGTCCTCTAAATGGAGGTGAATTCCGACGTGCTACAAGGTCTATTGCAACAATCGCGCGTGGGAATCTCTCTATGAAACATGCGCAATATGACTATTAAATTATTGTTAAATATTAGGACATGTTTCAATGTTACAGATGGATGTGAGTGCTACTGATGCTGAGATCGTTGGCAAAGGAAAATCTTTGAGTATCTTGAAAATCTTAAAAAGTGTAAGCAAAGTTTTCGTGTGTTTTGGGTGTCAATCAATACTTAGGAAGCCCTTGTCTACGCAATTGAAGTGAATCCTGGGAAGTATTGGAATTGTCTAAATGCACTTCTGCATCAAAGCGATCCTCGATTAAGAATGTTTTTAAATTCGGTGGTCGAACTGTTTATAATCCGATACATTCAGATGTATAAAAATCATTAATTACATTCGTATAACGTTTCTCTTTTATATCAAACAGATAATCTCTTCACCTCACGATGTGGGAGTGGCTGCCAATATCGCCTGGTTACTTGGCCATATTTATTCAGCAGCGACGTCGAACAGCATCTCTAAGACCAGCGGTAAGCTGTCAGAAAATGCTCAAAAAAGCGACTTCTCAATAATTTATTGTATTTGTCTTGTCTTAATCAAGGGTGGTGTAGTGGTAGTGCACTCGCCTCTCACCTTGGGGTGTTAGGTTCGATTCCTGGACTTGGCATCATATGAGGGTAGAGTTTGTTAGGTGTCTACCATGATTTGAGGGGTTTTTTATATGAGTTAACCATGCCCTTACTTAGATCAGCCAGAGGTTGTTTCAGGGTTTGATCTGTGAGTTAACCATGCCCTGGGGTTTGATCTGTGAGTTAACCATGCCCTGACTTAGATCAGCCAGAGGTTGTTTCGGGGTTTGATCTGTGAGTTAGATCAGCCCAGAGATAGTTATTTAAGATCTGCGCTACAACAAATATAACCCATTTATTCAATGTTTTCTTTTCTTTAGTTCCTACAAATTACAGTTATCTTCCTGAGAAAAGCATCCTACGCGCTGTCTTTGACTTTCTTCTCGCTGCAGGAAAAACTGGTAAAAACAGTTTTCTATTCATATTGTTTCACATTTTCTTCATTTTTTTAATTCATCTTCCAAGCTAATAAAGAAATTCCTTTAATACTCAGGGTCGCATTTGCACTTCTCGAGTCACGTGATTAATAGCGTTCTCGTTGCCTTGGTAACCGGACCGGAAATTGCGCTTCCTCCTGTCAACTGGGCATCTGTTCTCGGGCCAATTATGAGAAGTTCTTTTGGTGAGTCAATGACTCTAATTTTGATTGGCTCAGATGGAAGCCATTTAGGAGTCACTGTCAATTTCCTCAATTGGGATTGGTCAATTCGGAAAGCCATTTGAAAGTCGAAGGACTTGATGACACGGTGCCACGTTTGTTCCCATGAGAATTAAGACCTTTGTTTAAAACCGCTTAACTTCATTCTCAAGCGCTTAAATGCGAAGCTACTGAATCTATTGTTCCAGCCGACAGAAAGCTCCATTTATAGATAACCTACTCGTATCTTTGAATCTCAGGGCAAGAGACAAACCGACTGTGTCTTCAATTCGCAGTTACGCAAGCTAAATCTTCTTCTAGTCTTATTTCCTTTTTGTCTTCTTGGCTTAGTACTGCACTCTTTGTTGGCTTACAGGTATGTTCTGAATAAAAGTATAATAACATACTACACAAGTGAAACTCCTGTGTCAAAAAAAAGTAGAGACTGAAGACAAACTCTGCAAATTGAAAAAGTCTATACGTATGTTATTTACCTGTGTTTCAATGCCTGCAGCCTGAGTGCCAAAAAGAGCTGTACCAGTCTCTCTCGAAGCTAATGTACGTGGTACCGTCGGCTCGATTGCAAGAGTTTTTGAAGGGACCTGTTATAACCGGTTTCAATCCATCCAAGGTAATGATAGACAACTTATATGGCTATTCCAACATAATCTTATGTCTGTGGCGTTATTGGCCTTTACAGTGCCCCGACTTTCCCAGTATACCCATCTGAGTGAACCTGGAGCCTAGTAAAGTGTCCTGTGTTATTTACGTATAACGACTAAATCTTGTTCTAGGGACTTTCAATATCAGAGGCCATTCTCCTTGGTGTTCTCTCGGCCCTTCAAGTGAAAGACCCCCCAATGTCTGTGTTTGGGTGGATGTCTTCGACCTTGCAACAGATTTATAAATCATGTTCACAAGACGCATGCGCAAAGGTAAACTAAGAAAAACCATTTTTGATCCCAGAGCTTTATTAGACCTTGTAACAACGCATGCTCGAAAAATACCGGTGCATGCGCAGTGATGGTAGGGCTCTTAAGACAAGAGGTAGTTTCGTTCTAAGACTCCATAAAATATGACGCACGATTTATATTTGATGTTTTTTTTCCTTTTCAGTTCCCATTTATTTCCGAGTTGCTAGCGAAGTGCTTGGCACAGGTACCTCTCGAGCAGGCCGACGAATTAACACAGGTGATCCACCTCTAGTTTTTTTTGGTAAATCTGGTAAAATATTTGTTTAATGAAAACGTGTACATTGTCTGTCCACAGATACCAAGCGTCAAGTCTGTGTTAGTTCGCTGTTGTTTAGTCAGCAATGGTCAGGCACCACTGAAATGGCTAAATATTTGTATCACGTGGGTACTAAATTCAACCAATCAAGGTGCGTCTATTATGAATAAGGACCCGTTTACTTGGAGGCTTCACGTGACCGGGTCTAAAAATCTTTACTTTAGCTCTAAACCAATCATAGTTCGTGTATTTACATATTGAATGAGAAAGCCATTTAAGAGTATATCGATCTCGATACCATTTCACATTCCAAGCATATTTTTCATTTTCTTACATTTGGTATTCAGATGCAGCAGACCTCATGTCCTGGTACATCGTCGGAGCTTTGAGCGCAACACAGGGATCCCATCACCACCGAACAGATGATCGAGTGGCCTGGTTTACTGATGTTATCAGTCAAATACGAATAACAGCTACGAGCAACGAACAAGAAACATCAGCTGAGGTAGAATATTCCATACACAATTAGCTAAGAGTAGGGTATTTTAGGTTACTTTTAGTTTGTCTGTCTATCCTCTTTCATCACATCAACATTTCTTGAGATTTAATGGTTAAGGTCGTGGATTGTATTAATGGCTGCCATGATGAATTCAACAAACCGAGTTATGTCATCCAACATGGCGACTATGTTTTATTTTCGTCTTTTTTCGGGAAATAATTGATGCTCAGATATTCAGAAAAGCAGGAGAGTAGAAACTGAAGAAGAGAAATGGAAAGAAAAACAAAAGGTAACAGGAGAAAGAAATGGAGAAAAAAATAATAGTAGATTAAAATCCTCGTTGTTATTTTTCCCCTCGATAGCCAGTAACCCGTGGCCTTACCCTCCTGTCTGGACTAGCTATGTACTTTTCCTGTAGTCCACTGTCCTTGACCATAGACGCTTCTCCTTTAACCGGAAACCAGAAGGAAACACAGACCACGTCCCTCGAGTCGATCCAATCGAACCTCCATGAATTACTACGATTGCTGTCTTGCGCTCTTGCGGAGCTGATGAAATCAGATCCATGGGCCCATATTACTGAAAAGGTATTGAGTGTATAGAGCGTTTTCACGTGACGTTACAGTGGCCATTATGAGTACCAAAACAATACATTTTCTATCCTCCGGGAATTGAACTCTATTTTTATGCAAATACTGTGCAGAAAGTTTCTGTTGTTTAAGGCTGCCTTCTCACGTGACTGAAAACGCTCTATAGAACAAATTCACTGTTTTCCCATTTCAAACTACCTGTCATTCCCTAGAGTATCATTTCTTTATTTAATGGTTGTGCACGAGAAGACACATGAATATGGATACAACTCAAACAAAGAATATTATTCTCAATAGAGTGACATGTGGTCTGAAATGAGCAAAACATTACGCCCAAGTGGATTTGGTCCATTCCTGATTCTCTTTTGATTTTTTGTCTTGTTTTGTTTGATTCTTTGTCTTTTTCTATCGAAGCTTCTAGAATGGTTGTTTGTTATTCAAGGGTCTTCCGCTGTACAGTCTGACTGCAGTTTACGAAATATCATTCAAGGTGAGATTGGGGTGAAATGATTTTCGACCTCGTATTTATTACTACGGTTTTCCTCGTGTCAACATGTTTGTGGGCAATGCTACTGATCATCGTATGAGTTACGCAAGTGGAGACGATTCGCTACCTATATGTCTCTTGAAGATTGCGAAGCTTTCAAAAAAGGGTTTTTTTAAAGCACATTTGGCTCCAGTCCTTGTAGATATTTCAATCTCGTATCTTGACATAAAAAACGAGTGGCAAAACCACATCCGAACCACATTCCTGCATGCTTTATCCGACCATGCACCTTGCTTACATTGAAGTATATATGTGGACGCAGAAGCCTGTTTCTTATTATCATCTTGTGTCCTGTATATTCTAGAATGTATCGTCGTCTTTAGAAACACTGAGGTGTTCAGGAAGATGTCTGTGTGGACTGAAGCCCTGACAAGAACTCAAGGGATCATGGCAGACCACTAAACCAGGCAATGAATAATAAAGTTTAGATTATAGGTAACTTCCAATATTCTCTAATATTATCCAGCTAATATTACTATGAACCACCATGAAAAGTTGTGTGCCTTTAAACTGGGCTAAAGATAAAATTGTGTGGCTCGGATAATTTCTAATATTTAGTAATAATATCCAACTTTGAAGAGCGGTATCACATTTATTTGAATCTTCAGTGCAATGAAAAAGAGAACTTTTATTCTTGTAACTTTTCGATGGTGTTTGCTTTTAACATAATGCGCAGCTAGCGAAACACAGGGCTTTCGATGGCTGCATTCTCCATGCTCTTTGGAAGCCGTAGGTATCTGAAAAACGATCAAGAATATTACTTATTAAATTTTTCAGATACTACACAGCAGTTTATCTCCGGTTTCCGCGAATCAAAGCCTACCCAGGAAAAAAAAAACGATTTTAGAATTGCTTGGTATCAATCAGCTGAATGAATCTCATAAATCTCGTTACCAGCCTTCAGGAAGCGCTGCTCTCCATGCAAAACCATCCCTGTACATCCCTGGCCAATCATTAGCCAGACTGGAAATGACGTCTATTGATATCAAGCAGACTCACAATCTACTTGACATTGGTTGACAGAGATTGGCTATCATTTACAGTCAGCAATAATGAAAAATGTTGATGTCGCCTGTCGTTATCTTGCGTCCACTGAGATAAATATCGACGAGACAAAATGGCTAACGACATACCCCAGTGTTCTTGCGTCCTTGAAATAAAATAAAAAAATCTATCAACATTTTGTACCCACCTGCAATCCTTAAGTTTCTGAAACTCTTCTGGTGTCATTTCTGTTTTCGGTGGACTAGGCCAAGGGTATTTAGGCGCACTATCCTCCAGGCTATGATACACACTCAACAGCTGACGCAGGTTACTGAGCAGTGCAAAGTGGTTACTATCAGGCTCATGTTGTCTCTCAATCATTTCAGATATATGCACGTTTGCGCCTAATGGTATGTGTGCAATCTGCCGTGCTCCTGTGTGGTCGTATTTATGAATGTAGTACCCTTGGAGATGACGTCTGTGGTAGTCGTCATGGCGACTGTGATGGTCGTCATGGTGGCGCCGCTTATCTGAAGGCTTGTCTGCTTCGAATGGGAGATAGTGATGATGGTTGATGATGTTATCTGGGTGGATTAGACTATGGAAAGCCTCGGTGCTTTCCTTTTTATGAGGAGCGAGCTGCGGGAAGTGTGTTTCTTCACGCGTAGAAAATCTATGACTGGAGTGTCGTTGGGGTTTGAAGTGTTGTCGTTCTGGCGGCGACGGAGGGTCGTGCACATCGTACGGGACCTTGTATGTTTTTCTAAAAACATTAGTGTCATCCATTGTCGATGTACGACTCCTAAGCTCACCAACCGAGTAATAAGACCCACCGCCAAGGCTTTCATTTCGTTCACGAATACCGTTATCAAATGAAGGACCACGTTTTCGAAAGTCGTGTTCCTCAAGGGTTTCTCTGCGGTGCCTGTTCCACACAGTGTATGGACCTTCTTCATCGATGCTATTTTCACGCGCGCGGAAGCGTTCGTCATCTACTTGGCTTCCTCTTCTCGCTTTTGGAAAGAGAAAATGTCCTTTCTCTTCGTAGGTGCTGTCTCCCTTTCGTGGGCTTAGCGCGCGTTTCTCGAACGAAAAATCTTTCGGTCTTCCCGATGTCTGTTCGATTACTTTGTTCATCTCGCAGTGAAGTTTATTTAGGAACATTTTGTCTTCACCATGGAAGCTATTCGTCTGAGATAACTTAGTTTCACCATTCCTTTCATCGTGCTCTTTAGCTGGTTTTCTATTTTGAGCTTCTAATTGTCTCCTTTCCTTCAGGCTGAGATATTCTGCTCGAGATCTATCGTCATGGATAGCAGGGGGATGCATATGATGTGTTCCTTTATCCGGGCCTTTATCGCAAGTACAGATTTCCGTTCCTTTAACGTGTGAGCTCCGAGGAAGGTTACAAATAACACAATCAATGAACCCTGTAGTGCGGTGAATATCGGAGCCCGCTGTTGAAATGACTTCGTGATCAGGCAGCGGTTTTCTTGCTTGAGGCATTCTTAGGGTAGACCCAATGACTTGCGCTCCTGAAGGATGAGCACTGCTCTCTCTAGAAGGGTGGTGTTTTGGTTTGTGCCCATGTGCTATAGAATGTCCACTGTCGTGTTTTGAGTGTCGTCCAAAATGCTCCTCCACGTGGTGCTCCTTGCTCTTTTTCAACCTCTTGAGCGTGTTCACGAGATCTTTCTCTTCCTTCTTATAGCAGTGGCTCTGTACATTCTTACATGCGTCCAGTGTACGAAGCTCTTTATTGAGATGTTCTACCTCGGCTTTGTTTGTCACTCGAAGGCCATAGTAATGCCCCTCCGATATATGTCGAAGTTGTCTAAGCATTTTCCCTTTTTACTTTCAAGTAGAAATTCATCATACTCTAACTCCACCTTTTCAAGTTCAATGCGGAGTTTAGACCTTATGTGCGTGCGGCTTTGTAGCCGTACATTATGACGTCATCTACTATTATGACGTCATTTTATGACTTAAGAACTATTTTACGCGCGCACGGGCTTTTCGTGCCTTCAAAAGAGATTCTCCAAATAAAACCGGACCAAGCTCGCCAACACTTAGTTTTGATTAAATTTTTTCCCCAAGATTGTCTATCTTTATAAACAGCTTATAAGTATTTTGCGATTTGCTGAAGCGGAAGTGATGCAACGCGGGTGTTGGTCAAAGTGTGATCGACGAAATATGTAGTTTGGGCTCCCTCTGGTAAAACGCCTTCAGACCGATCAGGAAACGTAATGAGAGGGGGTTTTATTTGGTATTTCCTCAGACAATAAATCGAACAGGAAAAGAAAGAAATATATTTGTTTATTCATTCATTCGTTCATTCGATTTTTATTCGATTCATTTTCATATAAATTATCTTTGTTGATAAATTTTACTATTTACAAATTCTATATTAATATCTTAATTTTTCCTGTTTTCAAAATTGTGATTAAAACAACATTTTTGATTAAAAATAGAGTCAAACATCACAAATGTGTTCCAACATCTTCGCTATAATTACGTCATGCTGAGCTATGACGTCATATTTGTTTATTTATAGAATTTCAATGAAAAATATATCTCACTGTTATAACGTATAATTAAGAAAAACTCACATTTTTAGTCACCTACAACCCGGGGAAAAATCTTGAAATCTCACAAAAATTATTAATCGAGACGTGAAAACTGTTTCCGAACGATTTTACTTACAGTGGCTCCCGGACTCGTCTTTCGCCGAATAAATATTCCTGTGTTTAAAAAAATGCATGGTTAACCCCAGAAAATCCCTCCAAATTGTTTTTAAATCCTTCCTTGACCACGGATAATCAGGTATTCAAATTTACGAATCAAGCCACAACCGGAAATACGTCGCCAATCAGAAAGAATTTATTTTGCTCAATGAGACGATAAGAAGAATTTGAGTCAAATCGCGCGCTACGAGTACCCGATTTTGATTGGCCCGGGCCAGAGGGTTGCTTCGAGTTTATGGTCGGATGAGTGACGGTCCAAGTCATAGTGTAAACACGCTATCTCTGATGTAGATCCATTAGTTTGATCGTTCTATAAAAGTCTGATTTTATCTATTCTGTCCTCGATTCCTTCCTATATGATGTAATCTTCATTTTATGTAATTTGTAACTTGAGTGATAGTTAGGCTAATTGTCGAGGTCGCAAAAACATATCGGGGATTAATACCTCTTTATTCAAGTTGAAAATACTTCTAGATTTCACTATGACAGAGGTTCTGAATATTAACCATGAAGCTATAGAGGATTTTTATGATATCGCCCAAGAAATTGGAAGGTGAGTTTCAGATGTAATGCTTTGATTTCAGAAAAAAATTTAATTACTTGGACCTAATAGTCGGGTAAATTAGATGAAATACACAAACTGATATTAATTCTCCTCTTATCTCAATATAGCGGGCAATTCGCAGTCGTCAAGAAACTTTCAGAAAAAGCTTCTGGTAAAGAATTTGCTGCTAAATTCATGAAAAAGAAAAGAACGAAATCTCTTCGACGAGGAATGACTTCAGAGCAAATCTTGCGCGAAGCAAACGTTCTTCGCTCTATCAACCACAAAGGAATCATTTATCTACACGATATTTTTGAGACTAAACTAGAGTTCATACTAGTTCTTGAACTGTGAGTATGATTTGATGATTGAAAAGTTCAAGTATTTTTGTGTAAAAACGTTCTCTCCTGAATCAAAGTTGAGAACCAATCTTGTTTATTCAGATGAACGATTTGTGATTTACAGCTCTCGGTTGATCCTAAAATGTTGTCGTTGGACATCAAATTGCTCAATTAATCCATCTTCTCCTCTAATTTTAGATTATCTGGAGGTGAACTTTTTGAATTTTTGAGCGAGCAAGAATACTTAACAGAAGATGAAGCTGTCGGATTCTTGAAGCAAGTAATCGAAGCAATCGAGTACTTACATCAACGAAGAATCGTACACTTGGACATTAAGGTACTTAATTTCAACACTTTTTTGAGCGCGACAAAAATGCCATTGAATGTACGGTTTATTATTATTTTTGACCTTTGATATTACACAAAAATAGTGTTTGTACAAAATATTTCAAAATTCCTGCAGGTTATATAATAAACTTATTGTCAGCGTTGTTGATTTTATTAAAGAAACCTTTCCAGTGCAATGACTGAAATTGACAACCTACCAGACATGCTAAGTGTCGTCACACGAAGTACGAATTAAAATGTAATTTCTGGTTGAACTTAATCCTCTGGGCATGTTTCATTAATTCTCGGAACAGACTTGGATGATAGCTTGTTTATTTAAGTTGTAAAATAAATTATCCAAGATTTCCTGCTCTTGTCTGATTCTACGATTTTTGATTAAGAAATATTAATATTAATATTCCATTCCCATGGGAGGGAGTGAAATTGAAGTTTGCTTCAAGTACTTGTAGATGTCTTTATTTTCACAGTTAATTCAAAGCACACTCAAGTAACATTCTTAAGTTTTACACGTCAATTGATTGTGGTCACATTGTGCCTGTGATCTACTCAATAATTTATCATTATCCTTCTGCAAACTAGATATTCCTTTAGTACATTTTCAAGAATCAAGTTTTTAAATGATATATTTTACACAGCTTTGGCCCTGAAAATAATGTTTCTCGGTCATTTAAGTATTTAAACAAATCAATGAAAATTTGAAGTTATGTAGGACTTGTTTACTTTGAAAGCATTAAGGATTTTGGTGTGCTATAACCTGTATTGGCTCTCTATTTAGATACACCTTAATTATTCCACATGCTGTAGAAACTTGTGCTCATTCAAGAGACAAGCTGACTCCAGTTTAATTTTCATATTTCTAGATAAATATATTTGCAAAGTGGACAAACATTCATGTTTAAGTTTATCTACAAAGTTTAGATTTTTACGAGATGTTATTTTTGACTAATTTAAGACGCTTATCCAAACATTAGTGCATTTGCATACAAGGAGTCAAATCATGTCAAATAAGCAACCATTTCATTACAAAATATACTCTTTCATTGCAGTCTAAATTTAAACTGTTTAATTTCCAAAAGACCATGGTTAATATTCATTGTTTAGCTTGCATCAGTGGGAACCTTGAAGGAATACAATAGATACAAAGGATTTTTTCTAATCACAAAAGTTTTCTCTCAGTTAAACTCAGTCCTAGCAACAACTAAATACAATATGTTGTATACCAATCAGCTTTTATTGTTATTATTTATGCTGAGAGCGTAGATTTAAAATATTAATGAATATTATTTTGGATAAATTTCATTCTAAAAGAATATATAAGGCTTGAGTATGGTAATAGTAGAGTGTACTACAGTATTCTTTCATTTGTAGTTAAGTTGTGTTCTACAATTGAAAAGTGAAAACTGAATGTACTTTCTCAATAATCAAGAAAGAAATCCATGTTGTTAAAGGGCGTACATGTACAAAGTATACACTCAGTCAAAGAATATCACTGTACTTAGGCTACATTCATAATGTAATGTATGGCAGGGAGGGGGGGCAGGTGAAAATTTGAAATGTCGAGAATAATTCTTAACACCCCCCTTAAAGTCATGCAAAAAAAATGATCCACCCTAAGCAAGGTTGTAGCTTCTTCCAACAAAATATGGTGCATTTCCCCTTTTTTCTGATGAAAATTTTGCCTGATCCTTCCTTTTTCCTACCAAAATTTTCACGATTCCCCCTCAATTTCACCTGCCCCCCCCCCCCCCCCCCCAAGTCTGGCATACATTATGAATGCAGCCTTAACACGAGAAAATCAATTATGATCATATATCATTTCATGAACATTTGTAAGATAATTTTGAATGAGTTTCTAGTATGACTCTTAATGAACCATGAACCATAAATCTTGTTTTCGTCTTAATTTAAATATTTGTACAGAAACTGCAATTTTTGAAATTGTCAGTTATTTTTTATTTTGGAAAATATTATAATTAAGGAACTTAAAACACATGTGCATGTCTGTGTACAGTGATATAAACATGCTGGAAGCTGTAGAGCATGAACCAAGCTTAGAAACACGAGGCACTGTCTCTACAGCAGCTATTTTATATTGATTTTATACAATATTTTTGAAGGAATTTGCTCGAATATGTCTCTGTCCTCTGATCTAAACATGATAGCCAGCCAATCAGCGTGTGCATTATGTCTCAAATATTTCATAATGATATATTAAAAGTTTTTATATTGTTTTGTAAATATTGGAAGAAAACAGTAATCTTAAAGATTGAAATGGGCTTTTTTTATGCAAAAAGAGATTAAACTTTTCATTCTTCATAGGCTTTAATATTCAATTGCTAAATTCCAATTTGATCTGTGCCTTGACTTTGATCAGCCTAAAGGTTGTTTCGGCTAGGGTTCAATTCTGTAAGCTAGCCATGTCCAGAGTTTGTTTCAGGGTTGAATCTGAGAGTTGGAAACCACAAATCAAGCAGTGCAATAGTTAACAAGAATATTTGAAGACACATTAATTACATGCTGACAATGATAACGCATTAACACTAACACACACAGTTCTAGTTTTTGTCTTTTTTTTACCACATAATGTGTCATAAATGTTGTAACTAATACTACAGCTTCCTTCTTTTTATTTGCAGCCAGAGAACATAGTGCTTAAGAGTGAGGGCTCTACTCAAATCAAGCTGATTGATTTTGGTTTAGCAAGGGAGCTGGCCAAAGGGGAGATGGTTAGAGAAATTATGGGTACTCCAGAGTTTGTAGGTAAATACTAAATTTTCATTTGAAGAAAAATTGTTTTGAATTTTTTATCTGTTATATATTTGTCAATCATTACTGATACCAAAGTTGTTGGACCAAGTATTAATTATCTCAGTGATCATGAGCAGGATAGTTATTATCGTCATTCCACCTCCCAACAACTTCGCCTTGGACTCCATTATTATCATTATGACCATTATCAACATCATGGTTATCATTGTTGTCACCATCTTCATCACCATCATCAATGTCATCATCATCATCACCATCTTCATCATTGCCACCATCATTATCTTCATCACCATCATCAATTTCATCATCATCACCATCATCATCACCATCATGATCAACATCATCATCAATGTTATTATCATCATCACCATCACCATCATTATCATCATCACCATCATCATTATCATCAACACCACCATCATCACCATCATTATCATCATCACCATCATCAATGTTGCAATCATCTTCATCATCATAACCATCATTATTAATATCATCACCATCATATATCATCATCATCAATATTATTAACATCATTAACATCTCTTCATCATCAGTATCATTGTAATCATCATTGTTCATCAACATCACCAACAGCATACATTGTCATCAGTATCATCAAAACAAACACATTGACAACAACGATAATGTAATTAAAAGTAAACATATCTTACTTATCATTATATCTCACACTTCTTCTTCCAGCCCCAGAAATCATTGCATTTGAACCAGTTGGAACTGAGACAGACATGTGGTAAGATCAAAATAAGGCTTTTTTATTTTGATTCAATTTGGACCACTAGTTATGATTTACAATTTGTTAGACCATCATTTTGTGGCATACCACATACTGAAAATTTCGGAATATTCAAAACCACATTATCGATGCTTGAAATCAATAAAAAATGAGAGTGATGACAAAGGTGTGTGTCAAAACCTCGAGTAATTTTGTCCCCATAAACTTTATAATTGAAAATCAATGTGCAGTTCCAAAAATTATCCATACATTCCTCACATTGGAATTTTTTTAAGACACCCCCCCTAACCCCAGGAAATTCCAATTTTCTTTCACACAGACTCTGTAATTTTGTTCTTTCTCTGACGCCCTACTCTTCGGAAATTCCAAATTTCTCTGTGGGGTGTGGGGTGGGTATGGATGACTTCTGGAACTAAATAATAAACTTTTTTATTGATATGGTGGTTATCTTGATTTATGATTTGCCAAAGGAGCAAAATTAGAAGTTAGAGGGAGGGGAGGTTGTTCTTTAATAATTATTAATTAATTATTAATTTAAAGTCTTGTCAAAACCCCTTTGACAATACCAAGACAATAGCGAAAATTAGCATAACAAAAACGCTACCGAAAAGGATTCTTGACAGCCTATCGTTTTGTCCCTCATAAGAATTCCTCTTGAAAATCAATGCTAGGGATATATTCAATTATAAAGAATATAATGTAGCTGGGAGGTTGATATCTGTTTTTGAATGCTCCTCCTCAAGTTTATAAAATCTGAGTGCTGTAAAATTAAACCATAGAAAATTTTCACTACCTCGAGATTTTATAATTCCCTGAATATTGATGCTATTGAATAGCCAACTTTGCAATTTCACTATATTTATTTCTTTATTTGGTGTTTTTGTTCAACAGGGCTATTGGCGTGCTAACCTACATTATGTAAGTAGAATATTTTTTTTATTTAATTTGTTTTTCACCTACCCATTCTTTCCTGCAGTTTGATACGAACACCCCTTTATAGAGACTTTACACCATCATGTGATGGCAGCCATGACAGGAGGCACAACAACAGGGTCGTTCTCCCCTGAGAAAAATATTTTGTAAACCTATTTGAATACGGACACACTGTTATTACAGCCACCAGTTCTTAATACTCATCTCACTGGCCTTTTAAATCACATCCAATCTTACAGGTTAAGCGGAGCATCCCCATTCCTTGGCGACAACGATACGGAGACGTTCAATAACATATCTCACGTGGACTACGAGTTTGATGACGAGTATTTTAAGGACCTCAGTTCATCCTCAAAAGAATTCATATCAGACTTGTTGTTGAAGAATCCTAGGTAAACAGTCCACATTTTTATCCTCACTTCATATTGATGACCAATGGCCGTATGTCACACGGCGACCATGTTTATTCTCATGAGGATAAAATCCTTTGTTTGACCCGGATTAATTTATTCTCGCGATCAAGCAAATTTAAAATTCTTTCTGTGTTCAGGGACAGAATGAGCGCGGAAGAATGTCTGAAACATGAATGGTTGCAGGAACAAGATGATGATGTAGATAGTCTTGCTACAAGCAAGTCTGAGACATCCAGGGTAAGCCTGATCTACTCACTTTCTTCTCGCCTCACTTCTGATTCCATGGTTATGACTCCCCTTAGTTACCGTTGCTATGATTCCCCTTAGTTACCGTTGCTATGACTCCCCTTAGTTACCGTTGCCATGACTCCCCTTAGTTACCGTTGTTATGGCTCCCCTTAGTTACCGTTGCTATGACTCCCCTAAGCTACCGTTGCTATGACTCCCCTTAGTTACCGTTGTTATGGCTCCCCTTAGTTACCGTTGCTATGACTCCCCTAAGCTACCGTTGCTATGACTCCCCTTAGTTACCGTTGTTATGGCTCCCCTTAGTTACCGTTGCTATGACTCCCCTAAGCTACCGTTGCTATGACCCACAAGCTCAAGAATTGTGCTAGAATATATATGTGCTAGACGTCTCGCACGTTAGTTTTTAATCGGACTAAAAAGGAACTAGCGAAGAACTAACGTGGGAAGGAAACGTCAGGATTTTTACAAGCTTTTTTAAACGTTTCCTTCTTACTCTCTCATCAAAAAACATTTCACTTAAGCATCCCCTTCATATATTATGAGTATGTTGAATGCGTGGCTAACATAAATCTCAAAAGAAATCACACTTTTTCTCAGAGGAATTTTGTGGCATTTTTTTTTTGTATTTCCATGTAAGCCTCCATTATTAACTGTCTTTCTTACTCCTGCCATGACAGAGCGAAGCAAAGACAAGAAGATCTACACTCATCAAAACCGAAGCCTTTAAAAAGTTCACTGCACGTGCGCGGTGGCAGGTAAGAAAACTAAGCTACTGCGCATGAATTTTGTATAATAGTGCTGACCAAGAAGAACGAAGGCGCCGGTAATTACGCATGCTCAAATTCCACTTAAATTGAATCATAGGATTAGTGCATATGGTTTTCTTGCTTTTTGAGTATTTATATATTTATTGTTTATCTCGATAGAAATCTGTGAACAAATTGATCGCAATCAGTCGATTTGCTCTTCTTAGTAAAAAGAATGGACCGTTGAACAAAGAAGTGCTTCTTCAGGTAATTACAAATGATTTATCAGTTCATAGCTACAAATCGATTCATACGTTATTAGGAAATCTCTCTTTGAGAGAATCCTGCTATTAACAAAAAACACAGAAAAATGTCTGTAGAAGTAAGTATTAATTTGGAACCGGAAGTCGTTTTTCGTTCGAATTACGTCACTCTTAACAGCTCTATTTAGCGTGAATTCGCAGTGACTAGCTGACTTACCTCTTGGGTTCTATTCCTAGAATTGGTATCAGATGTAAGTAGAGTTTGTTAGGTCTCTCCCTTGATTTGATCGCTTGGGGTAATGTTTTCCCATTTCAGACCACGTGTCATTGAGACTTATATTCTTTGTTTGAGCTGTATTAACATTCATGTGTCTTCTCATGTGCAACCGAGCGCAGACCTTAAACAAAGAAATTATACTCTAGGGAATGAAATGGGAAACATTACGTCAGAGCCGAGGGGGACTATTGTCAAAATGGGTGTAAAATGTGACCTCATATAGCGTGGTACAAACGTTACCTGTGAAGAAAGCGCGCGCATGGATTAAGCTAATACATCTCGCTACTAACGGGACTTTTGAATAAAAAAATGCATGTTTTATTGTAAAAATATACTCTATACATATCTGTATGCTAGCCCAATATTAATGGTAATGCATGCTGGATTGAATTCCATGTCTTTAGCATAGTGTATCAAGCACAAATTACACATTGGTTCAAAGTTCGTCTCACTTAAACACGGCTTACTCGTCCTATACCCTTAATTGCTGCGAGTCGTTAATCTAATCGTTAGGAGATAGAAAGTAACTTTTTTGACCATAGCTCCTCATGTTTAAGTGAAAGGTGATCACTTCGATTTTTGCGTGATGGGGATGCGATTTCAGAATTTTACGTGAGGCGGAAATTGGCCAAGTAAATTTACGTGAATGCATTTTGCATTTTGTTACACCTTAATACCTCAAAACGTCGAAGGTCGCGTGTCACAAATAATGGAATTTCATTGGATGCCATAGTTACCAATCCAAAAAGGAAGATGATACTCTGGAATCGAATTTGTAGGTCGTCGTTATCGGATTACCGAAAGATTATCGATTGATGGATCGGACTATATCCGGGACCGGCTCAATGGCATACACAGCATAACATCTATCTAACTACCATCGCAATATAGATCTCTTTATCTTGGGCGTAATGTTTTCCTATGAGACCACTTGTCATGCTCTTGATAATGAGATTATTTGATTAAGTTGGATCTATACAAACTCGTACACAGAGCCTGCGTTTCTTCTGGCCTGTGGCGAAGAACGATATTCCATTTTTTGGCGCATGCGCAATTTTCGAGAAGTAAAATATAATCAATGAAAATCATGCTTCAAAACAGAGTTGTGTGTTTACTTACGATGAAGATAACAATTAGAAATCACCAATATATTTTTCATATTTTTGGCAAGTGTTTGAACGCATTCGCTCATGTCGGAACTCTCAAAAAATAAATTATGCCAGAGCCCTCGTTCTTCGCCGCAGGCCAGAAGAAACGCAGGCTCTGGGTTCGAGATCTATATTCATGTGTCTTCTCATGCGCAGTGCGCAGCCGTTTAACAAATGAATGATACTCAAGGGAATGACACGTGGTCTAAATTGAGAAAACATTACGCCCAAGGTAAAGAGGTCTCTTTTTAACACAATAAACTAACAGAATCTAACACAGTAAGTTTAACGACATGATGCGTTGGCATTAACTCTTTTCTTTCTGTAACACTTTTAATATGCTTTAAAGTTAAAAGATCCTGTTATTAATAGAATTGATATTTTTGTTATGTGCAATTTAGTTCCATCGAATTATGTTTCCAGTGATATTATATTTTGCTGTTTTTAATTTTACAAGATTTGTTGCATTTTTGTTGTATTATCAATTTTATATTATTTTGTTTGATGCAGTCGTTTCATTTTACATTCATTCGTACTTTTCTTTGTACTCTGTTTACTTGAATGATAGTTTATTAATGATTTTTTATAGTTTTTCATTTTTTTTCTTTTTTCTTTTTCTTTTTAACAAACTGGATTTTTTCCATTTGTTTTTGATTTTGATTCTTTTTTATTTTTTTTTATTTAACAAACTGGATTTTTTCCATTTGTTTTGGATTTTTATTCTTTCTTTTTCTCTGTAAATTCGTTTTCCAAGTCTGTCACGTTCGTTTACATATATCTTTACATCCACTTATCCATCATTCCATCCATCCCATTTATTCTTAATTTCATTCTTCCATTATCCATCTATCCCATCCATTCATTCATCCATACATCCATCACATTTTACCTTCCATCATTCTCTCATTATCAATCCATCGGATCATCCATTCACCCACCATCCATCCATCCATCCATCCATCCATCCATCCATCCATCCATCCATCCATCCATCCATCCATCCATCCATCCATCCATCCATCCATCCATCCATCCATCCATCCATCCATCCATCCATCCATCCATCCATCCATCCATCCATCCATTGAGCACATTACAAAGAAGATTGCATGTAACCTAAGCATGCTAAAGAAAATTAAGCCAATGTTAAGTAGGCCCTATTTAATCAAAATCTATAAGACCATAATTGAGCCTTACTTTAACTATTGCTGTTTAGTTTGGGACAATATCCACGAAACTTTAACTAGCAAGTTACAAAAACTACAAAACCGTGCAGCCCGTATAATTACTGCCGCACCGCATTTAAGCGTACGAACGAGTCAAATTTTTAAAGAACTCAAATGGATACCTTTAAATGAACAAAGACTGCAACAAAAGGCCATTATGATGTTCAAAATCGTCAATGATATCGTCCCATCTTATTTAAAAGATATGTTTTCCAGCCAGATTGGTACTCAATCTTACAACTTAAGGCGTTCTTCTAAAAATTTACAAATTCCAAAAGCCAGAACTGACTATTTCAGAAATAGTTTTGCTTTTACTGGAGCCTGGCTTTGGAATTCTCTGCCTCAGTCATTAAAAGAAGAACGATCCTTAAAAGTATTTAAAAAGAAAATAAAAAGTTATAGGTTTTGCACTGATGACAACTAATATTTAATCGTTTTAGTTCTACGAAATATATCTAATTAATCTATTATCTTATTTCAATTGTATATTTATTGTATCAGTGTAGCATTTGTAAATTTTACATAATTATCATTTGTTAATATAGTTTTTACGGCCTCTAGGTAGAGCAACATTAAGTTTTTATCTTGATATTGATAGAGTTACCGTGCTTAAATAAAGATTATTATTATTATTATTATTATCCATCCATCCATCCATCCATCCATCCATCCATCCATCCATCCATCCATCCATCCATCCATCCATCCATCCATCCATCCATCCATCCATCCACCCACCCACCCATCCATCCATTTATCAACCCACTAACTAATCCTACTAACCCACACCAACTAATACATAATATCATCTAACCTTTTTCCAGCCAACCGAGTCTGACACATCCTCTGACACTGAAAACAATAACGAGTCTCAATCCATACCACTTGACAGAATAGAAGACAGTGATCGGGAGAGTACAGCAGAATCGACTAACGACGACGAGTCCGAGTGCTGCACGGATTCACCCAGGGCTGCCGATGAAGAAAGCGAAGAAATTACCATGACACCTGAAAATGGATCGGAAAATGAAAGAAAAAGTCTTCAAGACGAAGAGAATACACTTAATAACGATGAAGAAAAGGAGCTAACTAATAAAGTAACGGCTCCTGAATCAAAGGATTATTCAAAGAGCAAATCAAGTGAGGAGATATCGGATAGTCTTAAGGATGAAAAGGTACTGGACGAGAACCAATCTAAAATTCGTAAGGAGCAGGAAAAACCGGATCGGCAGGAGGAGAAACCTGTTTTATCGCTTTCAAAGCCTGTACAACCAGTATCGAAATCATCAGTGAAAAAAAACCCAGATTGGCAGGGGAAAAAAATTGATTTACCAGAACATGTACAACCAGTGTCAAAGTCATCAGATGTGAAGATTGAATCCAGTGCAAAACAGAGCACCACTCAACTCAAAGTCGCAACTGAAAGAAGGCCGTTTTATGAGAACACCGGCGATGTCATGCAGAAATCCTCACAGATAAAATCCAAGAGCAACGAAATCACAAGCGAACGAAAACAAGAAGACACCAAGTCAAAGAGTAAATTTTTGTTTCACCACAAAAACAAAGAGGACAAAGCGGCAAAGAAATCAGAACCGACGAAAATGAAATCTGGGAAGTTTGAGAGTTTGTTATCGAAGTTTTCAAAACCGCACGCCGTGAGCCAAGAAGATCCGAAGAAGAACAAATACGCGAAGGAAGCGAGGAGACTGACCAGTGGAAGTGTCAAGAATAACTTGATTAAAAACGAGGAATTCGAAGAACCTCGCACGAGAAGAAAATCAGATCAAACGGGTTCAAGAATAGATTGGCAAGCCATTCGGGGAGGGAAGGACGAAAGGTTGAAGGCGGCGGAGCCTCTTAAGACGAGCCAACAAACCAAGAGAAGTGAAGGTCTTGCAAGAAGCAGTGAATACCGCAGGGAGACGACTGGAAAAGCAGAAGGATTGGCGCGAATTACGACATCAGATGATAAGACGAAGCTCAAGAATACAACATTAGAAAAACCCTCTGCCATAGAAAAGACTCTAACTACCAGTGTCATTAAAACCGAGATTCCAAAATCAACGTCGTCGAAGTCTTTTGATAATGGTGCCTTGAGGAACCAACAGGTTGAAAAGCCCTCTACCATAGAAAAGACCTTAACTACGAGTGTCATTAAAACCGAGATTCCAATATCAACTTCGTCGAAGTCTTTTGATAATGGTGCCTTGAGGAACCAACAGGTTGAAAAGCCCTCTACCATAGAAAAGACCCTAACAACGAGTGTCAATAAAACCGAGTTTCCAAAATCAACGTCGTCGAAGTCTTTTGATAATGGTGCCTTGAGGAACCAACAGGTTGAAAAGCCCTCTACCATAGAAAAGACCTTAACTACGAGTGTCATTAAAACCGAGATTCCAATATCAACTTCGTCGAAGCCTTTTGATAATGGTGCCTCGCGAAACCAACGGGATGAAAAACCCTCCGCTATAGAAAAGACCCTAAAAACGAGTGTAAATAAAACCGATATTCCAAAATCTACGTCGTCGAAGTCTTTTGATAATGGTGCCTCGCGAAACCAACAGGAAGATGTTTGGGTCAGAAGAGCAACTACAAGTCTAATCGAGGAGAGAAGTAAAGATTACCGAAGTAACAGAAGAGGCGTACTAGGATTAAGCCACACTTCTGCTAAAGCCGAGGTGATGAAGTGGGAACAACGTCAGAACAATGGAGTAGCTTCTTCTCCCAGAAGACCGAGATCATCACCTTTGAAGCCTGTGACAGACAGACCCCTTGTAAGGGAGTGGCAGAAGAATAGTACTTCAGTACACAATACGACAGTGACGGTAAATACAAAAGGCACACGGAAAGTACCTGCTGTTGAATTGGGTGCCGCTATAAAAGATAAGGAGCATACTCTACTCGTTCAAACATCATCTCCACCTATTTCAGATTCTGGTACTAACGTCAAAATTGAAGAAATTAAAGTTAACCACTCGGAAACCCATGGGAATGGAAAGCCATTGGTGGAGAACGCGGGAAAATACAGGAATGTGGTGGAAAACCCACAAAACGAGTCCCGAAAAACGGAAAATAAAAGTTCCAAACATAAAAAAGATAAAGAACGAAGCGAAATTAAAACAGAAATTCAATCTGGAAACACTTCTGCTTTTCCAGAATTCGATTTGACATTTCAAAAAATTGCCCCTGAGGAGAATGATATTGAATTACCGGTAGAAGATGATGATTTCGTTTGGGTTATGACGTCAGAGACATACCCAAACCTAGAGTTATTGGTATCTCCGACTAAAAAGTCAAAAAGTCATTTCAAAGTGTCGAGGAGAAGAAGTACCAAATCGAGCGAGGCGGACACTGAGCCTTCTGTCCATGTAGACAGCGGCAGCAGACGAAGAAGTACCAAATCCAACGAGGCAGACACGGAGCCTGCAGTACGTGAGAACAGCGGTGGCAGACGAAGAAGTACCAAATCGAGCGAGGCAGACACGGAGCCTTCAGTACGTGAGAACAGCGGTGGCAGACGAAGAAGTACCAAATCGAGCGAGGCAGACACGGAGCCTTCAGTACGTGAGAACAGCGGTGGCAGACGAAGAAGTGCCAAATCGTTTGAGGTGGAAAATGAAACTGCAGTTTTTGAGAGCAGTAGTAGTACAAGAAATAAAAAAACAAGCGTAGTAGAAATTGTGCCTACAGTACGATTGGCCAGTGGGAATACCAAAATAATTGATGATGCGTCTTCAGACACACCTTTGCAAGTCAAAACGATTCCAATGACGTCGGGTGTAACAACTGTCAACTTTGAAATCAATATGGGAGAATTTAATCTAAAGTAAACTAGCTAACTTAAAGACAGAATCTTTTATCGTATATTTTTTTCCTCATATCCTTATTATGATATAATAGTAGACTGGTACCGTGAAAAATTCACTACTTATCAAAGACTGTCTTGTTCTAGACAGTTTTATTTTGATCACCATCTTGATATATTGGTCACGCGAAAAAAAGCACGAGAGTATCGTCGAAGCAACAAACATGGCGGCGTTGTGAGCTGACATAAGCGTGTGATTTTCTCGAAATTCCCAAAAGTAAATCGTTTCGAATGAAAACCAAATTGCGCAAATCCTCGGCTGTAATGTAGAAATGGCGTGGTTTTGATATTTTCTTGCTTGGCCATTGTGATTGGAGGAAAACGCTTCTCTCTTGCGCTATTTTATATATATATATATAATTATGGGATAGGCGGATTTGCTTTGTAAGCTGTACGATAGTGCTATCCTTTTGGGACAAGATATAACCTACGCTAGAGTGAGCGTTACTCGAGTTTGTTGTCCAAGCAGCACCAAATCGTAACAAATTCGCTGTCTCGGAATACCTTAGTTATCCAGTCTGCTATCTTCCATTTATTACATATAGGAATGTTATATTCATCGAATAAGAAGCGCGCAAACGATTTTGGATTGGTAACACTTTAGAAATACCAGCTTCGTATTTAGCAAAGCCACACGAGAAGAAGAATTATAATAAACCAAAATATTTATAGATAAATATTTAAGTTAAACGATAGCTTAAAGTAATTTTGATATTTTAATTAATAAGTATTTCAAGATTAACTAGTGCCCAGACTTCACGCTGTTCATTTATTGAGTGTAGCCTGGAGAGGAAATTGGTCCGGACTTTTTTTATTGAAAAATTCTTATTTTGTCCAGTTTTTAAAGTATTATTTTATCTCATCAGACGATAATATTTACGAGCACAACCCTTTATTTCTATCTTTCAATAAAAAAAAAAGCATCATGTTTCAGTATTGACTTGTGCCCAGATTTCATGGTGTTTATTGAGCGAGTGGTCTCTGGACACGGAATTTTGTTGAAGCTGATTTTTATCAATCATTTATTTGATAATATCTCGTCACATAAAAACAACAACTCCCTTCCTCTAATAAAATATATGCATTGTGCTGTTACTTTATTTGTTTATGCTTCCGTAGTCCACAACTGGACCCACTTTTCTTACTAAATAATTCATGTCTCAGAAATAAAAGAAAACAGCGCACGCGCGCGTAACATATACAAAACATTTTTTTGGCCAGTCTCTTTTCGCTACTTGTTTCGTGTTACCGCGCGTGATTCGATAAACTGGGTCTGGACTATGGAAGTTTTAAGCGCGACTTCCGGTCCAAAACGAAAAGCAGTTTCATAAAGTTTTTATTTACGTTATCTTAATAATAGGATTTTTTGTTTGAAGTTCTAATTGCTTCAGGTGGATGTTAAAACAATGAGAATATGTTTCGCTTTATTTTAGCGGTTTCTGTGAGTAGCTGGACCCGGAAATACGTCACAGCTTAATAGCTCTGTTGCTCGCGTTACTCGGCAATCCTCTGCACAATTATTTCATCGCTTTTTTTTTTGAAAATAATCATTGCAGGTGCCCGATAAAGAATCCGAAGACTCTGAATTCCTTGAAGAAGTTGAGGAAGACGAGTATGAAGTAGAAGAGTGTGAAGCTGAAATCCTACCCGATCAGACGGGGCACTTCGTAAGGAAGAAATCTGTCACAGTGGCAGAATGGAAGGTATTGAAGCATATGGAAGAAATAAATGAGTTGGACGAAGTGGATGAGAGCGAAAAAATGAAAGAAAAAATGGAATCAGATGAAATAGAGGGAAATAAAGACGACATCAATGGTTTTAAAGAATTAAACAAGATAGATCGGTTGGAAGAGAAAGAAGATTTAGATAAAGAAGATATAGAAATCGATGAAGTGAAAATAAAAGTCAGTCCGTATTCCGAATATAAAGAACTGGTGACAATGATCGAAGACCACGTGATTATGCCATTCGATGTTCAACTTAAACCTTTGCCTTGTAAGGAAACAAGTGTTTGATCCACTAAGGAATACCTTATAAGGAGAACACTCTGATGCCTTATAAGGAAATGGCTGTGGTTTTTCAACAGTGATACGCCTCATAAGGAGAACAATGATAACTGATGAGTAAGCCAAATTAAAGCCTAAGGAGACCAGTTTGGTGCCGTTTAACGAAGCTAGCCAGATGCCTTATAAGGAGACCATTCTGATGCTGCATAAGGAAGCCAGTCTGATGCCGTATAAGGAAAGTATTTTGACGTCATACGAGGAAGCCCGTCTGATGCTAATCATTTGCGATAGCCAGTTTGATGTCACGCAAACAAAGAAACTAGCATAAGGAAACATGTTTAATGCAAAAAAAAAAGAAAACCACTCTGATGCCATATATGGAAACCAGTCTGACGTCATATAAAAAAGCCAGTTTGATGCCCTATAAAGGAACCATTTTCATAGCCAGGTGGCCAGGCTGATGTTTCACAAGGAAACCATTTTGATACCTTGTTACAGTTTGTTGCACTTCAGGAAGCCATTATCTCGTCAAAGAACCAGAATGATGCTTTATGAGAAACCATTGACGTATTTTCTCAATTTTCATCCATAAATGAATTACTTTTTTAAAAGAACGACAATTTTGGAAAACGATTTACTTGACTTGTACAGATTATTTTTATTAGGTTTTCATCGTTTCAGGTTCGTTTTTATTTTTATGAGTGAAAAAAGTGGAATCAAGGTGGAAAAGGTTGGAATTAATCTCACGTGCCCACCAGACAAAACGTACATGATTTTTGTCAGATAAAGAAGAAAAGAAATATTTATGTGATTACATAGAGTTCATTATTTATTTGATAAGAAATTGAGGTTTTTTAGCATATTATGTAGTTCACAATAACATGTTGATTTCGGGCTAATATATTCCATATTAATTGATTGAAATATCTAGAGAAATTTGTGAAACGGTAATGAAGATTGAAAACTACGATCCCAAAATATAAAATTTTTACATTAAAATAATACAATAGAATATACATTTTTCTTTTTTATGACAACTATCATATTTTCCACTGATTTGATTGCAGTTGACTGGCTTTACACCCCCATACTCCAGGAGGACATTTATGGTTCTGTCTTGTTACTCTAAGTTTGTTAGTAGTTTGCAAATTATTGGTTTTACACCCCCATACTCCAGGAGGACATTTATGATTCTGTCTTGTTACTCTCAGTTTGTTAATAGCTTGCAATTTATTGGCTTTACACCCCCATACTCCAGGAGGACATTTATGGTTCTGTCTTGTTACTCTCAGTTTGTTTGTAGCTTGCAATTTATTGGCTTTACATCCCCATACTCCAGGAGGACATTTATGGTTCTGTCTTGTTACTCTCAGTTTGTTAGTAGCTTGCAATAAACTGGCTTTACATCCCCATACTCCAGGAGGACATTTATGGTTCTGTCTCGTTACTCTCAGTTTATTAGTAACTTGCAGTTGACTGGCTTTACATCCCCATACTCCAGGAGGACATTTATGATTCTGTCTTGTTACTCTCAGTTTGTTAGTAGCTTGCAGTTGACTGGCTTTACATCCCCATACTCCAGGAGGACATTTATGGTTCTGTCTCGTTACTCTCAGTTTATTAGTAACTTGCAGTTGACTGGCTTTACACCCCCATACTCCAGGAGGACATTTATGGTTCTGTCTCGTTACTCTCAGTTTATTAGTAACTTGCAGTTGACTGGCTTTACATCCCCATACTCCAGGAGGACATTTATGATTCTGTCTTGTTACTCTCAGTTTGTTAGTAGCTTGCAGTTGACTGGCTTTACATCCCCATACTCCAGGAGGACATTTATGATTCTGTCTTGTTACTCTCAGTTTGTTAGTAGCTTGCAGTTGACTGGCTTTACATCCCCATACTCCAGGAGGACATTTATGATTCTGTCTTGTTACTCTCAGTTTGTTAGTAGCTTGCAGTTGACTGGCTTTACATCCCCATACTCCAGGAGGACATTTATGATACTGTCTTGTTACTCTCAGTTTGTTAGTAGCTTGCAGTTGACTGGCTTTACATCCCCATACTCCAGGAGGACATTTATGGTTCTGTCTTGTTACTCTCAGTTTGTTAGTAGCTTGCAGTTGACTGGCTTTACACCCCCATACTCCAGGAGGACATTTATGGTTCTGTCTCGTTACTCTCAGTTTATTAGTAACTTGCAGTTGACTGGCTTTACATCCCCATACTCCAGGAGGACATTTATGATTCTGTCTTGTTACTCTCAGTTTGTTAGTAGCTTGCAGTTGACTGGCTTTACATCCCCATACTCCAGGAGGACATTTATGGTTCTGTCTCGTTACTCTCAGTTTGTTAGTAGCTTGCAGTTTATTGGCTTTACACCCCCATACTCCAGGAGGACATTTATGGTTCTGTCTTGTTACTCTCAGTTTGTTCGTAGCTTGCAGTTGACTGGCTTTACACCCCCATACTCCAGGAGGACATTTATGGTTCTGTCTTGTTACTCTCAGTTTGTTAGTAGCTTGCAGTTGACTGGCTTTACACCCCCATACTCCAGGAGGACATTTATGGTTCTGTCTTGTTACTCTCAGTTTGTTAGTAGCTTGCAGTTGACTGGCTTTACACCCCCATACTCCAGGAGGACATTTATGGTTCTGTCTTGTTACTCTCAGTTTGTTAGTAACTTGCAGTTGACTTGCTTTACACCCCCATACTCCAGGAGGACATTTATGGTTCTGTCTTGTTACTCTCAGTTTGTTAGTAACTTGCAGTTGACTGGCTTTACACCCCCATACTCCAGGAGGACATTTATGGTTCTGTCTTGTTACTCTCAGTTTGTTTGTAGCTTGCAATTTATTGGCTTTACATCCCCATACTCCAGGAGGACATTTATGATTCTGTCTTGTTACTCTCAGTTTGTTAGTAGCTTGCAGTTGACTGGCTTTACATCCCCATACTCCAGGAGGACATTTATGGTTCTGTCTTGTTACTCTCAGTTTGTTAGTAGCTTGCAGTTTATTGGCTTTACATCCCCATACTCCAGGAGGACATTTATGGTTCTGTCTTGTTACTCTCAGTTTGTTAGTAGCTTGCAGTTGACTGGCTTTACACCCCCATACTCCAGGAGGACATTTATGGTTCTGTCTTGTTACTCTCAGTTTGTTTGTAGCTTGCAGTTGACTGGCTTTACACCCCCATACTCCAGGAGGACATTTATGGTTCTGTCTTGTTACTCTCAGTTTGTTAGTAATTTGCAGTTGACTGGCTTTACACCCCCATACTCCAGGAGGACATTTATGGTTCTGTCTTGTTACTCTCAGTTTATTAGTAACTTGCAGTTGACTGGCTTTACATCCCCATACTCCAGGAGGACATTTATGGTTCTGTCTTGTTACTCTCAGTTTGTTTGTAGCTTGCAATTTATTGGCTTTACATCCCCATACTCCAGGAGGACATTTATGATTCTGTCTTGTTACTCTCAGTTTGTTTGTAGCTTGCAATTTATTGGCTTTACATCCCCATACTCCAGGAGGACATTTATGGTTCTGTCTTGTTACTCTCAGTTTGTTAGTAGCTTGCAGTTTACTGGCTTTACATCCCCATACTCCAGGAGGACATTTATGGTTCTGTCTTGTTACTCTCAGTTTGTTAGTAGCTTGCAGTTGACTGGCTTTACACCCCCATACTCCAGGAGGACATTTATGGTTCTGTCTTGTTACTCTCAGTTTGTTAGTAGCTTGCAGTTGACTGGCTTTACACCCCCATACTCCAGGAGGACATTTATGGTTCTGTCTTGTTACTCTCAGTTTGTTAGTAGCTTGCAGTTGACTGGCTTTACACCCCCATACTCCAGGAGGACATTTATGGTTCTGTCTTGTTACTCTCAGTTTGTTTGTAGCTTGCAATTTATTGGCTTTACATCCCCATACTCCAGGAGGACATTTATGGTTCTGTCTTGTTACTCTCAGTTTGTTAGTAGCTTGCAGTTGACTAGCTTTACACCCCCATACTCCAGGAGGACATTTATGGTTCTGTCTTGTTACTCTCAGTTTGTTTGTAGCTTGCAATTTATTGGCTTTACATCCCCATACTCCAGGAGGACATTTATGATTCTGTCTTGTTACTCTCAGTTTGTTAGTAGCTTGCAGTTGACTGGCTTTACATCCCCATACTCCAGGAAGGACATTTATGGTTCTGTCTTGTTACTCTCAGTTTGTTAGTAGCTTGCAGTTTATTGGCTTTACATCCCCATACTCCAGGAGGACATTTATGGTTCTGTCTTGTTACTCTCAGTTTGTTAGTAGCTTGCAGTTGACTGGCTTTACACCCCCATACTCCAGGAGGACATTTATGGTTCTGTCTTGTTACTCTCAGTTTGTTAGTAGCTTGCAGTTGACTGGCTTTACACCCCCATACTCCAGGAGGACATTTATGGTTCTGTCTTGTTACTCTCAGTTTGTTAGTAGCTTGCAGTTGACTGGCTTTACACCCCCATACTCCAGGAGGACATTTATGGTTCTGTCTTGTTACTCTCAGTTTGTTTGTAGCTTGCAATTTATTGGCTTTACATCCCCATACTCCAGGAGGACATTTATGGTTCTGTCTTGTTACTCTCAGTTTGTTAGTAGCTTGCAGTTGACTAGCTTTACACCCCCACACTCCAGGAGGACATTTATGATTCTGTCTTGTTACTCTCAGTTTATTGGTAGATTGGTGTCGTAGTGATGCAGATATCACCATGGTAACCATTATTGCCTCCACACACACAGCGAAGGTCGACATTCTTATCATTATCATTAACGTCTAAAAGAAACAAAAAATAATTTTACCAGACAGTTGTTTATTTTAAAGTTTATAAAAATACTGTTTCGTTGGTAAGGAGATTTCCATTTGTTGATGTGGAAAGTTCCTTGATTTCGATCTAAATATGTATTTAAGAAAGAATGGAATTGGTGACTATTAGCCTAGCCTAAAATATCTTAAGAGGAAATGTTTTTCAATAATGAGCAGTTATGGCAAAAAGCGCCAAAACTAGACTTTCGTATGAGTTTTGATCCCAATTTTTTGTTTTGTGTTAAAACTCAAAACCTTTTTTAAACAGTCAGAAACTGATGTACTATGAAAAATGCCTGTTTGAAGCGGTATTTTCTATTGGATAAAGACGTTTGTTGCATTTGTGTTTGTTGCTTTGACAGGCTTTTTTATAGAAAATATATGGGAAATAAGCAAATGAAAGCCTAAACCTTGGCTCATTTTCGAATAACTGAATTTTTGCTTTGGTTTAACACTTTGATTCCACTTTCATCGGTCAACATATCCACTTCCAAACAAGTTAAACTTTCCGAATTACAAGATTTTAGCCTTGTACGATACCCTTTTTTCAAGAAAATAGTTTTTGGCGTTCACTGCTTGAAAGCGAAAAAAATTCTCTCTTAATTCGTAGTAGTAGACACTATTTTTGTCGTTGTTTTACTTCGAATTTTAGACACTAACTATACGAATTTGTTTCACTGGGCAGGTACGATTTCCGCTTTATTTTACATTTTTTTTAAACTATTTTGGTGTGACTCTAAATATGGCACCTCGAGTGTTTTCTTTAATGGGTTTTGCCGAGCTTTTGCTTGATTGAAGATAACATCAGTTTTGTCTCTAAAATCAAAAAAACACGCAGCCGCAACTTGGAAGTAAATAAAATAAAACGCTAGATAAAGGTGCCTTATGCAATACTGACTTTAAACAAAAGGATAGTTTTAGGAGATATTCATTATTCATTCTTTCTTCTGCCCTAGTAGTGTGGCGAAAGTACCAGAGCTGGAGGGGCGAGAACAAGCGTTTTGGCGCGAAAATTATTCCCGCCAAATCCATAGGAAGCCCAACAAAATGTAAAAAAGTGATATTTGCAATTTTCAGTCAAACTTTTGGAAATGGATCACACTTACTTCTGATTCACAAATGATTTCTAACTGTTATATCTGTCGCCTAAACTTGCTATATTTTGATCACCAGACACTGCAAAGTACAGATTATTTCACTCACCTTCAAAAGATCACTGCAGGAGAAGTTTAATGATGTGATATCTTGATTATTCTGGTTTTGCTTCTTCTTGTTCTGCCCAGGGATTCTTTTCCTTCATATTTTATACGCTTTATCTTCGTTTTACTTTTGTTACGACACAGGAAAACAACTGTCGTATTGCGTTCTCTCCGCATTTGGACGGAAATTTAGAATCCGTATTTTTTAAGATAAACACTCATAACCCAGCTGATTGGTGTTGTCACTCCATCGTGGGGGGAAGCCGAGGGGGAAAGGAGGAGGAATGGCCAGGGGTTAATTTTCAAATCCTCGGCTGCGATACACGAAAGTACACAGATCCCTTAATCCCATTTAATTTTTCAAACAAATTTAACCTTCATATCAAGCTTTAATAAGATTGATTTCCAAATACTTTTCGCTTAAGAACATTAATCGGCCAGTTTTTGGATTATTTTAGACCCTGAAGCACCCATATTTTTATTACTTTATGGTAAAACCTACCTCCTCCACCACCCCCAAGGGATTTCATCAACTCATGCCAAATACCAATGATGTTTATTATGATTATTGTTAACGTAGTGTTTAGACGTGCTTGAATTACTTCATCAATTTGCGACGATTTTGTTACGTATACCGATCATCATCTCGTCATCTTTTTCCCCTTGAAATTTCAGTAGCTTTAGTTTTGATATTAATCAGGTTTTCGTCAGGTGGATTCATTTAAGTTCTGGGGAAAAAATTGCCATGCGATGTTCGTTTGTTTGTTTTTTTGTTTTGTTTTTCTTTTCCATTTTTCCCCCCACAACTTTCAAATCAAAATTCCACTTACGTATTTGTCGAAGCTTTATTCAATGAAATTTTGAAGATACCTGTGTATAACGAATTTAGACCACAATGCACCGTATTGGCAGTTTCATTCATTACGTCACTTTTCACGTGATTACTAGCTTACTTCATCAACACCGGGTTCCAGTGCTTTTTTGAATGTCCCGCGGATTTCGATTCTAGGAGCGCATTGCATTGTTTGCCAAATCAAACATTTCCTTGTCATTTCTATCAATTTAACAAATTGACATCAGATTTTTATGTGTCTGTCCTCTTATTGACAATGAATTGCGTCATCACATTGTCAAAGTAGTGTGAATTCACGAGGCGTAGCCGATACAATATTATTTATTTAGTTATTTAGTTTATTTAGTTATTTACAATAACAAAAACGATCAAAACTTCTCATTTTTAGCGATCAAAACAACCAACGGAAAGAGCGCGCGCTCGTTGACGTCAGCTTTATCTGTCTGTCCTCTTATTGATGATAAAAAAATAGCCAATCAGCGCGCGAGAAATTTCTAAGTTATTGTAAAAAATTCCCTTCAACTTGAAACATATTCAGCCACCAGCAACATACAATTCATACTTAGGTCTTACTCTTTATCGATATTATTTATTCATTTATTTTACATTTGTGCACAATCGAAGCTATACGACTGAGCAAAGGCGGACTCGAAATGGGAGTATTCACACACATCACATCTTACGGACCTTTTCAAGTGTAATAATATATTAGGTAAAACCAGAAACAACGACATGACGCTGAGGAGGGATGTTGAGAATAGTTAACTTCCATACATTTATTCGTTTTGTTTGTTTCTTACGATTTCCTTGACCCCATCATAGTTAATATTATAGTTAACTATGACCCCATGATTTACCAGAAATTAATGATTAAACATAGCAATGAAACTTGATCTAGCCTTATGCAATAAAAGACACTCGCTTAATTCTTCATGAAACGACATGCACGTGCTTACGAGCCAAAGACAATTTTGCCATAAAAGACTGACTTAGATGCGTGATTCGCCACCAGATCGAACTGTTAGAGATATCGGGGAAATGTCTATTTCACCACCATACGATACGCTTGTACTAGCTTGTACCAGTTTTATACTTGATCCACGAATTAAACTCGAAACAGATACGTAAACATTTGCCAACTAACAAGCGTATCGTATGGTGGTGAAATAGACATTTCCCCGATATCTCTAACAAGGGGGAAGGGGAGGACAAAGGGTCACAGTGACCCAGTGCTATGGTTAGAAATTTGCTGTCAAAATTAACAATACAAATGTATCAATATTATTACCAGTTTATTGTTATTATTTATATATTTTGACCACACCAAGACAGAAAAAATTTAGTTTTCCTAACTATTTTTCCTGATAGAGAACAAAAATAGATTGAATACCTAAATAAATATAAATATATATACAAAAAAGTATGTAGTATAAAAAGTCCATATCAAAATAGATAAATTCCAAACTCGTATTTATGGTTCTGTCTTGTTACTCTCAGTTTGTTAGTAGCTTGCAGTAAACTGGCTTTACATTCCCATACTCCAGGAGGACATTTATGATTCTGTCTTGTTACTCTCAGTTTGTTAGTAACTTGCAGTTGACTGGCTTTACATCCCCATACTCCAGGAGGACATTTATGGTTCTGTCTTGTTACTCTCAGTTTGTTCGTAGCTTGCAGTTGACTGGCTTTACACCCCCATACTCCAGGAGGACATTTATGGTTCTGTCTTGTTACTCTCAGTTTGTTAGTAACTTGCAGTTGACTGGCTTTACACCCCCATACTCCAGGAGGACATTTATGGTTCTGTCTTGTTACTCTAAGTTTGTTCGTAGCTTGCAGTTGACTGGCTTTACACCCCCATACTCCAGGAGGACATTTATGGTTCTGTCTTGTTACTCTAAGTTTGTTCGTAGCTTGCAGTTGACTCTCTTTACACCCCCATACTCCAGGAGGACATTTATGGTTCTGTCTTGTTACTCTCAGTTTGTTCGTAGCTTGCAGTAAACTGGCTTTACATACCCTTATACCAGGAGGACAAGACTCTTCAACATTTTTCCTTACTTTAATTCCTGACTTGGAATATTTCGCTCTGAAGCCAACAAATGGTATAGAAAAAGTGACAGACATAAACGCTGAAATAAAACTAACTGCAAAAACAACCAGATTCATTATGTAACCCACTTTGCAATTAAGCTTTTTCTGTCAGTCCTCAATTTGGGTTAAAGTGAATATTATTTCTCTTTCGGTTAGAGTATCTAGCTGTTATGATAATGCCATTCAAAACTCGATTCTTATATCTTCAATTTGAAGAACTAAAGCACCAGTTTAAGATAAGAAGTCTGTGACGAATACTATCGCGTTATCTCGAGACAAGTTTGCTATTTTGATGAAATTCGTTTACCTAAGAAAACAACAGCCCGACGTCATCTGTATTTGATCACAATTTACGGCATGACTTTTAATGAAGAAAATGCAGTAAGATTATTATGAAGAAAAAACTAGTCAAACTTAAGCCAGTAATGTTTTACAGCTGTGCCGAGAAAAAAACTAAATGTTTTAAGAATATCCATATTTGTCAGTAGAATTTTATTATAGACTTTTTGCCTTAACTTCCAAGCATATTCGTTGATTCTTTTCGTTCACTCGATTCAACCTGATGTTTTCGAGGCAATACTTTCTACTGGATATAAAATGAAGCTCTTTATTACTTTACGTTAATGATTGGATGCTCAATATCTTGATTTTTTATTCTTTAATTTTTTAAAGATATTATTATTATTTGTGTCGTTCATTCTCTTTACAGTGAAATTAAAACAAAACTTTTCATGACAAATTCGATGTTTTTGATCATTTTTATTAGTAAATTATTTGTGGGTATGTAAAATAATACTAATCTCGCAGTAATCAAAATGGCGGCTGGTGACTTATCAACAATGCTAATTTCGCTTATACTGCATTTACACTTTGTTTTTCGTTAATTTTGACTGCTTATAGGGCAAGAGAAAGCTTTTCTGGTACATGTAAAATAGAGTTTTTCAATGCAAAGTTATATTTCAGGACGTATTTTAAAAAGGTTAACTCGAAGAACTTGTAGAGCCCCAATTTTTCAAAACATAACTCGTATCTACAAATTCCGAATCGTACTCGAGATCGTGCGATTTCCTATACTAATTGCGAGTCACTTCAAAACTAGAACGGGTTTTTTGGGAGCTAGGCATTCCTAAAGAACGAAATAGCAAACGAAGTGACATGGCCGCCATGTTAGGTGACCGTATAACAGAAACAAACGAGAATTCTTGGCGTTAAAACCATCCAATATGGCGGCCATATGACATATGACGTCACTCGTGCAACAACTGCGTTGTAGAGTTTGAACTACGCAATCACATGCAAAACAGACGTATAATACAGTAGAAAATTCATTCGTATTTCTCAATCCGTATTATTTTTTGACGTTTTCTAAGTCTTGTTGCATCATTTTTAGGGCTTATAATTAAAACTAGCTGCTCAAGTCTGTGGTATGCTGATTTTTTCGTCCCAGCTGACAGGTTTGTAACTCATTTTGGTCTTGAAGCTGTTGGCTTGCAACCCCAGATTCCAACAGGACAGCCGTATTTTTTCCCTCGTTTGATTCTTTTCCTATTCTCAGCCTTTAAGATCCTCACTTCACGTTTTGGTATTACTAGTTTCGAATTTCCCGCAATAGATTTCACTTTCTTGGTCAACCAATCCGGAAAACTTGGCTCGTGTTGAATAAAGGGATAAGTAGATTTACTCTGGAAATTCCTACCAATTTCACTTACTGGCTTATTTCTTATTGGATGAGTACCACGCTTTTCTCTAGTCACCAAAACCACACTGCTGCTTTTCCTACACACCCACACACCAGGAGGACAGCCACCGTTCTGCTTGTCTGTTTTCTTCGGAGCTTCGTGTTGAGGGGTAGAATCCTCACTGTCTAACGGAGCCACGGACACGAAGACAACGACAGCGAGGAAGAGGAGGAAAAGTAGCATGGAGGAGGTACGAAACATGATTCCTAAAAATAATTATTGGCTCATTTTATAATAATAATTGATGCTAACAACTAATAATAATTAATGATGATAAATGGTTCGATCCCTAAAACCCACACCCTTCATGCGTGAGCTTGTGTGTTATCTCTTTTTCTCAGAGTTATCTCCCTCCACATGAACCAACTTGTAAATTCTAATTCAACTTGGCGTCATAAGACTGGTTTGGTAGAAGAGAATCACTAGCTCTGCTTGATCGACGTAGTATTAATTGCATCTGTGTTTGCAATCTTCGCATTCTACTTATTTTTTGAGAGACAAGGATTCATTCTAAAGGTCATTTAAAATGTCGTTAATGTTATAGTCTTCTCGAAAAAAAACAACTAAATCTAAAAACTCTCAAATATAATAGAATCAAATAGCATACTGACTCCGAAAACCTTCTTTTCTATAGAGCAAGATAATATTTCCAAACACTAGAGAAATCATTTAGCCTACCTTAACAAGAGAATAGGATACGTTTGGAAAGTATCTCTTTCTGGCCTGTGTTCACTTACTTCTAAACGTCGTTTCTTTTAAGCTTAGCTTTGGTCTAAAGTTTCCTGTGAAGCCAGTGCAAAGTTGAATTTTATATTATGACTTGCTATTTTGAAAACACTTAACAGCTGATCAGCAGGGGGGGCGGGGGGAAGGGGACTGAACCCCCCCCCCCCCTTTAGCAGAAACTGAATATTTTTTTATTGTGAAGGTTTCAATATATCAAAGTATGTGTTTGAATAGAAAAAACCAAAACGATCAAATTGTGTTGAAATAAAACATTTTCGCAAAAAGTCAGTCCAGGATCGGACCGCATGCCCCGATTCACCATTTTTTATTACTAGGGCTCCCTATGGTAGCCCTCCCTCCCTAAAATTTTGGATGGATTCGCCCTTGTAACTATAGCAAGAAGAGTTACCCTACTGCTTCAGTAAGTCAAAAAATCTAACACTCTTATACAGGGTTTGCGAAACACGTGATGACAGGAGGCACAGGGAATGATAGAATCTGATTTACATGAGAAAATTTACATTTTCACACGGAAAAATGATGTTGTGCCTCCGGCATTGTTGTGCCTACTCCTTTCATAGCTGCCATCTTTGGTTTCTATTCTATGTTTAGTCTCGTCCTCGTCCCCCTCCTAACTCATGACCGTTAGAAGAGAAGACTCTGGGGCAGACATATGATTGCTGGGAAGAACACTATTATCCCGGTTTGTGAGGGCCGTTTGTGAATTAATGCGTCGTCCTCTTTAAAAAAAATTATTGATTCATGATTGATTGTGATCGAGAGAGACGCAGTTTGTGGCCACTACCGATTTCCACTAAAAGACGTATTCCAAAACAACTCTCATTAGCTTAAAAAGTTTACATTCTTTTGATGGTTTGGAATACGTTTCTCTTATAAAAGCCAAAACAAAATGTCTCTTTGATTTCTTGAGATGTTAGAAATCTTGACAAGATAATGTGATTGAAATGAAAGCTATTTAGCACGCAGGAGAGAAATGAAGTTTATTCTAACACAACCATAGTTCACTCTTTGCAGTTTTTCTACGAGTTTTTTACGAGTAAGTCGCAACTTTTTTGTCTATTTTTATCTTATTTCTCGATTTTTCTTTTTCTTCAACAATTTTTTATCCTTAATGTCTGTAATGTAATTTTTTATACGAAAAGAACCTACGTAGAGTATTAAGTGGATCTTATCTTCTTTTCAACCTTTTAAAGAAAACAGGTCAATCTCTATCATCAAGAATTGTCAAACACCACTAAAAATTCCTTCTATTCTTCCTTCCGAGTTCACTGAAGTTCAATGTCAAATTTTGACTATGTATTTTGTCACTCAATTTATCGATAAGCGAGTAGAAAAATCTATAAATGCTGGATAACTAAAAACGTATGTGTAAAAAGCACATTTTAAAAGCTTTTTAAAAGTTTTTTTTCCAATCCTCACGATCCAATATGGCCGCCATGACGTCATTTGAAAGAGAAAATATTTAGCATTCTTCTGTGTAAATTGAACATGGGAAGTTAAAGAAATGGGGCAGGGGAAGGAAATAAACATAAAATAGAGCTTTAGTTCGTTCATTACTTTTCTTACGTTGCCTTTACGTGTCTTTATTCCAAGTACGAAAAATATTTGTTTACGCATTCTTATGCCATCGCAAAATTACAAAAAATCTGAACTAAAAAAACAACCATAAGTGCACACTTCCAAAAATATGTCAAGTATTCGGAGACACTGTTCATCTCTCTTTAGTTTTACGAAAAGAGATCGTCTACACAAGATTCCCAACAAGAACTATCCACAACGTGGCTAGTCTACTAAACCTCCAGGTCCTACACTGCCCGTCTTCAGTAACCGCGTCGTTTGTTTTGGAACTTCAGTACCAGTACAGCTATCCGGGTCTTACTGTCGCTATCAATAGGTATCAGATAATTTGTAACCGCGTATGTTTTTTTGTTGTTGTTTTGTTTTCAATTCTGATGGTAATTCTTATATTCGCATATTGCACTACGCTAGTTCATTGAAAATATTTATTTCCTATAAAATATTTTTAATTTTTCAAAAATGCAGACGTTTTTTAAACGATCACAAATATCTATGATAATTTTGCTTTATTTTGATTTTGATTTTTACCTCTTGGCTAACTTTTGTAAACGCATCCCACATGAAAGAGAGTGACTTTGGAAGCTAAGTGATCAAATTCTCATTCTACTTATTGGGTCTGCTGGTCATAGCAAGGGGTTAATCATCTACGGTCTAGGGGGCGACTAACCTCTCCCTGAGGCTTTTGCCGAGCTTCCTGATCAGTCTGTAAATCCAGGGATAGCGGTGTCGGGGTCGAAATCTCCGGCGAAGCCGTAAGTCCATACGACGGTTCAGTACTCGATGTCTGGAAGTATGGTTCCGGTTATTTTAAATCCGAACAATAAATAAATAGACAATTCAAGATGATTTCCTTTCAAATTAACTTTATTTTGGACCATTTTGTGAGTATTCTTACATGTTTCCAACATGAGGAGGCAATCACAACTGATGAATAAAGACAGCGTTATGTTTAAACTTGGGACCCTGTGTTGATGATTTGATTACATCCTAGCTTCCGTTCACGATTTGTTGATTTTTCTAATCTTGATAAACTTTGTATATATATATTTTAAGGAATTTTTGAACCATCTTTTTGGGTGACCATGAAGAAAATTTTTCGGGATTTTGTTGTTTCTTTCTTTATTTCAAGTTCGTTTTTAAATATTTTTATTATCATCATTCCTATCAAGGAACCTAAAGGATTGAGTTTCGGTTAGACAACACTTCTTTTCTTGCAGCCCCAGACCCCAGGTGGACATTGTTGGTCGCCGGAAGCCTTGAACTCAATGCGGTCCTTCTTGCAGCCCCAGACTCCTGGCGGACATTGTTGGTCGCTGGAGGCCGCCTCGATTTCAATTTTATCTTTCTTACAGCCCCAGACTCCTGGTGGACATTGTTGATTGTCAGAAGCCTTGCTCTCGATAGTGTCTTTCTTGCAACCCCAAACCCCTGGCGGACACTGCTGATCGCTGGAAGCCTCGGTCTCAATTACGTCTCTTTTGCATCCCCAAACCCCAGGAGGACACTGTTGATCTTGCTTGTCTTCGACAGATCGTTTCCTTCTAACTGCAGATGAATCTTTGGTTAGACTTCGTTTACATCCCCAGACTCCTGGCGGACACTGTTGATCGTTGGAGGTATCGGTCTCGATTGCGTCTCTCTTGCACCCCCAGACCCCCGGGGGACACTGTTGATCGTCTTTGAGAGTTCGTCTGCCTGATGAATCCTTCTTTTTGTACATATGTCTAAAGAATTTGGTTAGACTTCGTTTACATCCCCAGACTCCTGGCGGACACTGTTGATCGTTGGAGGCCTCAGTCTCAATTGTATTTTTCTTGCAACCCCACACTCCTGGGGGGCATTGTTGATCTTCATTTATAGTATCAATAGAACGCTTACATCCCCACACCCCAGGGGGACATTGCTGATCGTCCAGGGAGCGACGCATCCTACTGTATGGAGAGCCATTGGTGAGCTGTGGGGCGAGAAGAGCTAGAACTGTGAGAACTAAAAAGGGTAGCATCTCTCTGAAAGAAAAAGAAAGAAAGATTCAAGGTTTGAAATAACATTCAGGCATGAGGATGTTTTATGCAGCAGAGTTTAAAAACCAACGAGTTTATGTCACTGGAAATGGAAAGTACAAAGTACACACACACACATAAATATAAGTATATGTATTTTGTATGTGTGTGTACAAAAATACTTTTGTACATCTAGATAGCAAGAAATTTTGCGCAAAACTACGCCAAGAGAAAAACTGAATATAAAGCAACTGAATTCTTACAACAACAAAAGCGCCAAACACATTAAGAAATTTAATGTTTTTCCTTTTTAGCCAAAAAAAACCCACAATAAATCCGTGAAACGAATACTAATTTTTAGCACTAAATAGTGATAATTAAACAATAGAAAACAAAGGATTCTGTATGAAATAGTACTAATTAGTACTATTCAAAGTTGGTGCCTACTGTTGTCAGCGCGCACGCTTACTGCGCATCTGCATCGAGGGATTTTCGCGGGTTTCAAAAGCATAACACTCAAAGGTACAGAAAACGTCGGCCTTGGAAAATATTAAGATCAAGAACAACAGCAATAACTATTATTTATGTAGTCAAAGGTGTATCACAGAGTAGTTTTCAAAAAATCAGTTGTTTTTGGCGAAAAATCATGTTTTTACTTTCTAGAAAAGGCAGTTTCGATGGCCTCGGATCGGTGAATAATAAAATAACTTTTTCAATATTTCCATACAGATAAGCTTAGTTTGTTTTAAAGTTAAATGAAAATTGAAAAGGAATTACACATTACACCAAATACCAGCCATTCATGTAGCTTTTCCTGCGAGTGTAATTACTTAAAATAACCTTTTGTCGTTGAAAGACCTCGTATTTACATAAACTGTCTTTTGCTCACTCAAAAAGTATATTCAAAAACGTTCACGCAAAGAGCATACTGACAAAGAGAATAATCATTTGGATTTATTAAATCTTTCTCTTGCACTTGTGAAGTTAAACTAGATGTAGGTTTGTATTTTACGAAAGTTTTTGCCTGGTTCTTGCTTTGTATGCACGACTGCCGTGAAACATTCATGAAAAGCCGTTCTTTTTCTGACTTCAAAAAAGAAACTTACGTACCATTTGCTCAAGGAAATCTTTTTTCTACACAGGAAATAATTATTTATTATTGTTCTTCGAATTAAGTAAGTTTTCTGGTTCTTTGAAGGCTTGAAATATCGCTTTTTTTTCAGTTTTCCTCCTGCTTGTAACACCACGAAGAGATCGGTTTTTAACTTCAATTATCTCGTTTAGAGATACCCGCAATTTTTTTTTCGGTTTCCAGTGGCCTCTTGGGTGATTTAATGACTGGCACAATTTGAAAAAAATAAAAATGGTTCGTAATTAGTAGGCACCAACCTCATTAATGTTCACGGTTTTAGTACGTGCACTCTAATAATAGAGTTAGGGTTCGTTATCAAACGTATCTTTGTAGATTTTTTTTTCTACGCAAAACAAAAGACCTCAACAATTATATCGTGTCTGAGAAGCAGGAATTTCTTCAAAATAATCAATTTATTCTTTTTTCAGAAAAAACATGTATCCTTAACATAAAATGTTAAAAAATCTTAGCTTAAAAGACACAGAGGTAGCTTATACTATGTATAGAAGTGTGGAGAACAGAATAAAACGGATATAACAGAATGTGGCTAAAACAAAAGAAGGAATAGAAGTTTTAAAATTCCAAAAAAATGGCATGGAAGGCATAAATCAAACCAGAACAAACATTTACAGCTACATTTTAACTATATTTTTTAGGGTACCAGGACTGGCTCAGGGGAAAAAAAATTCTAATTTTTGTCAATTTCTAACTTCTATGGGAATAGTTGAATACTTCAGCGCAATGCGAAATAAAAAAGCCAAAAACCTCCTATCTATTAAAGCCATTTTGATAGAAATTTGAGTGAGAAATTAATACGACTTGAAGTGTTGGTTAGAAACCTCTAAAGAATTGTTCTTAAGAAATGGTATGCTTGTCTGTATGGGAGTCGACACCAATCAGAAACTTTGGAGCTGATATCGACCTTGGCTTAGAAGGTTCTTAAAAATTTTCGAAATAAAAATTCGATGTATAGGGTTTTCTTATAGCCAATAAAATATTCTAAGATTGTTTTTCACCTTATATCTTGGTCCAGTAGTGAAAAGAGCGAAGAAAACTTGGTACAAGATCGAATGGCTGTCCTTTCTTGGTCGGCACAAGCAAATGGTCTTACGATTAGAGGTGAGCCTTCAATCTAAGTGACGTTCAAATCAATGTGGCTATAATACTTAGGATGTACCCTTTTAAGAACTTTCCTTTTCTTTGATTTAATTTTCATTTACTACGTAATACACAGGAACCTAAGTCATCAACAAATCAAATTCTACATTTGCCGTTTTAACCTCAATCCTCGGGATTGGGCACTTCATATACCAAACAAATATCCAATCAAATATCTAATTGGTAATAAAACCCTAAGCTCAATCGTCCGAGCTTTATACCTGCCAAGACGATAAGGATATGATTGTGCGGTCGTATGAGGGTGGTTTTTATCGCAAGCACAAAGTGCGATGTAATTGGTTCTGATTGATTCTTCATATGAAATCTTGAATGGATTGCTTTGGCATGAAAGTCTGTCAACAAGCTTGTTATTACAATGAACACACAAAAAAAGTGAAAATCAAAGCTCCTGCAGCTGTATCGCGACTTAAACATAGATAACTAACTCCTCTTTAGAAACGTCAAAACGTTTTCATCTGAATGGATCATTTTCTTCTTCTACCCTCTTATACTACTCATGTTTATTCCAGGAATTAAAGCTTAAAAGTGTCTGTAAGGCTGAACAATGTTTGCCTCTTTTTAACAACTTAAAATCAATCGAAAGAAGTAGAAAAATGCCCACCAAATATTAATAAATTTCTGTAATTGGAAAAATTCATAAACACCCGATTAGAAACACCTGACTTTGAGTCCGGCACCTGTCTGAATTTTGTCCTTTGGAAAATTTTGGTTGCTTACTAAAAAATCTCTCTGTTTGTAGGAATTAGCCAGTTTTATCGCGAGAGAATAAAATCTAGCTTGTATTAGGCACACTGAGCTTACTGATAAACTTTTTGTTCAAAAATAATCAGCTTAAGATCATTTATCTCGTGTTCGTCACCTGCTTCTAAGTCTGTATCAGAAGCAAATTTGAATTCTTTGGTAAAAAATACTTTTTCCCATACTAATAGGCGGAAATATGTATAAAATTAAGTAGCTTTATCTATCTATTTTCCTTTTTTAGTTGCTTGCTTTAAAGGCGTACAAATTTGATCGGTTTTAGAACTCGGATTTTTTCGAGTCGTTTCTGGAATGTTTTCCCAAGAGTAAGATTAAACACAAATTCAAATTGATATTAGTTTTTGTGCAATATTTACCAAATATTTACTGCAAATAATGATATCCTATATAATGTATCTGTCTTTATTTGCTTTAAGATGATACGGGTTTCAGTAGCTTTGGGGCTTTTAGTGTTTTAGGTAAGTGGGAGGTTTTGTGTCTTGAGATGGCTCCTTAGTCGGGTAAAGACGCTGTCAAGCTTAAAAAGAGTGAAAAAGCCTGCCAAAAACCTAATAAAATGACTCCATAAACTCTAAAAGAAGGTAAAAAGTTTATTTTTTCAAACTCAAATTTTAATCAATGAACAGGTGGACCAGAGTGAGTTTAAAAAAAATCCTAATCGATGTGGTTTTTTTTTGCGTTTTAGATTAATTCTGTAAAATATTTCTCAGTCGAGATTACGTATTTAAGTGAAACTGAGTTTTCCTACTCTTAAATATTAGCCATCTTTTTCACTTCAGAAAGCGATTCTGTAAATATTCTATGAATTCAAAAATAAATATTTTAGGTAGGAAAAAGCTACTAACTAGTGATAGTATAGCTATGGATAGTCATACTTATTATTACGATATTTTACACGAGTTTTTCTTAAAGATTTTATTTACTTCGTGCTTGTATATCAAGACTTCAAAGACGACACACCTGTTAGAAAAGCTGCCACTTGTGAGAAGAAATGCTTCAGTGACAGAAAAGCAGTCAGTCATATTAAAGATACGCTTAATATAAGAGCCATGCCATAGACATAAGGCTAAACCCAATGCATAATTTAAATAACTTGTGGAACGAAGAAAGTATGAACTGAACTGCCGTTCAATTTTGATTTCTCAAAATTTAACGAATGTACAGGTTTATTACTCTATTACTTTACTTGTATGTTTAATTTAACTCTGACATTTGTAACTCGAGTGTAAATTGTTCGATTTCCATTTTGTAAACATCGAGAATATATACTTTTTTCCTAGTTCAATAATCAGAGAACTCGTGTCAAGGGAAATTGAATCTGTTTTTAATAGGTTTAGGAATGCTTTTCACTGTAGGCCAAAACAGCTTCAAAAACATTTTATTTATAGCCTTAGACCGATTTCTTTTCCCTGTCTCAGAGAACGTTTCAAGTTTCTGTCCATTTTTTGAACTTCATGCTTTTAACGCCTCCTATTAGGATCCAAAAGCATAAAAGCGGGTTCGCTCAACGAAGGCGGCTTGACTTCAACTGAGGATATAACAGCTTTATTTTTTAAAAGGATATTATTTTTAAATGTCCAATGTAAAAATAAAAATAAAAATAAGTCCTCCTGAATTTATTTTTTATTTGTATAATTATAATCAATATTATTTTCTATTTTATTTCAAATCATATAAAATAGTAGTTCAATTTTTTTTGCCTTTATTTTTTAATCTTTCTTTCCGCCTTCTTTCTTCCGGACGCGCGGTGCAGACGTGTCCGCCAAATTTGACTAAGGATTTTTAGCGTTCTGATTGGTTAAAACTCTTCTTCAGGCAAATAAGGTAAAAACGTGTTGATTGGTTCATTATAAGACAAGTAAGCCGAAATTTAATCATTATAAAGACGCAAATTAATATCCCTCTTCGATGTATTGATGTATTTTAAATTTAAATTTATTGATATTATAAATACTATAGTTTTCGTCCAGTAAGAACAAGGAAATCCAGTCTTGTTTTGGTGAATGGATTAAGATCAATTCAGTCATCTAAAAGTGTTGGATTGTTTTTCAATAATTCGTAAACACGTTTATCTTTCTACTCGTAAGGCTCCAGAAGTAAGTTTCATTTGAAAACAAATTCAGTAAATAAATGATGAAACAAAGAAAGTAACTGTTAACAACTTGCCGTGAAATAAAAAAAGCTTGATTAATGCAATCCCTGAGTAATTATTAATTAGAAGGTTAAGAAAAAAGTCACTCAGAATTCGGCTTCAAGAAGATGCGAACTTCGATTATATGACATCAATTTGTTTCTAAATCTGTAGCTAAAACACGACAATTAATAATTCAATATTTTTTTGGAGTTCATTGACGACAAAGCAAATTGCATTGATGACCCGCGTGTGTGTTTGTGCTCTATACGAACTTTTTCAAAATTAATTATATCACATTTTTCATAAATTGTTTCATTGTTGTCAGGCAATAATCTTAATGATAATAATTTATTCTTAATTTTTTATGCTGGTTAGCAGGCTGATGTTTTGGCTGCCAGATATCGATGACGGAATGACCGAAGTCAAAATGAACGGTTTATTTTCATTTTTTTTAAATGAATAGCAAGTTTTGCAAATTTTTGGGTCTAAATATCTCAGTAAAAACCGACTCACCTTCAGATGAACTTAATTTCAGCGCTGGAGCTTTACATGTAATGACTAACCTTAACGACACGTAAACATACACGTAAACTTTATCAAGATATTGTACATGTGGGATGTGGGAGAATCATAAAAATGATTCCTGGAATGAATAGATCCTTTAATCCCTCCCTCTTCAGACAACGCGGAAAACGGTCCTTAACTCAAACTAACTGAAACTAGACCTTCGAAAACACTGCAAAAAGTTTTCTTTTAAGTTTTGCCGTTACACTGCAAAATGGTCCCTAAATCTCAATGAGAAGCAGGCCAAAAAAATCGCAAAATCGTTTTAGACTCATAAGGGAGATATTTGTGAATCTTTGGATTGCATTTCTGATAATTTATGAAATAGTTCTTTTAAAAGAAAAGAAAAGGGTATCAAAAAGAAGTAGATTGTTCGAAACCATGTAGAAAATTAGAATCGCTTCAGCTTACCTTTAAGGCAGTAAAAGGTTATAGAGTATAAGAACTTATCTTCAACAGTAACTCTTCTGGTTGCTCTGTGCCTGTAGTTCAATACCTAGATGCTTTTATAGATGTTTGGGCAGGACGTGTAATATGCCAAAGCTACATTAGTCCAGCAATGAAACCAATTAGACTATTGGTGAGGAAAGATAACGCTTAACCACTGTGAAGGGCAATTATTTCCTAGATTAGTGAAACTTGGTGGCTACACCCAGCTGTACGATAGCGGCAATGCGCGTGGGGAAGCCTGGCTTAATTCCAAGGCGTGTATTAAGCACTAAAGAACGTGGAAATTATGAATTTATTCTCCTTCTAAGCTCATAATTTCTGTCACTAAATTTTTTAAATGTATGTTTTCATCCTTGAGGATTTTGAAAGCATTTTCTTAATTGAATACAAGATCAATTTGACATTATTCAATTCAGACAAATAACTATTTTGATTATTTGGTCGCGGTATTTGCTGTTAGGACATGATTGTTACAAGATCACTGATCAAAAAACAATTTACTTTCAACCACAAAACACGTGCATCTTCGCAGTCACAATCGAGTGAAAGATGTTTGTTGACTTTATTGGACCGAAATCAGTCGATACTAATTACATCTTTCTATCAACCACGAAGATATAAATTAAAATATCTAAACCCAGCTGTCAGAGAAGACTATTATTCTGAAAGCAAAACTATTTGATTCCATTTTGTTTGAGTAAGAAATCGTGAGGCCATACCTGAACCTATTGATCACTGACAACCTGAACTTAATCAGGCGTATCTTGGATTTTTTTCAAATGGAAATATTTTATATAAATTTTTTTACGATTTTTATGTGAATTACGCTGTAAACTTTAGCCTTTACCGAAGCCTAGCGAGTGAAATTTTGAAGCAACATGAAAAAGCAAAATGTGGCCAAAAATCTTGGGAATCAATATCGATCTATGAATCACTGAAATATATCGTTCTTACTTTCGGAGCGGAGGTTAGTAATTACAGTGCGTGTACCAAACAAATTCTAAATCAAATTCTCAAATCGCATTTTCGGCACTGAATAACAGGATCCTGACGAATTCTAGAGTTTACACTGTTTCTTTTTCACTCCTGATCATAAACACACAACACACATGCATAAAGTAACATAGTAGAGAAATAAGAGAAAAATATCATATGCCCTTGGCAGGATTTGAACCCACGTCTTCGGTATTCTAGTCCGATGTGTTAACCACTACACTACAAGGACCAACCACGCTGGTAACGCAGCCAGAATATGAAATGTAGTAACATATACGCTTAGTCTGAAGGGAAATGAAAATTTGTGCCAATTGTATTGTTTGAATACTCAATCGTGATTGGCTAATATATATGAAAATGTGTCTGAGTGACCTTGGTTCGCAATGTAATTTTCAGCTGAATCTTATTCCAGTTTTTACATGTTTTAACATCTCTAGTTTGTTGGTATATTGCTTGTAGGCTGGTATTGCTAAGTTACAATGTCTAAACATGTTTTTTAAACATGTTTAACAATGTTCAAGCATGTTTTTAAACATACCTAACATGTATAGAGTGCCTGCTGTAGGTCGGTATATCAGCTTTTAATTTTTTTTTCATCATAGTAATATCTTTATTTTAAAGTTATTCAGTTTGTATTCATTGCCGTTTGAGATCGAAAGCATTGAAAGAAACGAAGTGAAGTAATGAAACTAACCGTGACTAAATATTCAGAAAGTTAACGTTAGAATTAAGAAAAAAGACGGAAAAGATCTTCATGTTGATGTATATATGAATGAATCGTTTTGATGAGAAGGCTTGCAAAAGGTATAGTGAAATGCAGTGAAACGATAAAAACATGGTCATGTTTGTTGTTTGCTGAAAGTAAAAATCGTGATACTTAATCTGCCTATGATTCCCTATTTCGTGATGAAGATTCCGGCAAGGAACGAGTTAGAATACCAAGACAAAAATAATTTTATCTCTTTCTGAAGAAGTTCTTCTAATGAGCATCTCTTATGAAGCTATTAACACATCGTTTTATATATGAGTACACAATTTACAGGTTTTGAGTTTGATTTTCTGTCCAAAAAGGAACATCATGCAAGAAAAGGATGGAACCAATGATGAACATTGGGGCATCCCAGTAGTTGTGAAGCAAACTCTTCCTTTTCAAGTGTCTAGGGTATAAAAAGCCTCGTAAATATGTTATTAGAATATATTAAAAGTCAAAAACTAAAAGCAGCTAAAGAGCCTTTGATTCAAAAGACGCACACAAAATCTTTCAATGAATCGATAAAATTGGAAATGCCTAATTACGCTGATTTTATTTTGATAATGCTATTTTTTAAGTGATTTCTATTTTAATCAAACATTATTTTTATTATTTCTCTGTAGGAGTATTCCGCAAAACCTCAGCGGTTTAGATAACAATTGTTTGCTTTTTTTACTTTTTCCCCTCATAAACGTGGTCTTTTTAAACCATACTAGAAAATTCCAAGCTACGGATAAAAAAAGGAAACCACAATTTTCTCACTTAAGCGAATCGCACTCGAAAAATTCCCGCCTACACGAAAAAGTGAGTTTTTATACTCAAAATCTTGGGATTTTATAATAAGAGATGTATCGTTCATCCTGGAAACTAAAAATAGTTCCGAGACTAGTTTGGTTTGTTGTCTGGTTCTGAAAGCTACGTCAGCAAAGCACTCGAGAAAGTTGCAACAGAGAAACCACCTGCGCATGCGCGCGATTTAGCACACAGAATTTAATGAAAGTTTAAAATTCAGTTTTTAAAACTTGAAACTTATTTTTATTTTGCGAGAATTCGTATAGCACAGAAATGGTTAATGACATGCGCATTAGGAAAATCGTAGTACTCATTGAAGGTCGTAATTCTTGAGGTGCATGTGACGTCATTTTGGTTGACTTTGACAAACGATTTGGTCCTGGTGTCTTTTGTCAACCAATTAACAAGTCGGCCACGTTTTTTGATTCTCATGAGAAGGGATGCACGCCACCAATACGTGGGCAAGTTAATTGTAGATAATATTTGAAAAAGAAAGAGAAAAGGACAGTAGAGGTCCGAGCATCTTGAACAAATATTCATTTCATGGTCAGTAAAAATTTGCTCGTTTTGATATAAATGATATTAAAGAATTGTTGTGAAGTTTGATCGTCCTGTTCAAGTGAGCGTAGACTTGAGAAAGGCTGTTGTTTGTGACAAGATTACTCGGAATTGTTCATTTGACAAACAATGCCATGCGCGCCTAGACGCGGAGTTATACCGGCCTCGGATTTTCCATCCACGATTCTTTTTTTCCGACTGATTTTCCACTTTATTCACAAAACTTTTTCCAGCTATTCAATTCAACAGCTTTGTCAGAGTAAAAGCACTCGCGCCTCTCACAACAATATCTTCCGATAATGTGCCGTTTAGTTTTCTTAGATTTGAGGTTTTACTGATCCACGCGTTCTGGAATGCATGGCTTGGAGATAATACAAACACGCCTATGGTAAACCCGATAATACGATAACGATAAAACCTCTCACAGCATAACTAACATCCGATCTTTAGGAATCACTTTACAGCGATACCACGATGTTGGTCTTACGAAGAACCAGGGATTGGACTCCGAAACACCATGAAAACATCCGTAGGCGTAAGTAGAAAGTTTCGTGAGAAAAAATCAGTAATGAATGAAAAGGATATCAGTTTTGAGTGACCAGGTTTCTGTAAGTAGGGGGTGAGATGGTATCGGTCTTGTGTCTGTATCGGAAAGAAGTCGCCAAATCCAAGAGCATAGGAATACTCCTATTTTAAAAAATCGTCAGAGATCTGAAATGGGTGATCTGAGACTAAACTGAATTTTTGTGATTTTAGGTTTTCTTGCTAAAATTACTCAAAAGTTTGTGTTTCATACTTCAATCTAAAAGGAAACTACGTTGTTCGGCTGTGAATATATTTCAATTTGCAGCACGCTACTCGGGTTTAGATTTCCGACCGACGTTTTTTGAAATAGGCGTATACATTATCAACAAAAACCTACTAAACTCCCCACGTTAGGTACCAACTATACTTAGACCTACTTTCAGAACTCATGCACTTAAGGTAGAACCGCAAAAGCGATAAGATGGAAAATCTCTGAGTAAGTAAACAAAAACCAAATCGCATCAGATAAAATGAATTGATCTTATTGAAGTTATAATCAGATTATCTTTTTTCCATTCGTAATACATTGGTATAATGAAGTGAATTATATTTCTGAATCAACCGATGATTGATCGTCTTCGCTTCCAACAAGGCGTTTTAGTCGCTGGAGGTGGTGATATGCTCTAGAACAATAAAAACAATTAATATTAATTAATACTAGGGATGTCTGCGTATAGGTAGGCGGGGATACTCAAAGCTTTTTCTCCCTCATCCAAACGCAACATGCTAATCTGTAAGGATTATTCCATGGTTTGCCTAGGATTTCACGGATAAAACTTGAGGTCTTTCTGAAAGGCCATTTTTAATTCATTCTCTCATTTTTTTTCATAAATTTCTATGTTCTTCCAATTTCCTATCTTTTCCATTTTTCTTTTTCCTTTTTCTTTAATTTCCTCTTTTGTTCCTAGCTTATCTTTATTTTTATCGATGAAAAAGCGCTATTACTTTACGTAGAATTATAGTTTAAGAGCCAAAAATACTTTAGAATGGGTTGTGTTACATTTTCTATGAGATAACGAGCTATGGGGTGTGTGCAACCATGCGACTCAAAATCCCTTGAGATAAAATAACAGTGAAACTGCCGCCATCTTGGTTGATCTAACAAGAGAAGCTCATAAAGAATGCTTTGCAACCATTCCCGAGAGAATTGAAAAAGAAGACACGACGGCCATGTTGGGGGATAACACAAAAGAATTCATTGACAATTCTTTTGTTAAATTCCTCCAACATGGCCGACGTGAAAACCATCAATAGTTGATCTTTACCTATTTGTAATAAGATTCAAAAGACAACGTAGTATGGAACGACAAACCTTACCTTTGTAGAGATTCTTCTCCGTGAAAAAGTTGCGACGAAGCTTCACTTTGATCGTCTGCAATGAAAACAACCATAAAAAAGTCATTCTAAATTTATGGAAAACGAGAGACATTCCACGGAAAAGTCCCTACCCATGTAAAATGACTATTATACAGATGTAGTATTAATAAGGATAGACCGATTTTTGCCGGGTTGGATGTTGAACATTTTTTGAGAACTGTTCTGACGATGGTGGTGATGATGATGATAAGACGACGATGATGGTGGTGGTAGTTTTGATGATGCCTGATGATGATGATGTTGGTGGCAGTAATTGTGTTGATAGTAAATATGGTGATAATACTGGTGATGGTAATGATGATGATGCATGATTATGATTATGATGATGTTGGTGGCAGTAATTGTGTTGATAGTAAATATGGTGATAATACTGGTGATGGTAATGATGATGATGCCTGATGATGATGATGTTGGTGGCAGTAATTGTGTTGATAGTAAATATGGTGATAATACCGGTGGTGGTAATGATGATGATGCATGATTATGATGATGATGATGTTGGTGGCAGTAATTGTGTTGATAGTAAATATGGTGATAATACCGGTGGTGGTAATGATGATGATGCATGATTATGATGATGATGATGTTGGTGGCAGTAATTGTGTTGATAGTAAATATGGTGATAATACCGGTAATGGTAATGATGATGATGCATGATTATGATGATGGTGATGGTGGTGGCGACGGTGGCGGTGGTGGTAGTGGTAGTGCCGATGATGTTGATAATTATGATAATGGTGGTAATGGTAATTATGGTGATTGTGGTGGTGGTCATGATGATGGTAATGAATATGGTGTTGATGATTCATTCAATCTTTCTAACCTCTGATATCCTCGTCCAAAGGCCGAAGAAGAGGCGCCCGGAGTGACTAGTGTTGAAAAACAAAATATAATTACATTAATAAATACCTTTAGCACAACCTATCATTATTGATAAGACGAGAAGTCTAGGCAAATCAAATGTAAGAATGATATGCTAACTCTTTTCTGCTTTACTGCCTGGATTGGCTATCATTAATTGTTGCAATAGCCATTAGAGGTTTCGTTTCTTAGAGGTAGACCAAAAGGAATGCGGGCTCAAAGTCATTCATATGTGTCATACGCGTCAAAACACAAACCACTTTCCCCCCTTCAAAATTAACCTGAAACGATTGAAAGGAAAATACAAAAGAAATAAAAAGAAATAACAAAAACTATCAAAGGCAAATGTTTACTGGTCCCATTTTCACTATTTTCTAAAAGATTTAACGTCTCTAACCTTGTAGCTTTGCGGTTCTTCGTCCCTCTGTGCAGCATCTTTGTGATGCGCCATGTCCTGCATGGTAAAGAGCATGTTTTTAAGAGCTTCAACCGGACCCGGGGCTCCCTCTCGACCACTTAACCGCGTGAAGACTGGTTGAGAAGAGTTTTGAATCTAAAATGAATCAGAAAAATGTCATATAGCATTAGCTCCCACCTTCCTGATCCCGATGTTCGGCTAATTTTCATGACCAAAAATAAATGTAATTGGCGGATTTTAAAGTATTTTCTAGGACTAATGAACGGCTGATATAGTATAGCGGTAGAACTATTAAAGCGCATGCTTACTGAAGAATATTATGAGCGGGTGCGCCTATTTTTTACCGCCAAGAAGGAAAGGTATTCATAGAGTTTTTGAGAATAATGTTAGGAGTTTAAGTTTCTCACCAGGTTTCTATTATAATCATACAAGCTATCTTTATCATCTATATTTAAACAGTCCTCTAGGAACGAAGAAATAATGGTCGACTTTCCACTTGCCACGTGTTTCTTTTTGATAAAACTATCAGGAGCCGTGGTATCGTCGTCTCTAGAACCAAACAACAAACAAAAAACAAATAATAATGTAGACTTTGTTCATAGCAGGTTTGAGTATGAGTGAAAAATAATTAATGTACAAATGTGGCGAAACGGGCCGTGACTTTTCAAGAGAAAATATATATGTCTTATGAAGGTATGGAAGTAACGGCATAATTTAAACCAATCAGAACGCGTAACACAACATTGCTCAAGCCAGGACATATGGTCACGCTTACACCACGGTTACGTCAAGACGTCAAGGCATCACGGTCACAACAAAGCAAGTCGGTCATAGCCTGTGTTACATTCAGATGTAACAGAGGCTATGCAAATCAGTACCTTGACGGATGTTTTTTGAAAATTCCTAACACTTTGTCATTGAAGGATAGTTTATTTGCACCAAACTTTTTTCGCATGCGCACAACATCTTCTTTGGATGCTAAAAAGTAATCATGCGTTGTAATTGGTTAAAAATAGTCATCGATACTGTACCATAAAATTGCCGTGTGCTTTGATCCTTAGAACAGTACAAAATTTACGATACTTATTGAATAGTCTACTTCTTCTGTTACAAACTGTGCCACAGTCAAAATCATCACAGTCCTTAAAGTATGCAAATATACCACTAACTATTATTAGTATTGTTATCATCATTATTAACTTACAATTTCCATAAATGATATCTCTTTGGAAGCTCTTCTCTTACTGCTACATACGGACTCGAAGACGCGAACGCGCTCGTGGGTGAGAATTTCTCACCCTCCCCTCCCTGCGTAGAATTAAAAGACGTTTCTTCTTGTCTCACTGGTATTGACCTCGTTGGACTGGACCGTCGATAGGTTTCTCTCTCAGACTCGGTGTCTGAACCTACGATAGTGTCGCTGCTATCTGATACAGTAGTTAGAGATGGACTAACGTCTACTATTGGCATTGGAGGTTGAGTGAGTAACACTTCCGTGTCTGACGTCACAATACTCAATAAATCATCGTCATAGCTACGTCTGCTCTTCGAATGACGTAGAGACTTGACCCCAGAACCTATCGTCCTTAGATCGGGCATCGTTCGGCTTCTCTGGTGTTTTCCTGGTCTATCTAGGCTCCTTGGTGCTATAGGTGGTTTATGAGTGGCAGTTGTTCGACTTGAACTCGTGAATACGGGTTGTGGCGGTGCGCTCTTAAGTCCTGGAGATGCCTTAGGAAAATAATGCGTGATGCGTCTTGTCACATACTCCTCCGATTGCGTGACATTACCACTCAAGTCACGCGATGGCACGTTGCTCGCCATATACCTCTGGCTAGCTTTCGCTTCATTTATCACAGCTGGTGTGGATTCATAAACAGGTTTTGCAAGTCCAGGGCTGTATCCGTCACTAAATGCAACTGACTTATGATTACGTGACTGTATCATGGTCTTCCACGGATACATAGTGGAAGGATCCCGATACACCTTTTCCATCTTGATACCAGTGGGTGACTTTCTCATTTCCCTATCAGTATCTGAAGCATCTTTATCAGTGTCTTCTCTTAATCCCGGCTTCGAGTCTTTTGATTTCCTTGATCGCGTGCCCGAGTGCTTTACGTGACTCGGGCTCGGTGGCTTTCTCGTTACAGACCCGTTGTATTCAGACTCTCTTGCATGACTACTTAAGGGTGAATGTCTTCTTTCAGTCAAAGGGGAAGTGTACTTAGACACAGGGGACAAATACTCTTCTCCAGACCCACGGTATTCAGACTCTCTTGCAAGACTTCTAACGGGTGAATGTCTTCTATCGGTGGAAGGGGTGGTGTACTTAGACACAGGGGACGAATACTCTTCTCCAGACCCACGGTATTCAGACTCTCTTGCAAGACTTCTAACGGGTGAATGTCTTCTATCGGTGGAAGGGGTGGTGTACTTAGACACAGGGGACGAATACTCTTCTCCAGACCCACGGTATTCAGACTCTCTTGCAAGACTTCTAACGGGTGAATGTCTTCTATCGGTGGAAGGGGTGGTGTACTTAGACATAGGGGACGAATACTCTTCTCTATGGTTAATTTCTGTACTTCTAAAGTTTGGACTCCTTACTGGCATACTAAATTGCGTAGGTTTGAGTTCCAAGCGTTCCGGGGATGCTCTCAAATGTCCCGACCTGAGCGGAGAATAGTCCCGATATGAACTTGGAGATACGCTAGCTTCAGGACGCATTCTAGACTTTGGGGGAGCACTTTGGTACTCTCTTGGAGATACGGCACGGACATCACTATCTGGCGTAACTAACACACTCTTAGAACGAGGAGAAATTCGCGTCCTTTCCCGCGCTCTGGACCGAGATTTTTCCGAACTTTTTTTTAGCTTTTTTGTTGACTCTTTTTTAAGTCTAGTAACTTTTTGATCTTTATGTAATGTTTGATGTAACTCTCCACCCATATTAACCGGCCGGTCACCATACATTGGCTGCGACAGTAGTATATCAGTGTCCATACTTGCAGTGTCTGTCCAGTCTCTTAAATATTCCTTATCAGTTTTTCCTAGGCTCAGATGCTTGGTTTTAGTTGTCCTTGATTTGGATGGCGGTGTTCTTACTTTGAGATCTGAGACTTTTAGTTCTCTTTTGGAATCTAAAGAGCTACTAGACGTATTAATCTTTGGACTTGTTCTCACAGTACTTGAGTATCTATGCTGTGGACTACAGTCAAGAATAAATTAGCTTTTCCGATGATAATGAAAAGACTGGGTCGAGTTGGCATTGTGATGCATTGTGGGTCAAATTTAGGGAATATATTTCCAAGATAGCACCTATTTTGTCCCTTAAAACAGTCCCACAATGTTCTATAAATTCAACTCAAACCAGTTTTTACTCAACGTTGGAATAGCTAATTGGTTAGATACAACCGGAACTGTCAATAATATCCTCCTAAAGTAGTTCTAATGAGTATTTTAAAAGTAGAGTAGGGAGTATCTACAGATGGGGGATTGACTTTCATGGTAGTGGGCTCAATCCCAAGACCCCCCCCCCCTCCCCCATCATGTTAGGTTGTGTCTTATGCTTTGAGGGTTTTTCTCTCTGTAATAAAGCCTGCAGACCAATATTTACTATCCAGTTCCCCCTTAAGAAAAGGATAAGATCTCCATCTTTCTTGTCGCTGAATAAATCAATGGTATCTTAAGATATCTTCCTAATTGGAGCCTTGAGGGCTGTCACTAAGGCTGCGTTCATAATGTATGGCAGAGGGGGGATTGGAAAAATTTTGGTAGGAAAAGGGGGATGGGAAAATTTGTATCAGAAAAATGGGGGGATTCACGATTTTTGGAAGAAGCTACAAGACTTGCTTAGGGTGGATCAGACTTTAAGGGGGGGGGGGGGGGGGGTGTTAAGAACTATTCTGGGCATTTCAAATTTTCACATGACCCCCTTCTGCCATACATTAGGAATGCAGCCTAAGCCTGTAGTTAGCCTCCTCTGCAGGCTACTAGCTCCTGTTTTTGTTGCAATTCAAGTGGGATGGGTTTCCTGTGATGATAATGAGGAAAACTAAGGCAGAGCAAAAGAGGCCTGCGGAGGAGGCTAGGCTGTAGTGTAGCTAACCAGAATGCAGAAATTGTAATAGTCCACTGGTAATAATAATAATACAGTAGCAATGCCAATAAAATTGCAGGATTTGTAAAAGTCCACTTCTAGTTGATTGTTTCTAAATAGAGAATAGCTCATTAATAGTAGGATTTCACTAATAGACCTATTTTATTGTAGCCAATCAGAATGCTAAATTTCTAATAGTCACTACTTTGATATAATTTAGGCACATACCTCCTAGAAGCCTTTTTCGATAGTGCTGTGCTGTCCAAGTCTTCTACCCAGCTTGGGTACTCTTTACCCAGACTAGACACCCAACTAGGATACTCAATATTACTGCCATATTGCTTTGGAGATTTCCCTGATACTTTAAGAGATGCTGGTCTTGCTTTTGGGTACTGTTCATATATGTTTGACCTTGAGTAAGCATCTATTGTGAAAATATCACAATAAAATGAATGGTCATTTACCTCAAAAAGGCTTTTACCCAGGAGTGGAAAAGAAGGACTTCTTAAGATAGTTTCCTTAAACCCCAGTTACACAGGTTACCTGTTTCTAACAATTTGGCTGAGGGAGACTGAAAGTACAAAATACTGTCTCGCCTTTTCTCAGTCTCCACACTCCTGTCACTATCCACAGGAGGCCCAAAGAGAAAAAAGACAGAATGAAAGATGTCTGCAGAGAAGGGTATCCAAAATCATATAGTTAAATTATATTCCATACCTTCTGGTTTCTCTCCTTTGTAGCTACTTAACAAAATATCAGTCTCAACAGTTCCTGCATTACTATCCAAATCAACTACAGAAGAACTAGGAGAAGGGAGTGAAGATAGTTCATCTACTTCAACTCTATGAGATGGTGAATAGCGAGATGAATATTGTGTTGTTCTTGTCTGACCACCCCTTGATCCTGGAACTGTGGAAGATAAGTAAAATAATTAATGTTTCATGCACATACAAACAATACTTCATTGTACAGTTACGTTCAGTGACGACAAATAATAGTTCCAAGCCAAGGCTGGGGTTGCCGCTTATGATAAAAAGTATAGTTTGCTATGCGCAGAAACTCCAGCCTCGGCTTAGAACTATTTTTTGTGGTCACTGAATGGAACTAAAATGGAGTATTGCTCTATTTTGAAAAGTCATGGCTGGTATAGTAATCATAGTGCTTTCTTGAGGTTAAACTTACTAAACTTTTGACCATGAACATAATCCTTTATTCAAAGCAATTGTGTATTGTCTCCACAATTTGACCCACAAATAATAATTACTGCTAACAAAACACTATTATTTAACAGCTAGAGTTCTATTCACTATAGATTAGAGACATGAAAATATTTTACCTTTCTTAGAGAGCATAGTGCAGAATATTAATTAGCATTTATATTTCTTTTGTGAATGTTCCATAGAGAAATGATCAACAAGGAGTTTTCTAAGCCTTAGTTTTATCTAATAATGATCCAGTTTTTACTTCATCCTTTTCAATCTTCTTTGAAAAGTTGTGAGGGAAAAGCATAGCATTTAGGGATGCCCAGCTAATGAAAAATAAGAGATTACCAAATTTAAGTCACCCGCTGGATTGAAACATTTTTAAGGTATCTAGGTATGTAATATGCATTTTGTTCACCTGATAAGTTAGCTCTTACCATCACCATAACTACAATACTAGCACAACTCAACAGATAAAAAGTCAATTATGAATTAAATATATGCTTGGTTTACAAACTTAATATATTTCTGGTATATTTAACATATGAATAAAACATATGCATATTCTTGAGTAAAGAGTATATCACCTGTAAACCATGCAATTAAGGAAAACAAGTACCCTAATTATAATGATAGTCAAACTGTGTGAGTATAATAGATATATCTCAGTATGTTAGTTGTTCTGATCTGGGTTATATCATATTATAAGTAATGAAAACTGTATTCTACTTAGCAACGATAGTGTAGAGACGCTATATTACATAGCAACGGGACGTATTCAGAGACACAGAATGTAAAGTTTATAATATAAGCTGGTTTAACTCAATCCTTGTCTCAAAAACAATTTTCAAAAAAATATTCAGAATATTTTAAATTCTTTATAAGTTACTTTTAACTTTTTTTGCGTAGACTTCGAACACAGAAAACTAGACAATGTTTTCGTTAAATAATTGATTATGCAAAACCTTGAAAGAAATTAGTTAGTCTACTAAATAATACATATATATGCTTCTAGTTTATAATCGAAATTATATACAAAAAGAGTTTCAAATTGTCTGTCGAATTTTAGTGGGAAATATTCAAGGTAGAGTCGTTTTTCTATCGCTGAAGAGCTTTGTTTACACAAGTTTGAAATAGCAGTTTGGAGTACAACTTTAAGTAATTCATGGAAAAGATCTTCTGATAATTGCTTAAAGTTATTTATGCAAATGAAAAAAGATAATGAATGTTTAAAAAAGTCAAAATACAGGAATCTAAGGATTAGATTATGTAATAAAGATCTTGGTTTGCGATTGTGAAATACTTGAGTGCGTTGGCAGGGACGCCAAGTAGAGTAGAGCTACATGTGCATAATCTTTAGCATAAAAAAATATCTCTTGGAGCTTTCACTTTAAAAAACCAAACTGATTCAGACCTGATTTTGCAGCACTAAAGCACTAAAGGTTCAAGACAACAAAATCAATTTTATAAATAAAACAGATTATAGTTTTCTGTGATAGTAGTGAATTATAAAGTCACGTTCGTAGTTCGCAAAAGAAGATATTTCAAATCACTTCTACTCACATGACTCTACGCCATGGTTGGAGTTCAAACCAAAAGGTTGTACTCTGCTGTTCACGTCTTGATTATAAGTCTGATTAACCCAGGCAACGAGATCGTCAACTTTCTGGCCCGGAGATTTACCAGAACTCCCTAGCAAACTTCTTTCCAAAGAATCCATGAAGTAGAATTTCGGTTTGGGAGCAAATAAATCCGATGAGCTGCGAGTGTAGTACCTGGTCCGTTTCTCGAATGCTAAAATGTAAGCATCCAAAGCCTCGCTAGCCGAGGTATAAACCTGACCCCTTTGTTTCAATCCAAGTCCTTTGCCTTTAGAAGCATGATCCCCTCCGACGCTACTTTTGGAGGTGTAATTCATGTGCTTCTAGTAAATCAAATATTTTCCTACTCGACTTACAGAAAACATAATCAATTCGAACTCTGGCGGCAAAACAATGAGTGGATTAGAATGCGCATGCGTAGACGTAATTAATTAACGTTTGATTGACAGCTTGTTCAACTGTTATCGCGTCCCCTGTCAAAATTTTGTTAAATCTATTAATTGATGCTTTGTACTCGTTTTGTTTTATTCAGCTAATGTGTTTTAATGGGCTACCAAACAACGTAAACAACTACTGTTTTATCGGATTTTGAATAACTAAAAGGATTTAGTAGTCATGGATACTAAACTTTCTTCCTATTGCTTTGAAAATTTCTTGTTGAGAGGAAGCTATTCCTAGGCTTTCGTTACTATTTTTTTTAAAAACATGAAGAGACTCAAACGAATTTTAACTATTTACTGGGCTTCCTGTGTCTTAAGTAAATATACTTCCCAGAATACCCTTGTGTATCCCTCGACCCAGTCTTCATTCATGTGTTGTAGTCGTTTGTCTCTTGTTGTTCGTGTTTCGTTTTGTTGTCGTATTTTGTTTTTTTTTTCGTGTCTTACTAACATCACTCGTTCTTTATCCAGTCGTTACCAGTATGCTTGAAGCATTGTGAAGAAACCAACACGAAATCGCTGAATACCAGACAAAATATCTGGTACATGTTGTGTTCAAAGTTTTCAATCTGATATGCTCGCATTTTGGTCGACTGTTGTCTCGTAAATCTGTCAATATGTGTTGTAGATGTTTCTACTTGTGTCGTATTTTATACGTTAGTGTGTGTATTCCACCTCACAACTCATTCACAACTGTCGATGATGATGATAAGGCGAATATGACGCAAATGCCGCAAATGATTCTATTTCGACTAATTCTGAGACAGTTGTGAATCAGCCATAAATAAATTCTCCATCGAATAGCCCATCGAATACTTCATTGATAAGAACCAATTTCTGTGATTGGTTTGAAATTAGAAAGTAAAAGTTAATTGAAATATTAAGATTAAGATTAAACAAAAGTTTTTTTAATCAATAAAATAAAGAAATATCTAAAAAATCGATGCTCAATTCTGATTGGTCAGTTCTTAAGTGAGCCTGCAATACACCTACCTTAATGTTTTTCGCGGGAGATCAGTGAGTAAGACTTAATGGTATCATGTAGGGATATTTTTGCTTATTTGAGGCAGTTCTGTTTATAGATTTTATCCTTCTTGATTATGAGTGAAAGGACAGTTGAAGGGATTGGTTATTTGTCGTTTTTTGACGGGGGAAAATGGTTCCAGGTTAGTGACAAGACATGAATTCCAAAAGAACTAGATGAATCAAAAGCTAGTATAAAGCTCATCCATTTAAATTCTTTTCTTTTTTTCAATTTTCATTTGCATTAACTTATGTGGATGAATTAATAGATAGTAAGCTATGAATTTCAGTAATTGTTAAATTTTGAACAAAAATATATTGGAATCATTTTTTAATTATTTTAGGGTTCCCTAATAACCAAGGATAAGCTACAGTATGGACTGTTAGGGGAAGGTACATAATATTATTTGATAATCCACTACCAAGAACTTATAATATTATTACAAAACATAAAGTGTGATAGATATAATTGCAGTGTTTTCCCTATAACTGTAGTTCGTCATTGTATGTCTTATAGGAAGCTTATGCATGTACAATGTTTGAGGAGGATTAGATTTTACAGGGATGGGGTAGGGCCTTGCAAGGTTTATTTCAATACAATTCTTTATAATGAAACTTTTGAGACATATATGGAGAAAAAGTTTTTTTAATATTGTTTGGTTCTTTCATTCTATATCCATTTTTTCTTTCTTATCTTTATTTCAGAAAGTGAGCAACCTTCTAACCAATATCATGAGTGTTGTTTTGATGAGGAACCAATGTTTTATACTTTAACATTAATCAACTTTGAATCTAAGGAAGATAAGGTAAATATATATAAAGAAAGGTTTTCGTTCCTTTTCTGATCTACATATCTTCTTTGTATTTGTATATACAGACTACCAGGAATCAAGTGTGGCAGGGCAAATGAGTCATGGGTTTGATTCCTGGACTCAGCATCACATGTGAACAGAGTTTGATTTCGCCCTTGAATGGAAGGTTTTTAATTAGACATTTCATGACATATAGATCAGCCCAGTGGCTGTTTTAGGTTATTCAATAAAATTTGAAGGCCTTTGCTAACCTTGCTTGAGCCCCAAAATATAGCAATTTTTAAAAGAGGTTGGTTAAGGTTATCTTAATGAGTACTAAGCATGACTAAGCATACCCAATAGATGATAACTGATTTTTGTTGTTATTTAAACTATAGGTCTTCAACCATGTGATGAAGACAAATGGAGATAATTGTTCATTGACTTCTGATAACATAACCTTTTATACTGATGAGATACTTACTGGAGAAAAGGTATGATGACCACAGGTAGCCCAAGCTAGGTTTTTGTGGTGTTACCATTACCATTACGGTAGAGGGGGAAAATGTTAAAACTGATTAAATCCAAAATCTAAGTACACAGGGCAAAAGAGGTACTACTTTTCAAAAGTCAGCTAAGATTTCCTAACTTTATTTCACATTTTTGTGACTTTTGTGAGGTTTTTAAGTATCACTATACATTTTCAGTATATCATGACACCACAGAAACCTAGCTTGGGCTACCTGTGAAATGACTAGTAATTGGATAGAGTGGAAAAGAGAATTAGGCCGGCCAGAGTCAGTTTAGAGATGGATGGGACAATTTAGAAGTGGATGGGAAGAAGAGTCTATGGGAGTCAATAGGAGGAGCTATATAAAAGTAAGAAAGGCTTGGAATTAAACGGAACCAATCCAGTTCAGTTCAGTTCTGACCAATCAGCAAGCGTGTACTATCCTAACTATATAATAATGCTAAATAATAAAATGGTATTCCTAACGAAGATGTTATCTTTCTTTTTAGGCACTCAAACACACAAGAAAATTCTGCTCTTCTAAATTAAAAGATAAAGAGGCCATTGTGTGTGTTGGAGAGATAGTTATCAAACTACAGGATGAGGCAAATGACACATAATTATTGGTAGAATTTCTATTCCACTATAAACATGTAAATTTTGGTAGAAGTATCTGAATGGACCCTCTGTGCTGTTTTTATGCGCATATCATTTATCTTATTTTCCCCCCATTCTATATTGAAGGTTTCCATCCATTTCCAGTATCATTACATAAAATATAGTACATCTTCATAAAAATAAGCCATGCACTTCCAATATTTATATCTTCATTGAATATAAATTTAGAAATTCGTTCGTCACTCTTTGTAAATTAAAAAAAAAAAAAACATTGACGAAAATTCAAATATTTCCCCCGATATTTTTTTGTGCTTTCTTTACGCTATTCTAAAGATAACGGCAACGGATTAGTGATATATTGTAATTGGTGTGTCAAATATTCCATTGTAAAAACTGTATACAAAAATTGCTTAGCAACGGTCGTGACGTAACGTGCAGTATTCGGTTCAAAGTTGTCGTGAGGTTGTTGAAAAAGCTGTTTCGAGACACGAGAACAGTTTCTACAAGCTACCTTTTGCTTTTTACTTCAACTGTATTACATTTATTCTGTATTACTGTATTATATTTTTCTCTTGATATAAAGGGATTAACACTCTCACTAAGTCGATTTCGTCGTATTGGGGTTGAACACCAATATATTGTATTTCAAAAACCTCAAAGACTTGAATCCTGGGAAATCAGACATTTGATGAAGTTTCCAGCGATTAAGGACTAGAACTACTGCAAGATTAAGACTTCAAAATTGTAATTGGCCGGAATTCACGATCAAGATAAGTTGTATGTTCAAGAACGGAAACTGTGTGTAGAACAAGTAGAGACCTTCACGTGTGCTGTTGTTTGATTATTAACGTTCTATCCTATGGTTTTATGGATTTAATATGTCATATCCTTATTGTGCATTGATGTCTTCTCTTCAATTTGTTGATGGAAGGATATATGGATAAGCTAATAACAATATTTAAAAACGTTCATAGAAATGGAGAGTTATTCGACTTTGATGGTAATTAACGTGATGAAGTCGAAAGAGATCGAAGGACTAGTCAAGTGTCTTGTGATCCTCATAAATTTCTCCATTTAAAACATTATTCCCGATGAGTCCTGGCATTCCTTGGAGAAAACTAAGAAGCAACAGAGTCGTCCCTGTGGAAAATTTAACAACTGAGAGAGTAGAAGTAAGGCCAGGACGATTTATAAGGGTGCTACATTTTTCACCTCCGGCATCGACAACTGCAAGTGAAGCTTCAAGCCGTCGTGACTCAAACACCAGCTGCAGAGGACGTTCTGTGTCAGTCGAAAGCCAAGACCGTCAAGACCACCAAAACGTTATTGTTATATTCTTTATTCATGGTGTTGGAGGATGTGCCGAATTATGGGGCGAACAACTAAGGCATTTCATTAAGGCAGGATATTCCGTGGTTGCTCCCGATCTCTTGGGACATGGAGGAAGCTCTGCCCCTAAGGACCAACCGGCCTACGAATTCTCGGAACTAGCCAACGATATGATCACCATTTTTGATCGCTTTTCTAAGAGAAGAAACATTTTGGTCGGACACTCATATGGGTAGGTTTTATTTTTCATATTTATATTTCAATTACAACATAACCAGTCCAGTGAGAGTATTAATATTGGTACCAGTTTTAGCTAGTGGATACTTGAATGATTAATGGGGAAGAAATTTTTTCGGTCTTGAAATAATTTAGTCTCCTCGGCAGCCATTCTTATTGTCAGTCCGGTAAACGCTTTGGCTGCTGAGGAGACTAGAAATAACTGAGAATCATATGGGAACGCCTTTAAGATATTGAGGAGGAAAAATGGCATTACCAAAAAATATTGGGCATATTAAAGTAATAGGGGTATAAAGGGGAAATTTTTTTTTTTGCTATTTTTTTACCCATAACCCCTGTGCGAGGAAAAATAAACTGTCCTTTACTTAGTTTTTAACGCTGTCACTAACTTTTTCTTCAGGTCATCATTTTGCTGTTTTATATCTTCAGTACGTAGTCGTCAAATCTCTAAAGTGGTCCTTATTTCAGGTGGTGCTCCAGTACCCTTGCGACCCGAGTCCTGTAGTTTGTTCTGCTTACCAACTCTATTGTTGGCTTTCATTAAACCTTGTTTACTTTGGTCCTATGAAAGGTAAGGTAAAAGATTTTATAAATTCCAGTATACAGAGAACTTAGCTTACGAGGTATGAAATACAGACTTGGGCTAATAATATTTTAACCAATGCCCCAGTCTTTTCTCAGTCTATGAGTTTAAAAAAAAGTATTAATCTTTTTCAATCACGAGTTCATAAAAAGGGCTCCCATTATGAATGAATGCCCTCATAGTCGTTTGTGTTAATCTATCATAACAACATTCTGTATTTTTCAGGGGAGCATTTCACCGTCAGCACAGGTCACTAACTAGTTGCGTTAGAGCCTTCAGTGCTCCCTTATTTGTGTTAAAAGCTGTACTACAGGGACAGGTTAGTTACCATATCACCGGTTATACTTTTGCACACTATCCTGTAAATGCTTTTGAGGTTAGCCTGCGTGGCATCTTCAGGGGCGGGAGTTGAGGATGGGAGGGGGATTTGGGAGGAGGGGGAATGGGGGAGAGGGAGAGCCTGCCCCAGCCCCTAGGTGTTTTGGTTACTCGCGCCCAAATTCATGCGCGTAAACTAACAAATCCCCCACCCCTAAAGCCTCCAAGCAGGCTATTTTGAAGTTGCCCCGGACAACATGCTGCATTTCACTGACAAAAAATTGAGACAAAACTTCTGTCACGCCAAACTCAACTGAGAACTCTCGCAATAAACTCCTCACTTTGAAAATTTGAATCCAATACATTCGAGAGAAGGATGTTTTGTGGAACCTACTTTTAAATTCTCTCATATATCTATTCATCCATACTTTTTCTCATTTGTGTTGTCTTACAGAAATGGGAAGTGGGAGATGAAAATTTTCATAGCGAGTTAATGGTTCCTGCACTGTTAATTCATGGTGCTCAAGATAAGTTTGTTACTCTTGAAGACGAACAATGGATGCAAGAGGTTAGGGGCAATTAATTTTTTATTGGAGAGGGGAAACAGCCGCAGATATAGAGGGTTCTTTTGGTGCCCATTGAACTTACTTTCTGCCTGGTAGGGTTGCCTTGACAATGTGCAAAATAGCATTTCCAAGATTTACTTTTATTTGCTTATGGGATAAAGAACCCTTAACTCACAAAATCTAAATAGGCCTGTATAACATTTTTAGGGGAGAGGAGGGAGGAAGGGGGCAAAAGAGGGGGCCAATCAATCACTTCTTGTTTCCATGATTCCAACTGTATGTTAGTATTTTCAGTGGGAAGTAAATATGTTCTTATATACAGCTTATCTATATTTCTATATCTTCAACTATTTCATTAGTGCCACACAGTCCACATACTCTCATGTTCTTATATCATGTCTTTTACTTATAGTCAATTTATAGCTCATCTCTAGAAGTTATACAAGATGCTGGGCACATGGTTATGCTAGAAAAACCAGAAAAGTGAGTCAATCTGGGAACGTGAAAGATCCAGGGATCCATTTGGTTAAAGCAATTAAATTGATTTTCTTAAAAAACGTGCACTATAAACCCTCACTTTTGAGCTTTTTATAAAATACCAGGAATTACTCTCCTTACTGAAATGAAGTCATTTAAATTTCAGCAATGGATAGGTTTGACAAAAAAATACCTAATTAATGCTGGCATCATGACATGTTTTTAATTATATTTTTCAGAGTAAACTGGTTTATTCATAATTTCCTCCAAAGAGACCCTACAACAAGGTCTAGGGTATTGTCCCCTTCTCGCGAAGTCTCAAAGGATTCAATCCATGTAATTGCCAAAAAATCTTCCACCCGTAAACCTTCACTTGCAGTGCAGCCTCTTCCTGAGCATCCTGTTGAAAACAGAGAAATAAGCCACAGTGCTTCACAGCTACGAAGGTGTTCTGCAGTGTCATTGATAGTACCAACTACATCTGTTTTTAAATCCAATTCTTTGCCTGGTAGTTCAGCACATGTTAATGAGGAACTTGAAGTGAAAATCCAGTTCCAAGGCATAGAAGTTAAAATAGATAAACATTTTGAAAACGAACTCCAAGATGAAATAGTAGTCACTAACGATATTATTACAAGTCATCATAGTAGCTCACATACGAATGTAAAGAATTGTAATGAAGTAGAAACATCCATTACTTCATGTTCACCACAGCAACGTAAGAAGGGGGTTTCCATAGTGGCAGATGGACCAATGCCGAGCCTGGAGGTACATTAGTTGAGCTCAACAAAAAAAAATGAACATCAATTTTTTTATTAAAAATGTTCTACCATATACAGCCTCAGACAGGGTAGTTCAGGTTCATACAATGCAAAATCGAACTCTTGTAGCTATTATAATTTTTATGCAGCTAAACACATAATAGGATTGAATACCCCAGTTTTGAGTTATCTTTGCTCAGCCTTAGCCTCGGTTGTGCGTTATAATATTCAAATATTCAACCGAAACTCTTGGCATTTTAATCAACTTGTATTGCAGCATAGTACATACATTCCTTACTTACAATGGACCTTGATAAAAGAAAACAACACATTTGTACATGATCCAGGTTTAAGACTGAGCAAAGACGAAATGGAAGTATTCCAAGCTGCAAAATAAAGGTACTAAAGCCTGAGAGGTGTAGTTAACTTGCATGGTGTTCTTTTGAAAACAACAAAATAGAATATTACCAAAACTCTGTCATGATAAAACCTGTAGATCAAATTTACTTAGTTAGACTTAAAAGAGAACTTATATTAGTGATTAAAAAAACCTATATGAGGGAAACAATAATTTATTCTTGCTTATTATTATTTACAATACAAACTATTTATAACTAAACTAAAATCTCACTTTCATGTACATAAGAGTTATTATTATTAGGCTTTTTAATAAAATAATTATTCTATCTTGTGAGTCATGTGGGTACCATTGTGTGTGTTTTTGTGCAAATGAAATCGGACTTCAAAACACCTGCTTCTTGGGTAATGCTGTTTTTTGTTAAAATTCCCTTCTTTAATAACACTGCACTTACATATAGTGAAATAAAAATATTAGTCAACATGTAATAGTCAAACACACAAAAGAAAGCAATGGAATTATGGTCTACTAATGTGTATTAGTCTAATATCTATTGCACAGGTTTAGTGACTTCACTTACATTTTTTATGGTTTTAATTTTATTAGGAACCATTTACATCTACTGGGGAGGGGGTGAGTGGGATTTGGGAGATGTCCATTAACAACATCAGGCTTTACAGGAAGGACACATAAACTTGACTGGTATGGCACTTTTATGATAAGCAGGAAAAAAACCAGATAAGGGCCATTTTTTCATGCATCAACAGAGAAAGGGGGTCCAACTTTTTATATGGGTTATCAAGCAAATTGTATCAACCCCTCACAGACAAAAAAGCAGAACAGCTCAGCTATTCTTTGTACATGCAAATTTTTTAAAATAACTTTTTTAAAAGTTACTATTTAGTATATATATATCTCTATGAGATGAAAAGAAGAATATTCATATACATCTGCCAACAAATATCCATTGAGCAAAATTTCTTAATTCACGATAACAACTTATCCAGCTAAATAAATTCCAGATCATTACTGCACATCTGAAAATAAAATAAATCTTTAATTCATGCTACCTCTATCGTTTATGCTTTTCAGAAAAAATATTTTGGAGGCATGGAGAATCAATCTAAAAATCTATCCACTCATTCCATTACTTGATATTTATTCTAATTGTAGGCTATTATATCCTATTCATCATATTTTGACAGTCAGTTGTGTTATTCACATGATGGTGCAGTTGTTGCAACTGCATGCACAGCAACGATCACCTCCTTTAACCCTGACGCTATACAGTAAAGTATAGGCATCTTCTGGTGTTACGTTATTCAGGTCACCGTAATGAGTTTCAACAATATATTTACATTCCATACAAAGTCGGTGTGTTTCTTGTGATCCTTCAAATAATAATGCTTTATTGCTCTGGGATGGCTTATCACCTTCCTTGAAGTGACATTCAAATGCTGTAGCCCTGAGAACATCATGGCCACACCCTGGACATCTTATAGTGGAATCCATTTTTCTTCCTGGTAAAAAAAATTGTTTGTTCATTCATTCATTCATTCACTTGTTCATGATTGTTCATTTCCTAAGAGAAAAATCGCCTTTGAAAATATGAGTTTTTTCCTGAGGATGTGAGTCTAATAAAAAAAATGTTTAAGCATGAGTTATTGTCGTGTTCCTTGATTATTCAATGATCTTCATTGAAATTAAACAAGGTCGTTTCTTTATTATTCTATTATTCTTTTATTAAATATATGCATTACACACCCTTGGAGGGGGTTTGGGTGGGTTTTATGCCGTATTAGACCATCCCTACCCATGAAGGAAGCACTTCTTGGAATTTTTGATCCTTATCTCTGCAAGAAGGGATGGGGACTTACAGAAAAAGTCAACAAACATTCACAGTGTAACTAAATGTTGTCTGAAGGTGTGGATATTCCTAGTATTGTGCCATGTCTTGATTTACTAATGACCTCAGAGGAACACGAGAAGTCGCCATTTGCACAAAACAAGTCTCAAATATTTGATACCTGTGCTTACATAGGCAACAAGTGCGAATAACGAGCTCTTGTGGCTGGGGTATAGTAAAACACAAATAAAGGCTCATATTAAAAGTTCGACATGATTACGAAGAAACTTCCAAGATCTAAGCTTATCACAACCAGCCTCGAACCTTACCTGAAAAGGAAGACGAAATGCAGCTGCATTTAAGGTAAATTCTCGAAAAATTAGAGGTCAAAAAGGAAGCTCCCAAGTTTTAACAACTTTTGTTGTTTAATGTTTGTATTATATTAGTTGAATCCCATGACTTCCGCTGCTGTAAACATAGACCCTCTTCTAATTGGCTGAGATAATTTTTCTCATCCAATCACAATCTATCTAGGCTCGAAAAGGCTGATGGTATCTTGATCGCGGGAATCCAAAATGGCGGACGAGGTTGAAGTTGGAATTTTTTGAACTTTTATAGTGGTTATTTAAAAAATATTTAAATAGAAAAGCTAAGATGACCACTGTTCAGAAACGACTGGCATCTTATATTCTGAGGGAGCATTTTGGAGATATTGTAGAGACTGTAGGGTCTTATCTGGTACAAAAAGGTGCTCGTGCTCTGAGAGAAATCATTTTCGACACAAAACTGAAGAAAGAACAGGTTTGTCGTAAATAAATTGTATATTATTTTGAAAATGCATAATATTAGCTTTCTTATATAATGTTGTGTTTTCTTGCTTCAGGTACAAAAGGCCCTATGTTCACTGGTCCAACACAAGCTTGCCGTGCATGAAGAAAAAAAGAAAAAAGTTCTTCTCTACAGCTTGGAAATTGAAAAGGTTCTTCTTTATTTACGATTCCCTCGGTTTGTGATGGCTGCAAAAAGCCTTTTTGATGATACAGGGAAGCTTATCATTGAAGAAATAATCAAACATGGAGCAATACCTATGAGTGTTATAGTTGATAATGTTGTGGAACAATTTAAATGTGCAGGTTTAAATTCTACTGAAAGTGATGTTAGAAAGGTGTTTTCAAATCTAGTCGAAGAACATTATCTTTATCGGTTGTCTCAAGATAGTCAGGGAGAGGAAGGGAGTGATGAGAAGATGTTTGTTCTTCCTCCTGAAAGTGAGTATGGGACTTGGTGAGATCATTGATCCACATTTAAACGACTTATCACAGACAACTCATTTATATTATCCTGTTGACAATGCACATCCCGTCACCCTAATGACACCCTACCAACATTCTAATGACAAAACCTAGCATCACCTTACTGATAACTTACTTGCACCCCCAGGACAACCTAGTGACACCCTACTCTAACTAACCACCTACCAACATACTACTGAAAACCTACCAACACCTGACTGACAACCTACCAACACCCTACTGACAACCTACAAACACCCGACTGACCACCTAACGACACCCAACTTACCAGCTACCAACACCCTACTGACCACCTACCAACATCCTACTGACCACCTACCAACATCCTACTGACAACCTACCAACACCCTACTGACAACCTACCAACACCCTACTGACAACCTACCAACACCCTACTGACAACCTACCAACACCCAACTGGCCACTTACCAACACCCTACTGACAACCTACCAACACCCTAATGACCACTGCCAACACCCTACTGACCACCTACCAACACCCTACTGACAACCTACCAACACCCTAATGACCACTGCCAACACCCTACTGACAACCTACCAACACCCAACTGACCACCTACCAACACCCTACTGACAACCTACCAACACCCTACTGACCACCTACCAACACCCTACTGACAACCTACCAACACCCAACTGACCACCTACCAACACCCAACTGACCACCTACCAACACCCTACTGACAACCTACCAACACCCTACTGACAACCTACCAACACCCTACTGACAACCTACCAACACCCTATTGACAACATACAAACACCCGACTGACCACCTAACAACACCCAACTGACCACCTACCAACACCCAACTGACCACCTACCAACATCCTACTGACAACCTACTGACAACCTACCAACACCCTACTGACAACCTACCAACACCCAACTGACCACCTACCAACACCCTACTGACAACCTACCAACACCCTACTGACAACCTACCAATACCATACTGACAACCTACCAACAACCTACCAATACCATACTACAACCAACCAACACCTTAATGACTACCAACCAACCTCATACTACTGATAACCAACACAATGACAGACTACTGACAACGTACCAACCAACACTATACTTCTGACAATCAACCAACATCACCAACACACAGCTTATGGAATTAACTCTTACTGGGAGTGTTTTTTGTTAACACATAGCAAGTGGAAAGAGAAAGAGAAGCAATGACTCTGATCAACCAGCAAAAAGACTGAAAACTGGTGATGGGTATGTTTTATGATGTAAATCCTTTATTTATACATGGTAAATACAGTTCAGCGTAGCTGCTTTTCAAGTAGCTGTGAGTTAACAAATTTACAAATAAAAATATATGTATGAGACTAATTACGATAGTAATCATTAGTAACTATACTATGCTAGAAAAAGAAAATACTAACTTACATTATATCTATTAAATATTTTATATTAAATATTTATTAAAAACAACCGTTTAATGCAGTCTTAAGAGAGGATAGTGAGTTTGAGTTATTAACAGAAAATGATGTTGATTCCATAATATTATCTTTATTCTGTCTGATTTATTCTTTTTTTTAATTACTCTAGAAGATCTAGTCAAGATTCCTATGAGGTAGGCAAAAAAAATTGTCATTATTTCATGTTAATTTGATATTTGATGACAATAAATTATTACTGTTCTATGTTGTGCTATATCCAAAATTCAAATTAGCTTATATACTATCATCACTTTCCAGTTAGCAGACCAAGGTATTCGTTGGTGTATTAACTATAGGAGGTTTCATCAGCTGTTCTTAGAACAGGTAAGAGCTGAACTAGAGGCATAATTTCTGGTTTAAAATAAAGATAAGATAAAAGTTCTGCCCTCAGCATGTATGTATTATTTGATATAGTTTGATTGGAGGGACTTTAGGGACTAATATTATGGTGCACATTGCTTCCACACGGTTAACAATCATGAATAATAATATTATCATGAGTGGGGATAAAGCATTAGAGAAGCCGTAAAACTTATAATAAATTATATAAATATTAAATATAAATTATATAATAAATTTCTTCTTGCTTTATAGGAAATAATATCTGCTGTTGAGAAAAAGTTTGATTCGGTAAGGATGTATTAAGTATCTTCCAATAAAAATATTTTTTGATTTCTGAAATACTGGGTAAAAAAGAACATTACTTACAAGGTATTCAAGGAAAAAGAACTTATGAACTAAGAGTAATATTTAAAGTAAAAAATGAAATTTTCTTTCTGTCAACAGGTTGCTGCTGAGATTGTGAGGACAATGTTCAAGACAGATGAGTTATCCAGAGACATACAAGCTGTTACTACGAAACCAATTACATTTTATGAGGTAAGAAAATTCACTGTCATGCAAAAGAAATGAAGTTATCATAAATATATATTTTTCTTCTTAAATATTAGTAATTATATGCAGTAACTGGCCATAGTTTTAGATTAATAAGGATATTGATTTCTGTTTTCTTTTCTGGGCTTCCTGTGGTAGACAGCCCAGGTAGTCCATAAACACAAAAAGCGGAAGAGACAGCAGGCGTTAGTGATGGAGTTGCAATGTACTTTTGATTTTATTGTAAATTCAAATCATATCCATGACAGATTGCCAAGAGTTTGCCAAAAAACTGCAGAATAGAAAATTCTAGGATCAGCCAGTACTTGTCTCTGATGATTGATGACCGGGACAAGTTGGTCAGGAAGCAAGATGAAAGTGGTGGTGGTACATATGTCATTGGTATCCTTGAAATATTATATATTCCTCATTCTAAGTCCAATATTTATATTCATCTTGCTCAACAACATTACATGTTATATAACCTACTAAAATGCCAGGCATCAGGCATCGTCTTTTGGTCTCTACCAATCAAATAGACTTCTTGAACCTTAGTCATAATGTTTTACTATTTCTGACTACATGTCATTCCCTAAAGTATCATTTATTTATTTAAAACGGAAGAGGAGAAGAGAAGAGAAAGGTTGGGCCCTTGAAATGGGGTTGATGAAAATGGTTGTAGAAATTTGGTCAACAATGGAAGAATGGGAAATGAAATGTTTGGTTGATAAGGAATTTTGGTTTGAGTACTTAACCAGCTGTTCTAGATATGAAGAACTGTGTAACAACACTGTGTCAGCACACTCTACAGTCAATCTTACAGGAGAGGTATTGTTTTTAAAATATGACTTAATGTTGCACTTCCAATTCATCACAGGCAGTACACATCAAGTCACTGATGCATTTGTGTATCGTTATAGCACTGGTGTAGCAAAAGGTCTGAAGATGTAAAATGTGCATTTTCCTGCCAAAACCACTGGAATTCTATCCATATATCCTCTATCGAACCATTTAGTTGCTAAGGGCTTTTTTGCTAATCCAACAATCATTGAATTCAACTCTATATAGCACGAAACCATTTTGTCCAAACCCCCAATATCATATACATTTTCTTAAAGCTGAATAATAGTAGAAACTATGGATTTCTTTTCTTTTGTGAAATAAATTTATTCTTTTAATTCAAACAATTTTTTCCCTTGTTGTCATAGGTATGGCTCAAATGCTTTAAGGATATTTCGACTTCTTTTACAAAAAGACCATCTCGAACAAAAGCAGGTATTTTTGGCAGTATGTTAATTGTCCTTTTCGAGGTTGAGCAGAAAACTGATACGTAGGATGCGTACTGTTTTATGGAACAACATTTTCTCTATTCAAGATGGCAAACAGCTTAGGAAGCTTTATGGAAAAACAGAAAACCGAAAACCAAAGTAAATGTGACTCTATTCAAGAACTAAAACCTAATACGAATATTGTTCCCTACCACAATTAAACCCGTCTGTGGCGAATATCGGGTGCCTAAGTCCTAACGCTCTGACTGGCTGAATTTGCCACAGACCAGAATAAACTCGCCTCTAATTTGTTGTAAGTTTTTTGTGTAACCTCGTAAAGGCCAATCAGAGCCATTGTGTTAAAACACCATTATCTTCGTCTCCGAGAGTACATTTATGTTTTTATTGATACTGTTCCTCTTTCTTTCAAAGATTGGTGAGCTCTCCATGATCCCATCCAAGGATGCAAAGGAGCTGCTGTACAAATTGTTTAGTGAAAAAATCATAAACATGCAGGTAAGCGCAGCCACTTAGATCAAACGAGCCGGGTTTAGCAATCTTGAGTGAAGAAATTGTTTTCGAATCTTGAATTTTTCACATTCTCACAGAAGAGCCCGGCCAGAAGAGCCCAGCGTGTCCGGCCAGACTGAACGGTCACCAGTCAAAAGCACTACGTACAAATGTGCGATGTCCGGCGAAAATCGCAGGCTTTCCACACGCGACACCTGTCACTCGATATATTCAACACCCTGTGAGCATTGGTCTATCGTGCGGCAAATCCTATGTTCAATCTGGATCAGCACTCAACTGGGTCTTAACATAACTGGGGGAAAGCTGCTACATTTCACGTTTTTTCGTGACCTGTTGCAAGACCTGTTCATTAGGCTCTCCTCCAACCCAGAGTGGTCATTTTTTTAACAGGTAAACTGCCGCTAAAAAAGAACAATGACTCATAATTTTTTACACTTTTTTCCAGGAGGTGCCAAAAACAGCAGACTATGCGCCGTCACGTACGATTTACCTGTTTTCTGTTAATCTTAAACAACTTTCTCGGATGCATCTGGAACGGTGCTATCAGGTGGGTGCAGTAAGTTCGCAAAATAGAATATGTGTGCAGAATAGAATATGTGCGCATAACGGAATATGTGCGCAAATAGATTATATGCGCATAATAGATTATTTGCGCATAATAGGATATATGCGCACAAAAACCTATTTCTGACACTTCAATTTCAGACTCAAGGGAATTTGATGAGTAGGCGGCAGAGCGAGACGCAAGATAACAGGTGAGTTTACAACTATTCTTTTAAAACTCCTTTCGAGTTCATAAACAACTTCGACTGTGCACAGGCTCTGCAGGAGACAGGGTCTCGTAGGAAAAGATAGGCAGAGGCCGAGGAAGGAGGAAAACCATTCGTTGATACAAGATTCTCGTAGAAATCTCTGCTTGGCAAAATATGAGTGGGAATGGATACAAATTCCTTATCTAACTGTATATTTAACTACGCTTTACGATTGGATAAACTACTGAAAGACAATGGGAAGCCATTTCGACATGTCCGCGTGCCGTGTACAAGCTGTAAGTCAATATTGTATGATGAGTCCAATTATATGATAAATAATTTATACAGGGGCGTAGCGAGGTCCCGAGAATTGTGGGGAGGAGGAGGGGGCATTTAGAATAAAAAACTAATTAATGAATAAACATAAACAAACAAACTCACAATTTTTTAATTCAATCTTTATAAGAAATTAAATAATTTTGTTATAGTTTTGATATTTGTTAATTAAAATGGATTTTGAGCCAAGTTTCTCCATGACGGAAACAAATGTATTTGTTAATGAATGTTGGTCTTGAATTGTTTTATTATATATTCTAGGCGTCTGTTAGAGAAGCAAGAAAGAATGGATGCCACTATTGCCGGCCTGAAGGCTCAGCACGGAGAAGAGGCAGCTGCTGAAGCAGTCAGCGAACTGGAAGAGCTCATCACAGAAGCTGATAAAGAACAACTAAAAAAACTGAAAGTCACACTGGATAAGTAAGCAACTTCGCGTCGTCATAGTTCGTAAATATTCTCATTATATAGTGTATAGCTGTTTCCGCATAAGCGGAGTAGTAATATGCGTATTTTATACTTCCAATCAAATTTTCGCAAATAAGATGTAAATACTTAATGAGATTCACGGAGCAAGTGTGTATGAAAAATTGCAATTATACGGGCCTAAATTGGTAGAAAATAGTTTAGCCTAATTTTCTTACAATTTGGATGTTACAATGTAGCAATTACGTTATCTTCTTCTTAGTTTGCTCCATCTTAACAACGTAATTTCGTTAAATACCACCTTAACTTTCTCATTAACTTTTCCATTCAGGCTCCAGCAAGCTGAATTACAAGTGGATGAGACAGCCTTCATCTTATCTCAATACATCACGAATTACTGACCTTAAAGGACTGCGAGTAACTTGTAAGTCTCGTATATCTATGTACTTTAAATATAATGAAAAGAAGGGCTAAACTGGAACATATTTCGAGAGAATCTGTGCATGTTTTCCCCTTCAAAGAAATACTGTAAAACCGACATCGATAAAGGCTGATTTTAATTGCTGTCCAAGAATGAGTTATGTATATGGTTTGTGTATTCCGGGTTCAGAAATCAGAATGGTGTCTGAAAAGAAAAACTACTTAATGTTAAGTCTGTCTTCGTTGTATTGTATGGATGCGGTGTCTTTCATCTGCGAGGATAAGCGCCAAATTATGTTGAGCTTGAAGTGAAAACTTTGTGAAATCATATGATATTGGTCTCTGTGATGTCCTCTTCAGTTAAGACACTTTTGCTGTTATAAGTGCTTCTTCGAGAAACTAATCGTAGGTCAAAACGAAAATGAGAACAACGTAATGTAAAGAAGTTAGTCATACAAGCTGTGATATCATAAACCCAACATTTGTTTGTAATCGTATATTTATGGACTCAAAACAAGTAGAAAAAACATTATCAATGGGGTTCGCGAGCTTCAAACTGACGCCAAGTAAGAAAAAAAAGTCAACTTCACAAAACCCAGTTCTTCGGCATCCATTTTTTTATTGATTATTAACAAAACGAAAAAATCTTTTCGAACTCCAAAACTAAATGTGGTTTAGTACATTCGTTGTATATTCTTGGATCGGTTGCATAGTCAGACCGTTGAACTTTTGACTTCTCTCCAGATGCATTCCTTGTTTTCTTTCCACTTCGCTTCGCCTTCTTCATAGACTTCCTATAATTAATATCAGTATTAGGTCACCACTGAAGCACCCTTACACCATAACAATATTATCTTCTAAAGCACATTGCAATGGTAGTAGTTTGGCGGGGGTCACGTGAAAAAGTGAAACGTTCTTGATTGAAAAGATTGATTGATTTTTCTCACCTTTTTCCATATGGGGACAGTCGCCTTTAGGGTATCTATGCAATACTGTACAGCTTCCAATGACTCCTTTCTGTGACCGGACGAAATGGCAATTATAACACTGGCCTCTCCGACAGGAACGACACTAGAATGACACACAAAAATTTCCGTTATAAGAATTGAACAAATGAAATTAGTGTATTGAGTCATATCGACGCGCTAAATTTAATAAAATATAATCTATAACGAACCATTTTTATCCGGTTTTTTTTTAACTTGATGATGACGCCTAAGCCCCATGGGACGGCACCAGCCCCTCATTGTTTTATAAGGACGCCTTTCTCTGACTATATTCCAAGCGATAAACGAAGAAAGACGTTCCGGCAGCGAAAATGAACGAAACGAAATCTTCGATCACTATATTATTACATATCTAAAATGACTACTTTAATATTTATCTAGAAAAAAAAAACAAATTTATCAGGTTTTAATATTCAAAGCTTTCCTTTTTTATTCTCTTTTTCTTTTCCCGCGCTTTTTCTTCGCGTTTAATCGCGCCCGCGACATTTTCCCGCCACTAATTCCCGCCAAACGAGAGTCTTTTAGTTTTTTACGACATCGTTTTTCACTCCTAAAAGAACATTGAAACGTTAAAGATGGTGAGTATTTTGTTGTAGAAAATTTGTATTTAAAACATTTTTTAGTCGAAACTAATATAACTTGAATTAGAAAATCTTTGTATTTCATCGTTTTTATTTAATATCTGTTCAAAAACGTTTTATCGTTTTCCTAGCAAAAGGAGTTCAGAATTAAGTAGACAAAGAGCTTTCATATTTATAACTCAACGATATAATTTAATAATATTCTTCGGGTTATTTTTTTCACTTACCCAATTCTATGGTAGATAACAGTTTTGTGAATATCCCACTTTTCTCGAATTTGCTTACAAATTTTTCTCAGTTCTGAGCTAGCCATTGGTATATATGCTTCATATTCCAGTCGCACAACTGTCTTTCCTGGAAAAATATAAGTTAATAGATGGTCAAAAATTGTAAAATGAAGGACCACTGCTTGGAAATATGGGTGACGTGTGTTGCTAATACACAGCGCGCCTCTTGCCAATGGATTTTGTTTCATCCACATACCTGCAATTATGTGGCTAGACTTGTTGATTGGTTCATGCTCTCACATTACGCACACAAACTTATAATGTTTTCTTACATTAAATAAGTCAAATTTCAAATATTTAAGGTTGAAAGTATACCTTAGTAGCTTTCGTCTGAAACGAAGATAATATCAAATTTCAAATGAGATAAAAATCATAACTTCTCTAAACTTACCATCAAAATTATCTCTTGTGGTTCCTGATAATAAGAAAAAAACCTCATGAAGAACACATATTACATAAAATATTAATAAGATATGAATAATTCTTCCAACATTTTCAAAAATACGACAACATGATAACTAAGGTCTAACAATGATTCCAAACCTTTCACATATCTCATAAGTATATGTAATAGGACCCCATGCTGTCCAATTAAGAAATAATTGGATGAGGAAAATTCCGAGGACTGACAAAATTGGAAAGAGGCTGAGTCCAATTTGGCAGTCAGAGGAATTTTTCCATAATCCAAGGGTAAACATATTTTGAAGTTTTCCATAGCATTAGAAACATAAAACCTATGGCTTAAAATTATATTGATATAACACTACAGGCAAGCGTCATATTTCATTACCTACAAAAAGAGATATGGCACCTGCAGATGGACAAGCTGCAAGGGCCATGACTTTTTCAATGTGTAGTTGATCTGGGGTGATAACAGTGACATCATCAGCCATTGTCTGTATGTTGCTCTCTGTTTTACTGCAAGAACAAAGCAATTTTATTGTCATTATTTATTCTCAATATTGCCATGTCGTATTATTTATTAAAGAATTCTTATCTGAACTAAATTGTCATAGTAAACTGTTAACACAAAAAAGATGGAATCAATTTTCAAATATAATAATAATTTTAAAACCGTTTTCATGCAATGAGACCAAACTATTAAAGCAGTTGAAAATATACCTGATTGTTCAACTTTATTAAATTTTAAGTTCGCTTTGCAGACTGAACATTATTTGTTTGAATTTCTTTAGTTATCTTGATGATGTGAATTAATATTCTAGTTTTGAAGGGAATTTTTGTCAATATTTCTCCACACAAGCAAACAGCATCCACCAAAGTACAAACATTGTCATCATATCCTATATCCTCATGTCATGCCATAACTTTTAGTTATAATACATCACACCAAACCAAGCATTATTATTTTGGTAATCTTAAATTGAAGTCAGTGAAATGAAATATTTAGTGATTATATATTCCTAGTTATTCTTCCAAATGTTTATTTACAACATAAAAACATTTCCTTAATATGCAAAAATAAGACTGATCTTGACAGTTACTTGTAATACGCCTGAGTCCTACATTTACAATACCATATATGTACTTCAGTAGCTATCTCACTATGTTTCTTCTGTAAAATACTTAGAACTTTTGTTTTTTACATTGTTGTAAACCAACATAACAAAAAAAATTTCTTTTTAAATCAAGTTTGGTATTTTACCAAAATATAGATGAAGTATTCTTTAGAGAGTTAAATTCATTTAAGGTAACAAACCTAAAAATGGCACAAGAAATTATTACTCATATTGCTTTCTGGGTGAACAAACAAACCCAACCATAAAAATAGTTGTACTATCTACATGATATATTAAAGTAAAGTTTAGGAAGTATAATATTATACCCTTGCATTTTGTCCAGGTGGGACACAGTTAAGGCCATGGGACTTGTTTGGATCACTGTAAGTTGTCCAGCCAGCTAGCTCAGGAACAATATTTCTTGTGGTATAATTTATGGATTAATCTGATGCTTTCTATTCTTGTTTCTTGTATTAGATTATCATTGCTTATTAACATTGTTCCATTTGAGCACTGTTTTATTCTTCATGTATTTTGATGGTGTTGTTACCACTTTGGAAAAAGTATAATTCAAATGTACGTTTTCCAATGCAAATTCCACAATTTTGACAATCTTTATCAGGAAAATCCAGTTTTTAAATAAGGCTCTTGCTGTGTTTCTTTATGACCAACTTTTCAATGCACCTGCCTTCATTGTGTTTTCATTGTGATAAACATTCTTTTAGTTATCTGTCCTTTATTGAAAGTAATTATTATAAAATGTATTTTTGTGTACTTAGCCTTATGTAAATTTTCCCTTCTTTGAGTTCACAAAATCTTGTGTTTGATTTGGGATTATGCCTCTGAAGCTACCAATAGCTATAAAAGAGTACAGAGCACTCAGCTTTGTCTTCCTAAAGCAGCATCACCAAAAACTTTTTTTCTTTTGGGGATCTCAAAAAGTCATTTGGAAAACTAAGGAAGTATTGATTAGAAATTATCATATTTTAGTGCATAAATAAAGACCTTTCTTTGTTGTTGTGCTAATCGTAAACAATGAAATTCAATATCAAGAAAATCCATATCAACTGTTCACAAAGACAATAATTACAGCATAATTCCTTGGAAATACAAAAGAAGATTATCATTACAATACCTAATCTTTATTCTTTTCTTTTTTGTCTTTTATCCATTTAATGAATGATTTTTTTTTCAAAACGTTACTTGCACTTATTAGCTTATTATTGAGTACACTGTATCTTAAATGTTGTACTTTGCTGTACTAGTAAAACATCTCAAAACAACCATTAGAGAACTGGAACATTGAAAATCTATTTACATTGGGTCATACGTCACATAACAGATTACTGTCCAGTACTTGAGATACAAATCCTCTTTGAATTCTAATACCTTCATCTTAGAGAAATTACGGCTTCAAGTTTTTAATTGATTTACAACTTGGCATACTTAGTAAGATCTAGGCACTTTTTTTAAAGGTATAACGTACATAAAAGCCTTTTTTCTTTACAGTTTCAATTTGAGTATTATGTGGCAACCGTGGAGTTATGCCAGGTGATAAAAGCACCTTTGCTCTTATGCATTCCAAACACACTACATCATGCTCATTTGATCTCACCTTTAAGGAAATTAGCATTTGATTATTCAGCCTCCTAGAAAATGCTGTTTTACTAAAAAAATTATACAAAAGAGAGTGAAAAAACAGCTCTCTTTTTTAAGAGGGTACGATCCCATTTTTTTAAAAATTCTAAAAGAATTATATTTTTTAAAATAAAAGCCTTAAAGTGCTACTACGACGAAAATCGCTCAAATTTGGATTCAGCTGAAACTTCCTAAAAATACTCTTTAAAGGTCCAATAATCACTGTATGAAGTGTTTTCTCGATATTCAGGACGAAAGTATGATATTTTTACGATTATTTTTTGGAGTCTGTGACGTCATACACTCAACATCAAACATTGCTACATATATTTCTTTGTATATAAATCCTTAATTTATTTTATTCCTATGAAGCCCAAAGGGTAGCTAATGTGCTTATTTCACATTACTTGTGACTATAATTTATATTTTGGGGTGTTTGGGTATTTCTTTCTCCCTTTACTACTGATATTTTGATCATAAACTACAAAGAAATGTATGGAGCGATGTTCGATATTGAGTGTATGATGTCACAGACTCCAAAAAATAATCGTGAAAATATCATACTTTCGTCCTGAATATCGAGAAAACACTTCATACAGTGATTATTGGACCTTTAAAGAGTATTCTTAGGAAGTTTCAGCTGAATCCAAGTTTGAGTGATTTTCTTCATAGTAGCACTTTAAAACAACCTCTGATTGATCTTATTCTGTACACAGCCAACTAACAGATCAAATTGAAGTTTAGCATGATAGGTTTTGTTTTTCATTCCCTGTGGTGCTTGTACATGTTATATAGAACTAAATGCTGCATAATATTAAAACATAATGCTTAGTCATATGCCATCTGATTGGTTGAGAAGTTGTCCTAATAACATGCCATAACTGTATAGCTGGCCTCCAATTATTTTGTTATGGTAAATGAATACCGAAATATGCATACAGGCGTCAAAATTCAAGATCTAATCTACTAATCAATAAAATGTATCATATATTATGTTGACAATGGTGATTGTAACAACAACAATAATGATAATAATAATAATGTCAATAATAATAATAATTAACTGTTTTTTAACTGTTACTCTCTGCAAGTAGGTTTCCATGCACAAGGTTTCAATATTAATTTATAACACTCAAAAAAATGTTGATTGGACTATAGATAAAGATTGATTAATAGTGTTTTGACTTATATTTGAGTTAACATTATCCCAACTGAGTATTGGTTAATGCTTATAAATTAAAAAGCCTTTTGGTGGTCTGTATGACTTCCAATATATAATCAAATTATTATGGTATTTGCTGGACTAAACAGACATTTTTTTTTGCTGAAGGCATCTTATATTCTGAAATCTTTTAATCCTCTGATTTATGTTTCAAAAAGTAAAGTCATATGCTTATTTTTAAAATTTTGCAGCAGAAAGCAATACATTCTTCAACAAATATTCTTCTCACTAAATTGATGTTAGCTTTATATTGAACTATATGTTTCCATTTAAACCTTGACAGTATATTCATGCAAAAGTCAAAGCAAATGTCACAGATAAAATAGTATTATCCTCAGAGAACAGCTATGTCTTTGCTAAGCTGGCTATAGCTTATCACTAGAAAACAATGTATTCTAGAATTACTTTTCTGATGAGTGACGGGAATTCTATTCAAATTCACAGGTTAAAAATATCACAATAACAAGAATATATAGCATAGATCCAATACTTTGCTTTCAGCAAATATTTGGTATAAATTGAAAAATGTGAGTATATTATCATCACCTAGGTCACCTAAGGTTCCATGTTAATTCTAAATTAGCTTAAGACCAACATATCACCTTTAATTCCAATATATCAATATTATGATAAAATCACATGTGGGTAGTAAGTACATCATGGATAGTAAGGGTATGAGGCCGATATGTTGATGCTTAGTATTTTTGTTTTTCAAAACATCTCGACTTTGTCATCTTTTAACAATATTAGGTACAAATTAATGTTTAAGTATAGGATCTTAAAGGTACTTAAATTACATTTTATAACTGTGACAGTAATTTATTATTGAGGGTTGCATGGTTGAATTCTTTTAGAATTTACTGAATTTTGATGCCATGATAGTTAGGCAATTATTTTATTTCATTAAGATACAGCTTGCATGCATTGTGGTAGTTTTGTGCATACCAGGTCAAGCACAAAGAGAGGAATCATCAGATCAAATTTAAAAACAGATGGTTTAATGTTTAATCGTTTTGACATTTTGTACTATGTCATGGAAATCAACCTTCGATAGATTGAAGTCATAATGCAGTCTTAACGTTTGTGTGATGGAGAAGTAAAGCAAAAGTCAAGTATGAAAATCATCATCTAAGCCACAAAGTTTTATAGACATCAAACTCATTTCCATAATTTTTTTTCTGTTTTCTTGCACTAAGTAAAACAGCTGATATTACTCAACTTTTTATATTATTATCCAGGTTTGTGTTTGAAAAACAAGAGTCATAAAAGCCTGTCATGCAACATTATTATGCTAGGGCAAAATACCTTGAAATTTGAGCAGGATTAAACTTTATAAAATTCCTCTTCATCTTTCAGCTATTTTTTCCTTCACATACACAATTTAGAACTATCATTTACACCTCCAAGTTTGCATGTGAGTTCCAAAGAAGCACTGTTGAAAAATGATAATGCCTCATCGCAAATAGGTAGATTTCTGTTAGTCTTGAACATGTTGACACATACTGCTCAGACTCTAAATGTACATCAACGTACATATTATATTTACAGTATTAAAATATATGTGCATATAAAAATTGCCCTGCAGTGACAATCTATAATTATCAGTAAATCCTGGGGTTAATATTTCCATTCATCATATATCACATAGTATATTTATCTTGACCTCAATGCTTCAAATTGGAGATATCTTGTTTCCATTACTAAATTTTTTTTTGTTAATTAAGAGCATTGCATTTACGTTTCATATTTTAGGCCTATACCACTAAGCAAAAAGTTGACACTCTAAGAGGTGGAAATCACACAGAGGAAAATAAATTTAAGCTCTTTATTCTTGTGAATCAATATTGAACTTAAAATCCAACAAAGGATTTACATTAATCTATGAATTAAGGGGAACAAATATGACCTATTCTTGGATGTCATTAAACCTCTAATGATTCATATTTGTAGAGAAAGAATGAATATATGGCAATATCTTTAAATGCTACATTCTTATATTAATGTAAAACGGCATGGCATTAAAGTAAATTTGGCAAACTTAAAAGCATATTGATGATGATGATGATAAATATGATAACTAATAATAACAAATTAAAACAATTAAGCAACTGTGGTGAAGTGGGGAGATTGCTAGCCTCTCATTAAAAAAGAAACTCAGACATGATGTCATATGTGAGTAAAGTTGTTTGTTAGTTCTCTCCTGTGCTTCAAGGGTTTTTACTGGTTTCCTCTCTCCATTAACATCAACTTCTAAATTCCAAATTATTGGAATCTGTACATGAAGACATATTCTTTAGAAATGCCATCGTTTTATCCTATTTGTAATTTCTACCAACAACATTCCAAAGAAAATATAAAGATAACATTAATGATAATCAATAATTTAATAAATATAGCTTTATACATACAGCATACCTTATAAATAAAGAATCTAACCACCACTAAGAGGGGGTATAATGGCAACAGTATCTCCCTTCTGTAACTCTATTCTTTTCCCAGTGTCCAAGTACTCTTGATTGACTGCTACTACTACAGTTTTCTCAATCTGAACAAGGCTGAAATCATAGCACAAAAAAAATTGATACAGGGGAGATCCAGGGGTGGTAAATAGGTGACCCCCTTTTGTTCAAATTTCTTTTCAAATTTTTTTTCTCGAGTTCCTGGTAAAACCTTTGCTATAGTCACCCCTTTCTAAAATTCCTGGATCTACCCCTGTGATATATTAAATATTGTTTTGATACTAAAATCACATCAAAAATAAATTCTAAAATGAATATATCAATTGATTTTTTCTTAATTTGGAGGTAATTTAGTCTGATGGGTTGCGAGTCATTCCCAAGAGGGTCAAAAGACAAGAACATGGTGCCAATATTGGTGCTGTTAATGATGTGCTAATAAGAAATCATTTGCTAAATGGCATCCATGCTCCCCCAAGAGGCTGAGATACATAACTGGCAATACAAAATAGGGATTTCGTTTCGTTTTAAAGTTTAGAGAGGGGTAAGGAATATAGTTACCCAAACCACCCCAACTCTGCCCCTAGCCTTTCAGCAGAGGTAATTTTTCTTCTCATCCATAAGAATTTCTTTGAAAAAAACCTTGATGGTTCTGTCAGCCCATTTTTAAAGAAACATTTTTATTTCTGGTTATCATACTTATTAAGGGAAAAAGCTTTAATTTTTTCTTTTCAAACTAATTAAAGCAAAAAGTAATTTTCTAATAGTAGGGGGTGCATACACCATGCTTTCAAAAGTTAATTAGTTAATAACTGTGCAACCTGCTTAGTTTTATTAGCCAATCTATTTTGTATCCATATTTTATAATTCAAAACCTTTGACATTCATTTATTTCATATATTCATTTATTGCTACGGGAAGTTATGTCTATATGAAGTTAGTGGGCTATCATCTGAATGATTTATGGAGACTAACAATTAGGGGTACATCTTAAAAAATGCTTTTACATCCAATATTCCTCTTCACTCTAAAAACGCATTAAGAGAAGCGGAGATAGCTCAGTTCCTAAGACTTTCGGAAATATTATATAAATATCATCATTTTGATATATAATTTTTTTCCCTGGGCATGTTTATATTTTAACCAAAAAACTCACCTTGGAAATAATTCGACTATCGATGAAATCAAATCTTCTCGGGTGGATACGCGAGGTAAGAGCACTTCTTTAGAACTACATTCAGTTAATTCTCGGCTCTTGGCGAAAAATAATAATGTCACCTGTTTACAAAAAAATAAATAAATAAAGCAATGACATTTCTCTCTACCTGCGTCAACATGGCATCCTGAAAAATTAATTTGATTTTCTCTATCATAGCGGTGTTTAATATCGTGTCATCTGCGTAAGAGCGTGTCATAATTCTTTGCTTCCTGATCCCGTTTTAATCCTAAAATTCTTCGACATTTCCTTCAAAGCCCTTTTAATTTCCCATGTGTGAGAGAGATCTGTGTTTAATATAGTACAAACATTCTTGCTTTTGGTAACTTTGTATTGTATGCATTGACGTTGACAACAAATATAATAATGTCAGGAAGAAGGGTTAAATTGAAGTAAGCTATTTTCACCTAAAGGCCGAAAACCGGTTCATTCGCGCCTTTGAGAGATTTAGCCAATTTTGGCTAGCCATTTCTTTGACGAGAGTAGAATTCCCCAAACAATATCACTGTTTACCCAAATAGACTCGTAGTTTATGACTTCTTGATTGTAAATGGTCAACATTGAAAAACATTCTGAAACATTACCAAAACAACTACCGATGTCTTTGAAAGTGAGTTAGAAGTGTAAGTAAATCCCAAGAGAAAAAGGTAAACTGATGCGGGCTACTTACAGCAACGTCTTCTGTGCCATTATATTTGTTGTCCATTAGATCAAGAAGAGGTTATCGCCCTCAAATTGAACATACATCTTCTCTGACGATCAGGGAATCTGCAACGAATGCTGCCTAAAATATCCTATTTACGCGCCGGTAATGAGTAGCCTCTCCTTCCTCTTTTATAACAAGCATGCTGATTGGCTAGAACTGTAACACCAGCCAATGAAATGAATCGTTATATCGGTTACTATAACATAACACTTACAAATACCCATTATTCTTAAAATCACTGATATTCCTCTTGACTTTCGATCTTAAGCAAAAGCTAAGTACTAATATCACTGGCGCCAATTTTATTACATTTGTAACAGAATTAGCAGGAGACTGAGATAAAGAACATAGATCTTAGGTACCAGGCTTAACCAACTATAGAAACACAGGAACCCCATTATTCAGGGACCAGAATTTTCTTCTAGGTGCGCTCTCAAGATTTAAAGCCTCGGTATTTTCATCGATTTTTAAAATAAATTTGATTTTCACCATAAAATTCGTCCATAATGTTTTTCATTCCTTTTTCCCCTTCAGTTTTTTGTTAAAAGGAGGGGGTTAAAGTATAAACTATTTTCTGACAGTTCTAAAAAAGAGCGCATATAGATTATTTCACTGGCAATCGATTCCTCGCAACACTTTCTAATGTATATAATGCCAATCTCTTTGTTTCACATTTAAATTATTTTAAAAAAGCTAATAAATATCGCGAAAATATTTGGCTTTCTGAGATGCGCAACCTAAAAAAGCCACAGTTTTTACTTTTCTTTTTGGTTGGAGACTGACGTAAACTCAGCGCTCGCAAAGCTTTCCAAATACAATATTCTTGGTACGGAAAGCTGTCAACGAGTTTTCCAAAACATTTCAAAAAGACTTATTTTTGATGTCTGAAAACCATCTCCATTGTGTCGTGCGCTTTTACAATTGTCCTAACTTTAATTTTTTCTTTTTTCCTGATTCTGACTTCGTGTGTGGTGTGTGTGCGGTTTGTGCGTAGTAGCTTTGCGAAATGATGTACTTAGCCCAAATTGTATCTTGACGATAGGCACCATCAGAAACTGAGCCAAATATCAGTTTCCTACAGCGAATTCGTGATCTCTCTGAGAATAAGATCGACATAGATAGTGAGCGGTTGTGTCCGGAAAATAATAATCCTTTAATGCTTTTTTTTTTCTTTTAGTTTCAAGGTTTTGAGAATGTTTTTTCTTCTTTAAACGAAGGAAACATGTAGATGCGAGAAACATATGAACAAATCACATAATATCACCGTACATTTTTGTCATTGAAAATTCAACTAAATTTAATCATAGTGGGCTCCCTGTGGTCCTCTGGTGGGCCCTCGTTTAGATGACGTCATTAGCTACAATCTTTATTAGGTTAATACTCGATAAACCTTCGCACGACGGCAAATGTCCGCCTCCAGCAATAGTGCTGATATATTACGTGTTTAATTAACGCGAGTGCCTTATCGCTATTTAATAATCTACATTAACAAATTCAATCAACGAGTGCGGGCATCGCCAGAGATAGATTCAATTAAACGCGCAGAGATCAAATCGTCCCGTGGACGAACGGGTGTTTTGAGGTTTCCCCCGCTTTGTTTAAGTTTTGTTTGTCGTGTTAAGCTGGCTTTCACTTCTCCATATTTCTCAGTTTACCTTCCCGTCCTTTAGTTAAATTGCTTGGTATCCTCGTGGCATACTTTTGTTGTTGTTTTTCTAGTGGCGTTTGCCATTTTGATTCAAATCGACTTTATGCTCTATGCTTTCTTTCCTACCTTCTTTCTGTTTTACTTCCTTTAAAGTTATCTTTCCTTTCTGTAATTTTTTCCCTTTATTCCTTATTTTATTCCTTCTTCGTTTCTTTTTTTTTTTCTCTCTCTCTTCTCCTTCTTCCTTTTTGCATTTCTTATTTTCTTTTCCTTTTTTTCTCACTTCTTTTTTTATTTTCTTTCGTCCTGACTGTATTCCTTTTTTCCATCTGCCTTATTTTTTCTTTCCGTTTCTGTCATCAAATTTTACTCATTTTATCTGATTGTGACCACTTGCTTCGTTGCCCAGCTGTTTAGATAGATGTTCTCCATTTATCACTTTATTTTTTCCGTTTCCTTTAGACATTATTTGATATTAGCTTTGTCAACAAACCGAATCGTTTTTAAAATCGATGCCTTTATCATATATATACGAAATATTATTCATTAAAAGCGGATTCACAAATTTTCTGCATCTTTTGCGGAGTGTTCCTTTCCAAGTTCACCCTCTTAAAGTGAACAGAAAAATAAATATTGCAGCCTAGATAAAATCTCGGTAACATCCGTTTATTGCTTCGTTTATCAATTTATCTGTCCCAAAGTTTTATCTAGTTTTGCTCATCTTTTTGATTCGATTTTTCTATCGAATTTTCATTTCTTCATTACTAATTCTTATTTCTTTTTTCTTAACTCATTTACGTGCCTTGTATTCTTTCGTCGATTGTTTCAGTTTCCCAAAGCACTTGGAATAAATGTATTGCCCTTGGACTCCTATTGAGCATCGTTGCTTGCAATATTTTTCAAAACAATTATTGATGAGGAAAAAGAACGTTCTCGAAGCTTATATCCATCATCTAGTTTTCTTGCCAAAAGGCATTAACTTTGCTTCATGCTGCCTCAATCACTCTTTTTTAATCTTTTTTTCTTTACAAACAGATTAAAATCAAACAGGCAGTCAGGGGTCTGAACCATCTATTCCGGATTGATTACTTTATGGAAATCCTATTTTCTCCTACAAAAAAATTCGTTTCACGTAAACATGTAGGTTTATTAGTATCTTCAAAAAATAGATTTACTTATTAAAAATAAATAACACGTATTATCAAATGATTTAAATCATGATATGATTACCCTGGGTGCCACAGGCCCAAGCCCCACACGGCCTCTGGCACCCAGGGTAATCATATCAGAGACGAGAGACGAAAATGTTTGGGCGTGGTGAACTTTTAATATGGTCAGTGCATTCTGGTGCGCTTAATATTTATCCAGAAAAACCGGAAATTTCTTTCGGTTGGAAAACTATTAGTACGAGTTTCGGATAGAGGTATCACACACCCCCACACCCCCCCCCCCCCCCCCCCCCCGCCTTCTTTTTGATTCTCCAGTAGACGAGTGTACCATTTTGATTAGTGTAACATGTATGAATAGTGACTAACAGTCCAAGTAAAAGAAAAGAATGGAATTCGTGTCTAGTACTATGTATTACGTTGACTATTCCTTCACGGGCGAAGGAAAATCATTCTAGTGATGTCCGCAGCTGAGGAGAGTTTTGGTAGGCGAGGGGAGGGGAGGGTCCGGGTTTGATTCCCGTGCTCGGTGTCGTATATGAGTGACGTTTTTCGTTGGTTCTCTCCTGTGTTTCGAGGTTTGTTTGTTCTTCTGTTGGGATTCTTCGGTTCGTCCTCCTCAAAATTCAACTCAGCTGGAGAGGAAAATCCCAGTGGATATTTTGTTATAAGAAAATCCGTTGTAGTTTTTTTATTTTGTTTGTTTGTTTTTGTTGTTTCGTTTTGTTTCGTTTCGTTTCGATTTATTTTCCATTACTCTTTCAAACACGAAAAATTCCAAACATGAGAAAATTTCTTGACCTTAAATCTAAATGATACCATATGATTAGCTTGGCACCCTTCTGTTTTATCGACACTATCACCGTCCTTCCCCGCTATTTATTGACTATACACACAATTGTTTTCTTGATTGCTCTGATGTCAAACTTGTCATTATATGGCGAAAATGAGATTGCTTGATTTGACCACAACACAATTGGTTGGAAAAAAATATTTTTCAACTTTGCAAAAGAGGTGGTCTTAGAATCGTATTTGTTTTGCAAGGGTAGCGCTGATTTAGGAGCAAAGGACTCCACACAGGCAGCCCAATAATCAAATTTTATTAGATTTTGCACCTGCTCCGCGCACATTTAAAAAACTCTCCCTTGCTTCGAAATTTTTTTCTCCGGTTTTCTTCCCTCTGTTAAAAATCAACGTGTGAGTTGAGTGTTGAAAATATTGAACGTAGCTGTAGTGAGTGTAACGGAGAATTGACCTCGAATAAGAGTAAAATATTATTAATACAAAGACAAAGAGACAAAAATTGAAAAAGACCCAAAACCCCGGTGCTTAAAATTTTTCGCGTAACTTTAACCGAGAAGCGCTTCGTCAATAGACCACATATTAAATTAAATTAAACACTGAATTACCTTCTGTAGATAAACATGCTATAAAATAAAGGTCCCTCTTACCAAAGAATAAAAATACCTTTCACGTTTAACATCCTTGATCAATGACATTATTGGCATTATTGCGTTTCCATGGTGATGAAGTATCACAAACCTGTCTCATTTGCGTATTTTATATGAAATTATTATTATTATTGGATGCAAGTTCGTTTTCATCGGTGCTACAATCTCAGAATAACAAGAAATATCCTTCCAATGTAACAGCTATAAAATTCATTTATTCCTCAAAAAGAATTTTTTTCGCGAAGGCTTACTTAAACAAAATAAACGGGGTTTTTATCAGCTGGTATTTCTATGGTTACTGAAAGAAACAAGATTTTACGTGCTAATTCAGTCGCTTGTGCAATATTTTATTTTATCAATTGGGAAAATCGGATTTCTTGGATATTTCTAGAATTTTGAAGTTCGATTATATTTGTCTAAATAATATTATAAAATCTGTTCTTTTGACTTCTAAATTATACTTTTGTATGTTTTTAAATAATTTTTCTTTTGTTTTTCCATTAGTTTTTCTCGTTAATATTATGCCTCATCGTGTCTATGAATCCATTATTCATTCTTTTCGTTTTTCCTTTTAATATTCATATGCTACTAATCAACGCCACGCTAATTGTAACAAACAATAGTCTACACACATCAAGTTTTCTTTAATTTTATCATATTCCCTCCCTAGGCTAATGCATCTATTAAGCTTACGTATTTTCCCTGGTGATTTCCGCTTAACAATTATTTTTCATGCTTCTCTGTGAAAGGCTATTCTTTCTTACATATAGCTTTACCAGTGCAATTTCCGGCATCTCGACTACACTGAATTTAGTAACACTTTCAACTGATCAGTTATGCTCAAAGTATACTCCGCGTACTTTGAGTCCCAACACAATGAGATTCCATTGAGTATCTTTAAATTAATAAACCAGAAGAATTGATGGTTTTCAATCACTCATCCCAAGAGAATTAAATTACGAAAGAAACGACGGCCGTGTTGGAGGATATAACAAAAGAATTCATTGACAATTCTTTTGTTAAGTTCCTCCAACATGGCCGCCGTGAAAACCATCAATTATCACCATTACTGGAAAGAGCATGAAGAATAGGCCATTTCACGGATCCCGTTACTCAACCTCAACATCGTCAGCGTGTAAATATTCTTTAGAATTTGACAACAGTCCGCAGTAATGAAAGGAATTTACACATCAACGAACAATTGAAATACTTAAAATTTTCACAGGTTGTAGGCAATTTCTAAAGAATATATTACACGCTGACGAGGCTGATGTTGAGCCGCGGGATCTGTGAAATGTCCTATTGATAAAATGGTAAAGTCTAAAGGAAATGAGTTGAAAACTCGCAATATGGTTTTTGAAAAGAGTGAACTTTTGTTCATAGGTAACTCTCGACCACCAACGAACGTTTTTTTTACACAATTTTGATTATTCACATCCTCATGACTTTGAACTTACTTTCTTCAAACTTCATAGTTCACGTATTTAAACATGCTCTTTCCAACTATGGTAGTTATGATTCTGTTCTGTGAGTTTTGGAAACAAATGATAAAAGCTTATTGTCAAAGTGATGATTTTAGAGCGTTGAGCAATCTCTCCGAAATCCGTTTACTTATCATTTACGAGCTGTCAAGCAAAAGGCACTTATTTTAAGTCTGTGTTCGAAGTAAATTCACATATAAACTCTACACAAATAAAAAACGCAAGCACGATTGAAAGAGGTTTTTTTCCCCTGGCAACTGTCAAAGGTTGTTGTCTAAAAAAGCTGATCACCAAGTGAGTTGAAAGTCGCATACATGGAATATTTAACAGTAGTGGTAGTGTGTGTTTGTTACAATGGGCCAAATTGGAAACAATATTAGTGAATATCTAAGGAATGTTCTGCTGTGTCTGAATGATCCCGAGGCGAGGTTCTGAGAACTTGTATTTGATCAACCAGATGCTATATCTTACAGATGACATAACAGTGCCGTTCTAAGTAAGGATTTACAATGGTTTTAGCAATTAAGTATTTCACATGGATAGTCTTAAGGAAAGGTATTTGTTAAATGAAAGAAAATATGAGACGTCATGGTTATTTCGTTTTCCCTTTTTTTCGCACTTTTCATCGTGGCTTGTAAGGGGAACTGTGGCTAGTCTTTTCGTAAAAATGACTCAAATTGAATTATCTGTGATAAGAATCTTTGACACATATCCTATTTTTATTAAATTTCCAAAATCCCAAATCCTCGACTTTCTGGTACTTGGTGCCTTATCGAATCACGAAAAGCCTTCGGACTCAACCGATACACACCTCTTTCCTTTTCTCCAGCCTTAATTCGTGACTCGTCATCTTCCAACGACCGCAACGCTCAAAATATTCCCAATACGCGGCCAAAAAAATTAGTCTTGAAGCCAACATTACAAGCAAGATAACGTAGCCTATGATATCATTGGCCTGTTCTTAATCGAAATGAGCTTACTTGAATGCCTTAGTGAATTTATTTCATTATCACCTCAGAGAAACAAGTGCGCATGAGTGCTAATATCGATAAAGCAGAGACAAAGTACGTCGTTGGCCTCTCTCATGGACAAATTATTGCTGTTTAGGCAAGCGATGAATCGAGTTTGAATAATTCAATGTTGAAATTTCCTCCTTATTTTATCGGTTGAGAGCAGTACTGGCTTTTCTTTGGATACGCATTGATGAATGAACAGTGTGATATCCTTATCGCGCCAGGACATTGAGAGAAATATATCTTCATAAAGCCTCATATGCCAAATATATGTGTTTTTTTTTAACCGACAAAAAAAAAAAAAGAATGTTTGAGCTTATTTTTGTAAATGTCATATTTACTTGACTTTGTTGTGTTAGTTAAGTTAGCTTTTGGTTACCATCCTTACTTAGAAACCAATGAGGTCTCTAATCGAGAAATATCATCTTGTCAGAAATAGATTATTGCATTTATGATTCGAATAAAATTTACATAGTTTTTCTTTCGTCCAACGTTTGCCCGCACTTCCACCTGTCCGGCAATCGATGTTTCAGTCGCTCGGGACAACCATCACTACCGTCTCTGCTCAACTAACGAATCATCAATTCTTCACCAAAATGGCTTTTTGAAAAAAATTGTCTGATTTATTTGGTTTCGATTTATTCATTTTTTCATAAGCCATATTGAAAGGTTTTTCCTTCTAGTAGTACTGCAGTTTTTCATCTATTCCCATGTTGATATATCTTTTATTTTCATTCCCGTGGCTTTAATTCGACGGTAAAGAGCTGAATTATTGATCGTTTGGGACTTTACGAGTGGAAGGCAACAATCTATTTTTATTTCCTTCATAATTCGAACCCGCCTGGAAAGCGACTGTACACTGGTTCATCATGGATGTGTTTTCAAGATTCTTCGAGAAACAAGGATAGCGTGATATGAATGAAAGATGTATCTTTTCAAACCAAAACAGACTCTTTTTCGACCATAACTAAGAAGTGTGTACCGCTGTTTTAGGAGCTGGAAACTGGCTATCTAACGTTATGTTTTTGCGCTTGAATCCTGCATTGAAGGCAAGACCTCAGGATGAAAATCGCAGGCAAATCAATAGAGAATCCGCTTTAAACCCAGTCCGAAATCCACCATGTCGGAAAGTTAAACTACCATCGCTTTACCCAACAGTTTCATTAAATTCTCTTAACTCAAGCCCTGGAAGACAAGAAAACCTAGAAAAATGGCTCCATGTGGGCTCTAATAACCCAAGTTTGCGAAGTTCGGCATCAAGTTGTCTAGGACGCGAGGCAAATAGCGACGGATCAGTAGCAATTGTGGATGACACTTGCCAGAGCGCGCCTCAGTCACCAGCTGCTGGAGGTAACAGAGTCAAAGGTACTCCAATAGTCTTAGGCGCTACCACTGTCCTGAGAACAAGTACGACAGCATTGGGAGTAGGATCAGAATTTGCTTCGAATGCAGTTCAAAGTGTTGAGCAACAGATAGAGAGCGTCGAATGTGAGGTGAGTGGATTTGTGTTTATTGTTTATGAGCTCTTCCTTTCAAAGTACATGTATGTAATTTGTATAGCCTTTCAACACTTACGCACTTGCTAATTCCGTGCGATATATATCTGAAAAAAGGTTACCGACCCGATTTTTTTAATCAATTTTCCTTCGATATTGAATGCTAAAAATATATTTCACATGAGATCAGTTTTATCTATAAATTATCATTCGTTATCGTTCTTTTTCCTTGCATAAATTAATCTTCACTTTAAAAAGTAACAACTGTTTGGTCATTTCTTAAGCCTTTGCAGTGGAAGCAAGTAAGTTCGCCTGCGGTGTTTTAACTTAATAACGCATAGCACTTTGGCGCGTTCTGTTGTCATCCCTTAATGTAATTTGTGATGATCACGCGTGAAAACGAATTCACGTTTCGGGTTTAAACTCTGTCAACTTCAGCCTCAACCGTTACGCCACAACGTCTAAGTATTACAGATATGAAGTGAATGACATGATTTTGCGTATATATACTTCGTACAGATCAAGGGAACTGGTAGCTAGTTTGACATTAAGATACGACACGAATATTCATGCTCTTCAAGTGAAAATGTCTCGTCGCGTCCATGAAAACCAGATAACTATATCACAGTCGATTCGTATGGTCGTCGTCATACGTACTTGTAAATATTTCAGGAGAGAGTCCTCAATATTAATCAATACAGTTTGATGTCTAGCTTTTTGGCATCGGGGGTTCAAATTTCCATTGTCCGACCACCAATTAACAGGTTGCGCTCAAAATTTTAACCTAAAAGTGACGCCAAAAAAAAAAAATTCTGAGCCGTTTTCAGTAAAACTGACTGCCTCTGTTTAAATGTAAATTTAAATTGAAGGTTTTATGATTTGCTGAGTTGTTAGGAAGACTTTAGAAGTTGAGTTTCAAAGGTATATCATAAGAATGGCAGAATATCGTGTATTTAAGGATAAAAATTTAACAAAATGTATTAATGTAGAGATTTCTTTTTCAGATATATTTCATTCTTCAGAGATTATACTTAATTCATTCTTGAACTTACTTAGTTTTTTTTTCTTTCTCATACATTTATTTATTTATACCTGTTCTTGTTTGTCTGAGCAAGTTTTTTTGGAATTTTTCAACGTTTTAATTTTGATAGTTTATACCTACACACCGATTGCATCTTTTCAAAATTTATTCCGTTAGTACAACAGCTTCAAATCGAGGTTGCCACAATTTGGAACATTGATTCATGTCCACAGGGAAGGGGGGGGGGGGGTTGGGGGGGTTGGGAAATCGAAAAAAAGGTTTATTAAAGGTTATTAGATATCATATTTATTTATTTATTTATTTATTTATTTATTTATTTATTTATTTATTTATTTATTTATTTATTTATTTACTTACTTATTTATTTATTTATTTATTTATTTATTTATTGCCAGAAATGTGAGGAAATAAGTTAATTTAATTCCATGACCCTTTAACACACTAAAATATACACACGAAATTGTCTTAAATTGAATTTACTTTGGAGGTAAAAATAAACTAGCCTAAAAATATACTTCTTTCTTAATTGCACCATGGACCACGTCTTGCTTAATGATGCTGAAGATCCTTTGAGGAAATTTCATTAAAGACGGAATTGCATATTTAGTTTTTACGAAGCATCTTTTCAATTTTTATTCAAATATTGCGTAGTTTAATTACTGACTGAAACTAAAGACGCCATGGGATTTTTATTTGCTCAATAATTCTAAGCCAGAAGCTCGCCAAATATGATAAATTAAACGAATATGAACCATGTATACTTTAAGTCATTTCCAAAATTACTAATATTGGTGGTCACTTTAGCTTTATATCATGTGTAATTTGCCAGCTACTTATCTAATTTTCACAGCTTCTCTGTTCTAGGATCATTAAAAATTATAAAATCTATCCTTTAAAACCCTTCTTGACTAAGTTAGTTTAAATTCTCAGCATATTGTTGAGTCACTAGAGGATAATATGATTGCAATGTTTGTTTTTTTGTTTTTTGGCAATGTTAGATTCGACGTCAGTAAAAGCAAACATCGAAACCCAAAAGTTTGACAGTCTACGATTCTTGACTTCCGCTCAAACAAGGAGTCTGTAATTTCGAATCTTCCCCTATTGAATTATGCGCATATGTTTATACTTTTATTCAAGAAAAGTATATACATTCGTTAGAAAAGCCTGTAAGAATTCTCCTTCCAAACTCAGTATCACGTCTCAATAAAGAAAATATGATAAGATATATTATTTAAAACCATAACAGCAGTGAATGAAATTACGAGAGGGATAAAAACATCGATCATCTGTGAAGTAGCGAAGAGGGGTCTCTTATGATTGATAGCCGAGAGCAATACCCCGAGCATTCTTACATGTAAAAACCGCATATAATCTAGATGGCTTCATTGAGAAGCGGGCTTAAGAGTTTGAGAACCTGAATTAATATAAGTTAAGACCTAATGCATCTGTTAAGAGCAACGAGCAAAAGAGGAAAAAAATGTTGATAGAAATTGAGCCTAACGTTACAACGAAGCATAGAAATCATCTTCCTTATCGCTTCTTTTATTGCTTCTTTTATATTTCTCTCTCTCTTTCATTCTTTCTTTCACTTTTTTTTAGTTATTTCGTTCGTCCTTTAGTTTTCTTTTGTTCGTTTGTTTGCTTGTCTTATATTCTTTCTTTTTCAGTGAAATTTCTTTCTTTATTCTTTTCTTTTCCTTCCATTTATTCTTTTTATTATTTCATTCCTGTTCCGATCTAAATTTAAATTAAGCTATAAGTATAATATCAAAACTCCTGATAAATATTGATTCTGATAACATCAATAAAGATGCCTTCTCAAGGCCTCTAAGCTACAAAATCATCAAGCAAGTTATCAGTCGACTTGAAAGCCAATACTAGACAGTATGTGTACAGTATGATTAAGGACCCCTATATTTGTTATATTGACTGTGATATAAGCTTGGCGTCTTGTATGAACAATAAAACAGCTAGGTCAATGATCCTTTTTCACCGTCTCCAGATGGATTAATTTTCAGACCATTTATTAATGCTGTTTCACAAGGAAGAGAAAATCATACATGATGATGTCACTTTTTTTCTTCTGTTTTCACTTTTTTTTGCTCCGCTTTTTGTTTTATTCTTATTTTATTTTTGCTTTTTTCCCCCTTAATTTCTGAATTAAAAACAACAACGAAGCAATGTTCAGAAATATTTATTTTTCAGCTCATTTTCATTCTCTCCATTTTGATTTTTCCTTTTTTCCGCGCTCTCTTTCCGCTTTTCTAAATACGTGAACTTAAAAAAGACAAAGAACCAAAGTTAAGAAATATTTTTTTATTAGAACAATGAAGCCTGAAATATTAAATATTTTGATCGAGTCTTGCAAAAAGGAATGCGGTTTATTTGTCCCTAGTTTTAGACAAACTTTTAGTGGCGTTGCTTAGACAACCAAAAAAAAAAATTTATTTCCCCGCTATTCACCTTGCTAACCTTTCCTGTATTTTTCTGTTATATTAATCTATTTTCTATAGATAAATATATATATACATTAACATAGCAGTATTTTTGTGCGCTTCTAATAAAAAAATCATTTCACTGTCAAAACAATTACATCTTTTTTCACGTATAATTAATGCTGAAAATCCTTGAAACTTCATTAAAATAAAATAAACAGATCAAAGTCAAGTCCGCGAATCTTAAGCCTCATTTTGAATAATAGATTTATAAAGATGAATAAAAACGCCGATCACCGTCTCGTTCTCTTTTTCCGTCCGCCATGTTTGTTTTCTTGGATAATTTGACGCATGCGCATTTTTTTGTACACATTTTCAGCCCTGATTACCAACGTTATAAAAGCTTTAAGTAAACATTATAGATATTGTTAATGAACTAAGACGAAAAATATTTGACTCCAGGAAATAATCTGTACACTTTTTTAACTGAGTTCAGCATTTTTACGTGACGTCATGATGGCCATATTGGTGCACAGTCTTCAGGGCACGATTTCACGAAGGGTGGATAGCGCTATCTGACGAATAAATCTTATTCACTGGATAAGTTTACTGGATAAATTGCATTGATTTATCCACTGGATAAGGATTTCTCCGTCGCATAGCGCTATCCACCCTTCATACAAAAACTAAATAGAGTAAAATAGAGTTCAATTCCCGGTGGATACAAAATGTATTGTTTTGGTACCCCATTATGGCCGCTGTGACGTCACGTAAAAACCCTCTATTTGTTTGTCTGCTGTTTGTTTGCATGTCTGTTTTTTGGCCGTCAATATTAGTTTCTTCAGTGCAACCCCTAATGGTTCTCAATATCTGTGCGCACTTAATCTGCGGTGTCTCCGGACCACATCGCTTTTATTTTTATTCATTATCAAGTGTTGGTTATCTTCTGACACATTCAATTCACGTCTTTCGCTATCTTGCCCAATTTACTCACGAAACCGGCTGTGCATATGTATATTTATTTCTGTATTCAAAATCATTTTGTCATTTTATGACGTCCAATATTTTTGATTCCAGGTACTCCGGTAACGTGAGTGTGTGCGCGCATCTATAAATTATTATAAATCTCTGCATACTGTGTTCTTGTCAAACGTCCTATGCTTCCTCTTTATTCTTTTCCTTTTCTCCCTATTTATACTTTTTTAAGACAACCATGAATAATATATCTTTTGCATTATGGTTGAGTCCTACGTGACTCGTTACGAGAGCGCCCCTTCATTACAGTTTTAGAAATCGTCTTTTCGTGCTAATTGTAGAAATAGGTGACGTGGCGGAAAAAAGAAAATGTTTGAAGTGATTGTCAAAATATTTCATATTTCTCTGTTTGCTCAATACATTTTAAAACTCTGAAGCCCTGTTAAGTCCGCTATTAATCCCTGACGCAAACTTTAAGTGTACCTAGTGTTAACATGATTGATTCTAGCGCGTATTGAGTGTTTAGTCTTAGATGTTGATTCATTTCTACTACGTTAAAGAAAAGAAGTATCTTAATTAATTTGACTTCTGCAAACTTACAAAAATCAGTCATTAATCGTTGACGGCCCAGAAGTAAAGTGAGTTTTGAGTACTCATTATTAGTTATTAGCAGTACGCGACTTCGAAATTTTTGGAGCTATTATATATTTTTTTGTTAGGAGCAAACAATTGAGCTTACCGGTATCTAAAAATTGTTTTATTTTGTGCACGCGCCTGTATTGTGCACGCTCTTAAAAAATTCGTTTCGGTTAATAAGCATCATGATAGAGGACATGACTTTAGCGCATAGTGCAGTTTTCGTATGACTGTGAAAATCTCAGTGCCGTGCCGTGACCGTGATGTTTTCTAGAATTTTAATTGGCCGATTATTTTTCTCGCGCAATGTGATTGGTCTGAAAATGCCGTAACTTTGGCGTGACCGTGTCCGCGCCGTGTTTATGCCGTGTTCCGTGTAAATTAATTAAGGAAAGCTTATCATGCATACTATTTTACTATAGACCAATAGACCAGTTTCGAATTCCATTTTACCGCTGTGTTCCTTGATTACAGACTCGTTTGCACAGGGTTAGCCTCGTATCAGTGTCTAAATATTCACAAATACCAACGGTAAAGTAAAGAATGCACAACTTCAACAATACAAACACTTTGACACTCGAAGGACCTTGACTGGAACACGTGAATATTCTGCACAAACTCGAGGCTAACCCTGTGCGAATGAGTCTGTTATCAAGAAACACAGCGGTAATTTTGAATTGGAAACGGGTCTATTTAGATTGAGCGTAATTTTGCCCATTTCAGACCACGTGTCTTGAGAATAAGATTTGTTCTTTGAGTGGTATCCATATTAATGTATACTTCTCATGTGGAACTGTTAAACAAAATAATAGTACTCTAGGGAATAACGCGTGCTCTGAAATGAGACAAAATTACGCTTAAGATAAAATGGTTTATTGAATGTTGTCTTTTTGAACTTTGCGGTAGACAATTTTTATAGCTTAATTTTCAATGTTTAAAGTGTTTTTGTTGCAGGAAACTAATTAAGCTCAATTATCTTGTGACTGTTAAGAATATAGATAAGCTGTTTTGAGATGGATTGAATGATATAAATACGGATGCAGTACCAACAGAGTATGTATACCGAAAGGGATTCGATTGATACTGACGAGAGAAATGGCAGAGATAATGAAGATAACGAATCAATCACCTAGCTTACGATATTTTATAATTAACGCTTTCAATACTTTATACTTTCTTTCTTCTTTGTTCTCTTTACCTCTCTTTTCCTATATTCCTTTTATGCTTTTCTGTTTCGCGCGTTCGCGTGCTGTGCACTTATAAAGCAGGCGGGGATTGGCAGAGCACGAGAGAAATGTTAGGAAAAGTACGACACTTCTCGAGTATTCTGCCAATCCCGAAGTGCTTTATAACTGTACAAAGCACAGGAAGCAAGATTTTTATTTCTGTTATAAAATGCAAAGGAGGCGTGCGTATTGTGGTGCTGTGTGCTCTCATAAAGCATGCGCTCCCAACCAATCAGAATGCGAGATTTATAACTAATTTTATAATTCTTTTATTTTTTGTCACTACATATGCATTGGAGTTTGAACAGTCACATAACCGTATCAATAAAAATCTGCTTCCAAAACCACCCACACAGAGAAAATAATAATAATTTGAATGAAGCAGTTTCAAGGATGAAGTCCAAAGTAACACTGTTGTTTTCTTTAAGTGTTATCAATTTTATCTTCGGAGCTAGCATAAACTATCTAATTTAGTACAGGCCTCGGAAAGTGCTAGAATGTACTCTCTCAGAGCAGACGTACTATTTTTAGCTTATCTCCGAAATTGGTTAACATTTTTACAACTTCAGGATTCCCGCTATTTTGTGTGCCCAAAAGGACATATTGGACCACTTTTCGACTTTCTCTTTTATTTCTCTTCAATTTTAGGGTTTTCTATAATTAATTTTATGATTCTTGCAGGCTTTACCCCCAAGTATTTTTAGCTCCATGTTGTGTATTTTCCCAGATGTATATATTGTGGTTCAAACGTTAACCATTTCGTAAATTCAAACTTTGGTAATTTAATACGTGCTTCATACGCAGTTTATTGTTCAAACATCGTCTATAATAAGCTGCAAGTCAAAACACATAGAAGGCCGACGATGTTTGACTAAATGTCACTATATAGCGGTAAACATACGGCATCCAATTAAAGCTGTTTACTTACAGACTTAAACCACAGGCTGCCCAGGCCATTATCCTGTGGCTTAAAAAACAATTTTATACTAATTTTACGATTTTTTTCTCTTTTGGGCTTTAAAAGCTTTGAAAATATTTCTTAAGCTTCTTTAACAAGATAACTTCGTAGAATTTGTTAAAATATCACTGTCTTTTAAATCACCGGTTAATAGCCTGGCAGTCTTGTGGCTTATCAGCACACAAAAGGTATGTAAGACATGCCACACTAGAGAAAAACGTTTGCGCATGCGTGCATTTCAGCACGTTTTCTAAGAATCTTGAAGAGTTCGAGTGAGAAAAAAAAAGTTTGTTTTCTCCAAGTATAGAAAACATTTCACAAGTATACTTTTGTCAGACCACGACACTGTATTGAATAACACGATATGAAAGAATTAGCCTTAAGTTTCAAGCATGGACACTTTGGCTCGTTTTGGAATTTTGTGAAGTCCAATTTATCGGGCATGTTTGAAAGTCAAATTCACATATAATTTGACTATTTTGCATAAGGATTCAGAGCATGCGCAGACTTTTTTCTCTCGTGTCACGACATGCTGTAAGAAATGCCTTTTAACGTCATCCATGTAGTAATCTATCCAATCACATGCAAGACAGTTACAGTTTCGGTACGATTTGGGTACGTACAGTACGACTACCAATTTGACGTATCGTTTTCCACTTATGTAAAATCCGCCCTAATGACCGGCAATCTTTCAGTTCCTTAAATTTATACTTAAAAACGTTTGTAAAATAATTCAACCTGAAATTTTGAAAGAAGTCCCTCGGACATTTCTCTTTGCATAAGTAGATATGATAATTATGAAATAATAATCATTATCGTAAAATAATTTAGACTATCAATGATAATTACGAAGCAATTGGAAATGAATCATTCAATAGTTTAAGATAAATACTTAGTAAAATTGTAAAATTCAAATCCGAAAATGGTAGAATTTAATAAGTATGTGATGTCTAGAATGTATAGCCTATGGCGATGGCTTTATTAGCTATGAAATTCTCAGAAATGGACAGCATTGTGATTTGTTTTTTTAGTATTCAGCTATCTTAAATCATTATCATTCTTATTATTTCTTCAAGTTTATTATTTCTTTATCTTTATTTTTTATATTTTTAAATTTTGAGGACCCTTCTCGTAAACCACTGACTAATTCATGTTGGTATACTCAATGAAGATTATTTTTTATCACCTACTTGCAAGAACGTTGTCATACGATATTAGAACATTAGTAATTTAGTGAGAAAGTAATACATTAAAAGACAAAAGAAGAAGTTCAGCTTTAGTGATCTTCTTTTGTTTTTTAATATAATATCACTAAAGTTCTATACGAAAAAGATTATGCTACAAACTCTAAATTCGTCATATATTCGTCTTTACTCCGCCATAAACATTAAAAATGATGTTAATTTACTAATAGTGTGTTATATCCAAGATGCAGGAGGTACAAATTAAGATCAAAGAACAAACCAAAACTACAAAAAATCAGCTTTTCGACACTTACATTATTAATGACCCAGATAGTCTCTCTGCAGGAAGAACTCTAAAAATGGTTCGTCATTTCCTCGAAAAGAAGTTACACAGAGAAATTGTCGTAAGTTCCTTCAAATTTGGCTCTTTAATTATGCTAGTCCTTATCACTGCCATTTATACATATAAATTTCATGTAGTATTCGCTATATCTATCAAAATATCGTGTGTTATTAATGTACGTTGTCGCGACGTCATACTAGCATCTAATTTTTATTGTAGATATTTTTTGCTCAGATGCCGACAAGGCGAGAAGGATTTCTCCAAATTATAAATATTTTTATTGAAAGAAGGCTTTTCTAGCTTTCTTATAGGAAGCAGTATCGAAGTTTTGTTCCTAATCTTTAATTAGATTTGTACACTTTACTGAATTCGAATATGCAAATCCAATACATATTACACCTTGAATGAAAAAATAACCGAAATGTTTATAGATTCATTTAAAATTCGTGAAACGTATCGTCGGAATCAGATAAAAAAGCGGATTATTGGTGACAAATTCGAAAGAAAAGTTGCTCAGTTCAGTACGTATACCGGCGATGTTGGTGTCTTTGAAGGTAAACTTTAAAATACTATTACAATATGTAATGATAAAATTGTAATTTTATGTCAAGATGAGTACAACCATGATCAGTGCTGTTCGGGTTTTGATTTATGTTTTGGTTTAATTAAGGTGTTTTTTTAATGTTTTTCTCTCGTTTGAATGCAGAGTTTTTCCCCTAGCTTTTCTTCAAATGAAATAATACAATTTGATTAAGGAAAGAAGATCCTTTTTACAATATCAAATTAAAAATAAACAATATGTTCCAAGCTTGATAACATTGCAATCGCTGTGCAACCACACGGACACACTCTAAGTCAGAGATTGAATTTTTTGTTCTCATTTGAGCGAGCCACAGTAGGTCGAATGATACATATCCAACGTGCGCGCGCACGTTTCAACATTCGTTTCTTTTTTCACTGTTTTTCCTCATCTCCAACCACAGATATTTCAAACACACCACAAATATTTAATCGTTAAGACTGTGTTGACCCTCTGAATTTATAATCCACGAGGGTAGTAACATTTTGATTTGGTTTACAATCAACTGTGGCTTGCGATAACACCGTAGTGACACAGCAATGGCATAACCACACAGCGGCAATAAGACAGGTGCAACGTACATAATTGTCACCATAGGAACGGCTCTGTGACGTCAGCATATCGGGTCGAATAATGTAAAACTAGCCGGTTAGTGAGCGAGTATTACGTAGAAACATCAATAAGGTAAAATGCCCGGCTAAAGAAGACCTAGAGAAAAAATGCTCGAAAGTCTGCCTAGTACACTACGCGTCGGTAACATGGCCCCAGATTGGCATTGACAGTGTATTTACGCTCCAACCCGCCTAAATCGCTACAGCTAATCGAATTTCACACAAGGCATAAATAAAATCATTTATCCGCTAAAAATTTCACGCTGCATTGGCCACTTTTTGACCAGAGGACTTTAATTATTCCTTGACTTTGGAATCGAATATTTTGATGTTCTGATATCGATGGCTCAAGAACTGGCTTCTCGAACAACATCGCTTACTAGCAATGAAATCGAGTGCTAGCTTTCGACTTCATGCCAAACCTTCTATCGCTAAATCTCCTTCACAAGAAAGCAAAAATGAGACTTCGTCACAGGGTTCTCAAGTGAGACCAGCAAAGGAACATCACCTACATCACCTAGTTCTTTCTCGAACGAATGCTTCGTGCCTCTACCTCAGGAATTATTACAGCAACCACTCGAAGATTTTGATCTTCCCAACAAAAACGTAAGTTTGACAAAAGCTAGTGATTTAAAGATGAGAACGACAAATATCTCTGTTTTATTGTGGTTTTTTTTCCAAATCCTTTTCTAGTAATATTGTCTTTTTAACAATATATTAAATTACAAATTATCCTTTTTCTAAAAACACTAGTAGAATTAGGAAATACGAGATATATTTTTGTCGTAAAAGAAGCATAACTACAAGACCAATTTTAAGGCTGAATTTTCGTGAAAAACAAAACATTACTTGAGGTACACCTACTGCTTTTTTGGTCAAAAATGATTTGTAAATAAACTCCAGATATTTACACAAATTGTACTGCAGTCAGGAATTATCGAAGTTTGTGAAAACAAAACAAGAATGTGGACGTACCTATGATGGAAGTTTGTATTTCAACTGTACGAACGACACTAGTAAAAGCAGCTGATATGGAATACCGTCGAGCTTATAATAACAGTCCTTTTTATATATTACTGATTCTATATATATCTTCTCATTTACTCTCAATTCTTTCTGCTTACTTTCTTGAAAACCTGAACTCATGAAGTTCTACCATGTTATAAATATGAACTTATCAGCTTTTATTACAATTATTTATTATCAAACACTTTTAGAAAAAAACTTATGAGTTTTATTGACGATTAAAGTCAGTCAACTTCTCTTATCGTTAAAATTCTGTATAAAACATTTCTTGATTATATTTTAGTAATCTAGCCTTTTAGTCAGTGCTGAGTTCATAATCCTGACATGATCAAAATAATCGTTGCATTTTACATCTTCTGAGCACTATATTTTAAAATTTGTTCGAGTATTTTTCTACTTTTTGACCTTTAAAATCTTTCAGTTTTTAATAATATCTCAAGATCTTTATCCAGGAATCTTTTCTCCAGAAAATATTATAAATCAGGATTTTCTAAATGAGATGTCAAAGTTTGGCTTTTTTTAATTAGAATTTGCCATGCAGCGATTTCAACTTGTTTTTCTTCGAAATTACGAAACAATCTCCTTCAAGTTAACATGTACAATAAAGTAAAATTCATATATATTCGAATTTTGCTTAAGAAAATTCTTTATGTCATATCCGAACTAGCTATAAATATGATTATTTTTCGAAGCCTAGACGCAAACTTACAATAGCGAAAAGATTCCAAGTCAAACTGTAGTCTAGCTAGGTACTACCCACACTTTCCGCCACGGAGTATAACAAATAAAACTATTGATTACAATACTAGTTTTATGCAAATACACATCAAAATCCCTGTTAGCTCTTGAAATATTTATTGATGTTTCTCTTATAAGACACTGATTCAAAACTCCTTTATTCATCTTTTTATCACACAACTCAAGTAATTTATCTCCAATTCATGATACGTTATGTCGTCTAAATAAAATACGCTGGACAGTTTACTTGTTACTTTTGAGCCAAATATTCATTAATTTTATCCTAAATGTTTTCTTGATTTTTCTCGGATTGACATTCAAGAAAATGTGCGAATATTCTTGAAAATTAGTAATTCAGGGTTCAATTTTTTAACCGATGTTTCTTCTATAAAGGAAATAAAATTGACTGTCATAATAATAACAGAATCTAGAACCTTCTTATAGTTGGTTATATTTATACGGTGTGAGTTTAATGCCACGTTTGAAGTATTTTTTCATACATTAAGGAAAGATGCCATTTTGTACATGAAGTAATAGAGCCTCGCACCTAATTTTAATCACTGTTTTTTGATGCGAATTCAAACTACTTGATTCTTTTTATTTTTTTATTTTTTTTTCTTTTAATTCATTATTATTATTATTATTATTATTATTATTTATATTAATTTGATTCTTTATTTTGTATTTAATGTTCCGCTTACAAATGGATTTTGTTAATTTAAATGCATTGAATATTGCTTTTAAATAAAATTACTGTACATCTGTCTTACATTAGTTGAACGTGATTTCTTATGTTTTCTGTCACACAAGAAAATAAAAGACTTACATGATGTCAACGCATTATATATGAATAAACAACCGCTTAAATAAGCGTTCGTGTTCAAATATCGAGTAGAAAAGGGAAAATATGAGGAGAGAAAAGGAAAAAATAACCTCGTTATAAGAATATCTTATTACATAATCAAAATTCAATCAAAATGTTTTGAATATCATATTTGAATAAATGTCAGTGTCTTCAATGTCAAACAGTGAGAATCGCTTAAAAAATTAGTTTGATCACATGACCTAAATAATACTAATCATGTGATATCTGAGTTAACCAAAACGGTATCTTTTAATTTAAAAACTTTTAGTTTTTCAGAGATAGGAAGTATTTTTCGGTGTTCATAAAGATTCTTTTTGTCAGTTGCTAAGCCATCATCGCAGTATTTACTTCCCTAATGTTTTTTTTCCTTCATAGTTTAGATCTTTAATACCTAGACAGCCCTATTGCTCTATCTTATCTTCTCGCCGACGTTTGAGATTACGTTGCCATAGTAACTTCATTGCGAAAAGCCTAGTGTTTTATTATTCCGTATGAACGACAAAACAAGCGACATCCAAACTTCATTCTTGACATAAAAGTGCTTTTATAGTTTCTACCTTTTGACGTAAAAATGACGCTCGTTTGAATCCTTATATCTTCTCGATTACTACTTCATGTAAACTCACATATGATAGTTCTAAAAATATATTTATTATTACTAGTACTAGCCTAGCCCTCGTTTATGTACATATCAGAGTAATATTAAAAACAAGTTAAACGGGAGGTCTTGGCTCTAAGCCCAAGGGATTTTACTCGTTACCTGAGAGTGCAGATCGAAAAAGATGAGACAGACTCTTAGCCGCTGCCGTTATGACAATTTTTCACTTATTCGAAGGTCTTAGATAAATGGCTTCATTTAATACACCAACTCGCTGGCTATATTGAATAATTACTATATATAATAAACTGATATACATTAGGGGGATATTTGGTTAGAGAAACCTTCCTATGAAAATATATGCAGCGACGGTTAATTGAATGTCTTCTTTCATTTGAATAAGACGTGTGTTGATCATCATTTAGGGGTTAAAATCATATAATAAGATTCCTTTTTTTAATATTTATCCGTTGGATAGCGCTATCCGACCTTCATACAACCGGGCCCAGATGATTGAATATTCGTTCTCAAAGTCTAAGAATTATTGTTAACATTAGTCATACTTCTTTGTTTGACTCTTTCATCATTGACGCAACAATATTATCACATATATATCATTATCATTATTATCAAAGATCTGTTATTATTCGTCCTACATTTATCTATTATCATTATATTATCTGAGTGTATTCGCCAATTACATGCCACTTTAATAAGATCAACAATCCACTTTAGTCTTGGTCTTCTTCTTCGTCTCATCTAAAAGTTAATACATGACCATCATTTGGCATATGAAGTCCTGTCTATCTGTCTGTCCGCAGCCATCTGTCCATTATCACTCATATATATCGGTTCCTCCAAGGTTTTATCAGGGGAAAAGAATAACCACCCTCGCTTTCTAGTCCTACGGCCATTGCGTTTCTAATTTCAAATTATCCCGGTTCTATATTAAGAAGATCAATAAAGCACGCAGGTTGACTACATAGACTACGCGAGAGCCAGAACTTTCTCCGCCTCTATTCTGTAGGAGTTGAGGAATTCATGCGTAGCCACGCGAACAGATGGTTGATAGGCTTGTTTGTTACATAAATTGAACATGAACCTGATGCATTAATATTTGCGTACACAGGCTAAAGTCATGCACCATTTAAGAGTATATGAATGTCGTTAATGTTGGTGCAACTATTTTTGGAGTGCAACCACGTGACCGAAAAATCCCTTTTAAATATATATAATATAAATAACAATGAACCAGCCGCCATCTTGGTTGTTTCTAACAAGAGAAGCGTAATGAGGAATGCTTTGTATGGTCAACCAAAATGGTGGCTATGACGTAACCTTTACGTCATAGCAACCATGACGGCTATTCCTAATTGCACTGATATCACTGGAAATAATTGCGAGTGGAAATCAGTACAATATAATTCTATTCCCATTCATAACAAAGAAACGCCTTATGCACAAAGCATCTTATGGAATCCTGTAAGCCCACTGAGCCGTCAAGTAATAGCAGGATGCCAAAAAACCGGTCTAAAAATAACCATACGTCTTGTGACACATTTCTCATATCTATTTTTCATATTCAAAACCCCCCTCAAAGGCATCACAAAACGACAAGAAAATAGACTCTACTAGTTGCTAAGGAAGTTACATTGTCTCTGAATGACATAACTCTTTCTTACGTTGGCTTCATTGTAACATAGCTCTATATCACACAATACCATCGACTCCAAAAGATTATTCCAAGCACGTACCAAAATAATCGCCTCCATGGGTTACTACGCTCACGGAAGCCTTTGAGGCACTTATTCCGTCATCATGGTAACAACCCGGCATGACTCATTCTATTTTATTTTACAATAGTTTCCGCTAACAGTGATGGTAACTCAACGCAAAGTCATTCTGCATTTACATATGAATTGTTTTTTGGTTGGATTTAATTGTTCTCTGAGAAAAGCTTCAGAAGATTTCTGGCAGCAGTTTTTTGTTTCCTTGGTACCTTACACATTAGAGATTTATTTTTATCATAGTACTAGCAAAAGTCTCATCCATTCACAATGCTTTCCCATTTCCAAATCCAGACACGTGTCATTCCCTTGAGAACAATATTCCTGGTTTTTTTTATGTTAAAAAATAAATAATTTTCATAATAATGAAGAATAAGAGAGCATGGAATGGAACTATTAGTTGAAAATTACATCAAATGGAGTAGCAATTTGAATTAATTTAAGCAAAAAATGTTTTTGATTTACAATTTTGTTTTGTCGTCTACCAATATCTTAGATTTCCACATCGTAAATGATTTCAATTTTGTGCAATGTCTTTTTCAAAACAATTGTCATTAAGGTCTCCTCTAGAAATCCCCCATATGTGATTCATTGAATATTAAATTGAATGGCTTTCAACCTGTCACTTCTCGCATTCTCTCTCTCTTTCTTTGTGGCATTCTCTCTCTCTTTCCGACATATATTCTCTCCCTCATTCCGGTATTCTCTTTCCTCTCTTTCTCTAGCCCTCTATGCTTAAAGCTATTTTAATCGCGACGAAAGGCAATAAGAACCTTTGAGTACGTGCTGCACTGAGGTTTGGTTATTTATAGATTCCCCCATACGAGAAAATACGTTCTTGATGATGTCAACAACGAATTAAATTAAAAACCACTCGAATGAAAAAATATGTTTAACTTTCATGCTCTTTTAGATTAATAAATGTATAATAAATTAATTCTTTACCCTCATCATTAGTTTTTATATGTTATCATTATCATATTATAAATATTTCTGGTCATTAAACACGGATTGCACTTAATTTTAACTTTAAAAATCGTGAAATAATAAATTTATAGCCAATAAATGATTGATAAAATAAAATAATGAAATACTCGACTTTCAAAAATGGCCACCAAACCCGGTATGGACTAGGGACAGTTGAATGGAAGCGAAGTAAGTAAGGCCTCATTAGCAAACAAAGTTTACTCGCCAATTCGAGTCCTTTTTAGCGTCTTTTAAAGAAAGGGTGAATGACTTTGACTTTGTTTACTAATGAGGCCTTACTTACCGTCGCTTCCATTCAATTGTCCGCTAATACCAACCAAGTTTGGGGGCTATTTTTGAAAGTCGCGTATAATATCGATTAGATTCACCAATTCCATAAAATTATTCACTCCATTTTATTTAGCAATTTTTCGTTACCATAGGTTTTTCTAGATCGTTAATTTAAGCTTTATTAATGTAGTTCTTGTTGTTTAATTGTTTTTGATATTTTACTTAGATTTTTCTAGTACCATATTTTTAGTATGTTAATGCTGGTGGTATAGTTTTTGTTCTTGTTTATTTATGCTCAACATTAATTCGTTAATTTTGCTTAAAAGTTGTGGAATTTTTTGTTGTTTTATTGTAGACCTTTGTCGTGGTTGCCAGTAGGTTTGGTAAGCAGTATGTCTACAGATTCAACAAAGCAAAATCCTTGAATTTATTTGGACCACTTCATCCATTCAGAAAGGCGATCATCCTTTTTATTACTAATCAGTATCCTTTACACAAATATCGTATGGTGTCATAGCCCCCATCTTGAGTTGAGGAAATTTAGCAAGATGAGCTTTGTTTATAAGCGGAAGAGATCGTAATGGTGATATTGATGATATGTGACAATGATGAAGGTGATGATGTTGGTGTTGGTGATGGTGATGGTGGATGTGGTGATGGTGATGGTGGTGGTGATGTTGATGTTGATGTTGATGTTGATGTTGATGATGATGGTGATTGTGATGGTTATGATGGTGATGATGATGGTGATGATAATGCTGATGATGATGGTGATGATGATGATGTTGGTAATGATGGCGTGATGGTGAGAATGAGGATGTTGTTGTTGAATAAAAGCTAAAACACGCGCGCGCGTGCGCCGTGCTTCTCCTTACAATCATTGAATGTTCTGCCATTCCACAAGTAATCTATAGCAACACACAACACAGCAAACAAAATTTTTTTAAATTAAGCGTTATAAGTTAATGACGCAACTGAAAATGCGCGCGCGTGCTGTGTGCTCTCATAAAGCACGCGCTTCCAACCAATCAGAACACGAGATTCATAACAGTTATTTCGTGATGCCGAATAGGTTGATGTTGGTGATGACGATGCCAGTAAAATGGTGATATCGATGGTGACCAATCCTAATGATGCTGATGGGAACTGTGATAATAGTTCCAATAAACTGTGTGTTGGGATTCAACTTTTCCTTCACCTTTAATCAGATTTTTTGAATTTTTTATACTTCTTACAATAATAGTAAACTGTATTTTTCTCGCAATCAAAAATGCACCTGAAGAGCCGGAGTGAGTACCAAATTATCTATTATTAATATATGTTTATTTCAACTTCAGACATTTATTAATATTAATAATAATATTTTTTATTATTATTATTATTATTATTATACATTTATATATATATTTATTATAGTATATTTTATTATAGCTTTTCTTTTTCTCTTTTTTTATCTTATTTATTAATTTGTTGCAAATATATTTAGATACTGTATATATAGATTTTAATCATATTCTTTGGCTTATATTGTTATAATTATTATTTTGAAAAATATATTATGAATTATTATTATTAATACCAAAAACTAAAACCATCGTTTCCCGCCATGCTTAGCTGATATTACTTCCACAACCCATAGCCATTAACATATCACGTGATCGTGACAGCCATACTTTGTAATATAGTCTGTAACACAATAGACCAAATTCGTTCCCTTACAATTTTTTCCCATTTCAGACCACGTGTCATTCCCAAGAGTGTCATTTCTTTGTTTAACGTTCGCACTCGCCTTCACATGAAAAGGCACGTGAATATGGATACAAAACAAACAAAGAATCCCATTCTCTTGGGAAGGAAACATGGTCTGAAATGGGAAAATATTGTAACACAATGAATTAGTTCTATCAAATAACGCCTTATAGGAATTTCGATGTATGTTACCGCAGATTCGCAATTGTTTGTTTATCTTGACGTCATTTCCTGTCTCGTGCAGGATGTTCATCAGCTGAATCTCAAGTTTTCAATAGGATTCTTTCTAGCTGACAGCACATGGTGGTCAGTGTTTGACCATCATTTAGAGCAAATAATGAAATTCAAAGACTTTTATCAGATGATTCAGTCAAACCCAGCTAGCGAAGTGCGTCTTGATCACGTGACTTGATCCTTAGCATCACACGTCGCTCATGACCAGTAGCATAGCATGTTTGCATGTAAATAACCATGATAATAACAGATTCATTATATTTTCCATTAATTATCATTGACGATGTTTTGTTTTTATAAAGGTACGTTTTTGCAGCAATATATACCTTAGAAATGATAGTAAAAATTATTGCCAAGGGATTGTGTATGCACAAGTTCGCTTACTTAAGAGATCCCTGGAACTGGTTAGACTTCGTTGTCGTAATATTAGGGTGAGTAACAGACCTCTTCAGCTTGGAAGTAATGTTTTACGTTTTCTATTAGGCAAGGTAATTGAGAAAAGGTACTCATACCCAAGCTAGACCACAATGCACCTCGATTTTACAATGTGGTCAAGCTTGGGTACGAGCGTCACCATATCAGTCAAGGTAAACAAAAGATGTTTGTACCCAAGCTAGACCACAATGCACTTTTATTACAATGGATGCTTTTACTCAAGTTAAACCAAAATACACCACGATCCGCTATCTCAGAAACGAACTATCATCACAAACTATGGGTGCTTGACTGATTATTATTAAAGTTCTTTCATTTCATATTTCTTCTAGGTATGTCACGCTTGTTCCTAACGTAGCGAATTTATCAGGAATAAGAACTTTTCGTGTTTTGAGAGCCTTGAGAACAATATCAGCTGTGGAAGGTGAGTCTAGAAACACAGGATTAGATTATTCTTGTCTGATTTGTTAGTACCTAAAATGGAACTGGGGTCAGGTTTTTGCATCACGTGATTATTTCTCTGGCCAATCATTTTGGTTAACAAATGATCACGTGGTACAGGATAAATCAATCACGTGGTACAGATTTTTGGGTTTTGTCTTAGCACTCTATTGATATTCATAGTATTATATAGGCTATATCACAGATCCAACACACTGGGACACACGTGGTATAGTGTGGGATGGATACATCAGTTCCAATGGATAGTGCTATGTTCAGCAGGTGTTGATTGGATGATTCATGTCTCATTCATGGTTCATTAGTACCTATCATACAGGCTATATCACAGATCCACTACAATGGGTCACACGTGGTATAGTCTGGGCACTATTTACAGGTTTGATTGGATGATTCATGGTTCATTAGTACCTATCATACACTAGTACACACGTGGCATAGTCTGGGCACTATGTTCAGGCGTTGATTGGATAATTCAGACAGCATGTTATGTCATGTGTTTCAGGTCTCAAGACGATGGTTAATGCTCTTCTCAAGTCAATGAAGATGCTATCAGACGTCCTCATCCTCACCATATTCTTTCTTTGTATCTTCGCTCTCGTTGGGATGCAACTATTCGTAGGCGCTCTTAGAAATAAATGCGTTCTTACGGTGCCGCATCAGAATACTACGAATGACTTTTTTACATATGCAAAAAATACTAGTAAGTGTTGTTGAACTTGTATAGATAGATTCTATGTTTGTGTCAGGAGAAACTCTTTTGCGCATGCGCGTAATCTTGAATACAAATTTGGCTGTTGGAAATTTCTTTGAGTTTATAAACCAGCTGAGTTAACTGCATTTCCTGAAAGGAAATATAGGTAAACTATTTTTGGTTAGCATTTTTGGAGAAGAGGCCGTCTCTTGTCAATATTGAAATGGAATTCTGCCTGAATAATTAAGAATTTATATTTCATGAGTTCTCCTCGCAGAGTCATGAAAAAATGCTAATCAAAATCGACTATGTCGAATCCTCATTTCTGATTAATTGACCTCCAGTTTGTTCTGAAGGTCAACTTAACTTGAAACCATGCACATTGAACGTCCATGGTGTGATAACAAAGACGTTCTTGATTGTAGTGATGACTCATGTCTTTTTTGTCTTGGTACAGGTGTTTGGCTTAAAAATCCTGAAACTGATAACCCAGTCGTTTGCGGTAACTCTTCTATTGCAGGGTACGTACGATCTTCATTTCCACCATTCTTATATCAATCCATTTTTTTATCCACTTATCAATATAACGATATGTTTCTCCGTCCGTCCACTTACTCATATCCATCCCTCCCTCCCTCCATCCATCCATCCATCCATCCATCCATCCATCCATCCATCCATCCATCCATCCATCCATCCATCCATCCATCCATCCATCTATCTATCCATCCATCCATCCATCCATCCATCCATCCATCCATCCATCCATCCATTATATCTCTTACTAAAAATGCTAATGATGCTTTTCTCTTTGTACAGGAAGTGTCCAGCAAATTATACTTGTTTACCAGATATGGGAATAAATCCCAACTATGGATATACAAACTTTGATAACTTTGGATGGGCTCTTGTAACTGCTTTTCAACTTATAACACTGGATTACTGGGAAAATGTTTATAACTATGTAAGTAACTATTGCGCTCAGGAACCCTGTGGTAAATGAGGAGGAGGGAGGTTTGGGAAAATGATCGGCCACCGCAGGAAGCCCAATAAAGCAATAATCAAGAAGATCTATAAACACGGTTTTCTACAAGCCAACAATTTTTCATTTTTATCACCAAGCTCACGGGCCGATGATTTAAAATAAAAATTGATTTAATCAAGCAGATATCAAAGCGAATAAACCTGCCTTTACAACAAGCAAGTTGTTTTATTTATGTTTTGATATTTGGTTTATTTTTGATCAGGTTTTATCCGCCATGGGTTCTTGGTATGTCTTCTACTTTGTAATGGTCATATTCTTTGGTTCTTTCTATCTTCTAAACCTCGTACTTGCAGTTGTCGCCGTCTCTTACCAACAAGAAGTTCTTGCACTACAAGACAAGGTTAGCAGAATCGACGGTTTTGCACCGTCACGTGACAAGCCCATAATACAGATAGGGCTGCCTGTGGTTAGATGGCAGAACAATAAAATCATTTTGCTCTTGGGAATGAAATTCTTTCAACATGGCTGCCGTCACGTGATGGTATAAAATCTCTATACCGTAAGGCAAAAAAGGTCCTTATTTAGTTTACTTACCATTTGTTATACATTTCTCCCAGAAACAATATTATAATAACCTAAAGGGCGTGGCTTCTTCGTATTCATTTCATGGATGTGTGGTTCCTAAACTTCTTCGTAATGGAAAATCCAAAACTAAATCTCTAGCAAGCAAATGTAAAATGTCATTCTGCATTCCTTGTTTTTGGACTAAGAACGGCTCCAAGCCATCAGAACAGAGTAATGGTCACGCCAGTGACGCAGAGAGCAGTCACGCAAGTACTGGCGGTACTACACGTCACGATACTACATATATAGAAATGAGCCAATTAAATGAGAATAATAACGGTTCAAATGAATCGAGAACTAATGGGACATCGCTGGACACGAAATCTTCATCATTTTTGTCTGTTAGTCGAGGAATACAACTTCGTTTGAGTCAAGATTCAGAAATGATTTCCCAGAATCCTCAGGAGTGTTCGAGTGACACCTCTTTAGGGTTACCGAAATCTTCCTTTCTTAGGAAGCTGAGTGCGATTAGTGAACATGAGGGAAGTGAAAATAATGTCCGTGCCAATAACCAGAGAGTACAGAGTAAAGCAGTCAGCTTTGTGTCGAGATGTCAGACACCAAATGACTCAAAAAGCAACTCACATCACCACGAGGATGGTAAAATGAGAACGAAACGTCCAACACGGTGGACGAGAATGCAAAAGCGCATATCAAAAGTTGTTCTTAATTCAGTGTTTGATACTGTGATTACTGGTTGCATCTTAATCAACACTTTGTTTTTATCTCTGGAGTATCCATCGATGGATGAGGACTTCCGAGCCGCTTTGGAAATCGGCAACAAGGTAAGAATAATTATACATAAATATGTAGATTCGGGCTACCTGTGGCGTAACCGAGGGAGACTTGGAGTCAGCAAGCGTACTCCAATACCCACTTTTATCACACAAGTATCCCGAACACTAAAAGCGGAAAGCGAAGAAAGTCACCCGCGGGGGCTGCTGGGAGATTATAGACTTTTGATTGCAATCTTTGCCCACTCTAAATAAGTTGTCGTGCCAAAGTGTTTTCACATTTCAGACATTGCAGACCGTATGTCATTCCCTTGAGTATCTTTTCTTTTTTCACCATAAATGTTGTAAATAAAATAAAAGATTTTTAACTTAAGCATGGTCTCTAGCATTTAAGTATTTCCAGACCACATATCAATCCCTTGAGTATAATTTCTTTCTTTAACAGAAATGATAGAAAACATACGCAGTTAAAGTTTTGATTCAATGGACTCAGTCATATAGTCCCCCTCACAGTTCCCAGCGCCATCTTGAAATGAACCCGTGCCTTTTGCGAAGCGAGACGAACGGTGAGCTTGCAATGATAGAGACATGCCAGTAACAGTTCAAGTTGTTAAAAAAGATCACTATCATTTGCAAGCTCACCGTTCGCTTCGATACAAAGGTACGGCTACCTTTTAAGATGGCGCAGGGAACTGTGACGGGGACTATCCCAAAGGGAATGAAATGTAGTTTCAAACGCCCAAAGTGAAAATTTACTAATCCTATTTTTTCTCCAGGTGTTTACCATGGTATTTTTTCTCGAGATGATATTAAAACTAATGGTGTTTGGCCCCAGGGGCTACGTCAAAAGCAGATGGAACATCTTCGATGGGTTTATTGTTATTATCAGTGTGATAGACTTAATGGCTGAACTGTTAATAACAGAGCATGATTCAGGCCTTAGTGTTTTAAGAACCTTTAGATTGGTATGTAAATCATTTTTGCTAGTGTAATTTCGTCCCCCTTTTTGTTCGTTTTGTTTCATTATTTGCATACTTTGTCTATTACCACTATTCCTTCCTTCCTTCCTTCTTTGATTTTTTGTTTTCTTCCTCGCGATTTTTTCCATTTACTCATTTGCGCAGCCATTTGTCTCACCCATCCATTATAATCCTGCACCTTTTACGCTGCTGGTCGTAGTACTTTGCTTGATCTCTTCCCACTCTAAAGGCTTTTCTGAAATAGTAAACGTGGTGCATTGTGGTCTAGCTTGGGTACAAACAACAGCATATCATGACACACAATGAAGCATCGATGTTTGTACCCTCGCTAGACCACATGCACCTTGTTCGCTATCTCAGAAAAAGTATATGCTAAATGTCATTCCCTTGCATATTATTTCTTTCTTCGCCGCTAACAACTAAAGCAAAATATCTTATTAGATGTTTTAGATAAAAGTCATTAAACCCGTGAAATAGATATTAGACTAATACACTTTAGTAGACCCTAATTCCATTGTTTTCTTTTGTGTCTATTTGACTAGAGTGAAGTCACTAAACCCGTGAAATAGATATTAGACTAATACACTTTAGTAGACCCTAATTCCATTTTTTTCTTTTGTGTCTATTTGACTATTACACGCTGACTAGCATTTTTTTATTTCACGGGTTAAATGCCTCCATTATAAGCGGGGACCCTAAACATTTAAATCAGCATGAAACATATATTATCATTAACACCATCTACCATTTAAATATTTATCTCCTGGTTGCTATTAGTTACGTGTCTTCAAGTTGGCCCAGTCATGGCGTACCATGAATATGTTACTGAGTACTATCGCACGCAGTGTTGGTCAGCTTGGAAATCTTACGCTAGTCCTTGGAATCGTAATCTACATGTTAGCAGTTGTTGGTATGCAGATCTTCGAGGAATACTACACTGCAAAGAATTTCGACGGAGAGATGCCCAGGTGGAACTTTACCGATTTTTGGCACTCGTTCATGATGATATTCCGCGTGTTGTGTGGTGAATGGATAGAACCATTGTACGATTGCATGAGAGTAAGCAATGTCGGGGCCACGTCTTTCTTTCTGACCACCCTCATCATTGGAAACTTTTTGGTGAGTATATCAGTTGAATATATTCCATTCGTGAGAGACCTTTTCCCCCCTATTTTTACACTTTTCACTTTTCTATTTTCCTTTCTTCCAAATTAAGGTGAGAAATTAAAAGATTCTTCTTCACTGACCACTTTTCACCTAAGCTTTTTTTTTTCTTTCAGGTGCTTAATTTATTCCTTGCTCTGTTACTGAACGCGTTCGCTCGAGAGTCCCTCGAAGAAGAAGCACAGAAAAAAGCCAAGCAAAAACCAAGTAAATTCGCTCAAGGAGTGCAAAGACTCAGCAAGGTTCTGCGTCTACGTGGATCGGTTTCGAAGCCTACCAAAGTGATACCAACAATCCGAGTACAACAGGATGGTGAAGATGCACCCGATGGGCCGACATTGAACGGCGAATCAAGAGTCACAGGTATGGTGACATTTATAACTTGCGCATGCGCTTTAGAAGATGAACAACTTTTGCCTACTCAGCATCACTCAAATACATGTCAAAGGATAGGAAGATAAGACCTCCATCTGGATTTTTGCACCATCTGGGTTTGCTCGTAAATATACTTCACAGTAATGTTTTTGAAAACGCGTCCCACATTGAAAGGAGTGACTAAGGAGGCTAAAACATCAATGACAAAAGCGAAAAATCGGGTATGCTGGTCATAGCAAGGGGTTAATCATCTATGGACTAGGGGTCGACTAACCTCTCCCTTAGGCTTCGGCCGAGCTTCCTGATCAGTTTGTAAATCCAGGGATAGCAGTGTCGGGGTCGAAATCTCCGGCGTAGCCGTAAATGCTTCGCGCTGCCATACGACGGTTCAGCACTCGATGTCTGGAAGTATGGTCCTTACTTAATCGATCAATAAAAAGAATCCTAAAAACCGGTCTACTTAGCAAATACAAGTGTTACGTTACGAAGGGCAATCTTAAGGTGATTTTAGTCAATAAGGATTAATAATTGGTCCCATTATAGCTGAATGTGATATAGCAGCTAAAAATAAGCATCCTTTTTTGGCAGATTCGTGTTCAACCTTCCCTTCCCCGTCCATCATTAGTGCTGTGGCAGCTTTCCAAGGCAAGAGAGGGAAAATAAACAGAGATACCATCAAGAGGGTAGTGTACAATAAAGTATGACCGTCATATTATGAGCTATGTTCTGCTGTACCGTGCAGTACTGTGCTGTGTCTTGGTTTGCCGTCCTGCAACTTGTTGTGCAGTCTAGTGCTGTGCTGTGCAGCCCTGTGCTGTGCAGCCCTGTGCTGTGCGGTGCTATATTTTGCTATACGATCGTTCTGTTTAAGTTTGTCGCATCAATTCCAACATTTCTTCGTTCATTATCATTTTTTCACTGACCTGTCGTATGTTTTCAGCTTTCAATAGCACTAGAGTCCGCAACTAACGACACAACAGCAAGCACAGCCTTAAGCCTCGCTGCGTCATCCACCTCTCTCTCCAACCAAGAGAACGAAGACGACGAACCAAAAGACCTCCCTATGACAGAAGTGGAAGAGTGCTGTCCCTGGTGCATGAAGAAGGCTTCCTGTAATTGGATTACTTTATGGAAGCACACCCGGTGGTATCGGGCATGGAGACAAACCCGTTTTAATGTAAAGAACTTTGTAGAGCATCGATACTTTGAATGGGCAGTGCTCGTAATTATCATGGGCAGTAGTTTTGCACTGGTGAGTTCAGTGAAGTACAGGTTATTATCAAAGACATTCATCAGTTAAGACATCACATAACAACTACAGAATCAACGCGGCAGCCATGTTACAAGATGACGTCAAACGCGTGGTTAAACAAAGGGTTTTATTTTTATGAGAACGAGTGCTAATAAGTTCCATCATTTTTCACTTTTGCTTTTTGTTGTTGTTTTTTTTTTGTGTGTGTGTGTGTGTTTTGTTTTTGTTGACGAAAGCGTGAGTGTCGTATATAAAGTTTAAAAATGGTCTCGACATCGTTTCATATGGTATTTTAAAGTTCCACCCGTATGTGTATGCACCAATTCATACTCGTGGTTATCCATAGAACGAGTCGATTGACGTAGGACAAAAATTCCGAAAAGTAGCAAATTGTCTTTGACGCGCAATTATAAAAAATGGTATGATTTACATTTTTTTCGTTGCCACGTGTAGGTTTTTGAGGACATTAATCTGCCATCTCGCCCAAGACTCCAGCAAGCCTTGAAAATATTGAACATCTTCTTTGCTGTGGTATTTAGTGCCGAGTTCTTGCTCAAGGTTTTCGGACTGGGTCTGGTGTCGTACTTTAAGAATTTCTGGAACTGCTTGGACGTGTTAATTGTTGTTGTAAGTAACCCTTACTATTTTCTTTGGATGAGGTGTGGTAACGGGTGCTTACCGCAAGAAGTTAGGGTCTGAAATGACAAAAAAGTAGTGAAAAAATGAACTCAATCCCGTAATGCAACTTAGAACATCTTCGTTATGACTCCTCATCTAATAAAGGGGGAATAAAGTTTTCGTAGTGAGATTTTATTTCTCTGCTATTAGAAACATAAATATCTAAATCAATATCGTCACTCACTGATGGTTTTCATAGACGCCATGTTGGATGAATTTAAAAAAAGATTCCTTGTCAATTGTTTGTTACTTCGTCCTCTTGGGAATGATTGAAAATGAACCTTGTTCCTCTGAAATTCTTTGTGACTGGCTTAGGATCTTCGTAAACCCCGTTTTGAGTGATTGTATTATCTTACTTTTTAGATCTCCATAACCAGTGTCATCACAGACTCCACGGATTCCGACAGTAGTTTGTCATCATTTCGATCTCTAAGAACATTGCGTGCCTTAAGACCGTTACGGGCTATCTCAGCGTTGGGAAGGAATGAGGGTAAGAAAATGTCAGAAAAAAACTGCTTAATAGACCCCTTGCAGTCAGTCGAATGCAGCTCAATTTGGAGGAAATAACAATAGGTTTCAAATTCTCTTTTGTTTTGTCCTCCAAGTTGAGCTGCTTTTACGTCACATGCCAGGGGTCTTTTTTGATCAGTCTATTTGATCACGTGATTTATGTGCAAACGATGGGAATCGAGGAATCCTAAATATTCTGTTATCTCCCTGAAGATTTGTTTTTTTCCACATTGTTAAAGCAGTTTTTGTATAACTGGGGAAAAACTCATCGTGTCCGAGTATCTTGATTGGATGGAGAGTATCCTCACGCGCTATGATTGGTTTAATCTATATCGTCAGTTTCGTTTCCGTTTTCAATTTACTGACATTGTAAAATGTTTTCCAGGTCGTAGTCAACTCCCTCCTATTCGCAATTCCTGGTATTGGTAACGTGTTACTGGTGTGCATGGTTTTCTGGCTCATATTCAGTATCATGGGTGTGCAGTTCTTTGGTGGTCGCTTCTACAGATGTGTAGGAATCAGTGGAAGCTTGATCTCTCATGACGTCGTCAACAACAAAAGCGATTGCATAGCCAAAGGGTTTCGATGGGTCAATTCCAAGATTAACTTCGATACGTCATTTAATGGATTTATGGCTTTGTTCCAAGTGGTAAGCGACACTTTTTAGTCCTGTCTTTCCCCGACTTTCGGCTTTCCTCCATCCTCCAAACCAATTAGCTAAATTTTAATCCGATATTTGAGGAGGCTTGCCTTGGCTCTGAACAGCCTAGAGGTTGTTTCAGGGTTCGATCTTTGAGTTACCCGAGCCCTGAGATTGAGCATCACAGAGGTTGTTTCAGGGTTGGTTCTGTGAGTTAGCCGTGCGCTGACTTAGATCAGCCCAGAGGTTGTTTCATGATCAGGGTTCTATCTGTGAGTTAGCCGTGCCCTGACTTAGATCAGCCCAGAGGTTGTCTCAGGGTTCAATCTGTGAGTTAGCCGTGCCATGAAAATTATTGTGTTATTTTTTTAGGCAACTTTCGAAGGGTGGATGGAAATCATGCGAGATGCTGTGGACGCCCGAGGAGTAAGAATGACAAATTTACTATTTCCCTTGCAGTTATTCACTTCCTCCCATTCATTTCATCACTAATATTTAATCCATCATCAATTAATTTTTGTTGTTGGTGTTTTCATTTTCAGGTGGATCTTCAACCAGCAGAGGGACACAACTTCTCAGCTTACGCGTACTTCGTCATCTTCATCATCTTTGGTTCATTCTTTACCCTCAATCTCTTCATCGGTGTCATCATCGACAACTTCAACCGCCTCAAGAAACAGGTAAGATCCTTTTTGAGTGACACAAGCCAAGAGAAAATGAAATTTGAGAAGAAATCTCTGGTATTCATGTTTGTGACCATCATAAGTGTTTTCGAAAAAAGAAGAGAAAACATGAGCAAACAGGGTAGAGCGCAAGCAGAAAAACAATCCGTAATCAAATAAATTATTCTAAAAATAGCATCAAAGATTCTAATAATAGCATCATAAAGTGCTCATGATGGGGGCGGGGATTCCTTCTCTTAGTTCATATTCCCTTGCGCAACCCTATTAAACTTGGATGCGCTCATAAGAGTGTGTCCACACTTAGTTCCTGAGGACGGTCCTTGAGAGTAAATTTACTGTTGGGTACAAATGTGAACACAGCTAATGTTGAAACACTTCACCCACGACAAGATTCAGGGAGGGGTACTGGGCACCAGAACTGTAAGTATGCTCCCGCTCTAAATATCTAGATCTATATCAAAAACATTACTCAGTACAATCGAGACTTTGCACTATGACGTGCTGGCGCCCATAATACAGCTTGGGCTGCCTGTGGTTAGATGGCAGAACAATAACATCCTTTACTCTTGGGAATTGAATTCTTTGTCGCGTAAAACGATTGTATTGCTCCTGCCATCAAAAAATATTTTCTTCTTGTAGTACGAAGATTTTGGCGCGCTTGATGTCTTTCTTACTCCATCACAAAGAGCGTGGTTCTGCACGTTGAGAAAAGCAGCCAATAAAAAACCAAAGAAAATGATCAGTCGACCAAAGGTAACAAAGCCATCTATACTTTCCCCCAATCTCCCTCGATTTACTCCTCCCCAGGCTCTTCGCTTCTGCGTTTTTCTTGTCCCGTCTTACTTCCTCAATTATGAGGAACCTCCCATCGACCCCAAAACGAGGCTGTTGATGACAAGTTGGTTTTAGATTCTAAGGGCTTTTAACATGTGAATGATGTTATTTCAGGGCAGGTTTATGGCCAAGTTGTTTGATGTTGTGCATGGTTCTCGGTTCGAGACGATCATTATGGTTCTCATTTGTCTTAACATCTTTGTCATGATGATACAACACTACGGACAGAACGAAGACTTCAAGCTTGCTTTGAATATCCTTTGATACGATGTTTGTGACCGTCCTTCCATCCAATTATCCATCTATTAATCCACCTATCAAATCCAGTCAATCCCATAAGTTCCGTTTATCCATCCAATCCATGTCGATAATAAATCCATTCATTCAATAATATTATCAATTCATCCATCCATCCATCCATCCATCCATCTACCCACTCACCAACCCACCCATCTATCCATCCATCCATCTACCCACTCACCAACCCACCCATCTATCCATCCATCCATCTACCCACTCACCAACCCACCCATCTATCCATCCATCCATCTACCCACTCACCAACCCACCCATCTATCCATCCATCCATCTACCCACTCACCAACCCACCCATCCATCCATCCATCCATCCATCCATCCATCCATCCATCCATCCATCCATCCATCCATCCATCCATCCATCCATCCATCCATCCATCCATCCATCCCTCCATCCATCCTCTTTTTACATTCATTTAATTTCCAGTGCACATCCTATCATGTTGTTAACCTTAACAGATCTTACTGATTATTAACCTATTTTTTACTGGTGTCTTTACGCTAGAGGCCATCTTACGTATCATCGTGCTAAGACTCCATTACTTCAGGCAGCCATGGAACATCTTTGACTTCGTGATCGTCGTGTTATCTATCTTGGGTAAGTTCCCGGTTGTTCACTTGAGTGTTTGTTGCTTCATCCTTTTCTCCTTGTTATCCTTTTATACGTTTTCATTCTCTGATACGCACCTTTTTTTATTCCCAATCCTTTTTCCCTTCTTTTTTCACATTTTCTCCTTATCTTCTTTTCCTATTTCTTCAATAAATCACTCTTAGTTAATTAATAATTAATGACTCTGTTAAAGTGTTAAGCTAGCCTTCTAACAAGTCACAATACTGTGAACAACTAGTAAAAAGAAGTCGTAGAAATGACTTTCAATCATTCTTTTCTTCATCATTTACTTCTTACTTTTCCCCAGTTTGTTTTTACTACATCTATAATTAAGTATGCTAAACTTGTATAACCCTCGCCTTGGATCCGATTCCTGAACTCGGCATCACATACGAGTACAGATTGTTAGCTCTCTTCCTTGATTCGGAAGCTTTTTTCTAGAGTTATTCGCTTTTCCCCCTAGCCATCCTGGCCCTGGCCATTCTCCTCACGCTGATACCAAACTAACCTCTTCACTTTTCCATTATTAACCAGGCATTATTCTCGAATATCTCAAGTACGATTTTTTCGTAACACCAAGCTTGTTCCGCGTCGCTAGAGTATTCAGAATCGGTCGTCTTCTTCGCTTCTACAAAGGAGCTCGAGGAATACGTCGCTTACTCTTCGCTCTCATCATCTCTCTTCCCGCGCTTTTCAACATTGGTGCGTTACTCTTCTTGATCATGTTCATCTACTCTATCATTGGCATGTCATCGTTTGGTTATGTCAAGCGGACCGGCGCACTCGACAGCGTCGTTAATTTTGAAACCTTCAGTAATAGTATGCTTTTGTTATTCCGACTATCGACGTCTGCTGGTTGGAACGACGTGCTGAAACCTCTGCTCATCCAACCACCTGATTGCGACCCGTACTATAATGGAATGCCTAATGGGAACTGCGGGACTCCTTGGTTAGCAGTCTTGTTTTTCACTACCTTTATCCTCTTAACCTTCTTAATTATCATCAATATGTATATCGCTATCATCTTGGAGAACTTAAGTCAAGCGCACCAAGAGGAAGAAGTAGGCATCACTGATGATGATTTAGACATGTTTTATTTCCACTGGGAGCGATATGACCCAGGTGCTACTCAATATATACCACATTCAGCTTTGTCCGACTTTGTGGATGGCTTAGAACCGCCTCTAAGGATACCCCAGCCAAATAAGTACGCTTGTATAAATCTGAATATTCCGATCAAACAAGGCGATCGCGTTCATTGCTTCGATGTCATGCAATCTTTAGTTCGTCGAGTTTTAGGTGACATCGAAGAGGAGGGTGAAGGAGGTTCGTCCGTTGCGTACACCCTCATGAAATCTAAAATGGAACAACATTTCATTAGTTCGTTCCCAAAAAGATCCAAGACACGAACTGAGAGTACAACATTGCGCAGAATTCAAGAAGTTCGTGCAGCTTCTGTCATTCAGAAAGCCTTCAGGCAGTACTTGTTTAACAAAGAGCTACAGAGGTATCGCCTTGCAAGGAGCATGGAATCTATTGCTATGATGGAGCGCAGAAGAAGCTCAACAGCTCGTGCATTGCCTCGTGTGATTGAGGTTAAAGTAGAGGCAGTCCCAAACGAAGAAACAGTTTGATTCACCTGCAACAATTCAATCACATTTTTCTTCACCGTGCTTTATAAACAGAAAAAGCAACGCTCTTCCTCACTACTTCTGTAAATAAAAGGACAAAATATTTATGTGGTAAACATATCCCCTTGTCTTAAAAGACTTTTAAAAATAGGGTATTATTTCTATGGATATACCATACGACTATGTCCTTGTCCTTGTTGACATAATCACAGATGTAAATACTACAATATCTGTAAATACCATATACACACCAAAAACTGTTAAACTTGTCAAAGCAGAAAAAATTCAGAGAATTGTACGATTATTTTTTACTGTAGAGTGTCAAAACACACGAAAGGAAAAGCAGATATTTTCTAATTTTGTAATAGCGTCAAGGCGCACATTAAAGAGCGGCCTTTTCTACCTTGGTGTCTGGTGGAGTTAAATTTTAAACCGTTAGACGATGCGAAAATGCGCGGGGAAAACAGTGCAAGGAATCTCTTAAACCGTTTTTTATTGCTGGGTTACCTGTGGAAAAGTACAGGGGTGGTTACCATTTACCCGGAAAAACCGGTAGAAAAACAAATGGTGTGTCTCATTCCAATCAGAAAGTTCAGGAAAACTCGGTATTCCGCCATCGTGGTATTTTATTTTTCCCGCTCTTCTTGGGTCTTCCGGTAGACATGTGTTCCATTCGTTGAAAGTCAAATTTCCCGCGCTTTTCTTAACAATAGCAAGCGAATTCCCTAACCATTGGTTAATAAGCCTGAAGCGAGATGTCATTTTACCCCCGTCTCTAGACCATAATCCTTGTCACACTGCTTTTGTTCTTTAATGAGTATTGTTCTTGTATTCTCTAAGGAATCAGAAATTTTAATATGAAAGAATTTAAAAAACTATTATGGTATAGAGTCGGGGGTACGTAAAACGTCATCTCGCTTCGGGCTTATTAGTGCATGAGCATCCCAGATTTATGAGATTGGCTTGTCCGCCATATTGCAAAATTTCGAGCATTTTCATTGGTTAAAGTTGTCACGCGACAGTCGACTAGCGTACTGGCTTTCCCCTAAATATATTCATCAAATATTCCCAGAGTAGTCCTTCGCGCACTCGAAACTACTACAACAGGGAGCCCAACTATATCCTTTCAGTCATCAAATATTAAAATCCGCTACATGTATATATGGGCTAAAATTAAACAATTAGTTGTTCACGTACCAACGTTTACAAATAACAGTATATTGGCGCTTTGCCGTATTATTGAAATTTTCAGCTGAAGAAATGCGATGACGTCCAAAGATTTGATGAGACATGTATTAAATTCAAGTGATTTTTTAGACTAGATTATGTTCGGACAAGTTATTTATTTATGCAATAGCTATCTAAAATTGTCATATTAACATATTAAAAATGCGAAGTTAGCAAAAAAAGGGGGAAAATGGAGGTAAGTGGAGAAGTGCAACGAAACTGAAAAGGTCCAAGAAATGATCATTGAGGAACGCCAAATCCTTAAGGCAAGGGTAATTGACTATTTTTATCTATAGCTAAGCGTCGCAAACAAAAGAAGTTACCCAGAAGTGGGGTCAGTATTAAAATGTTCAAAGGTCCTAATACCAAACCTTGAGGAATGCCACATAAACATTATTGAACTATGGATGATCTGTTTTCTCTAAGCTAAGGCGCTAAACACAACCTTCAAGAGGACGAGCTGCTCCTAATGAAAAAACCAATACAATAGAATGACAACACTGCAGAGCTAGTGAAAACTATATGAAGCACCAAAGGCCAGGTCGGTTTGAATTTAATTAATTATAAAGTTAAATACGTTGATTATTTTATCACAGAAGGGTTATCGGACACTAGAGCACTGGAAGTCATTGAGCACCGGAAACGTATTTAAGCAATCATTAATTTTAGCGTTTTAAATGAGTGTTAAGTCTCGGAAACAATCCTTACATATTTAGCACATTTCAACAAAACGTTTCTTTATCAATCCAGTTTTCACCACTTCGGGTTAATCTCGTGCTTTTTGACTCAACTGTACAAGAAAAAAGCTGTTATTCGAGCTTAGAGTATCTGCTGTCCATACTTGCTCTAAAGCTTCGGCTACGCCCTCGGTTTTTGCGATACGTGACGGTACCCTGATTGTAATCTCGAGTATTTTCGGAAGTCTTTGCTATCTTAACGGAGCAGACCAGATCAATTATCCTTCAGAAAATTCCTGTCTTTAAGCCATTCATGTCCTCTTTTTTTAAGAAATCTGTTTTGCAACCTTTACTTTCCTAACTCTTTTTTGGTCGTTTTCATTGTTCTTGGCGTTCCAACCTGCTTTATGAGTTAAAGGTTTCTCACTCCAAACTGCACAATTGTATATACAAGTACATGTCACGTCCAGCGCAAGAATTAGTCCATAGTGAGATTTCTCGCAGAGCACATGCTTACAATTAATCCGTTCTTTCAACCTTGTTATATCTAGACGTTTCGTTAACACGCACTCGTATACAAGACTCGAATAACTGTCTTACGTACTTCAGCTGATGGGTGCCCGCCAAATGCTTGATACCTATATCAGCATGCATGGCTCAGCTCGTCTGCTTTGTTATCAGATAATATTCTACAAGATTGTAAGTCGGTAAAACAATAGTCGAAAAGGAGTAATAATTGGATGGTGTGTAGTTATCTTGAAATCCCGTGTTTCTTGGATATGAAAGAGTCTAGAGTCACTGAAGCTGGATCAGTTCATTACTGATCGTGCGCTGAGATATAGAGAGCAGAGTCAAAATCATACTCGAGGTATGCTTTTTATTCTGTTTTCTTGCTGCTATCAGTCCTCCTTCCTTTCTTTCCATAGCCTTGCATACACCTTCACCTTCACCTAGGTATGCATGCATATTCATCCACATCCATCCGTCCTTACGTCCATCCATCCATCCATCCATCCATCCATCCGTCCGTCCGTCCGTCCGTCCGTCCATCCATCCATCCATTTTGTCCCTAATTGTCCCACTTCTCCACATCACTGTGTCACACGCTCTATTTCAAATCCTTTGTGAGTGTGTATTGCATGCCACCTCAATAAAACCAGTCTCTAAAGATAACACCTGATAACCTTTTATACTAAAGACAAACAGGCAAGTTCCGTCCGTGGCGTGGGACGATGTTATTTAGCCTTAAGCTTCATTGTTAGTCGAGAACCGTCACTTGATAAACAAATCAAAACAGCTTAATGCTAGGCTGTTACACGTAATTCCTCAAGGGACAATGGCCATTGTTTTTTCTAATCATATGCTTATCCTTAGCTTCTTATAGATTGCAATCGTTTTTTCTCTGAAGTACTGGATCGAAAGAAAAAAACCATGTTTCCGAACAATAGTAATGATATGTCAATAAAGTTAGGTATTTCATTGTTATTACGAACGTACACTTCTATTGTTCTCGAAAAGGCCTTCAGAACACATTCTTTAAAACAAGCTGTCAACTAAGTGGCAAACAATCCATTACCTTCTAACGCAGGCGTGTTTAAAGTTTGATCAAGAAAAGATACTTTCAAAATTGGTAAATATAATGGGGGAAACCTCTGCTAAAACAAAGAATTCTTAACAAGATTGTCAGGATTTTTTAGTCCAAATTTCGCCTTCTAATTGATATCTATGGAATATTCTACGCAGGGTTTTGTTGTCATGATTGATCTTCAGACATAGTTTATCGTCTGACTAGTTCCTGTGGCTGAAAGAAGATGCGTTGGAGAGCGGCTCATTCAGACACATAGTGACTATTTTTGGCACATATGTCTAGTCTTGGGAATTCATTAAATCTCTGTTTTTCTGTTCTGACCTTATATGTGATAAACTATTTCAGGTAAAAGAGCAGTACAGTTCGAGAGAAGAGCTGATAGAGGTGTATAGCACGAAGCTTGAGGAACAGCCTTGGAAAGAGAGTAAAGTGTCTTCCTTAACTGAGAGGTATTGTATGTTTCCATTTATGTAAAACTATTCCGATTCAAACCTTTGAAATGGTGGAACTTTTCCTTTTTTGCTCAGATTTGAGACAAGCTCTAGTGGCTTTGCCATTTTAAACCAAAACGTCCTTATAATTTCAAGCTGCTTTGGTTCTTTGGTTCTCCAATTACGAGACATTCAAGAGCGTGATTCATTCAAAAGGTTTTTTTATCAGCTATTTTACGGTGTATAGTCAATTGCAACAAGTAAAGGCCACGGGTTGGAACCCATACGAGTGATAGTAATGGTAGTTGTATTGATGATGGAGCAATTGTGTGTGTAGTGCGTGGGTGGCGGGTAGGTATACTGATAACGTCTCCTCAAAGGTACGCACAAATCTTAAGTAATATTGATCGCTTATGAACAGCACAAAAGATTAGAGCTTTGGTTTGATTTATAACGAAAAATATACCTAACACAACAGTGGCTGCTCAATGATGACATGAAACGCATCCCCACATTCCTCCACAAATGTTTCTCTCTTTTTTGTTCCAATTGCAAATAAGGTACATTCTAAAAGTCTCACGATTGCGGCAACGCTGTAGTCAAAAAGCTAAAGTTATGACTTGAGGCCTGTATCAGGATCTTTTTACGAGTTGCAGTGAAACTGACGATAACTACCGAGACGGATCAACGCCCTTCCCTTCCCACCCCCCTTGGTCCAAATAGGCTCAATATAAGTCTCACAGCTCATTCAGGACTATTAAGACTGTGCTATCTGTAGTCAAAACACCATTAGTGAATGTCTCCCAAGTAATATCAAGTGCTTACTTATACCCCTGTCGCATTCTCATATCTATATTGTTAATTGATGGCGGTTTATGGAACGTTCTAGATTTGTTATAAAGACAAAACAAAACCAGATTACACCTAGTTGAAAAATGTTGGTCTTTGTTGAATACCACACATTTAAAAAGCGTTGGATAGAAGATTAAACCTATTTTTAACTGAAATATTAATTCAGTACCTTATAAACCCAAGGTGCGGCGAAAGAAATTAACAGAACGACCTTAGGTTGTAATTTTTTTTAAAAAGCTTTTTACTTTTGATCTACATTAAACCTTGGAACATTGGTGTTTGACACTAAGCCCCAAGGACCCAACACGATCTTCATAGCTGTTAACCTGCCGTGCAGTGGGATCGAGTTCTAGTTCCAAGCTGTGAATAGTCTGAATATGATTCCGAAGTAAACAGTTGAGTCTAAAGAATTTAAAGAAATAACTTGTACCCTAGTGCGATTGCTTCCTTGATAACTTTTTAAGTACTGAATATGGAACATTATTTTGGTATCTCACTGTACTTTCTCCCTCCCACATACACACCCACCCACACACCAACTCCATTTGATAGAAATAACATCATTGAATCAATGAGCGATATTAAAGAAAGCCTGGTCCAAATTTAAGAGCAGAATGATCCGAGACAAAGAAATAGATACAAGGAGATAACAAGACACATCGTCTGGTGTCTTCATCATGCTCATTCTTCTAGAGTCATGGCCAAGGATGTGCTCTGGGTGGCTAGTTGTTCTTATAATTATGCGAGTCATAGTAAGCCTACAGTTCTACTGGTGGCTTATAGGATGATCAGTCGTGCCACTAATTTCGTTCGCTTAGTAAAACATCCTAGAGTGCAATGATATAGAAAGTAGACGCGGATGGCCTCAAGGCATGCTCTATTGAACGTTTAGTAACTTGTCAACAGACAGCGAAACAGTCTAGTTAAACAAAAGGTGAAAAAAAGACTTTTTGGTTTCCATGTGTGGAAGCAGCTTTTGACTGAATTATCTGCAGACTTCCTAATAATTTCCTAACTCTTTTTGAATGATTCAAAGTGATTCAAAATCCTTAAGGGAAATCCAAAATAAGTGTCGATTTGCGCCTCTTGTGGGAGTTGGTAGAACTTTTTATGTTTACTAAGCAATCAAGTTAGTCTCGGGCTATGATTGAGCTACCACAAGCTTTTAAAAAAGCCTGTGTTTGGTACTAATCAGCCGTCTGACACCACAACAATACACATATTTGCATAGTCTAGACTTTTATTACCCAAGAAAAGCCAATACATGACACGGAAAGCAGAAATAACTAAGGGTTAGAAAGCCATGTAAGTGTTAGAAAGCCATGTAAGTGTTGGAATTTTTAACGCAAATATTTGGTCATCAGGCGACTATTCTTGGCGCCTACTTGTGCAGGTCTTGGCGCTGGTGACGTAATTTGAATTCCAATATTTTCCTTTTCTTTCTGGTAGGTTCAGAAATGGTTTTTTCTTACATCGGCACCGTGTTTGGGATTACCGTCTTTCAACTGTTATCACAAAGCTCCGTCCATGGTAAGTTTATTATCCAATAATCGATAATACTCTTAAACAGCGGCCGCCGAGGCGAGGGTGTCTTTATGGGATTCGATTCCGGAAAGTGAAGCTTGCGACACATTAGGTACGCAAAAATATTTTTCAAAAATTTAAAAACATATACTACGAGAAAGGAGAATATGATGCGCAAATGGAAAAGAAAAAACAACAAAAAAATGAAAAAAAGAACAAGAAAGAAAGAAAGAAAGAAAGAAAGAAAGAAAGAAAGAAAGAAAGAAAGAAAGAAAGAAAGAAAGAAAGAAAGAAAGAATGAAAGAAAGAAAGAAAGAAAGAAAGAAAGAATTGACCGAGAGTGTATATCAGTATGTTTAGGAGTGGCCAGCGGTAGTCACGTGAGCGGTTCGATTACGTCTCCAGCTGTCCCCGACTGAATCGGTAAACAAGAGTCTCCAGTGTCCTAATAATCTATAAAAAGACTGTCTGCGCTATTATCACAATTGCATACTTTCGTCCTTGTTGACTCTGGTCGTTCGTGTCTTGGTTGGTAGTTTGAAAGTTGACCAAGCAAGGACACGGCAATACTCCATGAATCAAGTTGCTGGGCGAAAGTAGTGAATAAATCATTGCGCGCTTGATTTCCCGGGGCTCGGCGGTCTTGGAAACAATCAAGAAATTACAGTCTGTGTTGATTGAGCATTCGTTTGTCATCGCTTGTCAGCGCCTTGACGACATGCGTTCGTGAGCAAGTGCGACTTTGTTCTCATTCTTCCTGTATTATAATCCTACAACATTACTTTGCTATTGAGGAAGTTCTGTCCGACTTCCAATGAAGGTGGTCAACATTTTCTCTATGTCCTGTATCGGTTCAGTCCTTTGACTTTAACAAGGGGCAGAACTATTTTCAAAGGTTATGACAGCTCAGTGCTAGCCGGAAATGTATTCACCTACTCGATTTCCTGTTGCGTCTGTCAACGTCGTCTCGCACTTTAAACACAGAGCGTGATAGCAAATAAATTCGGCGCACCGATCTCAAGTAACCATTGAACAGAAAGATCTTGGACAGCACGGAAAGAGATAAAGCTTCTCTTGTTGTGGACTTGGACAGCTTCGTATACACCCTCAACGTGTCATTTATAATCGAAGAAATTTAGGAGTTTGCAGTTAATAATCTTGAAGAATGCTGCAAAGTATAGCTGTGATCTTGGCTTACATCTTGTTCTCATTGCAACGTGCAGAAGGTAAGAGAACCCTAAAGCAACGATAAGTACTTATATTGTCGCGTCACTAAGTCCTGATTCTCAAGTTAACATTCGAGTACTCTTGAAGATTGGCTTGTAAGAGTACATCCTGAATAACAAAATTCCTTTATTTTCAGCCAATTTTTCAGCATCTTAAGGCACAATATCACGAAATAAAAGATTTGTAAAGGCTCTTCTAAACAACAAAAAGATCGTGTGTTTTATAGGTAGATTTGCGCAATTACTCTCCAATGTCGGAAGAGGTGTAAAGCAGTAAGGCTTTCAATTTGATACAGTAATACTCAATACTGCGGTATTGGAAAGCTAAGAAATCTCGTACATCAAGCTAGCCTTTCGCCATGTGTCGACTGATAAATAACCCAATCATTGCTCGTTGACCAACATTTACCATGATTGTGTCACATTCGAGACCTTCAGATTTATGCGTTCTTATCTAAGACCCTAGTTATGTGGATCTGGCGACATCACCGTACGTCTTCCTTCATGATAACATCAACAATAATATCAGTTCTCATGATAAGTACTGTCTGGATTACTAAGATGCCTAACAAGAAAACCCTTGTGTCCATTACATTAAGCGAGCTAAAGTATGTTTATCATAGTGCATGTTTTTTCCTGTTTTGTTCAGGGACTTTGTCTTAACCAAGTCTTACCCGAGCTTTACCTCAGTCTTACCCGAGTCTTACCCGAGCTTTACCTCAGTCTTACCCGAGTCTTACCCGAGCTTTACCTCAGTCTTACCCGAGTCTTACCCGAGCTTTACCCGAGTATTACGAGATCTGCACGATGCTAAACCGTACTACGAGGTTTAATAGGCGATGATTGAATATATTGTCTGGGACACGGAAAATAAAAAAGACCTCTCAACCTTTACCCTTATCATTGAGATCGTGTATGTTGTTCACAGCGCTGTATATCTAGCAGCACAGTAGCATGCAGCAGCAATCCCAAGTATGTTTATGGTTGGTAGTAGTATTGGAAATAGTGCGTGTGGGAGTGTGTGGGAGTGGTGGTAGTGCTGGTGATGATAGTAGTAGAAGTAGAAGCAGTAACAGCAGCAACGTCAGCAGTAGCAGTAGTTTTAGTAGTAGTAACAGTGCGTAGATATAGGAGTAATGGTGGTGTGTTGTGGTGGTGCGTGATGGTACTTAGAAAACGAAGCAGTAGTTATTGTTACTGTATAAATGAGTGTATCTTAACATGCACCAGATCATCAGCATCATTATCAATTAACACAAACTACCTCCTTATTCAAATTCTGTCAGACATCTCAAGAGTACCACAAACATTCTTTGGCTAATAAGACTTACATTCCAAAAATAATCGTCAAGTCAACAAGCTTTTGACTGGCTGTGTGCCTGTTGACAGTATGCCAAGAAACAAGACAAATGGCGGCAACATCTCTTTCTTTTGCTTTGGCAATAATTCTCTATTGTTTTCACCTAAAACAAAGATGTAAAGCAACCATGAAGGACTTGAGATTTTAGACTTGTTTTGCAAAGTCGTATTTGTGTTTGTAAGAAGTATTTTAGTACTGATTTACTTTTCTGTCACGCAAAAGTATCCAGATTACAAGTCACGCCATTTCCTGTTAAAATGTAGTTGTGAATCGCAATGAATGAGGGCCGAAGGATGCGAGAGATTACTTGAATAGCCAGTCTGGGAGTGGTGGTGGTAATAGTAGTGGTGGTGGTAGTGGTAGTGGTGGTGGTAGTGGTGGTGGTAGTGGCGGTGGTAGTGGTGGTGGTGGTATTGATATTTAAAAGCAAATTTTATAGATCAAAACCTCTATAATCCATTGGTTTTCATTTCAGCTGGGATGTGTTTAGAAGTTCAGCGACCAAACGGCAACTGTATCGGCCTGTATTACCCCAACAAGACGGCAGCCGAGTGCTGTAATCATTATGGCAACTACTACATCATCGAGAACTACTCTTTCGAGGAACGTTTTCGTATTCGTATTTCCGGAAGTGGTTTTCCCAACTGTATGTCGTGCGCGGTTTGGAAACAACGGTTGACCCAAACTTCGAGCTCGTCGAATATTGAAGGTTAGTTATGAATTCGGCTAAAAATGGCTTTTCTGCATTGCACGCTCTACAATGTTAAGGTAACAGAGCTCTCGGAAGTTGTCGATTCTACATAAACATTTGAAGATAAAAATCTCCAATTTCGTTTCCAGAGCCTGCGTTCCTCTTGGTCAGCACCGAGGATCGAGTTTTTGGGTCATGCGTATATTGCTGCTATATCATGTCTTTTTTTCAAGGAATAATAAATATTTAGCATGGGCAAATTAAGTGCTTCGGTTCTGGTTATTGGCTTCTCTATTTACATATAAATAAAGTTTAACATGATGCATATGGCTATGTTGTTGGCAGACTCTTCTCTTCTTTTTTTAAAACTGTTTTTCTTTTATCCATTTTGCTTTGATTAACGCAGACAAGTGTAAAGACGTCAACTGTGGCCCTAACAAAGTATGCAGGTTTCGTCACAACACATTAACTTGTGTGTGCCAGCGTCCAAAGTGTAAAAAGCTCCCACCAAATCCCGTGTGCAGTAACTTTAACAAGACGTATCGTACTGAATGTTCACTAAACAGAAATGCGTGTATTAACAATAAACAAGAACAGGTCGCATATGATGGTCCCTGTAGAGGTATATAACCAGCTATAAGTCTTTTATAAGTTTATATATTTGATCAACGGTATGAATTCTAGTCTAGTTTGGGTACAAGGAACACCTTATAACGCTTGATGAACAAAAGACGTTTGTACCCAAGCTAGACCACAATGCACCATGCTATCCCAAAATAGATCCATGTAGTCTTTCCGTTACGTTTATTCAAACAGGCAGAACGTATTCTAAGGGTTTTCCAGTATTGTGTAGCTCAATCTTTGGCATAATATTGCTAAAGTGTGTGTGCTTTGTGGGGACCGAAGGGACAAGGGATGATTTGTTGTATGGAGAGTATTACCCTCCATTGCAAATGAAGAAATGTCTCTGAAGTTATTACTTATCGTTTTAGATTCTTGTAAAGGCGTTCGCTGTCGAGACGGCATGCAGTGCATTGAATTCAAAGACAAAACCAAAATGCCGTATTGCGTTAAGTGTGACGGTAGACTGTGCACCCAATCATCCACCAATAGTCCTGTGTGTGGGGCCGATAACGTTACTTATTCGAGTTATTGTAAATTAAGGATGGCTACTTGTAGGCGAGGGAAAACTATTGGTATTGCATATATTGGACCATGTAAAGGTAAACATACCTCAGAGCACAAACCATAGCTACACTAGGAACACCAGGGAAAAGAGCTTAGGGAAAACGTCATAGGATTTAAGTTTCTGTCAGTTCAAAAGACCTCTGCCTTAGGCGTAATGTCTTCCCATTTTTTTTGTTATTCTCATTTCTTTGTTTAACGATCATGCACATGAGAAGGCACATGAACATGGATATGACTCAAACAAAGCCGGTTTCTTTTTCTCGAGGGATTGAAACGTGGTCTGAGAAATCGTTAGACTAAAGACTATTTGCTGATGTTCAAAAAGAAAGTTTTTCGTCTCGCAAAAATGTAATTTACTTTAGCTGACACTCCTAATATAAAGAGAGATAAAATCTGGGCGACGTGCTACTTGGTGCTCGCTTCTTTCGTGAAATTTTCATATTCAGAACAGCTCGTAATTTCGAATTGCGCGCGAATATTTTTACACGTCATTTTGGATCGCAACTTTTAAAAAGTTGATCTAAAAAGTAAAACAGAAAAGGAAAATATGAAATGGGTTTTGACACAACCCTTATAATCCGAAACAATTGATGAGCAAAGAGATTTCACAGGCTAGAATGTTCTCACAGTTTTAAGCTGTCTCTATGAAGATAATCTCGATCCCCTGGAGAAGTACTTGAGTCAAAGAAACATTGATTTCCTTTGCTTTAATGCTGTGTGGCTAATTGCGCAAAAAGTCGTGAATGCAAAACTTTTGTAATCTTTTTTTTTGTTGTTCTTCATCAGCCAAAGCAAACTGTCTTTTTCTTGTTGTTGTTCTTCATCAGCCAAAGCAAACTGTTCAAATGTTGTATGCCCAAAGGACATGATATGCTTAAAAGACAACAACGGTCCGCGGTGTGTGCGATGCAGTAGAGATTGTACTGACATAGACGATGATCTATCAAGAAAACCCGCGCATTTACTCCGAGGACAGGTGTGCGGAACGGATCGCCGGACTTATCCTAACCTTTGCGCGATGAGGAAGAACTCTTGTAAAACTCGGAAGTTCATCGGTGTGCTACATCACGGAGTTTGTAAACGTAAGAAGGCTAAAACTTTATTTTTAATCTCTCGTTTTTTCTGGGTTTCTATTAAAATCTATTAAGCTTTAGCTGTTGTTAGCGTGGGACAATCGCAGCAGACCTAGGCTCCAAAACCCAAATATCGAATTAGAATTTAGAAGTTAATTTTGAGGATGGAGGAAAACCGAAGAACCAGGAGAAAAAACCTTCGAAGCACAGGAGATAACCAACAAACAACTCTAGTCACATATGACACCAAGACCACCACGGTTCGGGACCCATGTTGCATTGGTGAGAGGCGACGCATTAGCGGCACACTCCACCCGTGCTTCCCATCAATCCTCACTTTTGAATTTGTCCTAAGAATAAAAATCATCCTTGATCTGCAAGGGTAACACTTAACAGAATTAGCCAGTGGCTAACAAATCTAATAAGTAGAAAGAAAACTGAAGAATCGAGAGAAAAATTGGCAGAAGAAAACTACCAAGCAGCTTTACTCAGATATGACAGGGAGTGTTGGTATCAAACCAATGACATGCAGCAGTACGAAGGAGAGCATAAGAAGCACACACCACCTATGCTACCATACATGAGGAAAAAATCCTTTATTTATATATATTGAAAAGCGTTTTCTTTCTTTCTTCAGCGGGAAACTGTTCATCGATAGTGTGCAAAGTTGGTGAAACCTGCCTGATGGATAAGACCAAGCCCCGCTGTGCCGTATGCAGTATGGCGCACTGTATGACCACTGTAAAACTGGCACTAAAAAGGGATGCACAGCACTACTATGGCAAACAAATGTGCGGCACCGATGACAGTACCTACCCCAATCTGTGTGCTTTGAGGAAGCAAGCATGTAAATCTGGAAAATATATCAAAGTGAAACACATAGGGGCATGTCAAGGTAAGATGTCTTCTAAGCCATACACTGTTCTCCACTAAGCCATGTCAATCAAATTCATCAAGCTTCTGATTGGAGAATCAACATGGTGTGGCTATACTGTACTAACTACTGTGGACTTGGGTTCTATAGAACCATTTGAACCAGCTGATATGCATAATATTTTCCCATTTCAGACCATGTCATTCTTTGAGTTGTGTCAATAATAATGTGTCTTCTCATGTGAAACCATTAAAAAAAGAAATAATACTTTAGGGAATGACACATGGTTTGAATTAAAAAAATACATTCCCAAGCTAAAAATGACTATATCTGGACTCTGCATCACATGAAAAGAGCTTGTCTGGTCTCTCACATGATATGAGTGTTTACGATCCCCCAAGGCATGTTTTCTGGTTCTGCCTCGGCAAAACACAACACTTAAAATTTCGAATCTATCTGTAAGTTTGGGAAAATAAAATAATATTTTCTTATGATTTAAACAGGTTCAAAAGGTGCCATCTTCAATAAAACTGAAGGACCAAATGACCAGTCTTACAAACCAATGACAAACCAATACATTGAGTCACTCAAAAACAAGACGGTTTCTATGCAACAGTTGATGTCAGTGCTACAAACATTTGGACTCAAAGTTCACTTAGATAACTCTAGTAAACAACAGACCAAGACTGTAGATGCTTATCCGTTCTTCTGTCATATGTTGAGATCATTTACCAAAGTAAATATCTGGTGTTCATAGTGAGGTTTGCCGATGGTCATGCAGTTAAAAGACATGAAGCGTGCCCCCAAGACTGCATTATTCTATTCATTATTGGATTTTTAGTTGTTTCAGTCTTCCATTTTTCCATAAATTTCAACAAGCTATGACAAACATGTACAGTGTGACTCCATGTTTATCAGTTGGTCATGGCAATGATGCTAGAATGTAGTTGAGCTTATTTTTGATTGGCTTATAATTTTGTTCTGTTTTGAAAGTTAACTATTTTTTACTGTCTCAAACATACCATAGCATCAATAATGAACTGAATAATGCATTCTAGGGTGGATCACTTCATTTCCTTTGACTGTAAGCAGAATGGTTGGTAAATCACATAAAAAAAAGCTACTCTCAACTTTACTATATTTACAATCAAAGAGGATGTTTCTTATTTTTGTGCGTTTTATGATAATTGATGCAGGTCTACATAATCATTTCTGAAATGTTTACAAAAATATTTCAGGCATTTAATTATGAACCATTCTCATGCTGCAGCCATGTAGGTTGCAACAATAGATTTTCCTCCCTGTGCATTTTTTTTATTCTCATGGGAATTATAGCCATTGCCATTTCATAGTCCAATATTCACTTATTAATGTTTATTTAGTAATATGTAATATAAAGATTATATATAGGCAAACTTAAGAATAGATCATATTTATGCATATAATTGTCACTATTTCTTTATTTTATTATCTTATTACTGGTAAATGTTTTCAATTTTGATTCAAAATATTCCCAGATGTTTTTCATGTTTATCATTGTCTAAATGGATACATTTTGTTTGCTTATTGTATATTCTTTAGTGACTTAGTCATGCTTGTTCATATATATTAGACATGCTCACTTTGCATGCTGTGCATGGTGCAAAAGACCTAATTATTTTTCTATGCTTAAGCTCAGGGCCCTACACAGAATGAGGTAGTCTTCATTTATGCCATTAGGTCAGCTCGTTTGAAGTTCAAAGTTTGTGTTCATCGTGACTGTAACCATGCTCTAGGTATTTCACTGATGTAAAATTTACTCTATAAGCGTAATGATCGAGTAATATTTCGATGTAGTTACCAAAATGTTTGTTGCACTAAGTATCATTGTACAAACTAAATAATGGTGACTATATCTACTTGTATGATATTAAGATATAACTTAAGATTTCATTATTTCAGTATTTATGCGAGCTATGACCACATATAAGAACCTCTATAAAGATATATTATGAATATATATACTTCATATATATATACCAGATACTATGTAATTGTGGTCCATCTTTAGTTCATAAAAAAGATTTAGTCATGAAATTGTTCATTGATTTTCTTTCCAAGGTTCAATACTGAGGTTAAGATAGGTTTTGGTTGGGAGTCCTTGGGTGTTCATCCTCAGGAAACCCAGGGGTAAGATTCTGTCACTCGTTTCTTGCTACCAGAAGAAATATTTCTTCTGGTAGTGAGAAACAAGTGACAGAATTTTACTTCTGGGTTCCAGAGGATGTTGGTCATTATGAAATAGCAATTTATTTCACTGCATCATATACTTCTATCCACCTAATTCCAAAACTCCAAAAAAAACAAAAAACATCTATCCCATTTCATCCATTCATCCACTTACCAAACCACCTAACAATCTATTCCACTGTATTCCATCCATCTATCCATCCACCTAACCACAAAATCAACCATGTTTACGATCTTCATCCACCAACCCACCAAACACTCTATTCTACTGAATCCCATCCCTTCATCCATCCACCTAACCACAAAATCAACCATGTATGCCATCTCCGTCCACCATCCCATCTATCCACCTACCCACCAAACCACCAAACCACCCACTCATCTTTTCCTTACCATTCATCAATGTATTCACCCATATTCATCTATTCAGTATGAAATGGACATTGTGTTAATAGTAACAGTTTTAGTGCATTTTATTAGAACACATATTTACATATTCTTACCAAAAGTATTTACAGAATTGATGGGGGTAACCTTTATGAATCTTCTACAACCATCATTGCAACAAAATCTTTATAAAACACCACTCCCTTTTCAGGATCAACTGCTGCTGACAACATTTCCTCCATCTCTTCTTGAGTAAAGGGTTCACCTACAATGAAACACTCAGTGATATTAAATTATGGACATTACATAAATTACATAAGGTCCGTTGTGACCTCTGTTGTGGGAGAGGGATTGAAATGGAAAGAAAGGGAGACTCCTCTTTTCCCGCTTCTCTATTCCCAGTGGCAGTAAAGGGAAGGTTGGGTGGGGTGTGTTGGTTGTTGAGGCCCCTTTTCCTCCAACACACACACATCCCAACTTCAACGTGTTGACATCAAAAGTGACAGTTTACCTTCTTCTGTCATGTACTTGGTGAGCTCCTCAGTTGTCAAATAACTTTTCTTTTCTTGATCAAGAACTTCAAAAGCTTTGTTAAGTTGATCTTCAGGGGATGGCTTGTATCTAAACAACAATATCATCATTATTACAGCTGCAGTATTACTGTTAATCTATCTATCAATTTATAATATTGACATACGAGAATATAAACGTACTTTCTTTCTAAAAGAACTTTCAACATTACTGGTTGAAACTTTTCAAATCGAATATATCCAGTAGGCTCTTCTTCTTCTACCTGGAGTTGTTCAAGAAAGACAAGCAAAATTTGAATTTTGAAACACTCGAGTATGTAGATGATAAAGCATCTGTGTTTTGCTATAGAATAGCTGATCTGATTCTACATTACATCTGCTAGAATATCATGAAGTTCTCCCTCTGTTGGACAGCACAGTAAAGACCTAACAATCGTTCCAACTTCCCTGTTAATAATAAGAAGATAAACTGTTAAAATTTTCAAAGAATGTGAAGCAAGCAGCAAATTATTTCGACTTATTTTCTCACCTCACATCGACAGTTTTGTTCGATTCGTGGTCAAATATTTCAAATGCTTCAGCTATCTTCTTCTGAAGCTCTGCAGCAGACGAATCACCGCCATCAGTAGGGTTTTTTTCAGTATTATTTGTTGGCTCTGGCTCTGTGCTTTCAGCTCCGACCACACTTGTGTCCGCCATCTTGTTTAAAACTCAAGTTGCTATAGAAACGTACAGGAAGCCCAATATTACATCCCCTAACTTCCCATAAAAATATCCAACTTGTTATACATTATTATTACTTTCATTACAGTAATATGGATTTCTTAAATGTTATATAATTTTAATCCTCCCAATTTAGTTTTTTAAATATTTTTGTCATTACTAGCAATTTGAATGCATGACTATTCAAATGTTGTCTATATAGACAAAACAAATTAAGAACATTATCCTTTTAGTTCCGTTTAAAATAATACGTTTAATAAAGATTTTTCTTCCGTGACGACAGCGTAAAAAAATGTTTTGAAAGTGAAAGAAAAATTAAAAACATTTTTAGGGGAAATCGCACTAGTACCCAGACTCTCATGGTATAAAGTAATAGAGGAAGTCTGGGTTAATACTTTACTGTACATTCGCCATGGCAAGTAATTCTGTGGTAAGCAAGCATCTTTTTTCTCCATTTTCTACCCTTTTTTTCAATCTCAATAACTAGAAATATCTTCCCATACTTACAGAGGGAGCTGCTGAAGGAGCTACCGTCGTTTAATCAATCAAATTTTTCCAGATATCACAGAGATTCAACATGTAAATCCTCGGTGAGTCCAACACGATGTTTAAAATAGGTTGAAGTAATTATCTAAATGTTAGAGAAATGTTCATTCTTTTATTCTGGTTTTTTTTTTACTTTAGAATCGTCGACCTGCAGTTTATTTACCGACAAAAGATGTTATATCAGAGGAACAAAGTAAGAAACGTAATATTTGACCTTAGATTTAATGCTGAAAGACACTTTTCTCTTTTTCACGAGTCAAGTTAATGGTTTTACTTGATAATATTTCAGTGTACAAGTATATATTATGTGCCTACATGCATTAGTTATTATCCTAATTATTTAGATAGCCAAATATTTAAACTCAAGAAATGGAATTTTACATTTATGATAAACATTCCAAAAATGTTAATTTATTATTCGTGCTTACTCACTATTACAAGCTGTTTAGCTAAAAATCCAATCTAGGTTTCTTCTTTGTGGAAACATTTCTGCATTTATCCCTAAGTTTAATAGCCACACAAAAGACCTGTGCCCTTAATTATACGCTTGATATACAGACAATTACATGTGAATAACTTGGTATTTTCACCTGCTTGAAAATCGTTTTTCACAAACTGACTGAATCAAGACAAAACAATCAAAAAATGCTGTGGTGGGGAAATTGGAATCTATATTTTTATCATGAGCAATCGTTAAGATGCAAAGGATATAACTGCCTAGCTAACCCAATAGAGCTCTATATTCTTGGGTATAGTGCTACCCCATTTCCCACCATGTGTCATCCCCTAGAGTATCATTTCTTTATTTAACGGTTGTTTATGAGAAGACACTTAAATATGTGTGATCAGTTAAATGGCTCAGGAAAAACTTGCGTTTTGGACTTCCTGACTTCTTTACATGATGATAATCAAGTACACGGTAGATTCTTCAACTCCCATGAAGGAGTCACACATCGGTAATTAAGGCAAACTCTACCAGGAAGGACAAAATAAAAAGACAGACTTTAGGTTTATCTTCACAACACAATATTCTCTCTTGTGTCTCTGCTCAAAATACAATCATGTTATTTCCAAAACACGCTAGCGCGCTCTAAACTATAGAATACGACTGAAATAGGTTCGTTCAAGTTCACTTGGCTATATATAGTTACAACTCAAATGAAGAATTCTCGAGAGAGTAGCATGTGATCTGACTATGGGAGAATGGATTATTTCTGATATTTTTGTGTTTCTTTTAACAGCAATAGTAACAGACAAAACAAATATTCTACTAAGATACTTACATCATCAATGGGAAGCAAAGGTAATCCATCATTCACTCCCTATTTTATTATGACGTCACAGCTATTGTTTACATAAGTTTGCAAGAAAAGTAGAAATTTAAGCTTTTTTTTTTCATTCAGGAGTTATTTAGTGTATCATTTAGTTGTTCTCTTTTTTCTCCGTCATTATATCAATAGTGTTGCTGCTATTTTATCCCCTCTGGTGAACACAATCCTTAATGTCATAGTGAAACAGGGCATGCAATTAAAATTACACTGAATTCTCCTACCGAAGGGGAGAACAGGTGGTGTGTGCCATTAATGTGCTGCCTCTCACTAGTCTGATATCACACACTTATTTTACCCTGGTAAGGTACATGTACGCTGATTAATATACAATATGATAATTTCCTGGGGAGGGAAGGAGCGGGAAAGACAGAGACTGGCTTGATTTCTATGTAATAAAACTTAAAGGTCTCTTAAAGGATTTTTGGGACTTTAGGGAAGGCACATTTTTTTATTGATGGGGGGGGAGGAGGGTTTAATCACCCACCCCTCCCCTCCCTATTAAAAAATGGACCTTCTCTAATGACATTCTTCTGTGCTTTACAATTATGTCCACAAAATTGTATTTTTAGTAAGTGTTTTTCTTTTATCTTTAGAATTCAACTAAGAAAAGAGACACAGTTACAGCAGATCTTCCAGAACAAGAAGAATGTGTGAGATCTAGAAAAATCCAACGTGTTGACCTTGACGATGATTCACCAGACTAATCAACCCCATCAGGTTTTAGGATCAGAATTCTTTTATGTAGGATAATTTCAAAACTCTGTTGAGCTACATGCACACTGATTGCTGCTTAGTATATAAATATGATTATTCCTTGATTTCAGAATATGTTTTACATATATGTAAATATTCAGAGTTCTCGTCACACTAAGAAGGAGACAGACCGAAACAAATGTACATGCTATTGATCAAAAATAGCATAATCTTTCCTGTTTTACTAGGTTTATTCAAATAGGTTGTTGACTTAAGCAGTCTGTTCCGAGATAAAAACTCTATTTATTATACATATTGGTACATAGGCCAAGTATTTTAGCCCCCTATCAGTGAAAGTTGAAAACCATTAATGACAATGAAAAATTAAATGATGACTAAGACTCAGCTTTAAATTAAGGAATACTATTCTGATATCGCACTACTTTAATAGTGATGTGCAAAAGCATGACCCACAATCATGTAATTGCATATTTTTAAGCATAGACCTTTGTTCGTCAAAGATATACATTTTGGTGCAAAGCTGCCTGGTTTTACCAAATAAGGTGTGCCAGAGCTCATTTGGCAGCAAAAAGCTTGTGCATAAATGTGGTCATACTTTTGCACAGCAGTAATTACTTTTTTAGCTAAATAAGAACCTAGTTGCCTAAGAACTTCTGGTAAAAAAACTGTTAATGGCTGGATGGACTTCAAGATGAAACCATGACTAGGACCATTCTCTCTTTCTACTTTACATCAGAAAAATGGAAATGCTGGAATATTATGAACTGTTTTCACAAATCATTTCACTTGTTACCAAGCTAAAGCTAAACAGTTATGCTTCAACTATTCTGCTGCTGTAAAACCCAACCTGAGTTGGTTATAGCATTTTATAAATAAACAGATGAAACTAGTTGAAGATGATGTTCAGTTATGGGGAAAAGAAAATAGCATTCAAGAGTATGAAATAGAGAAATTTCGTTTTTGGCCATGAAAGCCCAAAAATGGATGTATAAATAATTAATGTCTTGCAAAAAGGTGTGAAAAAAGCTAATTTTTCATCAAAACCATGGGCTATAGTCCATGCTTTTTGCCCAAAAATGCCCAAAAATGACTGGTTTTTATTTTGTCATCATTAATTAATATCTTGCAAAAAGGTGTGAAAATGGTCCATTTTTCATCAAAACCATGGGCTATAGTCCATGCTTTTTGCCCAAAAATGACTGGTTTTTCATTTCTCATGAATAATTAATATCTTGCAAAAAAGCATGAAAATGGCCCATTTTTCATCAAAACCATGGGCTATAGTCCATGCTTTTTGCCCAAAAATGCCCAAAAATGACTGGTTTTTCAATTGTAATGAATAATTAACATCTTGCAAAAAGGTGTGGAAATGGCCCATTTTTCATCAAAACCATGGGCTATACTCCATGCTTTTTGCCCAAAAATGACTCGTTTTTCATTTCTCATAAATAATTAATATCTTGCAAAAAGGTGTGAAAATGGCCCATTTTTCATCAAAACCATGGGCTATAGTCCATGCTTTTTGCCCAAAAATGCCCAAAAATGACTGGTTTTTATTTTGTCATGAATAATTAATATCTTGCAAAAAGGTGTGAAAATGGCCCATTTTTCATCAAAACCATGGGCTATAGTCCATGCTTTTTGCCCAAAAATGCCCAAAAATGACTGGTTTTTCATTTCTCATAAATAATTAATATCTTGCAAAAAGGTGTGAAAATGGCCCATTTTTCATCAAAACCATGGGCTATAGTCCATGCTTTTTACCCAAAAATGCCCAAAAATGACTGGTTTTTCATTTGTCATGAATAATTAATATCTTGCAAAAAGGTGTGAAAATGGTCCATTTTTCATCAAAACCATGGGCTATAGTCCATGCTTTTTGCCCAAAAATGCCCAAAAATGACTGGTTTTCATTTCTCATAAATAATTAATATCTTGCAAAAAGGTGTGAAAATGGCCCATTTTTCATCAAAACCATGGGCTATAGTCCATGCTTTTTGCCCACAAATGCCCAAAAATGACTGGTTTTTCATTTCTCATAAATAATTAATATCTTGCAAAAAGGTGTGAAAATGGCCCATTTTTCATCAAAACCATGGGCTAAAGTCCATGCTTTTTGCCTAAAAATGCCCAAAAATGACTGGTTTTTCATTTCTCATAAATAATTAATATCTTGCAAAAAGGTGTGAAAATGGCCCATTTTTCATCAAAACCATGGGCTATAGTCCATGGTTTTTGCCCAAAAATGCCCAAAAATGACTGGTTTTTCAATTGTAATGAATAATTAATATCTTGCAAAAAGGTGTAAAAACGGCCCATTTTTCATCAAAACCATGGGCTATAGTCCATGCTTTTTGCCCAAAAATGCCCAAAAATGACAGGTTTTTTCAATTGTCATGAATAATTAATATCTTGCAAAAAGGTGTGAAAATGGACCATTTTTCATCAAAACCATGAGCTATAGTCCATGCTTTTTGCCCAAAAATGCCCAAAAATGACTGGTTTTTCATTTGTCATGAATAATTAATATCTTGCAAAAAGGTGTGGAAATGGCCCATTTTTCATCAAAACCATGGGCTAAAGTCCATGCTTTTTGCCTAAAAATGCCCAAAAATGACTGGTTTTTCATTTCTCATAAATAATTAATATCTTGCAAAAAGGTGTGAAAATGGCCCATTTTTCATCAAAACCATGGGCTATAGTCCATGATTTTTGCCCAAAAATGCCCAAAAATGACTGGTTTTTCATTTGTCATGAATAATTAATATCTTGCAAAAAGGTGTGAAAATGGTCCATTTTTCATCAAAACCATGGGCTATAGTCCATGCTTTTTGCCCAAAAATGACTGGTTTTTCATTTCTCATGAATAATTAATATCTTGCAAAAAGACATGAAAATGGCCCATTTTTCATCAAAACCATGGGCTATAGTCCATGCTTTTTGCCCAAAAATGCCCAAAAATGACTGGTTTTTCATTTCTCATAAATAATTAATATCTTGCAAAAAGGTGTGAAAATGGCCCATTTTTCATCAAAACCATGGGCTATAGTCCATGCTTTTTGCCCAAAAATGCCCAAAAATGACAGGTTTTTCAATTGTCATGAATAATTAATATCTTGCAAAAAGGTGTGAAAATGGTCCATTTTTCATCAAAACCATGGGCTATAGTCCATGATTTTTGCCCAAAAATGCCCAAAAATGACTGGTTTTTCATTTGTCATGAATAATTAATATCTTGCAAAAAGGTGTGAAAATGGTCCATTTTTCATCAAAACCATGGGCTATAGTCCATGCTTTTTGCCCAAAAATGACTGGTTTTTCATTTCTCATGAATAATTAATATCTTGCAAAAAGACATGAAAATGGCCCATTTTTCATCAAAACCATGGGCTATAGTCCATGCTTTTTGCCCAAAAATGCCCAAAAATGACTGGTTTTTCATTTCTCATAAATAATTAATATCTTGCAAAAAGGTGTGAAAATGGCCAGTTTTTCATCAAAACCATAGGCTATAGTCTATGCTTTTTGCCCAAAAATGCCCAAAAATGACTGGTTTTTCATTTCTCATAAATAATTAATATTTTGCAAAAAGGTGTGAAAATGGCCCATTTTTCATCAAAACCATGGGCTATAGTCCATGCTTTTTGCCCAAAAATGCCCAAAAATGACTGGTTTTTCATTTGTCATGAATAATTAATATCTTGCAAAAAGGTGTGAAAATGGCCCATTTTTCATCAAAACCATGGGCTATAGTCCATGCTTTTTGCCCAAAAATGCCCAAAAATGACTGGTTTTTATTTTGTCATGAATAATTAATATCTTGCAAAAAGGTGTGAAAATGGCCCATTTTTCATCAAAACCATGGGCTATAGTCCATGCTTTTTGCCCAAAAATACCCAAAAATGACTGGTTTTTCATTTCTCATAAATAATTAATATCTTGCAAAAAGGTGTGGAAATGGCCCATTTTTCATCAAAACCATGGGCTATAGTCCATGCTTTTTACCCAAAAATGCCCAAAAATGACTGGTTTTCCATTTGTCATGAATAATTAATATCTTGCAAAAAGGTGTGAAAATGGTCCATTTTTCATCAAAACCATGGGCTATAGTCCATGCTTTTTGCCCAAAAATGACTGGTTTTTCATTTCTCATGAATAATTAATATCTCACAAAAAGGTGTGAAAATGGCCCATTTTTTATCAAAACCATGGGCTATAGTCCATGCTTTTTGCCCAAAAATGCCCAAAAATGACTGGTTTTTCATTTGTCATGAATAATTAATATCTTGCAAAAAGGTGTAGAAATGGTCCATTTTTCATCAAAACCATGGGCTATAGTCCATGCTTTTTGCCCAAAAATGCCCAAAAATGACTGGTTTTTATTTTGTCATGAATAATTAATATCTTGCAAAAACGTGTGGAAATGGCCCATTTTTCATCAAAACCATGGGCTAAAGTCCATGCTTTTTGCCTAAAAATGCCCAAAAATGACTGGTTTTTATTTTGTCATGAATAATTAATATCTTGCAAAAAGGTGTGAAAATGGTCCATTTTTCATCAAAACCATGGGCTATAGTCCATGCTTTTTGGCCAAAAATGCCTGTTTTTTAAGTCCTCATAAAAAATTCATAGTTTTGCAAAAAGGTGTGAAAATGGCCCATTTTTCATCAAAACCATGGGCTATAATCCATGCTTTTTGCCCAATAATGCCCAAAAATGACTGGTTTTTCATTGCTCATAAATAATTAATATCTTGCAAAAAGTTGTGAAAATGGCCCATTTTTTATCAAAACCATGTGCTATAGTCCATGCTTTTTGGCCAAAAATGATAAAAAATGATTGGCTTTTTTTTTTGTCATGAATAATTTATAGTTTCGCAAAAGGTGTGAAAATGGGTCACTATTATCTTATTTTTGATCAAGAATGATGCCGATATAACAGTGATAAACTTAGGACTTAGTTATTTAGTAGAGCATTTTATTGAAATTAAAGATTAGTATTTTATAATAGATTAATATTGTAAATTAGTATAGTAAACACTGTGGGGAATACGTAATAAAGTATTTATGTATGTAAAACACTAAATGATGACCATTTGATAGTGGAATTTTCTTATATCAAGAATGAACATTGTCTTTCAATCCTGATTGTCCAAGGTCTGTTAGATCGTCAAGGTAATCATGTTCCTCCTCACTGTCATCTTCATCTTCATGTGAGCCAAGACTTCCACCAATGGCTGTTAAAACTTGGGGTTCACCTTTCTCTATGTGCCGGAAAAATGTTCCTTTAGAAGAAAAAAGAGCTGTCAGTCTTAAAAGTCTTCACCATTAAACAATAAACACAGGATCTGTGGATGTGGAAATGACTAGAAATATTAAAACTGGGACTGCCAAAGGTAGGAACACCTAAGGGGCTAATGGGGAGGCCCCACCCAAAAACTGAGACTCTTGAAAGTGTGATTTCTAGTATTTTGAGGTGCATTCACAACATATTTCTTGCATTGGCTATTAATATTTTTAATAGCAAATGAGTAATTCAAAATATGGCGGCACAATTATTGGGGGATGGGGTATCCAGATAGCCCCCCCCTTCTACTAGGGAGTCCTGTGGCTTTTATAGGCTTATGTAGCTTTACCACTTTTAATACATCAAATCATGATAAAAACATTATTATAAAAACAATGAGAAACCATTTCAATGTTGGGAAACCATTTCAATGTTAGAAAGCCATATAAAGTTATTAAGCCATTTCAATGTTGGGAAGCCACTTCAGTGTTGGCAGCAATTTACCCCCTTGGAAGCCATTTTGATATCATGTCATGTAGTACTACACATTGGCTATAAGTAAGCTAATATAATGTTATTTACTTCTTTGTCTTTCTGTAAGCATCTTTAATTCTTGCTGTAATTGGCTATCTTGAGCTGCCCTTTCTTGCTGTGATGGCTCAGGTCTGGAAATAAATCAAACATAATCCAATTAAAATATTAATTTTTTTTTCTAAAATGTGGCAAGGGTTTCTCCTTGTTTGGAAATATTCAACTAATGACAACACACATTCTTTCCCATGAGAATAAAAGACAAGACATGCCTTCCATGTTGGATAACAAGACAATAGAGACAAGAAAATTAGTATCTTTAATATCAGGATTTATTTTAAATAGCTATGCGAAATTGCCCTATTTCACTATGACGTCACTGCTTGTTTATGTGGGGGATGAAATCGCCAAATGCAATAGAAAATTCAACAAAATTTGCTCCTAGCTAAACAGTTTAATCTAAAATGGCCTGGTTTTAATATGATATGTGTTAATATGTACTAAAAAAATATTCTGAGCATTTGCTGGCTATTCTACTTCTCTTCGTGGATTGATACAGGTTTAAGAACACTTTTCAGTGAATTTGCATTGATTTGACTCTTCTGATGACCAAGATCCTTTGCGTTTAAACAATAGATTGTTTTGATGTGAGGTCATAGTGAAATAGGTCAATTGGATGCTACCTGTCGAAATCTATCTGCGTTAGTTTTTCTGATTAACTTAATGACAAAAGTCAATCTCATACATACGAATAATTAGACTCCAAAAATGACTTTGCTCAGGTTGTCAAAACGTCAGACACCACCAATATCAGTCTTTCTCAAGACTACACTCACCAGGACGATCACATTTCACACCAAACTTCAACATCTGGTTTTAAACCATTTACTCATAATAAATGAATAAATGAATAAATAAAAACCAAAATGGTAGCTTTGATATTATTCACACCCCAAGAATAAACCAAATACCACCACCAAATTGGTGTAGGTAGGGTATCAGCTGATTTACCAACAACCTACCAACTTCTTACAGACACTGATTGGAGGATAGTATTGTTTACTTTTACCATTACATACATAGTGATTGGAAAATTTACTCAAAAGCGATGCATACATGCGGTCGTTCAGTACCATATTTCCCTCACTACTACCAAAAAAAACTCTCTCTTTACTCACTGTGCTAGGATTTCTTTGACTTCTCCACATTTTTCACAAAATCCTCCTTGTTGGGCACATTTAGTACAATATATATGATAAGCTTGTTTTATTGTTTTCTGTTCACATTTTACACTGAAAAAAAAACATGTCATTCTTAATTACAGGGGCCGCAGAGCGCCTTAAAATTGGAATGGGATAAAATTGCAAAATTATATGAGACTACAATAGCATTTGAAAAGGTGGGGGGGGGGGGGGGGCTAATATTGGAGACTAGTATGGGAAAAGAAAAAGGAAATGGGGGCTATAGCCCCCCTGCCCCACCCTCTCTGCTGCTCCTGAATTAGTACTGTACATGCTAGTTTATGGGGGGAGGGGTAGGGAAGAAGCCATGATATACTTTAGTGGGTAGGGGTGTGAAGAAAGGAATTTCATCCCAAATATATGCCTTTCATCTACATTATTTACTAGTATAACACTTAGTAAATGAATGCTAGTTTATTGGGGAGGGGTAGGGATGAGGAGAGAAGCTAAGAATTATTCCATCCCAAATAAATCATTTTTTGTTGCAATTGAACTATTTCCAGACATAAATAGTTTGAAATAAATACACTTACCATTTCTTTGGAGCTTTAAGAGGTTTATATTTTTTGAACTTTTTTCTCCATTCGATAGCATCGCTGCATCGTGTACAGACTCCCACTACTGGAGTACTGTTGATTAACTTCGTTGTTTTACTCGTATCGTGCAAGTCATTCTTAAATGCTGTCGCGTTCTGGTACTTCTGAGGCTTCTTTTTACAGTCTCCTTTCCTCGAGCTCATTCTTGTTTACCTACGTGATAAAAGTAATAAGGAAAAAACCTTAGAGAAAACCTGACATTTTTGGGTAAAAATCGAAAATTATTGTACACAATATCGCAGGCTCAGATCAATAATATGCGCAATAATATTTTGCGCATTTATTACGAAACTATCAGCTGTCCATTTTGATTGCTGTTTCAAACATGGCGGATGATAAAAGGCGTAGCGCAAATGCTGTGAAGGTTCTTGTCTTTGTCCCGCCAAAGATATGCCTTCATCAAACAGAAAAGAAAGCGAAACTAGATGTGCAAGGTAAGAGATTGTGTATTGTTGTTAACATTAGTTGTCTTTTCAATTACTAACGCAAGATTTGGTTGTGTTTTTGTATCGAAGAGCTACCGGAAGTGAAATGCGACAAGACTTACTTAAAGTTTGATGGTCAGAAATTTGTCAATGATGATGAAGCTACAACCCAAAAAGAACTAAAAGTTCAGAATTCTATTAGGACAGACTCTGAAGTTACTACAGGTGGTGGAATCGTTCTTGATTATGACCCAGAACTCGTTCAGGAATCAGTCAATTCATACTTGGACCAGGAATTTTTCCAAGCGAATCAGACGACTGCTTTCAGTAATAGTTTGACTCGCTTTGAGAGCGTTTTGACTCAGAATAAAGTAGGGGGTTTTGACAGAATTCAGCGGGAATATGAAGCGGTTAACTTTGAGAGCCAGCTTTTGTTGAAAAATAGCATTTTAGCCGGGCCTTTCAGCCGTAGTTCTTCGCGAGTGAGAGCCGAAAGTGACGAGTTGATGCTTAATGATAATACGCATCATTTGACAGAAGATGATGTTTATACTCAAGTCTGTACTCATGAAGGTCATGATGATAACAACGCTTCCTTCTTATTGACACACAAATCACCGCCATTATGTTCACCAGCTACGTCTGAAACGGTAGCAAAAGAAGTTGAAAAAGAAACTACGAATCTCGAAGACACTACAGTTGTTGGAGAACCTAATGAAGCTCCTCAAGAAACTGCAGGTCCTCTGCAACCAGATACGAGCAATACCCAAACTAATGTTGTTTCCAGACATGGTTGCGCATTGCCAAACATTTTCGATAAGCTAACTTATCTTGCACAGTGTAATAAACTGAATGATTTAGTGAACATATGCGTCATCGTCCTACAAGTGAATCCAGTCAGAGAAATCCAAATCAAATCAGGTAGAAACAAGGGAGAGTATATTCCGTTGTCTTCGATCATCGTCGCAGATGTATCTAAATCTCACTTCAAGTTGACTCTGTGGAGACAAGCTTCTCGTTGGACCGAGAGAATCGTTCCTGGCGACATCATCGTTGCCACCTCAATCCGAATAGAAACATGGAGAAGCGAAAATATCGGCCAAACAACTTTCAATTCGTTGTTTTATAATCTTCATCGGCCAGTCAAACGTCTGTCACGCGACTGGCTTCACTTGGTGTCCCAGGAAAGACTTGATGAGCTGCTCAAGCAAGCAGGACAAGATTATGGCTATCTCTTTAGGAACACTCTTCCTGTAGACAGACAGCAAGTAAAGTTCGCTCGTATCTCAGAGATGAAAAATAATACCTTGGTTCACTTTAGAGGGTTTCTCCGTAAGGTTGAGGTTTTGGCAAATGAACCGACTGATGGTACTTATCAGTTTAGAGATAAAAGGCTTCCTAAGATAAGAATTAGTAAACTCTGCCATTCCTGAGCTGATTAAGGGAAAAGGAAGGATAAAAGGGAAAGGATGGGTTTCATTACAAATACAATTTGCTACCGGATAATCTGTATTCCTTCTAACTTTTCTTTTTCCGTAGTTTTTGCCGAATCTCCTGATCACGAAATCATTGTAAGTTTATAGGGAAGACAAGCTGAGTGGTTAAACGATTTGCGCACAGCAGAGGGAACGGTATGGGAGCTGCAGTACCTGACAGCAAAGCACGACGCGTCGAGTGAATCGATGGTGCTACACACGACTCCAAAATCAACAAAATCGAAACTGACAGAGGAAAATCTGGAGGCAAAAAGGTTACTTTCCATCTTTGGTGACGACTCCTTCAGAGAAGTCAAAACATTCAAAAGTATCAAAGAACTACTTAAATCCAAGTTTTCAGGGTCTGCAGAAATCAGTGGATTTATTTCCACGATCGTTTTCTATTCTGATACTAACGAATCTTTGAACATTAAGAGTCCTCAAGACGCGGAAGTCTTAAACGAATGGTTGCCGCGTCTGACATTCATAGGCTGTGCTCTGTGCTTCCGACCGTTAACAAAAGACAAGAACCAGATATATGGACAATGTAAACACTGCGTACATCATAAACCAGACTATACCTACAGAGTTGAACGGTTTTATCGGAATTGTACTGTGAGGATAAAGGCTTCAGGAGTAGACATTGAGGTGGACGTGAAGCATGGCTCAGCCTGCAAGCTGTTCAAGGAATTGAAGCGAAGCAACTAGGTAAAGACTAAACAGCATCCAAATCCTTGCACATTTAACAATTTTGCAGAAAGAGTAAAAGAACTCGATCGTTTCCATGAGAAAAAAGTGTCGATTTATTTTGTCTTGTCACAACTTTTTAGATGAGAATAGGCTTTGTAGTTAGTCGTACTTTTACCCTAATGGACATCAAATAATCTTTATCAATAATCTATTGATATATAATTTATTTATAATTTATTCATACTATGTTATCACTAGACTAAAAAATTTTCACAATAAAAGCCAAAGAATTTTGATCATGTAGGACCAATTTTTTTTATCGGAAGGAATTAATTAATTTTTTTCAGTACAGCAAGCTCAATCCAAGAATTGAAAAAAAAGAAAAAGTTGAGTTTTCTTATTTTAAGTCATTTCTTACATTATGGAATATTTTTAATAACGCAATGAAACAAAAAGATAACGGGAAATATAAGAAATACCCAGAAAACGGACATATCAGAGACTAGATCACGCGAAAAAAATTTCCTTTTAGCAGTGCATTATGGGTGGGATCAGGAGGGTCACGTGTCTTTGCGTAACATTGGTGGGTGACACGTCTCACTAATACTAGTGATTACCCAGTTCATCACTTCCCGCATGAACCATGAAGGCCCATTACCAAAGATTTTCATAGGTTATCTAAAACCATAAGAGGGAAACAAGAACTTTTACAAGTGTGGGATGCGATCAAAAACATTAAGTCTACAAAAATTTCTTTGCATCTTTTAGCAAACAGTACTTTAGATGCAATGAAATCAATTAAGAAGTCGTGCCTTGAATTTAAAGCCGATCGCGTTAGTTGTGCCAAGACGCGATTTATTGCGTTTTCTTTGCGCATGCGCAGTGCCTTTTTTCCAAAAAGAATTTTAAAATTAAGTTCATGCTTTGATTAAAGAATTAATAATATTTTATCGACAATAACTTTTTAACCAAGCAATTATATTTTCAGTTTCATTTCTGATAATACTAAAAACAATTATCGATGATTTTGGTTGGGAAGTGTGCATCAGCATTTACTCTAAATGATCAACAGTCCAGATATGTCGGAGTATAAATCTTTATTACCCAATAAAATCATTGTATTGCATTGTTTTGGAGCCATTTTTCTTTCATAAGATAGGGCAAATGTTTCATGTGAACAACTGTTAAATCCTATGGTTTCAATTTTCTTGCAACATAATAATAATTTATTATTACAGATCACACTGCTTACATGCAACGCACAAAATTACAACTACATTATTGTATTCTCATTCTTCTATGTAAAGGCTTTTTGCTGCCTTATGTGGAAAAAACAGCCAGCTTTGCATCAAAATGCGTTGGTTTAACCCAAGAAAGCATGTGCATAAAAGTATGTCACACTTTTACATTTTGCACTGTTATATTTATCAATGCTCCTATTGATAACAGTGACATTTTGCAACTAAAATGGCTACCCTGTTAAAATAGAAGTGTCTGGTTATAAGTAAAATATTCATTACCCCCTCTCTTAACATTTTTGACACAACCTACTGAAATTCAACTTGCTTATAACTACAATATATTTACATTTTCACTTTATAGAAGCTGTACCCCATGAAAGTCACTTCTCTACCTTGTGCGAAAGTGTAGAAATCATAAAGAAATGCAGATTGAACTAACAATACTGATTGTAAACAAGATAGCATAGGATTGTTTCTGACCATAATCTATAAATATATATACTTCCTTTATTTTATAATGTTCACCTAAGCAATTTTTCTTTCTTTCCAAATATCAGCTGTTTGATTAATCAACATCTTTCGTAATAGTGATAAACCTATTTCTGACATTGTAGCAGCTAATTTGTTTTGTTATTCGTACACTTTTCTGTATAATCCATGCCACTTGAGAAAATACTTTTAAAAAGAGTTCTTGGTAAGATTATATGATTATTATTCTACAGGACAACAGCCTTGTCCATAACTGATTCTATTTTTTCATTACATTTGGTTTTATATTGCCCTGCTAAATTCTTGGATGCGATTGTGAGTATTTGCTTTCTTGGACAACCTGAAGAAAAAAAATATAATGTAATAAGGTTGCAATAATAAATTGTTCAAAATTTGGAACACACAAAAAATGTTCTTGCTTTGGAATGGTGTTAATAGCCTTTGGGTGTGCAACCTCTTGTTCCATGGTCAGATTTGGAAGTCTTTTTGCGGAGGAAAACTGAAGTACAAAGAGAAAAAGCTGCCAAGCATGACAGGGATTTAACAATAGGAGATGATTGTAGGTACAGCAACCAAAATTTTAACAGGCAGGCATTAATTATAGCAGTACAGACCATTGTGCTTTGTTTAGCTAGCCCATGATCAGGTGAATACATACCCCCTACTCTTGTCTGCCAATCTCCTTGTGAATTGCCAGTTCCTAAAACGACTTCACCTAGAGTGTAAGAGAGTCCTGACCAGCGTAAATTGTAATTTGAAGGTGTGCTTTGTTCTGCTTTGGTGATGTATTCCTTTGGGACTTCAAGAGCTTGTGAAAATGTCTGAAGATCAATCTTGAGGTTTGGGTCATTCAGATACAAACAAAACATGCTGAACCACCTGAAAAGAAAAAACATTTAAAATTGATCAATTTTTATAAGAAACGTTTCTAAAATGACAATTATAGTGATGAGTGTTAACTGGCAAAAATAGTTTATATTTTCACTCACTTTCCAGGTATCAATTCAGCAACAAGTTCTTCAACACCAATGACTATCTCATCTTCTTTTACTTTCTTGGTTCTCCGAAGATGAGTTACTCTGTGCTGAGCTCCTTTGAGGCCTGCAGAGCAACCAGTTGGTAGAGGTGCAATGCTGGATGATGAGGAGAGTCCTTTGAAAAATGCTAACTCAAAAATCTGCCGAAATCCATCCTTAATTGCTTCAATGGTTGGCATGTGTTCTGTTGTTAGAACAAGATTGACTCCTTGACTTCTGTTATCTGTAAAAGAGAAAACAAATTTTTATCTGCTTTAATTAAGATAATGAGTCTTATTATTGTTATCACAATTATTCTGATGTTGATGCCGATTCATGGCCAAGCTGTTTTAGTAGACAGCAATTTTCTCATCAAGGTGTGAGGTTTATTAGCAAACTCTCACATAAAACAGACCAAAGACCAACATAAATGGGACTTGATTCAAGAAACAAAACCAGTTAAATGAAAAAGGCAAATGGCATCCCTAAAACTGCTTTATGATTCAGTGCACATCCTATTCATCACCAGCTTTCCGTGCTCAGAGAGTATGAACTAAAATCTTCACTTACGTAAATAGTCCTCCATTGCTGGGTCTAATGTCGTTATCACAGTATCTACAGAGGACTGCAACAAAAGAAAATTTAATTTTACATCTGCTTTATATTTTCTTTTTAATCTTCAATTCACTCTCTACGAATCATTTAGATTCTACTTCCTGCATAGGCTGACAGAATAAAAAATGTATTTTTTATGAATTTAGAAGTAAAAATTAACCATCTAATTCGTAAAAACAATTCAATGAAAAGATGTTAGAGTGTAATTAAGGTTTAAATATGTAAGACCAGTTTTTGGTGATTGAATTATTTCTCAATAAATATTTATGAATATTAGTAGTTTTACTGTTTCATCATTGACTCAGCTAGTTACAGAGGGGATGTCACTTCATCGTTAAAAATAACTTCAATAAAATAAAATACCAAGCAAGGAGAGTTACATGAATCGCAGTTTTTTAAAATACATAAGTATATGGTTTTTCGTGTAATTAAATTATCTTTTGGCATTTAATTAATCAGCTGACTGATAAGCTAAGGAACGTAAGCATTTACACTCTTGAAGGTCTTACGAATACATCCTTGACTAACCTTCGTTTTCTCTACGATATTTCTGCCAATATTCTGTGTAGTTTGTAGGCCAGCAGTGACAGCATTTGACATCCATCCCCACATCCCTCCGCCATCGTCACTAGATTGTGTTGTGGACTGCCACGTTGTAGAAGTGTTCTCTGCACCAACATCACTTGCTGCAGTGCTTGGTGTTTTTTGAGCTGGAGTTGGCTCCGATCTTATTCTCTCTTGATGAGGACTTACTAGAACCTTTGAGCTTGAGCTCGGCGTTGGTTGACTTGGGCTAGAGCCTTTGGATATCGTCACAGGAGAGCTTGTAGTAGGTTGTTTTTGTTCGGCAGTCGTGGCACTTGTTGTAGTAGATGGAAGTCTACTAACAGATTTAGGCTCATCTTTTCTCACGTCTACGTCTTCTAAAGCACTAGCAACTTCTTTCACAATGTCTACTTTAGAGTCAGGCTCTTTGGATTCCATGTTAAGGCTCTTGTCTCCGTGTGGCTGCATCATTTTGAAGCCGAAAAACTGGCCAAAATGAAGAAAATGGCAGCAGAAAAGAATAAAAACTTCTTTGAAAAGAACCTCGTTCTCACGTGAGATGAGGTGTCCAACGGATGTGACGTCACGATATTCACTAAAATATAGTTGGTATCCCTGTGGAACATTTTCTTTCTTCCTTTCTTTCTTTTTCTTTCCTTCTTTCTATCTTTCTTTCTCTTCCTCTTTTTCCTTTCTTTTTCCTTCCTCCCTCTCTCCCTTCCTCCCTTCCTTATCTCTCTTCACTGATATAACATTTTTACAACATTAAATACAAAAAAAAATTCTGAAACTCTTAAGATAATTCGACAAATTTTTTTTTTAAATTACCAAACCTTTGTTTATCTTTTTAAAGATTTATTCTTACAAAATATAGATAAATAACTGCACTACCTAGAAATCAACTAATCTAAGAATTTCATGAAGCAATCATTATTTAGTTCCACAAATACGTCTGAATTGAAGATGCTGCAATAACAGCTGTTATTTTACCCTGTTTAGGGTCAATAAGTTCAATAGACATCGGCTTGTCTTCTTTGTTGAGGATGACGATAACTTTAGTTGATTCTGGTGTTACAAATCCAATGAATTCCAGTGATGTTTTCTCAGCTGACACGACTGAAATCCTCTTTGATCCTCTTGGGATAAACTTGCTGAAATGACCAAGATGATAGAACATAGGCTAGAAATGTGGAGAAAATGAAAAAATATGCTTTAATTTCAATAAAATTAGTCACCTGAAAAGCTGAGGCCAACCAGGATTATGGGTAGATTCATTTTACATGTTCAACGGCTTGATAACTGTTCGTGGACTTGCGAATCTTTTACCGGTCACAGTCTCACCTCTTCTGAGCATCATCGAGCTGCAGTTTGTATTTAAAAAGCTTTGTATATATATGCGTTTTTAATTTGAAAAGTTTCCCATGATGGTCCGTGATCACAGCTTTCTAGGTTTTTGGTGACTAACTTTATTGAATTAAGTGTATGTATGGCTTCGGCTATTTAGAAGATGATATATGAGATAAGAATTGGATTTAGTTGGCATTGCAGTGCATTGTGGGACTGTCTTAGGGGACAAAATAGGTGCCATCTTGGAAGTATGTGCCCTAAAGCAGCCTCAAATGCACTTCAATGACTCACAGGCATCTCCTTAGCTCTTTTTGCTCCTTGGGCTTCCTGTGGTGGGGAGAAAAAGATGAAGGGGGAGGGGAGGGAGAAGGACAGTTTTCAATATTCAAGTGATCAATACACAATTTGATTTCAATCTTTTCCTTTTAAAAAGTCACAACATAAAATCCTTTGGCACACAAATACCTGTTTATAGAAGACTTTGTGTTGAGAATCAACAACAATTGGAGCATCAACAAAGTTCTTGACCCAGTTTGGACCTCCATTCATGTTCAGAGCCAGGTTCCAATCTACCCAACCAACAACCCAATTAGAAAGATCCTGAGAAAAAAAAGTATTTAATATGTTCAATGTATTCAGGATGGTCACTGTTACCTCAAAAGCATGGCAACATGCAAATGCCAAACAAAAACATACCTCCATGATATTGCTGCTGTATCTTTCTCCTCTGTGCCAATCTCCCAACACCACCCCTCTGGGGGATCCCACTGGACCAGTCCCAGATCCAGTACATGCTTCTGTTGCAAACATAAAATAGCTTGGAAACCTGGAAATATATTGAAACCATGAGCCACAAAACAACCTCTGCATGAGAGGATTTAATTAGTAACTCAGAGATCAAATTGCAATAGACCTCCTCAGCTCTGGAGCACTCGAGCCTAATGTTTTCATATTTAAGACCACAAATTATTCCCTTGAGAATAATATTCTTTGTTTTAGTTGTATCCATATTCATGTGTCTTCTCAGGTGCAACTGATCACAAACCTTAAACAAAGAAATGATACTCTAAGGGTATGACGTGGTTTGAAATGGGAAAACATGACATCAGAGCCAAGGAGGTCTATTCCCCAGCTTGTTGGGTTTTGCAGTGGGAGAGAAACAAGCCAAACTAGAGAAGTACCCTTGAATGAGGGGGGGAGGCCTAACAAAATGTACTCACTGACAATCTAAGCTCAGAAATCCAACCTGAATTTCCAGAGGTGAATAGAGAGTTTACCACCCTTGACTGCCAACAAAATACAAGTCAAGGTTAACAGCCCTCCTACAATTAACAAAAATCTACTCATATTTACAAGATTCATTTACTTGTTATGTGCTTCAGTAAGGTAGGATGCAGGCGTTAACCAATCCCAGTACCAATGCACTGCTATCCCAGACACATATTTAGCAGCATTGGGATCTGATAATATAGTCTTTGCCCAGTTGTCCACAAACAGCCTTTCGTCATCCAGTATCATTATCTTAACATCTTTGTAACCTTCCTGTGTTAGGGTAGGACCTAAGTCAAGCTTAATGAAGTCCCGCTCAGCTTCTGGGGAAAATCCCATGCACTGAAATGAAAATCTGCAATGAGAAAGGTGAGAGTATTAGACTATTGTGTGTTTCTTTGGTGAATATGTGGCTGCTATTGCAGCATCACCAATGCATAATATCAGGGTGTTGCAAGGTTAGGGTTGCCAATACCTCCATATATTGTTTAAGCTCTACCCAGCCAGTAAACATCAGTCCAAAACAGGGTTTTCCCCTCTATTTAATGGCCACTTAATGCACAATAGAGGTTCTAATGAGGAGGTAGCATGGTTGAGTGGTCATAGCGTCGGTCTCGCAATCCGGTGTTGCCAGGTTTGAGTCCCGCTGTGGCTACTAGCTGAGACTGTATTTGTCCTGATCACTGATTAGTTCAGATTCAGTTTCTCGACCATGCTTGTAAATAGCCAACTGGTTTGCCTCCTTGCCAGTTGGGATTCTTACTTTATTTCATTTTATTAATTGTAGGAGGGCCATAATGGAAACTACTGGGTCACCAGTAATGTATGTCACCCTCATTAAATGAAGTCAATTTATTTATTTTTATTTATTTAATATTAATAAATGATAATCACTAACCCTGGTAAAAACCCATCAGATGGTTCATTTTGTACTGTTACACCCCAGATTTTGATACCACTGTCTTCATATGCTTTGATAAATTTAGAAAAATACATTGCCCACGTTTTGTGGTACTTGTCACCTGCTTTGCCTTTGAGCTGACCAAAACCTACAAAAGAAGAAATAGCACACCATCATCATCACCACAACAATGCATCATCACTTCATGATCAGCACCACCATCATCACAATGCATCATTATCACCTTACATCTTCATCATCATCATCAGAACCATCATCACCATGCATCATCATCATCAGAACCATCACCATCATCATCACCATGCATCATCATCATCATCATCATCACCATTATCATTATCACCTTACATCATCATCAGAACCATCATCATCACCGTGCATCATCATCACCATACAGTCATCATCATCTATCATTTTGTGGAATGATAACTGATGACATATTTGATATGAATAATTTGCTAAAAAATTCACTCTCTCTTCTCACCTTCCCAAAATATATATGCCTTCCCTAAAATAGGAAACTTTCATCTTACCTGTCATTTTCCCATTTGTTTTCATCCAAGCAGGAGCAGACCATGGACTCCCAAAGAACAGAATCTCTCGTTTATCACTCATTTTAATGGCTAACTTCAACAAGGGAATCTTGAAGTCCATATCTTCCTTAGCAAGGGAAAAATTACTCAGCCCAAAATCTCCAGCAAAATCATCATAAGAATATTCTCTTGTAGAAAAATCACAGCTTGCTATTGGGATACGGCCAATGCTGTACTCAATACCATGAACAGAATAATAAGAGCTGAGAAGCATTTCTTGAAGTGTTGAACTGAGGCTTTTGATGTTTAAAGTGGCTGCATCTATAAAACAAGATGAGTACATGAAATATAATTATTTAGTTTGAGCATAATTAAAAATCTAATCAAGTGAGAGACAAAGTTCTACTAAAATGTGATGCAGAGTATGAAAATCAATGGAACCTTAGACTCCAGAGGTGAGAAGCATGTGCATTGCTACATTAACCTTGATTCCCCAATAACCTTTTAAGGGGTTGGGCATAGGTAGAGACTATAACATTGGGGCAGGCACATTTCGTAATCGCCCTAGCAGTCCAAACGTTTGTCATCCATTCATGTAATACAATCTTATTCCTTTCAAACCATCTACGATATCACATTTAAATGTATGAGATTACCTGTGAATGCGCCTCCAAATCCAAGTATACTCTGATATACAACAGACTCATTCAACGTCAAGGTTGTTACCCCATCTTCAGCATCGAAAAGCTTAACATTAAACACTCCAAGCGTTAGGTTAAACCTCGCACCAGCCTTGGAGCTCGTGTAGAAAGCATACTGACCAGCTTTGAGTGGAGAAGTAGTTCCATCATCATCAAAATGGTCGCAATGTTGTTCTGAACAAACACACACAAAGCCATGACCAAAGTCTTTTTTGTCACAGGATGTGTAATTCGCTGGAGAAATTGCACTGCATATTTCAAAAATACTGACAAACACAAAGAGTACACCGTATATTTTATACATTGTGGTGATTCCTAATGGAGAAAACTTGAGTTTTTCTTTAGAAAAGAAGAATTAAACAGTCTTCATTCACGTGACACTTCCAACAGGCGTTCCTCACGAACTACAGGTAGCCCATAGCGAGTAGCTCAAAGCATTTGTTTAACATAAAAAAATCTCTTAAAAAACGTTATTTTTCGAGACTTTCTTAAAAGTTCGATGTCATTCTGCGCTTCTGTATCAATATTAATCTTTAAGGATTTTCGTTCTGTAGTGACGTCTTCTGTAGTATTATTTTCTGGCTTTTGTGGGTTTCCTGTGTAAGCGCGGCGAGGTTACCTAGAACAACCGCGCGAATTTCCAAATAAAAGTTCGAATGTTTTGATTCCAAGAGCGTGTTTTTATCCATTTTATCTCCGTTCTTATACCCCTCAGTTTTAGTAGTTTTATGCTTTTAACTTTAGATGAATGTCAGGGAACGTTGAACAAAGGCTTTGGGAGGCGATCGAGGATAAAGATTACAGGTAAGTTAAAAGTATATTGAGCGTAAAACAAACTATCGATCGATATACATGTGTTTTGATCAAAAAAATGTCCTCACTACTACTATTTCTCTCTTTTTTCTAATTTCATACCCCTATCCTTTTCTTTTAGAAAAGCAAGGTCCTTGCTGAGGACTGGAGCTCAAATAGATAAACTATCAGAAGATGGCATTGCTGTAATTCACTTCTTAAGCGGGATTTCTGGAGACGAAGCAAATCAGCTGCTGAAAGAATGTTTAGAAAATGGGGCCTCCCCTAACGTATTATCTTGTGATGGCATCACACCTGTCCATGTCGCAGCAATTTGGGGTATTTTTGATAATTTGAGTACCTTGGTAAAATATGGTGGAGACGTTTTAGTTAGAGATGCCGATGGGAAGAGTCCTTTGGACTATGCGAATGAATGTACTGAATGTCAAGCAAAACATTGTGTAAAGCTGTTAACTGATCTTGCACTTGATAAAAAGTGTGCTTATACTAAAATTAAATCTAAACCAGATTCACTCAGGTGCACTCTAAATAATAGACAAGATTTAAAAGAATCAGAAAACCAAAACAAAGCCAGTTTTTTCTTGAATCCAAGTGGATATTATTACATGAATGAAAGAGATCTTTTGAGTGAAGAAGAAACAAGCGCAGTGTCTTTAGATCAAACTGACAAGGATAATGACTTCTTGTTTTTTGATGACTTTACACATGACGTTATGAAAAATCCCAGACAAGCTGCAAGGGGCTCAAAGAATATTCCTTCACTAACAAACCCATTCAGAAGACATTACTTCGATGTGCGAGATCTTATGACTGAGGATGAATCAAGTTCTGACAGCTTGATGTCAGACAGCAGTTCAAGTAGTTTTCTCACTGCTAATGAAGGTGACATTAGCAATGCATTTGCGAGTGCATTAGATGATACAGTTGTCACTTTTCCAAAACTCCACCCATGGACTGCGGCACAAAATCAAATGGCCCTTGATGACACCATCATTGATGGCATCAATGGCTTGGACATCGGAAATACCAGGTAAAAAGTTTTCTCATTTAGTTATTTGTTGCAGTATATAAGATTCTTCTTGACAACCCAAACTTTATTTAAAAGTCAGCACTAAAAATCCTGAAAAGCCCGAGGGGAGGGGGTTACTCTGCTTTATTTGGTATAAGGATATGTGCCGCCCTACAGGGTATGGGGTTTTTTGACATTTGGGTCTGGGTAGGGTAACATTTTTTGACATTTGGTCTGGGATAGGGTATTATTTTAGTCTGGGATAGGGTTACAATTTGGTCGTTTTAGTCTGGGCTAGGGTTACGAGTTGGTCGTTTTAGTATGGGATTTGGTTACAATTTGGTTGTTTTAGTATGGGATAGGGTTAATGATTATTTTGGTCGTTTTTGTCTACACTTTCTGCTGGCACAAAAATGATAAAAAGGTTAGTAAATATTGATTGCAATCTATTGACTAACCGGGTTTATCCTGGGATAGGGTGTGCAATTCTTAGTTATAGTCTGGGGTAGTGTATGTAAAATCAAAAATTTTAGGTCTGGGAAAGGGACAGGGTTTTGAGGTCCTGGCAGCACACCCCTACCCAAGTTGAGTTGGGGTGGTAGTACCCCCCTCCCCCCCCCCCCCCCCCCCCCAGCCCCCAGCCTAAAACGTTAAAGTCTGTAAAAAAATAATGGATTCCAAATCTTGGATTTCGGGTCCATGCCTTTGATTTATGACTTCAATCTTGAAAATTTTATTGTCCAATATTGAAACCCAGTTTGGAGAAAAAAAGAGTGAGGGATCTTTGTAATCAATGAATATTCTTGAAGCGTAACTCAGGGTTTTCATTAAGTTTTGATAAAATAAGAGAAGTTCATGAACTGCTGGAGAATCCTTGGGACGAAGCGAACATTTGACTAATTACTAAGCTATTAATGGTAGTTTAAGCTGGAGAATTTTGCTCAGTTACTAAAGCATTCTTCAATCCCTGACCCTTAATGTAAACCTCTTTAGCTCATTCAGTGTTATTTTCTCCCACAAGTGAAAATCTTGACAGCACCTCAAGTAACATCATCATTAACAATACCATAAACAGCACATTATCAGATGGCACAGTTCTGTATGACTGGAAAGAGTACAGCATTCTAGAGATACCACCATCCTCTGATGAATCAGATGTATCTTTTGTCATTCCTGAGTCATTGCTTAAAATGGAATGTCATCAGCTGAAGGAAGAGTTGTTGAAACTTGGTGACAATCCAGGTCCTATTAGAACTGACACTAGGATGTTGTATGTAAGAAGACTAGCAAGAATTCAGAGTGGTTTGACAGATGAAAAGGTTTGTTTAGTTTTAATGATTCAAAAAACATATGTATGACACAAGATTTAAGGAGTATGTCTATGAATGGTCCCTTTCACAGTTCCCTGCACCATCTTGAAAGGTAGCCCAACCTTTGCATTGAAGCAAGACAACTGGTGAGCTTGCAATAATAGAGACCTTTTTCTAACACCTTGGACAATAATTACTCACAGGTCCCTATTATTGCAAGCTCACCATATGTCTCGCTGCAATGCAACGCCCGGCTACCTTTCAAGATGGCACAGGGAACTGTGAAGGGAACTATTGGGATTTAGCAGTTGTTTCAAAGATAGTACTTTTTTCATGTTGATTGGTGGGCTTCGAAATGATTTTAAAAAGGAAAGGTTAGTTTAGTCCTATGCTTGCAGAAATAAGGTATGACATTGGAGTATGTTTGTGAATGGGGATTTAGCTATATGTTTCAAATGTTTATGGTGTCGCTAAATTCAACTATTGATGTATGGTGTCCCTCTAATTTCAATTCTTCATTGTTCTCAAATTTGCTAACCATTGCTTTAATCTGATCAGCCCTTAAACCTCATCTTGAGCAAACCCTAAAAGTTTATGCAGGTAATTTGCTTGATAATCATGACAAGGATTAACTCTTGTTGGTTGTGGTTTCGGTCAACAGCAGTCCTCTGACAGGTTGAAGGAATATCTCCCTGAAGTAAGGGCAGTTATCGAGGGTAGGTTACTCTCCCCTGAAATGGATCGAGTTGAAGACTCAATGTGTGTTGACTTCACTAAGCATAATTTGAGGAGCAAGTGGAGAGAAGGGTAAGAAAGACAATGAGACACCAAAAATAGAATACATTCACTGTGTTGTCATACTTACTTACTAAATAAGGACCTTGGTCCCCTACACAGCACAGACCATCGATGGTCCATCACTCTCCACTGCATCTGCTTAAGACCCATATTTGTCAAATCAATGTTCCATGCTGTGATGTGTAAAACGACTAAGCACGGTAACAGTTCTTTACTGGGAGCATTTGTTGGGCCAATCACAGCATACTAGAGATTAATTTAGTGTTCATCAACAAGCAAATCGCAAATAGTTATTTCTTACCATTTCTTTGCTACAGAACCGAGAAATCTTCGTTCAACTATCTGCTGCTCGATCCTCGTGTTACTCAGAACCTCCCTGTCAGAAGCAAAAAAATGGCATACGAGGACATCTTTCATACGTTTGTGGCAGCTATTTTCTATGTTGGGAAAGGAAAACGCTCCAGGCCTTACGCGCACTTGCACGAAGCTACCAACTTGAACAAGGTTAGTTTGGAAAGCACGCTGCGCCTTGCAAATGACATGGTTATCCTCAGTTCAGCCCTCATATGTGAGTAGAGTTGCTTGTTGGTTCTCTGCTGTGCGTCAAGGATTTTTCTTCTGGTTCTTTAGCTTTGGACTTCCACAAAATCAATTTTTTAAATTCAATTCCTTCCGGCGTCGAACGCTTTAGTCATGAGTCTCTGACTAGGGACAGTGAAGTTTGAATTAGTTAGATTAGGCTTGAGAGAAGGGGTGAAAAACCCTCGGAGTCAGAAAGAGAAACAACTAACTCAGCTCTCGTGGGATGACTGGGAATTGAACCCTGGAAAATTCCCTCGTACCATGCATGACTATAAAATGCTATTTGCTTCATTGTATATCTCACTGTATCACCCATGCTTTAATTCCATCAGGCAAACCGAAAGCTGCAGCAGATCCGTGACATCTGGTCAGCAGGGCTCGGTGTCGTGTCTCTTCATTGTTTTCAAGGTGTAATCCCGGTGGAGGCTTATACAAGAGAGGCCTGTCTCGTGGAGGCTTTAGGTAAGTATGGCTGGAGCATGTAACGTTACAGCCGCCATGCTGGTTGACTCGAACAAAAGATTTGGTCTTGATTTCCTTTGTTATATAATCCAACATGGCGACCACTTTGTTGTTTTTTACTCTCACGGAAAGGGGTTAGTGCAAATTGTATCCTTTGATGCTCGCATTCATCCAAGCACAGAACTTGTCTCGTTCAAAAGTCTTCAGTGACAAAACTTTGACTAGTCTCTTTAACTCATGGTGATTGGCGTGTTTCACTCTGTACGCAGGTCTTGCCCGTCTAACAAATCAAAAAAGATGTGATTACTATGGACGAGCAAAGGCGTGGAGACTCAAAAAGAAACGCCAAATGGGTGTCTCATTACTTAAAAGGGCTCTCCAGATATTCTTGAACGAGGGGGAGAGACATATGCGGCCTGAGGATCTACGAAGGTCATAGCAGAGCAGATCCTGCTAGTGTGTGGTTATTTAGACTGATATGTATATATGGCGTAGTTACGGTACGGTTATCAAAAGCACTTAGCTTGGACCAATTTAGATAACGCGTACATGACACATCTTGGCAACTGTAAGTGTATCACATACATCCATACAATTCTGCTCCCTGGCGCCTGCCTTCTTACTTCTTCTTCTCGTATTCAGTATGTAATCGGAACCATGCTCTGGTATTTACTTTTAAAGCCTCAAAGTAAATTTCGTTAATAGAATAGAATAGAATATGTTAAAGTAAATTAAGGATTTTAATTTTTATAAAGTTTCTTAAACCATTTTAATACGTTTTTTTTAGAATTTCTAGCTCGAATTTTGTCGCGCTGTCACATTAATTTTGTTTCCTTGGAAAGCAAAGCAGTTTCCGCACGAATGGCAAACATCGCTACCTCGCACAGGCCTTAGTGCATTATGGTCTATTTGGGGTACAATCAACACCATATAAGGCATAATGAACAAAATATACCCAAGCTAGACCACAATGAACCATGTTCGCTCTCCCAAAACAAGCAATGACACTTCTGAATGGCTTCTGCAACTGAACCAATCGATAACCATCAACTGGAAATATACCTATTCAATCATGTTGCTTGATTACGTAAGCCGTTTGAAAACCGTCCAATCAGAATGAGTTGGGAAGCCATTCAAGTGTTGGTGGAGCTTTACCCTTCCATTCATACTATATTATTAATTATTGATAATATTAACCTTTCATTGATAATTCTTATGAGTTCCCATGGTTACGCCTTTGGCAACAAAATATTTGTCAAAATTTGAATAATTATTTAAGGATATTTAAATAAATGTACAGTTCTAAGTATTCTGCCAAGTTTTAAAATAATGGAAATGGTGCTTTTAAAGCTCTTTTTTTCTGATTGCAATATTTTAACCGAGTTTAGTATTGATACTTTGGATATCCATGAATATTAAATTATGATTTAATTCGTAAGTTTTTACTGATTTAAAAAACTGATAAAACCCAGACTGAAAAGCTAGTTTTTTTGCACTCCATTCCACTTGTCTTTTTGTTTTGATTTATGAAATTCAGAATCAAGTTTACAAAATGAAATGTAATTATAGTGTTAATGTGTTTAGAAGCAGACAAATCAAGCACTTAATTTTCACGATAATTTTAGTATTTCGAAAACAAAATGGCAGGAAATGAGATAGATTTTTCACTTATATTGAATTATTTCTTTTGTCTGCGACTTTAATTCATCCTTTATACTATTATCCCTTCACGCAAGTCCTCATATAGTTCTCGTTCATCTTGTTGACTTGTCGTTTCTCGTTTCACATGTAAACTTGCGTTGATTCTAACCTTCATGTCTTGTAGTACAGCTTCTCTGACAACCCAATAGCTAGGACAACAACCATCAAAACTACAAACCCTCAAATGTGAACCAGAGACGCTCAATCCCAGCACAAAAAAACGCTGAATTATATTACTACACTCGAGATAATATGACATGATCTTGTTCTGTGATATTGACTCGCTGACAAGGAAAAAATAAAATATTACCAGACGATTATCTCTCGAGGAAAATGGCCGAGCCTTAAAATACTCCCCTACGGTAATAGTATATTCCATTCCCTTCACTTCAATTGTAATCACTTCTCTGATAAATGAGTCAAGATCTAGAGAGACCAAAAACTCTTCACCCCATTGTGAAGCAAGTCTTATTATCGCGTGTACGATTTCTTCTACCTGAGAGTACTTCTTTTCTGTTGCAAGGGCAGTCATTTCGCGAGTTGCAGTTTCAAATAACTGTCGTATTAAATCCTTTAACTCTCCTATATGTTTAGAATCAAACTTTTCTGGCCAACAAACAGCACTTTTGATTTGTAACAAAACGTTCTGTTCTCTTTCTCGTGTATGGTCCTGACACCCCTCCTCGATCACAACAATCTCTGAATTCTGTTTGGAAAGGTCGTGAAATTGGAAATCATCTTTCATCGTGGGCTTCGAATACTTAGTCACTCCATGGCCCATGGCTTTCCAAACCATTCATGAAAAATATATATTAGTTTCACAATCTCAAATAGGAATTCTCCAATCACAAAAGCAGTAAAGCAAGCCCAGTACACGAATTTTTCCCGCTAATTTTCTTTGGTCCAGTCAGAGCTTTGAACTTCAGACTCTGATCAGGTGGCTTTATTTTTTCAGCTAATGAAAAGCGTCTAGTAAACAACGGCTGATTATCTTCGTCAGTTATTGTAGGCCGTGACAATATTCTGTCAATAAAGTATGGCCGTCATTTCATGTCGATTGGCCTTTTCAAGTCGTCGTGCATGTTGGGCCTTTAAGATATTGAATTAGAAACGCCTTTAAATGTTTCAATCATCTGTCTTCTGGCGGATCCGACGCGAAAGTTTGCCGTTTGTCTGCAAAGACGATTTAAAAAAATGACTAACGATAAAGAAATGCGGCTCTCTCTCTGCGTACGCAGCTTGGCTTCCAATTTATTTATTTGCTACGATTAAGTACAAAACAAAAGTCCAACATAACAAAAGAAAATATACTCCTGCAAAGAAAATTTTTGCTTATCAAAATGTAAAAAACTACTTTAGTTGCAAAACCTTAATTTTGGTTTGCTTTCTAATGATTGTAAGATCAACACGTCTCAGAATTTATTAGGAGAAAACTTTGATTGCTCTTTATTTGGGATGACAGGTTTTTAGCAATTATAATAACAGCGGATACTGATTATTCAAAGATAAGAGGTTTTGTTCAAATATATAACGTAAAATGGTTCCTGCATTGATTTAAATTAGAAACGACTTGTGGTTTTTTAAAAAGATAGATGTCGATGGATTAATATTTCCTTAATTATTTTTACAGGACTCTATTTAAACTAACATGCGTTAAATTAGATGTTCCTGTTAAGTATTGAATAAAATAAAATAAAATAAAATCAAAATTATATAAATAATGATGAATATTGATTGTGTTGCCGTGTGATAATGGCGTGTAATAATGGTCAATGATAATGTTGGCGTGTGGAGATGATGTAATATATACAGTATGAGTGGCCGTGTTGTATCCGATATAAGAGCTCGAGGCGTAGCCGAGAGTTTGTATATCGGATACAACACAGCCACTCATACTTTAGATTGCTTATCAAACGTCTAGGATAGTTCCTTTGTGTTTCACTAAAATTTTCAAAATTGAAGTAAATCTACCCAAGAAAATCCAAGTTAAGGTTTATGCAAATGAAGATGAATCTATGTCACTGGAGTATAAAACCTCCTTCATGGTCTTGATTTCTATTGTGTTTTCCTCATGAATCATTTATGAGTTTGATAAGATAAGGATATCTAATAACTAATAACGTATAATGGTGATGATGATAATAACAGCAACAATAATAATAATGATTATTATTATAGAACTAAACAGTACTAAACAGTAGTGATAACCAATACACATTGCGCTATTTTATACTTCTATTTAGGGCAAAATTAATTTTGACTGTTGGCACTCTAGATACCATTTAGAGGCAAAATCGATTATGAGATATGAATACGATGACTATAATTCTAAAGGCTAACACCATTTGCTCTGCTACAAAAGGGAAGAGAAGCTATTAAGTAACGATGCAGATAAGAACGATAGCACTCAACGGCATGGAATGTAGAAAGGTGATAATTGTAGTATTGTTTAAACCAATCTTCTTATTGGTCGAAACACGAAAAATGGAGGAAAAGTATATTTTTTGTGATATTTAACTACTGACAAACTACCTTTTAGTCTTTAAATCCCTTAAATCTTCTGTGCTTCAATACGAAAGAAATTCTATGTGGGGAAAATGACAAATTTGAGGCTTTTTCTTTCTATTGTTTTTGGGTGTTGTGATTGGTTGAAAACCTCCAACTCAAAAGTAAACGTCTTTAATAAGAAGGGACTTTTAGTTCATATTTTTTCACAAACATCTCTCCATAGGTCGATACATCCCCCGCAGTAGAAAATCTCAAAATTCTGATGTGAGGCAAGCGATATGCCGCAGAACAATAGAAAGCGCTATCGTTCTTATTTGGAGCATTACTTAAAATGCTGCTCGCTTACACGCGTTAGGAAAGCCAGTAAACTGCAAAAACACTTTTGCCAGTTTCCAAAAATCCATTTAGCTGTCTTGAAAAACACATCTCAGTTTGTAATTTATTTTTACATATTTTATGCTTGGGTGTTTTTGTTGTTCCCGTCTATCTAGGGTTTACTGCCACCTTATTAAGAGAACACTGACAAGTCACGTGTCAGTAAACGAGAGGTATCAAATTATAAACACAAAGAAAACTGTTCAGTAACTCGAAATGTCACGCATTCATTCTTATGCGCACTCTCACCTATGAATGATTTTCACACACTGCATGATCGAACTGTCAAATGCTGTCATGCTTTAGTGAACCGCAAGCTGGCTTTTTTTAAATGAACTGTCGAGTTCCGCAAAAGAAAAGTCTAAATTCCTCGGGCTTAGATGAACAGGTAACTAAGAAGTCATGGGTTGTTTTAAGTCAAAAATGGAGGACACGGATGTGTGCTTGGATTCCGAAGCGTATACTCCATTGTTGGATGAAAGCAGCTCGGCTCGAGGACGAGATGATTTCAATGACAATCGGGTCACAACGAGAGAGAACCGTGAGAAAACTGCTGATTATGGGCTTGAAAAGTTATTGTTAAGATTACAGCACGCTCTAACATGGAGAAACATTTATGTCGATGTGCAAGATATGAGCAGTCTCGCTGATTTACGAACAAAATTACACGAACTATTAAACTTTGCCACAGTCGAAATGGGTTATCTCGTAAGAGATAAACGTTACTCTGAAGCGGAGGATATTGTGAACGCAATTATGAGGCTGAAATCATCACTTGGAAACGAGTTAGTGGATGCAGTTCAGATTACTGCGTTTGTTCGGGAGGTGACTACGTTTAGTCGTTTTGTTTTGACAGGAGGTCAGTATTTCGAGCCTATGATGGTAAATGAAGACGACGAAAATGTACTCAAACTATTCTTTTTCCTCGTTTCTGACAACGAAACACGACAAACTATGTTTAGATATTATGTGGAGTATACGAGTTTGATCGAAGAATTTTTCGCGCTTGTTTTGGTTACTTCTTCTGGACATGTTCGCCTTGAGATGTATGGGAGTTCTTGTCCATCGTACTGGGAAATACGCCAAGATGTCATAAAAAACGCGAGAGAAACAGATCAAGTCGTTTGACTTTGAAGAAGATGATGAATATTAAAGTCAACCTCAGCAGTAGAGGGAAGGCGAATATATATAATTTTTGATCTTGTAATTCTAAAAGAATTCCAAAATCATCGAGCTTTATCGAGGCGAATTATTTAGTACTACACAATTGTCTGTCTAAATGAATGTCTGTATCTAAACATAAGTAAACAACTCCAATTTTGTTTATATATCACGGTTTAATTCTCGTAGATTCCGTTTTGTGTTATCGTGAAAGATAACTATCGAAAACGAAAGAGAGTTGCAATATTTTATTGTACATCTCTAGTTTCTGTACAAATCATAGGGGGCATTCTTGTGTTAACGGAGTGGAAACGAAAACAATCAACAGGATGTCGCTATAGTTTTTCTAATCGCGTCATCTCCTTCTGATTTATACATATATATTACTCAGTCGAAGGAATACAGGAACAAATTTCGCAGGTTAAAATACACTGAGTTTGTAAATTGCTTTAGAAAATGAAAGCTATAAATAAAATGTGCTAAGAGTATTGCGCGACGAGGGATGTCACGTTCAATTTACAAGAGTATACAAAACAAATATTGTGATTCGAAATTACCAGTCGAGACTGGTAAGCATTTTCATTAAATTCCTAGCTAATGATAAACAAAATACCCTTAATTAAAGGGTTTATTAATCTGAGTGATTTGACCCTGGATTATCTTAACAGTTGAAGATTTTACCATGCATGACGTATTTAAGATTGCGTGACATAAACCTAGATTCTTGTCACTCTACCCCTTTACTTGGAGCCCAACCAGAGAGGTGGAGGTGCCTTGGGTTTAAGAGAACATCTTGCTCCAATCCCTGAGGTGCACAAGGCCTATGCTAGACAAGGGTTTTTTAATGATATAACAAAACCTATGATCGCAATGATAAGACCTTTAAGTCTAAGGTAGAGAGAAGGATAATGATAGGCTTGGTGAGAAGAGATTGGGGGAAAGATCTTCCATTCCTTCACTTAAGTCATATAGGATGACCACACCCACCTGGACTGACCAATCATCAACAAATAATAAATTTAAAATTAAATTCAAAAATTCAAATGATACCAGATTGTAGTTTTATAGTCTATCATATTATGGCCCCAAAAGCCTCATCTTTATAATTCAAAAAAAGAAAAAAAATGATATTTCAGAAGTAAATACTATGAATCAAATGCTTTCGGTGCATCCTCTAACTATTGGGGGCTAAACAATTCTACTCATGGAGACTGATCCAAAGTAAATGTACATTTTATCAAATCAAATTTAAATGTTTTGTAGACTTTATTTATTCAAATGCTAAATTCAAACCTAACGATGAGACTCAATACTAAATACTTGTGCTCTTTTCTAGTTTATGCTAGAATAATAGCCTCCGACGTCTTAACTGTAGCTACCAAACACAGATGAAGCTGTCAATCACATTAATTCTATCCAATCACCACTCTTATGTACTATACTGCATTTCTGCGAGTACAAATCTAAGTTTTAGGATCAATTTCATTATACTTAAGCAATTTTTCTTTTTATCTCAAATGTTCCCTTCCATCGTAATGTCTAGCAAAATTAAAACAATGCTTACAATACGTTTAGTAAAAATACTAATCAGAGATCCAGTATTCATGTCATTTATGTTGTATTTAGTGAGTGAAGTTACATAAAAATAAATCAAGGTTTAAGCAATTGCTTTGGCTTCGGGTAGAAATCCTTCCCAGTGCTTGATAAGCTGGGTTAAAAAAATGAACAAAAATATAATTAATTTTTTTCAATTCCTTTTCTGTTTTGTTCATTGTTTCTACTTGAATCTTTTCCTACAACTTCATTTAATTTTTATTCTCCAGGGTTAAAAATAATGGCTGATCATCAGACAATGTCCAGCCAGAATTGAAACTTGTCTGTAATTTTTATTGCCATTTGGGTTCCAAGATTATGATGGATTTCAGAGGTTCTCTCACTCCAGTGCTTCTAGGCTGTAGGTTTCAGTGCAGTGAAGAAACCTATGATCAGGAAACACTGAAGCAAGAGAGCTTATGGAACTCAGGGTACAAAATGATGAAACTGGACAGAAAATTATGTACACTGTCTGAAATTAGGTTTTAGTGTCTGAAAAATGTTCAGTATGTAAGCTGTTATGTGTTGATGTGAGTTGACCCCTTCTTGAGCCCATTCACAAACATATTCAAATAATATGCTAAGTTTGCAAGCATTAGGCATATTTTCCTACCTGTTGCTGTGTTTCCATCATGGCTTCTAGGTATGTAATGATGGCCTGACGGAAGTCCTTTACACGATTTGTCTACATGATGTGAATATAAATTTTAATCATTATTTTGAAATGACAATGATAAATAAATGTGAATTCATATGGAAGTGGGTGAGAGCATGCCAGTTAGTAATAGTGGGGAAAAGGAATGGCAATAAATGGGAATTGGATAGGAAAGGTCAATAAAAGTGGAGTAAAAGCAGTGAGGGTTAAGTAAGTAATGATAGCAGGGGATAAGAATGGAATGAATATGTTAAACTATGAGAATGAATGGGAATAGCAGGAAGGTGATTAAAAAATTAATTCATTATACAGTACCTCAAAGCGTGACATTTCCTTACGAATAGTTTTTGAGATTTCTTCAAAGTCCTCCTGTCCTTTCTCTACCTTCTGCTCCCACTATATCAGACGAATTAGAAACAAAGTTTAGTTATAAGCTTAGATAAGTCAATACCTGTAGTATACTATAAAATCCCAGTTATAATCCCACTAGACTATTAATACAAAAGTTCTTCCAGTTATAAGCCCACCTCTGGTATATAGCATTATCTTTCTAGTTATAAACACTCCAATTTATAACCCCACTAGTCTATTAATACAAACGTTCTTCCAGTTATAAGCCCTCCTCTGGTTTATAGCATTATTAGTCCAGTTATGAGCCTCTACTGGTTATAAGCCCACCAAAAAACAGGAAATAAGCCCAAGGATTTTGACCAGGATTTTTGTGAAGGCCCTTTTTCCATGGCTGCACACTTATCTTATTTCAAGAATAGTTATCTCACCTCTTTCACCTCCTCTTGTGCTTGAGGTAACTTCTCATTCTTCCCAGCCAACTCTATCTTGACTAAAGCTTCTCTTTTCTTTGTCAAAGTTTGCTGAGCACTCTGCCAGTTACTGTAGGATCTTACACGTTCATGAAAACAAGCCTAAAATACCATGATAGATAAGTACTATGATTCAAAGAGACAGGGCTCAAAATAATGAGAAGCACAATGTGACCCAGTGTGACCGGGGATTGAGTCCCACTGTGCTCGGGGTGTCCTATGTGAGTAGAGTTGCTTGTAGGTTCTCTCCCATGCTTTAAGGGTTCTCCAGGTTTTCCGGCTATCCTCCCTCCATAAAAATCAACTTCTAAATTCCAACTGGAATCAAGTGGAAGAAGATCAACTCTGTGGAATCCACTGTATAATCCCACTATCATTTATTTATGTCCTACAGACAATGACTGCCCAAAATGATTGTCATGTCCAGCCATTACTTTCAGGCCTGAGAGGAATTACTGTACATTTAAATCGAGAAATAAAATCTACATGTAATAGTTTAATAATAATAAATAATAAGAAAATACCTTCACTGACTGTATAAGACCAATGTAATCCTTTAACAGCTCAGACAACACAAAAAAGTCAGTTTCTGCCTGTAATAAAAAATATAAGCAGTGTTAAATTAATTTGAATAACCTTTCTTTGAGGCTCATAACCCTCTCCTTCCAGGGCACAAAACTAAGGCTCGCAAACTTGCCAAATGTGAGTGAAATTTTGTATCCAAAACCATTGGATTTCGTCCCATGCAGTCTGATGTCAAATCAGTATATATTACAGTATATATTACATATATTTATGGTGGTTTAAGACCACAACATCATAAACAAATAAAAATAGAATAGCTATAAAATTTCTTAATGTTTTGACCTTTGATTGCTTATATTAAAGAGTGGTCTTATTTCACTTCTGTTAAATTAATTTTCAAACGTGATTGTTTACCTTTTTGATCATGCATATCCAATTTGAAGGCATTTAACAATATATCAAAGGCTGCTGGCAGGCATTCCCTTCTTCCCCTTCCCGCCCCCTCCCCCTTTGCTTCATTTTTGCTCGGTTTCAATTCTTGCTTATTCCAGATTTCCAAAGTTCCACCCAAAACCTACAAGAACTGATTTGCAGGCTAAACGAACCTATAATATATAATGATGAGGAACTGACTTAAATTCGATACCTGCTGGGATTGTAGTTGTTCAATTTTCTCTTCAACCTCAGCTAATTGTGTCAGTGCACGAGAAAGTGATGTATGCTCCTCTGAATTACCTAGTCAATGATAATATCCAAATATCCATTAATAAAATCAATAGACTTTAAAATCCATAAAACATATCTGTACTACACTACACTTATTACCTCAGTAAGAAACAAGAAACAGGTTGCACCGTCAAATTTACAATGCTGTTGGGCGCAGCAGAATGTGATTGTTAAACTGACAAAGTCTAAGAGTGAAGAGTCTGACATAACTTTGTACCACTGCCACTAAAAACACTGCACTGTACTGTCAATGGCAAAGCTTATATCTCTAAACTTTCTAGTCCCTTACTCAAAAGATAAGCATGGTATCTGGATATAATAAATATGTTAACAGATCTGATCTATTAATAAAATTAATAAAAAAGTAAGTCAATACTTACTTAACATGGCAGCACTTTTAGAAAAGCTACCAGTGGTGGTGCTTAGCTCTGAAAATTAAACAGAGAAATACACTGTTTTAGTACCTTGCATAAGCACAAGAACAAATAATATGCAGAACATAATTGATTGGGGGGCATTGGAGGCACAGTAGTTTACTGCTTGCCTCTCATAGCTGTAGTCCAGGTTCAAGCCCTGACTAAGGATTATAATAATAATTATGTAAGTTGAGTTTGTCTGACATGTTGTTCTCTCTCTTGCCTTGGGGGTTTTCTCTGGGTTCTCCGGTTTTCACTGTAAAAATCAACATGTGAGTTGAGGGTTGTATATTGTGAATATAGAATGTAGTGGTAGTGCATGTGGAGGGAACCTTATGGTAGAGCCACATACAAGGATTGTACGACTGTAATGACTGTACAAAATATAACAAAAAATATAATATAAAATATACAAATTCCTACCTTTTCTGTTCATTACAAGTAGTTCTACATTGTGATGTAGTTTCTTGAGCTGTTGGTCCAGGGTCTCAATTTGTGCTTGTTTTTCTTCAAACCACTGTTAACAAATAAGCATGTTTCACATACATATTAGTCATAAACTTAACCTAAATGTTTATATATGACTTTGTGACTGACCAGCCACTGACTGAATACTGGTAGACAGATAGACAGACAGACTCATTGACTGACAAGCTAACCAAACTTACTTCACTATTTTTCTGATTAACTGTTTGACTGACTGATGACTGACTAATGAACTGACTGACAGACAGACTGACTGAATAACTATTGATAGGCTGACTGATGAACTGACTGACTGACTGACTGGTAGACTGACAGACTGACTGACTGACTGACTGACTGACTGCTGACTGACTGACTGACTGACTGACTGACTGACTGACTGACTACTGACAGACTGACAGACTGACAGACCAGACTGACAGACTGACAGACTGACAGACTGACAGACTGAATGTCTGAATGACTGAATGACTGCCTAACTGAATGACAGACTGACAACCTGTCAGACTAATAAACTCACTTACTGAAAACTGATAAAGAGTCAATGCAGTACCTGATCAGACTCAGACATCTTTGTCGTAAGATTAAACATAGTATCCCCAACAGATTTTACAAAGCGCTTTATTCCTCCACCACTCAGAGCAGCTGTATCTTTTGCTCTTGGAAGCTATATTAAATAATAATGATAATTAAAATTGAACAGTAACATAAAGCTGATTTCATGTGGGGAAAATATTGCATACAGTGTATTTGCACCACATTTTCCAGTAAATATTTTTTATAAACTTTAACTGTATCAACTGTTCATATATAATATAGAACTTACAGTATCTCACACTGTCAACATCATTGACAGTGCAAGTAGGTACTGTTTGTTTACTTCTAATTCAATAACACAGGACTAAAAATAATGACATGATGACTGGTAACATCAGACTGTAACCAGTCAATGTGACCAGTCAATGTGACCAGTCAATGTAACCAGTCAATGTGACCAGTCAATGTGACCAGTCAATGTGACCAGTCAATGAGAACAGTCAAGAGGACAAGCCTAAGAATTATTTGGATGGACAAGTAACAACTTCTTTGCTCTGATTAGCTCTCTAGTCATAATAATAGTAAGATGTCAAACTTAATACCATTTCAGCTTCAAGAAACTGTCTAAAGTCTGGATCTGCTCTAAGAGATGGATGAGCTGCAATGCGGTTCATAAACCTAAAAAAAAGAAAGAATTTTGTAAAACATGTATGAATTTTGCAGGTGAAGAGTAAATTACGACATATGATAGAGAAATGTCTTGTTTGAGCAGGTTTCCTACTAACTGATTATTCCAGGGGTTTTCAAGAAAAGCTACAAATGTTTGAATCAGTGTTCATATTTTGGCACCTCCTAGTTACCTCTTCATACTCATGGCTAATCTAATTGAATAATCTCTCTCTAGACTAATAACTTACAACTGCCTCTGCAATCTTCAAGGAATAGACATTGCATTCTTTTTTTCAAGGGCTTTTAAATGAGCAGCACAAATTCTATGCATATTATTCTAACCTTTCAAGAAGAGCTTTCCTCCTGTCAACAAATTCTTTAGATTTTTCTTCCTCTTTACCAAACTTGACTTTACCCATACCTTATGACCAAAGAACAGAAAAAAAGAAATGAGAGACAAGAATGACTAAAAGACTGCTTAGAACCAACAGAGGTTTGCATACTTAGATTTCAAATTAAAGTTGACTAGTAGGCACAAGACTAAAAGTAAGGGACCCCTTGAGATAATAAAAAAACAATTAAGCATGCACCATCTTGGTTGATCTAACAAGAGAAACTTTATGAGAAATGCTTTGTATAGTCAACCAATATGGCGGCTACTGAAAAATCCTTTGAGGTATTGTAAATAACAATGAACCAGACACCATCTTGGTTGTTCTAACAAGAGAAGCGTAATGAGGAATGCTTTGTATAGTCAACCAACATGGTGGCTACCGTAGGATGTAACATGCTCCCCAAGAATTGAAAATTTCATGGAATGAATGTATGTCTATGCATGATGAGGGGGCTTGAGACCTATTTTGCCAGCCCCTTTCTCTCTACCATTCATAAACTAATGAACAATTTAAAATTAACATCTAGGTTTATTTTCTCACCAAGAACAGATTTTTCTGGAGCTGGAGGGACAACTCGGCCAAGATGAAGGTACTTGCTTGACAATCTCTCATGCAGACCCAGAAAATCACTGAACCTTCTCTTTACAGTTGTAGACGGACTTTTGAATTCTGGCATACTTGTCTGGAAATAAATGGTGATTACTTTTAAATACTCATTTAAAACAGTCATCGAGAGCCTATGCTTACCATGAAGAACAAAATTCACATGCATGTGCATATTATGTGCAGTTATAAAGAAAACACACAGGATTGGCAGAAATGGAGAGAATCGTTAGGAAAAGCCCAATATGCACAACCTCATCTTGGGTGGTTAGAAAAGCAAAACAGAAAGTGTGAATAAATGTGTTATGCTATCATAAAGCATGTGAACCCAACCAATCAGAATACACGAATAATAACAGTTATCTTATATCAAATAGCAGTATTTACTCACATTAGTTATTACATTGTACACCATGTATGCATTCATACCATCACCTAAAAAGATCAACCACAATTAAAACATACTTGGCACTAAATTTTGAAAATTTAATCAAACACTATTAACTTTGCTAAAAATAAAAACACCTAGATACTTACCAACTTTCTCTGGATCCATGACTTTGATTTCCAAGTCAAATGTATCTGTTTCCTCTTCAACATCTTTTCTTCTTCCTTATTTTTGAAAACATGGTAATAGAATAAACTAAATAAAGGGATGTATGATAATGGATACATGATACAGCTTTTCCGATTTCAAGAACTTTTCGTTTGATCTAGTTTCCTTGTTAACAAAAAAATGTTGCTTGGACTTATAAGAATATTATTTTACGCCGAAAAATATTTAATTTATAGACTTTAAAAACTGTCAAATAGTTGGGGGGGAAACACACACCCTACGGGGTACCCCTCCCCTAATTTTTGATCTTGCATTCTTTCAAGAGATAGACATTTATAAACTTTAAATCCACAAAATTTCAATATTATATTTTTTCACTTTCTATAAAAGTATAGAAACAGAAACCAATTTTCCAAAAGCAATATGAAAATGCTTTTTGGAGTTTCGCATGTGATTATGACTGAAATCTAAGCTCAAGGTAGTAACGTTATAGCACAACTACAACGCCAGAACGGAGAAGTATTCGGAGCTTGAAAGCAAAAAATAAAGTATTTTTTCAGAGCCTATTTTACCTCTGGCTTAGGCTTTGGTTTATCTTCTTTCTTAGGAGCTTCTTCAGGTTCGGATAAGTTTGTGACATCGACCGAGGCAGCACCTTGAGGTTCGTCTTTTGACTTCTCAGCCGAAGTGTCTTCTTCACTTTGCTTTTCCTCCGGGTTCTCTACGTCCACCTTAGCAGGCTCATTCTCTTCCTTGTCATCAGAGTCTAAAGATATCTCGGTAGTAACTCCAAAGGAATTAGATGACGGTTCTTCAGTTTCCACTGGTGGAGAGGTTTCATCGTCAAAGAGAGCTGGAGCCTCACTATCCGCCATCTTGACTCCTGGTACCGCGAGGTCACGTGCACAAGCTGTTCTGTTATACGATTCATGGGAGAGACGAGCAGCTTTTCAACTTACCGGGGTGGGGTAAGGGGCGAAAACAAATTAGCTTTTATCGCTTTTATTACGGTAAGAAAAGAGGATGGGAGTTTGTGAAAAGAAAGTTCAAAGAGAAAATATGAGCCCATTTTTTTGAAAGATCAAATGGAGATGAAGCATCTTAGATCAATAATCATTTCCATTTTGCCAAAAAATACAAAATTTCTTTCATTATTCCCTAAGCTTTATTTCAATATACTGGGATGTTTCATTGAGCAGAGCTAGCTAGTTTAAAGAGAGTACTGTAAGAATACAATAAAAATTAAAAAAATACAATAAAAACGACAACAAAGTACAATAAAAGGAATATTGTACAAACAATTTGCAAAAAAAAAATTAATATCTTAGATACATAGCTTTGTGTGACTTTTTTTTAAATTACAGGACATAAAGAAAATAACATAACATATCAGTTTGAAAGACCTACAAAAGACAAGCCACTTTCTAGAGAAGAGTGTAGTAGTCGGATGAATAAGGAAAAACTGTAAATATCTGGGGAACCTGTTCCCTGCTAGCAGTCTCTCTTCTCTTTCTCTCCCTTCTTTCAGGCGGGGAGGAAGGAGACTCTGCTGATGTAGAGCATTTCCCTTGATACACCACCATCGATTGTGGACGAACAAAACCACCATGATTGTGGACGAACAAAACCACCACGATTGTGGAAGAACAAAACCACCACGATTGTGGACGAACAAAACCAGTTTTAAAACTGGTTTTAACCCGGTACATGTAGTGCGCATGAGCAATTAATGTAACACACCCTGGTGCCAAACGTTGTTTGATGAGAGCAGCTGTCAAAATCATGACAGTGTTGCTAAGTTATGCTACGCCAGCATGACAGAAATAATATCTATTTTTCTCTCTCAACCAAAACAAAAGAAAAGAGGCTCTGCTAGCAGGGAAGGGAAATAGCAAATAAGGAGTGGACAGTTTGGTGGGGGTGGGGGTGGGGGTGGGGGTGGGGGTGGGGGTGGGGGTGGGGGTGGGGGTGGGGGTGGGGTGGGGTGGGGGTGGGGGTGGGGGTGGAGTGAAGTAAGAGGGAGAGGAAAATGGGACATAGGGCCCTCCACTCCAAGTGCTAACTGATATTTCAACTGAAAGAAAGCATACTAAATAGTACAAAATAAATGACAGTATGGGATAAGACCTATTATATTTCAAATATGATAAATTCATAGTATCTTTAGAGAAAAATAATTCAATGATTACAGTAATGATCCATGTAAATCTAATTTATATATAGTAATTCTTCCATAGAAGTCTGTACTTTTTGAAAATGTGATCTTCAAGACTTGAAAATAATTTTTAGAATTAACTGGAAACATCTGGTACAAAGTGTTAAGTTACCATAATTTTGCATTTTGTATCTGAAAGTTTATTCCATCTTCAAATCTTAATATAATAATATTAGATAATAAAGCAACACCAAAAAATGGAAAAGAAAATAAAGGAAAAGAATAATGACAGTAAGGGGAAATGATTGTGAGAGAATGAGCAAGAGGTAGCAGAAAGAAAAAAAGAGCAGAAAATATGGGTAGAGGTGAATTAAAAATACTACACTACCGTTTCATAAATACATTTTACTCAAGGATACTTGTAACGTATTGACATCGTCTGGATAAAATTTATGAAACATAGTTAAACTTTTAGTAGAATCTCCTCCCTCTACTTGACAATCACAACCAACGAATCCTCCTTGGAACTGAATTTGGATTTCCTTCAGTTGAATATTTCTTGAGAAATCAAAAAGTATGAATTGAGGACTTCCCTAGAAAATAGATGAAATTTTTATTTGATAAAAATGTGATTTGGATGTGATTAGATAGATTACTTAAGTTTGGGATGGAATGTCAAGTTAAACAGCATTATTCTCTCCCCCCCCCCCCCCCACAGCCATTTTTGGAGAGCAATGAATTATATAGACCCTGAAACATACTACACCACCATTAAGTGACTTATTTTAAAATGCCTTCAGATGCAGTGAGACGCTTTGGGTAAGATGCATCCATGCAATATTTGCTTACTCAGGTTGAGGAAAAACTAGGTCGAGCTTGCATTGCAGTGTATTGTGGGGCTGTTTAGGTATCATTTTTCAAGATGGCACCAGTTGATGGGCTCCCTGTTTTTAATGAGAACCTCACCTGATCAGAATTCCAGCAAGTTTCTTCTTTGCCATCAAACATAAATTTCTTTCCATATTCTTTAACGTCTCTATTAAGCACTGAACTCACTCTGAATAAACGAATATCGTAGAATAATTTTCACATTTTAAACTAATTTTTGATTATTATTTTTGATATTTAACAAGATTTGAGTGCGACTATTTTTTCAAACGAGCCCTCGTATGAAAATATCTATCTACTTCACAAATGTATTTCAAGGAAGGCCAAAATCTCACTTTATTTTTGTGTTTTCTTCTATCAATGATACTACTGGTCTGTCCGCCATCTTGGATTACAGGAACATTATATTTGAGGAGGTCAATCATATGTACTTATATTGTACCTATACCCAGTTTCCTCTCGTCCTTTCAAACAACAGCACAGCGTCAACAGAAATGTCGGTCAACTACGCTTCAGGTTTATCAGACTATCCAAATAAAGGAAAATGCGGCCTTCCTGAGGTACAAGGAACTTAAAAAATGAATACGATAATCTTAAATATTTATACAAACAAATGGTATTCGTTTTTTTCCTGTAGCGTTTTGATGCTAGCGACGATTTGGACTCCAAAGTTACCCTTCTTGTCGACTTGCTTCGAGCTTCCAAACATGCCATCGTTCATACAGGTGCCGGCATTAGTACGTCTTCTGGTATCCCAGACTTTCGAGGGCCTAACGGAGTGTGGACATTGGAAGAAAAAGGGTTAGCTCCCAAGTTCGATGTTTCTTTTGATAGCGCAGCGCCTTCATTGACTCACATGGCTTTATTAAAGTTGGAAGAAGTCGGTCTCATTAAGTACATTGTGAGTCAAAATGTTGATGGCCTTCACTTGAAGTCTGGATTCCCTAGGTAAACTTTTCATTCTTTTGAAATAAGTTTTTAAATTATTTGATATGTATAAAACAAATAAAATAATTAAGCATTGTTTCTTTTCTCAAGAATCATTCCTTCCCAAAAATCCTTTTTCGTTTTTTCATGTTACTTATATTTCCGTGGCAGATGTAAACTCTCTGAGCTTCATGGTAACATGTTTGTCGATAAATGCGATAAATGTGGTAAAGAATACATCAGAAAGACAGCTACAACATCAGTTGGACAGAATAGGACAGGAAAATCATGTGTGCAACAACGAAGACGTGGAACATGCAGGTATTACACGCACACACTTACAAGTGCTTCAACTTTGCAGTTTCATGTTCACCTTTCCTTCCCTTGAGTCCATCCAGTTGTTGTTGCTGCTTCTGCTGTCATTGTTGTTGTTGCTGGTAGCACTGTTATGGCTGCTGCTGCTACAGTCGCTGCTGCTGTTGCCACGTCTGACACTTATTGTTGCTACTACTATTGCTGCCACTTGTTGTTATTTCTCAAAAGTCCATATTTTATATGGCACTCAAACTAGTCTACTCTTTGTGTCAACAGGGGGAAGCTATGTGATACAATATTGGACTGGGAAGCTAATCTACCATATGATGACCTCTTAGCAGCTGAGCAGCAATCAAGGTACATCACTTATGGAAGTCTTCTTTAGAATACTAGAACAGTATGTTTGTCTTTACATTGGACAATGTTAAAATAGAGGCAGAAGTTGTGGATGTGATGTAACAAAACATGTCTTTGTCTTCACAGACAGTCAGACCTCTCCTTATGCCTTGGCACATCACTCCAGATTCTTCCAAGTGGAAATCTTCCATTGATGACTAAAAAGAATGGTGGCAAAATAGTAATCGTCAATTTGCAAAAAACCAAACACGTAAGTTTTGAAAACTCTTGATATTCTCTGATAAATTTAGCATATGTTTTTGGTTACTATGGTAATCCGTCTCATTGGTAACCAGTTCAGTTGCCTAGTCTAGTTTGGGGTAGCCTAGTTGGTTGGTTACTATAGAAACTAAATCAGCTGACCATTTTGAATATTCCTTTCAAGTGTGTTATTTTTAATGGAAACCATGGCAACCATGTATTTGGTTACTATGGAAACCATTTAACTTTCTAATTCATCATAATAGGGCATTCTATATACCATGGTATATAATATGCAGCCTGTAAGGACCTCCACGGCAATGTAAAGTGCATTGAGGCAATGTGAAAATGCACTTTACAAGAACCCCATTATTGTTGTTATTTTAATATCTTTATGGGTCTTTTCTGAGTTCAATAAACAGGATGCATTCTGGTCTAGCTAATGCACAATCAACAAAAGATGTTCGTACCCAAGCTACACCACAATGCACCATGTTCAGCATCTTAAATTAATTTAGCATCTTAACACCACATTCATGATCTCTAACTACAGTACTATATTACTTTTTCACTAGGATAAGAAAGCAGATTTGAAAATCAACTACTTTGTTGACGAGGTCATGAAAAGAGTGATGAATTTGCTTGGTTTAGAAATACCAGCATACGAAGGATTCCACCCAGAAAAAGATCCAAGACTGTGCAATAGTGTCTTGAAAACAGAGGATAGTGATGAGGAGAGTTCTGAGGATGAAATTGAAGACAAGAGTACAATAAAACTAAAAGGCAGAGGTATCAGTAAATTAGAGAAAACTGAAAAATCTCAAAGCAACGGTGAACATATTACAGAATTTATGGAAGGTTCAACACAAAGACTTGAAAATTTAAAAAGGGAACATCTGAATGATGCTGAAAAATATAGTTTAGATGTGGATAAAGATGGTCGAAATGATAAAGAACATAGCAGCTCTGATGTCAAGAGGCAAAAACTTGATGTAAATATGTGAATAGTGTGCTTGATATTTAAACTGATATGGAATTGGGTTAATGGAACTGAAAATGGGAAAATTATCTGGAAATTGGGTGTTTTATATTAGATTTATACATGACTGTTCAAGCCTATATTCTTATTCATATTTCATTCATTCATTCTTTTCTCATTTTGAAACGATCTGTGGCACCATAGGACAACTTTAATACAGCAGATGTTCTATATGAACACATTTTTCAAGTTCTCATTCATATTTCTTTTATTCATTTCTCATTTCAAAGCATCTAACAAATATATGTAACACAGGCGTTGTTACTGCTGATGTTCCAGTCTCAATAGAGATATGTTTCATTCATTTCTCAGGTATTCAATTTCAAAAAATTGTGTTTTAATAATGACCACCTTTCGAAGAGAAGCTTTATTTATTTATAAATTTGCAAGAACAAGGGACAAAAATGTGTTGACATGAAATTGGAACGTTTGTTTCTCAAGGATTGCAATTTTCTAACCATGTATTTAAGTTGTCATAAGATATGATTTTACTTTCACTAATTTTTCATTAATTGCTTTTATAATGACTCCCAAGATTACAGCATCAACGGACGTAATTAGAGCTATTTAACCAAATATTTAACCAAATATTTAACCATATTGACATGTGTATTTGACATGGTTTTCAATTAGTTATATCATTGTCACTCCTTGTCCAAGAGCTGCTGTCATAGAAAATAAATTTATACCAAAAAGTTTCGTGTTTAGACCCGATAAACTTGTTTAACCTACAAAAGCATGGTACTTGTTTTCGTTTGTTTGTTTCTGTTTGTCAGTTTTGTGTCTGAAAAATACTACGTTATAGGTGATACTCAACCACGCAATTCGTCTTTTATCGAGTAATTTTTGTGGACATCTGCAGAAAGATCTACAAATACGGTTACGTCATAGGTGATACTCAGCCACGCAATTCGTCTTTTACCGAGTTATTTTTGTGGACATCTGCAGAAAGATCTACAAATACGGTTACGTCATAGCGGTGTGATCATCAACTTACCTCAAAAGGCGCCTGCGTAGTCCACACCATGAAAAATAACTGCGTCATTAGACCTAGTTTTGGAAATATGTGTTACGCCATTCTTGAGACATGTTGCTTAGCGTGTGCGTGAAGGGGTGTAATCATGTTTATATCGTGTTAATCTTAACCTCTCAAATCACAGGTACGACCCTTTACAAATATTGAGGTGTATGTTGAGTATCGGTTTTGTAAACTAGAGTTCTCTTTTGAAGGTTTTTGTCCATTGTTTGATTTCTTGAAGCATTCCTTAAGCCCCGTTGACACTGGCAATTATTGCTGCAATTTTTGTGGCAATTTTCAGAAATATGAAATCTTTAGTCTCATCCTTCAAAAGATACATTCGTCTAGGAAAATCTTGGTATCCTCCAGCAAAAATCGCAGCAAAAATCGCCGCAAAAGCTAGTGTAAACAGGGTTTTAAAGAGCCATAGGCGCGATTGCATGGAGCATTGCAGCGTGTAACCTACAGCGCAACTCAAAAGTAGAATTCGTTCCTACTTTTGGCAAAGACCGCGTCTCCGTTGCACCGTGTAGACACTCTTGTAACTTGAGTCGCAACGCTATGGGGGAAATTACTATGTGTGATTGCGCCTTCAAAGATGTTGGTCTCGTACGAGCCAGGCGGCGATGACGTAATATGCAAACGCAGAATTTTGTTAAAGAAGTTCCCAAGATAGCAAAAACAAAACAACTTCTTTTCTCTACTTTAATATTTTTATTTTAACTTCATTTTTTTATCATTAAGTTTATTTTAGCAGATAAATGTAAACTGTGGGCTGCATTTTGAGTATAAATTTCCCAGCATGTATCGATATTTACAGCTTTTTTTTTCTACAGCAGATTTCGTTTGAGTGGAAAATTGACGACAATTTGACAATCAAATGGCTTTCTCTCTTGTATGATCCAATCAAAATATGAGAAAAAACCTAGCAACCAGTCACAGCGCTCGCACCATGATTTTAAAATGGCTTCGTCTCTGGACCAATAAGAGAGCGGAAAGAAATACACACCGACCAATCAAGTAACGCTCGTTTTCGACTCAAACGAAATTGCTTAAACTATTTGTTTTTGTGGTATTTGTTAGAATTTTCCCAAAATTCTTTAAAAACGATAAAAATTATTAATCACTGGCCGATAAACCCGTTAGCTGATAGAAAAAGCTTGTCATAGAATAATATAACAAGGTATAAAACTATTCACAAATATCAGCGTAAGAAAAGTAAGCCGCTTCTTGGAGTAACTTGTTTAATCTTTTTTCTATTTTTTTCATTATTCTTATTTTTGTTTATAAAGTATCGTTTATAAAGTGTTTTTTTTTTTGGAAAGAAAAATGACTTGGTCGATCGGAACTCGCCTCAGAGGTTCTCGACCAAGGCACAGTAATTTTCGGGATTTTGTTTTGTTTTGCGTTGCTTTAAGCAGATTTAACAAGGTTTCCCTATGTGCTATGCGCAGGTTCTAATTGCATATATAGAACCTGGAATTTTAAGCCGTTATGATTCTGCCTAGGGTCTCATGCCTTAGTAGTATCGTACATGTCACGTGACTATGCGTTATGTCACGTGCCCATGCTATAAGTCACATGACTATCAGATATAGATATCTCTTGCTAACCCACTTTGCAGCCCGGTGAATATTTCGATTCTAAAATCGTCAAATAAACTGACTTCCAAGCCAGAGATTGAATACCAGCTTCTATATCTCTCATTCTATTCAGTTTAAACAGCAATTTAACCTATATCTCACCTTAGATCTAACCCATGTACATATACCGTTACGTCTCTCTAGCATAAATACATACACTGTACTGATTACCATGTATGGCATCTCATTCGGTCAGTACTTCATGTAAGAACAACTAAAATGGATTAGTACAGAAAACTAAAGAAAATGACGACAAAAAAATCATCCATTTTACATATTTCTTACATGGAGTAGTAACCGTATACTTAAATGAGACCTATAGCAGGATCAAGACCGTGGGGGGGAGGGGGGGAGGAGGAGGATTGGTATAGCATGGATGAACTGGTATGAATCTATTTTTTCCTAAATACGGGTTGTGGGATGAGGGAGGGGGGGGGGGGGGGAGGGAGTTGGTATGCCTACCTCTTGCTACAGCTTCTAGACACAAGCAAGGTTACACTCAATACTCAGATATAACTTTCCAATACACTTTTAAAATAATTATAAAATTATTGATTAATAACTGAAACTTCTTCTCCCCTTTCAAATACACAATAATATTCTAATAAATGATAAATATCAAAACACGCCACAATAAATAATGATCCTAATTAGAACTACTTAGAAATGGCATAACAAAATTTACATTCTAATTCCATGGACAATCAAATACATATCATTTAGTTTTAAGCCTGTTTTTATGCTTGCGGCAAAAGATACGTTGTGGAGTTCCTGTGGTGGCTGGCCAAGATTATCAAACTACATTTTTATACTCGTTTTCTGATTGGCTAATGTGTGAATGCAGAATGTAAAAGCAAGCGGATTCAGTCGTACCGGATTTGCTAAGGTTTCTTTGTCTCTGGCGACGACGAAAGCGAACGCCTAGAATAGGCAATGTCGTCCACAGAGCCTGCGTTTCTTATGGTCAGCGCATGTCATCCCCCAATACTTTATGCCGCAAGCACATTTCTGGCTGGCTTTAACAATGTTATTTTTAACTTGAATCTCTTCTGCCCTTAAGAAACCAAGTGGAATTATAACGAGGTCAAAACGAGATTTAATAAACGACAAAAGTCGCGGACGAGATAGACATCTTGAAAGCGTCAACAACTCACAAAAATCTAATCAAATCGATGTCTAAAAATGATAATACTCTCTTTAACACATACATTTTTGTTATCAATAACGAATTTTTTGCCTTAATTGGCTCAAAAATCTTTCGTAAAAGATTCGCAAGAATTTTAAATAATCTTTTGGTTTAGATAATATTTCTACTAATTGCTCCTGAATAAGAATTCGCTTTCTTTGATGGAGCAGTTATTTTTGCCATTCCGTAAACAGAGCTGAGCTTAAGCACTCTGTTTCAAATAGCATATTGACTAAAGCGTAATGGGCTGTTGCTGTGACTACGGCGTTAGCACAAACAAACTGCGGTAGTGTTTGTAGCCAGTAGATTAGATTGCGAAAGAGCGAGAATCCGCGCTCCATAGTGGCGAGTAGAGTAGATACTAAAGAGATAGAACCGAGGACCTTTGACGCCTTGGCCCACTCTTAAAGCGTTATATACCTTAGGCGAGTAGCTGTGATCCATCGCTGTGCGTACGAGAACCAAGCTTTTGATAGCGTAGAGGCAGCAAGGAGCTTTGTGGCAAAGCGTAGAAGTAGCTAGCAGAGGTAACATTCCTCTATCTGATTGACAGCCTGCCAGATGTTCTGCCTACCAGGTGCATTTTCTCGGGCTCCGAGTAGCTGCCATTGATTCTTTTATGTTTTGATTCTGGTGGAAACTGTTGAGAGAGTAAAAACAGTTTATTTTAGATACAAAACTATTGTCATACTGTCTAGATATAAATTGATATATTTGATACATATGGTTATATGAAATTTAAAATATTCAAAAACTAATACTGTGTCGCTAAAGTCTAAGTTTCTGTGTATGAGAGCAGCTGCAATGCGTACTCAATATCAACAATTTATTATATAACTTTAATATATAAAGAGCTACTCGAGTGCGCGCGCTCTGATTAATCAAAAGCTGTGCTGTATTAGTAACAATGCACGGAGCACATTACTGATGCCATCCGCACACGCGCAGCAAACTTTGAAAAGAAGTGCAAGAAAACAGAGTTAAAACCTTTTTTTTAAAAAGGTCTCTATCAGTGCAAGCTCACCGTTCGTCTCGCGTCGATGCAAAGTCACGGCTAACTTTCAGGATGGCGTAGGGAACTGTGAAGGGGACTATTGCGTACGCTTGCTCTTATAAGTTGTTCGCGTGGAAAGGTATTTATTGAATAATATTGCGCCGGCTTTCATGACAATCCGGGAGAGTTTTTCCTGTTTATCATTACCAATAAAGGCAGAATACCTACATTACATACGTTTTGCTCTTGAAAGAACTGCACTATCTTGGAAAATTCTGGTCTGTCTTCTTTATCGAAACTCCAGCATTCTCGCAATAAAGTCTGCATTTTAGAAAATGTGTCGTTAGAACAATATCGACAGCCACGATGATATCATGAACCATAGTTAATAACTATCCAACAATATCAATAGTATAACATGTATGGTGTTCCACAGGGATCGATGAAGAAGACGGGAAATGTCAATAACAACCCAAGATTAGCATTTAAAGTGGTGTCACTGAAGAAAATTCTGTACAACTTGTCTTGCAATCTTATTGCGCAATGTTACGCAATAGATAGTGATTTGCGCAAAGTGGCACCAGAAGAGGAGGGAACCAAAAGAAAGGAAGGGAGGGAGGGAGGGAGGGAGGAAAGAATATTAAGCCATCTGTGTTTATTTTTCATACCTTGATGTTTTCTGGGCATTTTGTATGCCGCAAGCACTGTTTTGTGCCCTTACCAACCAACCAGATAACAGAGTCGACAGGATGTGTCGAGAACGGCCATCGTCCGGTCATGATCTCGTACAGAAGCGTACTAAAAATGAAAAAAAAATTCTATTTTAAAAAACAGGAGCCATAATCATTCGTAAAATATTTCCAGAAAAAAGATGATTAAAAATGCTTATCGTGTTAGACTTATGTTATTTACCTTACGACTTTCTCTTAGAATATAAAGTACAGGTCATCCAATAGACCTCAAACATGATGAGGTTTTATTCACCATTTTCCATACATTGGTTCACTGGTCAAACACAAAGCGCTCAAGCGAGGTACCCAAAGGTACTTTCAAAAGGATTATTCAAATTTGAACTTTGCAACCTCGACTGACTGCTTTGTGTTTGACCAGTGAACGGATGTACGGATAATGGTGAATACCTACATATTCCAGAATCCCGTTCGTTAGCTTTTTTGTTATGCTAATTTTCAATATTATCTTTGTATTCTCAAATTTGAATTTAGTCTAAATGAACTTACAGAATGTTTCGACATAAAAAGAGATTTCGAAAAGGATTGTGATACCTTTGGTATGAAATGATATTTGGGCTTAATATCTATGAGGGCTGCCATGCGAAAGGTCCTTTGACTTCAATGTCAGTTATCATATATTTACCCATAAGCGTAGAGATTGCTTTGTACGGAGTGTTTCGTGAATGGCAGGATCTCATCATCACACCAAACTAGCGTACGCATCATTTCCGGTGGGATATACGTCATGTGACCACGTGGTATACTGACGTAACCATTTCTAAAAGTACAAGAAATAAGTTATCAGTAAGAAAATCGTTACGTTTTTCCCAAGACCTTTGTGGATTGTGCGCATTCTTAAAGGATCGAGACCAAATACTCGTTTACAACAAATATACATCCTTTGGTAACCGCCAGCCAAGGGGAGAGCGCGCTTTCTCAATTTCCCGCCAATTTTGTAAGCATGCGTTCAAAACCCTCACCTTTCTACAACGGTTCGTCCCGAATACGCTGTTACGCATAGCTTTACTTTAGACTCGAGAAAAACGTTCATGGAGTTGAAGTGAGGTAGAACGATTCCTTTAGCATGAAGATAGCTCATTCCTTGAGCGATTTGGCGCGCGATGCTGATTCTTGTCGACAGTGGAAAGAAATCGTGTCTGACGTGAAGATGAGTGTGTAGAGATAGACCTTTACGAACACTGAAATAAAACACAAGAGAGTTCGTATTAGAATGGCACAAAGTTTTGTCCAATCAGGAAACGATTACATGGGTACTGCATTACCCCAAGCACCAGGCTCTATCTCACCTCTATATGAAATGCTAGGGGAGGGGAGGGAAGGTCATAATCATAAGATCTTCCTCCTTTTAGCCTTAAAACTCCAAAAGAGTTTGCCACAATATAATTGATGTGGCTAAATAGATATATTTGCTAACTAATGTGTGCAGGTCCTTTGTCTCTAATGTTAAGGGCAATAGATGCACTAATAGGTCTGAGCAAGAATTAATCCGATTTCTAAAGTACTTTTTTGAATTGCTTGAAAGAGATCGGCGTCTTATAATGTCACAAGTTTCCTGCCAGACGCTCGGGTTTTAACAAGGCTAACTGAGCGCGTGGGATCATCTTCAATGAAGATATTGAAAAATGTGGTTTTTAATCAATACTTAAAGTTTTTTGTCCCCCCCCCCCCCCCCCCCCCCCGTTGAGCATACGGTCACTTTTCATGGTCTTAAGTGAGTTCAATGTGCCGTAAAATCACGTGATAATTCATCATAGGCGTGCTGACGGTCAGGAATAGGTCACCTGCGGAACCTGATTGCTAACCTAAGGCATCATTAAAATAGGGTCACGTAATATCACGTGTGGTATCAAAGCACGGTCACGGTGGTGTCACGTGATGATTCAGGCCTGTTAGGAGATCATAAGACTTTTGCATCCCCTGATCCAAGACGTCATTAAACTAAGATAACGTGTTGTCACGTGATTATTTATTTAAGGCGTGGTTACCTTGTAATGAAGGCCAGGTTGGGTGGCTCTAGACAAGCTCCCATGAAGAGAACAACGTTTTCATGTCTGATCATGCTCAGTAGCGAAACCTAAAATCAGAATCGCAATAAAAAGTTAATGTTTTTCTGCGCATGCGTAACGCGCATGCACGTCAAATGATAACCCAAAAGTCCGTGAGTTTACCTCTTTCAAAAATTCCTCCAAATCTTGCTTGGCGGTTTTCTTGACAGTATGAATCATAATATCTCCATGCCAACGACCCCTAAACAAACATAAACAAGCAAAGGAAATGAGTTTTTTTAACACAAAACTATTTCCGACTCATTGTTGACAGTTCTGCTCTAGAGACCTTAATGGTATACACGATTAGCTATCTATATACCGATTTATGGTTATTTTAGGAGTATAGTCTCCAAAGCTTTTCTTGCTACCAAACATTATGAATTATTCAAGAGCTTTTTAACCCGTTCAATAAGCTCGTAAATCAAGTCTGTTTCTCAGATCTATAGCTAAACATTCAATATCACTCTCAACATCCACTAAAATATTATGTTTCTAATTTATCGCCCTGAAAATTAACCCCTGATGATTTACGGGTTTCTGTGAATAGAATTAGGGTATATTTACACCGCTGTAATTATCTTCTATCACTTGATGACAGGCAATTCAAAACCTTTTTCTTTAGTTGATGCAGATTATTAATCGACTGACCCCCTAGGACGGTATTTCATGATCTTCTGCACGTACATCGATCCTTGTTTACGGCCTAAAGACCTTATTTTTATGCACGGAAAACATAGGCGAGTCTAATGGGATCTCAATATCCGTATGAATATAAAATTCTTGATAAACAATGACCGCTTATTTTGTTCTATCTTTAGCAATTTACTGCACGAAGCACCTAAATTATCTGGCCAATACTCTTTATCTTACTCGAAAAGTTCTGAAGAATTGTTTCTGTGAAAGCTACTAAAATCGTTCGCGTGCTGATCTTTGCGTGATCGTGATCAGTTTTGCGTTTGTTTTCGTTTCTAACACACAAGGAAAACTTCCATATAAGGATATATCGTGATGTCATAATGCTAGTTTCAAGTTTTTCACTTTTATCTTTTTGGAGATTGTACTTAAAAGGAAAGAAATGAAATGAATTCAAAGTCGCAACAAATTATATCTTTTTTCTTTCTTTCTTTCTTTGTTTCTTTCTTTGTTTCTTTCTTTGTTTCTTTCTTTCTTTCTTTCTTTCTTTCTTTCTTTCTTTCTTTGTTTCTTTGTTTCTTTGTTTCTTTCTTTCTCCCCTCTCTTTCTTTCTTTCTTTCTTTCTTCCTTTCTTTCTTTCTTTGTTTCTTTGTTTCTTTCTTTCTTTCTTTCTTTCTTCCTTTCTTTCTTTCTTTCTTTCTTTCTTTCTTTCTTTCTTTCTTTCTTTCTTTCTTCCTTTCTTTCTTTCTTTCTTTCTTTCTTCCTTTCTTTCTTTCTTTCTTTCTTTCTTTCTTTCTTTCTTTCTTTCTTTCTTTCTTTCTTTCTTTCTTTCTTTCATTCTTGTTTTGTGTTTTGCATGTTGTCCTCACACCACCAACGCACTAGTTTCCTTACTACTTCGTTGTATTCATTTCGGCTAGATTTTGAGTGAATTTAACATAGATTTATACATTTACGTACTTAAACACATGCCCTTTTGGACTGGCTCCAACTTCATCTCCAAACTGCAAGTCTTTGAAGGGAATTTTCCATTCTTTGAGTGATTTCTGCACACACAAAAACAGCAAAGAAAAATGTAAGTTTTGAGAGTCAGTCGGACTCAAGCTGTTGGCGAGTGTCATAGTTTTTCTTTTAAGACTGTTATTATATCTGTTAGTTATAATTAAAAAAAGAATGTATATGTTTATTCCAACTAAAACCCCACACAAAAATCAATATTCTAAAACAAGGTTGGATAGCCTTATGTTTTTATCGGTTATTGTTCAGTTATTGAAATGACCCTCTTTTAGCTTTTTTAGTTTTACTGCCGAGGTATAACGAGATAACGAGAGTAATGAATTTCCAGAGTTTTTTTTGCAAATAAAGTCTTATGTGACATTAGTCTACTACCCTAACTCCTCCGGGGTTTGTTTGTTCATTTGTGCCCCGACTTAATTAGATCAGCCCAGAGGTTGTTTCAGGGTTCAATCTGTGAGTTAGCCGTGCCCTGACTTAGATCAGCCCATAGGTTGTTTCAGGGTTTAATCTGTGAGTTAGCCGTGCCCTGACGTAGATCAGCCCAGAGATTGTTTCAGGGTTCGATCTGTGAGTTAGCCATGCCCTGACGTAGATCAGCCCAGAGATTGTTTCAGGGTTCTATCTGTGAGTTAGCCGTGCCCTGACGTAGATCAGCCCATAGGTTGTTTCAGGGTTTAATCTGTGAGTTAGCCGTGCCCTGACTTATATCAGCTCAAAAGTTGTTTCAGGGTCAGTTCAATGTGTGAGTTAGCCATGCCCTGACGTAGATCAGCCCAGAGATTGTTTCAGGGTTCGATAGGGAGTCATTAACATCACTTGTTACGTAATCAAGGTTAACATTCTGGATTACTTACCTTCATATCATCCTCGCTGTCCTGCTCGGACTGTGAACATCTACAAAACAATTAAAGAAAAATCATATTTGAGCTAAATAATTGGCTTCCTTTTATATACTCTTAAATTGACAAAATAAGATTAAGAAAGAAAGAAAATAAGAAAGATTTTAAAAAAGGGCGAAATAAAGAAGGAAAAAAGAAAAGAAAAGAAAAAGAGGGAACTAAACGAAATGTCGGAAATAACATAATTATTATCTTTAACATCGTAGTTATTATAATTCTCGGGGTTAAGATATTTCATAGTTTTGCATGTAATACTGGAAACTATTCAATGATTCAATTTATTCGTTATTTTATGGGCTAAATCCTCTCGTCTGACATATGGCGAGTGCAAACAAATTTATGAATAGAATCGATTTAAGTTTAGTGATAGTATTTCCAATGAATACCATTTCATGCGAAACTCCTGGTGGAACACACAGAAAAGCCGGAAATTTGTCTGGGTGCCTTGCAGCACGATAATGACCTAAGCAGCTTAAAAACATATAACATTTATAGCCTGTTATGCATTATAGCAGTGTTAACTAAAAATTATTAAAAAACGAAACGAAACAAATAGAAATAGAAATGAAAAAATTAAACTGGAAGAGAAACAGATATCAAAAATGGAAAACGAAAAACAAACAAAACAAACAAACAACAAAAAACGGGGAAAAAAAACAAAACGAAACAAAACAAATAGAAATAGAAAGGGAAAAAATGAAACTGGAAGAGTAAAATAATATCAAAAATGAAAAGCGAAAAACAAAAAAAACAAACAAACAAAAAGAAACGAAACAAAAACAAAGAAAGAAGTAAAAAAAAAGATGAATATAGAAGGAAAAAAGAAAAAAGAAAAGCCATTCCAATGCGCACGCGTGCGTATTCCATCAATAGATTTTGTCAAAATACTAAATATATTAATATGTACGAAGATGAATTTGGAGACATTTAGCTAGTGACATTTGCCAAGATAGTGCGCCCGACCGAGAGATTCAAGGTGAGTCTACCAGTTCTAAAAACTTTCATATTTGTATGGATATTCTTCTTGGCGAACAAACTTCGCCTCCACTCTATTGCACGTACAGTAACAACCCGAAACACAACAGGATGTTATAAATACGAAGAGACCAAACGTCTCAAGCGCCCAGATAACATATCGATAAAATCTTCGGAACTCAAAATGCTTTGCTATTTTCAGACAAGTTTGCATAGGGATTTTCGAAACCTTTGCTAGAATGACTGCATCTTAGTCAATTTTGTACGTCGTATGGCGTATGTGTAGTATACGCATTTAGTTTTACCGCGCATAAGACTAAGATAGGAATCTTACCTTGTACTTGATTTGACAGAATCCTCTCGCTCGCTTGTCGTTTGACAGTCATCAACTGTAGGAGAAATGCAGAAGATATATTTAGCTATCTTCTTGCGAGCTCTTTCCAAGCGCTGCATGATTTCTGGTAAATTAACCTTCGAAATACGAGAGCGGGGTATTTAGAGGTAAAGCGCCTCGCTTCTTTAGCTTTATAAGAAAACTAGCTTTTAGAGTTCTATTATTCCAGATGATAATTAGGTTCTGGTTATTCTTAGCTTCTTAAATCCGCCCTGAAGAAAACTGAGTGTAAATTAAGTGAATGAATAAATCTTCACATTAGGTGAAAGAAGTCCTATTGGTTGAAAGTATAACGATTACCGATATCGAGAATGCTCCAACTTCACTAGAAATTTCTGGTAGGTTGTTGAATTTTGGTCTGAAATTTTCTCTTTCTAGTTAGATCTTTTTCTTTCTCTTTCTTAACGTTTCTTCATTTTTCATTCCTTCACTTAATTCATTAATTCCCTTCTTCATTCATTCATTCATTGCCTGTTTCTTTCTTTCTCTTTTCTGTTGCATCAGTTTTTATTTTTCCTAGATTTCGTCTTTCTTTTTTCCTTCAACTCTACCTTTCTATTAATTCACATTGCAAACAAAAAAGGCCTAAAACGGTTTTGATTGACTGTCTGTTTAAGCGTTTTCTAACAGATTTACAAATGAAAACCCAACCCCTCCCCTCTCAGGTTTATAAGCACTAAGGGAACTTCAATAACACTCGGCCGGATGGCGGATGTCTCAGATGACAATTAAACTAAACATTCTGGAAAAATAATCAGAAAAACAGCCATGAAGTAAATTTAGCCGAACTACTATTAATAAATACTTCGTACACTTAATGATTTCCGAGGTCAGATCGGGTGATTGTCGGCGGATTTTCGGTAAATTCTCGGCATGTTTTTTAAGGAGTCTTAATGGCGAAAATTTGCATTTGGTTTTTGTCGTGTGGTTAAAAATAAATCATATGACGTCATGTGGGGTGCTATCGTTTTCATTGTCGTCACATATCGATATTTGTCAGTAAACAGGCAAGTTTTAGTGTCTTACAGCACGTAAATGATAAGATTAAACGTCCCTAAGACTCAAGTATTTTTAAGAGAATAATGGAAAAAACGAACTGCGCATGAGCTCGGAACATGATCGCGACCTACAGATGAATTTGTCGTTCTCAGACTGGAAAGAAAATTTCTTTGGTATAATTTGTTCAGTGGAAGAAAACTATAATAGAACCGCACCGTCATAAAAGAACGATAGCTTCAACTTTATAGTACTAACACTAAATTTTACACATTTAATAACATCGGAGTTTTTGAGATGCGTTCAGCGCTGATGTCCCGGACATGCGCAGTACGTATCTCGTCAGTGTCCTTTCTGGGAGAGCCTAGAGAGCATGCGCAAGTTTGCATTCGTGTTCTAAGACAGATCAATATCGTTCAAGAGCCTTTATTGGAGATGATTACTTTCAACAAGATGAAGAATCCAGGTGACTCGACCACTTATCACTTGAACCACAAACTCGTAGTTATTTATACAGCTAACCATGAATACATCAGAATGATTGAATTATATGTGGTAGAGTTGTCCGTATTTTGTGGTTTTAAGGGCGATATTATCGAGTTCAAATCTAACAGAAGGTAGGGCAAGTTAATGTTGGATTGAGAATATAAAAAAATCACTTTAAACTCGGCCTAGTGCAATTATTATCAAGCAAACACACAGCGCGAGTTATCGAAGCCTTGTCGTTGTAAAATAAACCATAAAATTAAATCTACTGTCAGGTTTGAGAGTGATTGGCCCAAACACAGTCTGAGAGGTTATTTTCATTACAAAAAGGCCGGCTAGTGGCAGAAATTAGATCAGGACCCTTTTTACCGAACCTAAGATATAGAATGGAATATAATGGAACAAAACCCGGACTATTACAACTGTATTTACTGTATTTTTTTCACGACACGTTCCATCATAACATGCATGAAGAATCAATGGTCAATAAAAAAATTACTATTAATATGATATATATATGTATATATATATATATAACATATATAAGAAAGTTTTATCTTATTATATCTTTAAAAACTAAGCTCAACTCAAACGGATTATGAATGTGAAAAAGTTCAAACTCAGAGCCAATACTCAACATGTTCATTCATGATTTTTCCGTTTAAAATATCGAGTAATACATTTTATCAGACATAATAAACTTGAAAAACAAGTTAAAGATGAATATTTTTATGCAGCTTTTTGAGTGAAGTGTTTATTTTCCTAAAGTTTTCGGTCCGGACCGCGTGGGCGGACAAGAGTCTGTCTGTGAATAATCAATTATTGCTAGTATTAATAGCCTTTTTGCAGCTAGTGTTGTACAACTTGCTTTCTATCTTTTATTCTTCAGATTTTCTTACTTTCATCCTTTTCTTTTTCTTCTATTCTTTAATAAATTTAATTTATATTTTCTGCGACAATTATTTATTTCTACTCATCATCTTGCATTTCTTCCTTCCTTTCTTTCTTTAATACTTCTCAATCTCTTAATTAACTTTTTGCTCGTTCTTTTCGTTCTTTCCTTCATACTTTCATTGATTAAGCTATTCATTACCTACAGACTCCAAGTCTAAATTGTCAAGCATTTGACAGCCGATTGCTTCATTGCCCATCGGCTGTTGTTTCTATATCTTAGTTATAATAGCTCAGTGCTTCGCAGCGAGTTGCCATCCACACAAATACACATTGTGAACTTTATACACTATACATCTAATTGTACAAAGAACCCGGCTAAATCAAACAACAACTGAAAGCCAATCAATGAGAGGAATAACCCTAAAGTCCACCACCAAGTATCATATCATATCAGATCTGCACTATAATATTAAAACCTCGTAGTCAAAACTTTTCTAATTGAATAATAATTATTTAGAAAGTCTAGAAAGAGGGTTTCATTTCATCTGCAAGCTTTTAAGAGCCAAGATAAAATTTTATGAAAGATTTTACCGTGCAAGCCTTTAATTCTGGGGGGGGGGGGGGAGGGGGATACTTGCACCGCGTAAAGAGGGCGGATCGTCGGTATAAATAACTTCAATCGCTAAAAAAGAGTTTTGGGGCGTGGTCCTGGTTTAAATTTGAGCTTTTTTTATACTTTGAAAAACAAGATAAATCATCTAGAACAAATATCAATGTGTTTGTTGCAACTATCGTGACACGAATTAATGGCCTAAAAGGTGCTGTAAGTGCTACGAACCAACAGCCTTTCCTTTTTTACCGCAAAGAGAGGGAGTGACTTACGATTTCATCCGGTAAAAAAAGCGTAAGGTATATGGGAGTACCTTCCCCCTTTCTCTGACGGGTTTAGGTTTTCAATAAATAATGTGCTGGACCAATACCATCTCAGTCTCCGGCTGCCTAGGGGGAAATAGCGGGTTAAGTGGCCAGTGCCTTGGAGACCTTACTTCAAGAAATACACCATCAATATATAGTTCAATGCATAATATCAAGAGCTGTCTTTTGTTATGCTTTTTCTTGCAACTATACCTTGATTTTCGCCGTTAAAGTATTAGTAATTTATACAAGCATCACCTTTGAATCAAAGCTCGATGAAGAAAAAACACAAACAACACGCTACTATAATTACAAAGCGAATACTAGCTGGAGCCTAAATTACAAATTTTAAAATCTATCTGATCTTTGATATCTAAGGAATCTTAATCTTTCCTGCTCAAAAATCTTAGATAATTGAAAATTTGTAGTCTGTTTCACTGGTAATCAGAGCTATGTATCGTAGATGGTGAAAAATGAGCTGAAGAAGAAAGGTTAGGTTACTGCGTTTCTTTCACATTTGTAGCATGCATCAATTATTTGTACTTAATAATAATAATAATAATAATAGATACTTTACTAAACGAGGGTGGCACGTAATAGCATAAAACTATGCATTAATTACAATATAAATAAATCGATAAAATCCGTTATGTAAAAATTACTTAAAATATCAAAATAATAAAAATATGATACAAAAACCATAGCTAGCTACAGTGAATAACGTTTGACTATACGAAAAATTAATATTGAAAAATTAATATTATTATTATATACCAATATTAATCGAGAAAATTTCTTATGTAGAAAATTATTTAAAATATTCAAAAAATAAAAATAGTAAAAAATATGATACAAAAACCATAGATAGCTACAGTGAATAAAGTATGACTATATACGAAAAATTAATATCGAAAAATTAATATTATTTTTATATACCAAAAGAAATATTAATTAATCACTAAAGATATAAGAATAAGAATAATGATTAGCATATTTGTAGCTAAACAATATGATATTTTTCTAATATTTATTTTTGGATTAGAAATGTCGACGTTTTGATTTATGATCGAATGAAGAGGCCATAAATTACAACCACTTCTAATAAGTAACTGTTTTTGTTTTGGCCTGGGAAAATTTTATCCTACTTCCTTGACTTGCTTGAATCCAAATCTCTCCACATTCAATCTTACTACGGTATAGACTTCATATTTTATAGTTTAAAATCAACTCTTACGCTGGCAAATTATTTATTATTCTGTTTGTGGTGTGCTTTCACTTCCAACTTTCACTCTCAATATTTTGGCTATTTCAGGTTTGCATTTATTTGCATTCTGGAAACCAAGTATCGATCGATGATCGTTTTTACATTTCTACCTTTACCTTAAATTCGATTTTAATTGTGGTTTTTGAGATAACAAAGAAGTATTCTTTTCAGTAATTGTCAATTCATTATTTATCTATCAACTGACTTTAAATTGAAACAAATTTGAAAATGAATTTTTCTGAAAGGGTGCGTTCATCACCACAGTGAATTATTGCACATAGTAACACTGGCATATATCTCTATTGATATTGTGCAGGCTTAGAGAAAGTATAAGTATACACTGACGCTGAGAGCTCTCAACACAGCTCTCAAGGCATTGAGAATTGGGTAAAAGAATCGCGTTAATTTATCACAGTTTTTAGTAACGAAACCAGATATTTTAGAGATTATATTATGATTATTGAATGTAATTTTGCACCAGCAACTTACGCAATTTTGGAAATTCAATTCTACATGGATCTCACATGATCTAAAAATAGATTTCTAATAGATATTGGTATAGACGGTCGCCTAGAAGAATCCATCCCTAACTATGTGAGATGTCATGAATGTACGAATTTGGCAAACTGGATTTATCAACGAAAAAAGCTTGCATTGATGCAGTTATTTGTTTTTATTCTTCAACTATTATACATTGAAAAGTAGAGTTTGGTTTTGCAAGTCTTGATGCAAGCTTTCCAAATGAGCAGTTTAAAAGATCTGTTAACAGCATTATGAATATTAATTTCTAATAACTCAACATTCAAATTAAAGATGTTAAAAATTACAATGGAGTTTAAGACGTTGGATTTTTTCAACTCCGTGCATACGCGACTCACAACTCAAATATCGAGTCGTTTTTAAATATTCACATGTTAATATTTTTGTAAAAAAAAAGTAGTAAAAATAATTGATATGTTATGTAATTTGGATATCAAATGTTCTCGTAATAATGTCTTATGAATAGAAATGCTAAGTACAACATTTACGATAAGCAAAGCATTTCACACAGAGAAAAACGTACACACTGAGAAGTAAAATAACAGTCGACTGTCGACAAATTAGAAGCACTATGACGCCCTCTTTTAACCAAGAGATTGGTTTCTATCCACCTAAAAACGGGGCGTTTCCAGCAAAAGTAATATTAATAATAAAAAAATAACAAGCAAGGAATAATCATTATTCATCCTTCCTGAACAGCATTTCATGTCTGGATTTATATTTTTTTACGTCAAGTGTCGAGAATTCTGACGCGCTGTACGTTTTACTCAAGATGTCAGCCAAAGATAGATCAAGCATGAGTCACTTATAACCCACACATTAACAATATTGCTTGAATGTAAACCTATTTATACGAAATACCTCCCGAAATACTTACAAGCAATAACAATTTCTCACAAAGCATTTGAAATATAAAAATAAGAGCCTTTGGAAATGGAAGTTGCATTGCTGGGTTGCAAACGAGGAATAAAGAAACAAAACAATTTAATAAATAAGTGGTGAAAATTCAGTGTTATAATTCGACTTGTACTAAAACCTGCCGGATCCCTGCCGGAACAATGAAGCGTAGCTTTGAGTGAAAGCTAACTGAGCAGAATGCTCTCTATAGTGTAACCACACCGTATGCAAATTAGTTCTCGATCAAGAGGATAAGGCGAATTCTCTAGACAAAGCAGGAACAACTTAGATCAAACCAAATCGACCAATATTTCAAAAGATTCGAAAATATACTGAATAACCATATTTAGGATGTGGTTTGAAGCCGGTTCGACGTCATTCGTCGCCAAACGAGCCGAAATTAGAAGCCGAAGGAATCAAAACTAAACCTTCAGCTGGTTTAGTTTAACAACAAAATGTGCAGTTTTTCATGCTTTGCTTGTTAGATCCGAGTTTACTTTGTTTTATTCCTCTGTCCTAGTTTTCTTAAGCAAAATTAATCGATTTTGCGCAATTATTCAGGAAGTTCTAGATCCCTGGTTAAACCTCACTTTTGACTTTCAGTGGAATTTTGTGAAATGAAATAAATGAAAAGTAGATTCCATTGATGAAGGGAAACTAGAGTAAACTTTGAATACTGCATGGAAGAACTAATCAAATATTGTAAGGCAAATAAACAGACCCTTTTCGCAAGGCAAAACAATACTACGATACAAATGTGCATTAATTACTCAATAGTTTCTCCGTACAGGAACTTCAGCAAAAGCACAAGTAAAAAATATCCAAAAGTTAAAAGTTTCTTACCTGAAAAAATCCTCCGTGTATCGTTTTGATTTGGACGAGTTTTCCTTGCCATCGGCCACGTAAGTACATACATAGGTAAAGATCTTTCCGCAAAACTTTCACGAAATTCTTCCCTATCTTGCAACTGATCCATGTCTTCTTCAAGACTGCATCGCTCTAACGTAGCAGTCAAGGATCTAATGTTTGAAAAATCCGGAGTTGGAGAGGAACTCCGGTGTGAATTTGCTGATGAAGGACAAGACGCTGGCATTGATGAATATCCAGAAGAAGAAGTAAAGGAGGTCATTGCAGAATGTCTACTTGACCAAGAATAAGTTCTTTTCCACGTCTGCGGACATGGTAGATATTGTTCTTGCGAGGTTCGCCGAGTATTTTCTGACGCGTTCACTAAGTCAACATCACCAAACTCAAGCCGTTCGCCTCGGAAGGAGGACTTGATGTCTCGTAGTATTTGTTCTCGGTGTACTGTTACGTGAGTTGTTTGCTGCGGCGTCGAGGAAGCTTTAGAGGAACTAGATGGCTGCAGATCAATAGCGTGCCTAGGACTATAGCAGAATGAGTCATACAAGCCATTGATTAACTTTTGACGAATTTTTCCTTTAGCGTCAGTGTATTTTCGAGGTTGTAAACTTCTTTGCAAATCCTCATGGACATTTGGACGTCGAGAGGGAAGAGAATCGAAATTCGAAGTGAATGGCCATTTTCTTCTTTTGGAAGGTTTTTGCCAAAATTTCCCAACACGACATGTCACTGTCAAAACGATGAAGCGAAAAATAAATTAGGACAAATTTCACGGGATGTTTAACCAACAAACTGGTCACCGAAGTGATCAACCTAAGTACAAACATTAAAAAGCAGAAAAACATTTTTATAACCAAAAAAAGCTAACTTTTACTTACTGTTGCTTGGGCGAAAATCCCGAGTCTGGCGACATTTTGTAGTAATGCAGTTGGAACATTTTCTATGGCATTTAAATCTAAAATACAAATCGTTTAACATAATAATTTGTGATAATCCCATCCAGTAGAGATGGAAAGTTGTTATCAGTAAATGTAACCTTGAAGGAAACCATTTTGAAAATGTAACTGAGATATTCTACGATTGTATGTGGACGACTTTGACTTGTTCAAATTACATAAATGTGCTTGATTTGAACTAAGAAAGGATAAATGATAAAAGTTGCATTACTAACCTGCAGTCCTTGCAACGAAAACCAAAAAAGCGGATAACTTTGTTGCATCTATCGCAAACACGTCTACAGAGAATACTTCTAGAGAAGCTAGAAGGAGAAAAAGACGAAGAAAAAGGCTTATTTTTTATGTCAATTCAATTTCTATGATTCGTCGAAAACAGGTGTTCGATGACAATACGCGTTTTTCTTTTTCTCTGTAACTGGACTACACCGTCTCCATACAACGTCGTTCGCTTCACGTTATCAAACATTTTCCGTATTCTCCGAAAACCTTCACTTCCAAAAAAATACGGCATCCAATTTCAAAGTTGGCTATCCCTGAAGAACCTTTGAGTCTCAAGTTGGACTGTTTTTGACCGATGTTTCACTGTGTGTTCTTTCACGCAGAACATTGCATGCACGAAATACTCGCGTTCTTTGCTTTACTGAACGACAATTTTCGCGAGAATTAGAAAATTTCCCCATGAAAGAGATATTCGATCGTCTTACCTATGCAGGTCTTGCTGCATCATCTAGTCCATGAATAAAGCGCTATTAAGCGTTAGAACTGCGTTGCTTGCTTGTATCTTGACTCAACAATGTAAACCTAGCATCTTTGCTTGGGGGAATGGAGCATCGATAATGTTTTCAATTCAGAGTAGAATAACATACGAACTTATGTTGATGGTCATTGGTCAGGGTGGTGGTCACCAACCATCCAGCTGCCAATCTCAACCAATCACAGCTCGAGTTCGTCAGTCAATAATTACTTATGATCTCTAGGAGAATAATTCTCCTCGTGTTCATAAAATTATTTGCAAATCCCCGGAGAATAGCGACAAGAACCCCAAAGAGTGGATCCTACGGTGTTAAAAACAAATTAATTTAAAAACGAGAATTTGTTAAAAGTCTGGATATTAATGCGGTCGGCGAAACAGTTAAAAATAAATCCAAGATTTAATTTCGAAGCAGACTCTCTATCAACAGCAAATATCACTTTGATTACAAACTTAACATTCGACATTTCTATTCAAACATCAGTTTCCTATTTCGATTTTTTGAGGAAATTAATTCTCAGTTTCACTTTTCATAAAGAAGGATATCATTTCTTTGGGCTTCGGAAAAAACCATGCAAGCGATGCACTGGCTGCTCATCACTATATTAAACGTAACTTAAAATCTAACAATAATTATTTTGAGTAATGATTATTTAGTTTTTGACTTCCCTTAACACTCTAAACTGACATTACTCATCGCTTCGAGGTAAAGATATCGAGACTTTTAATTTCTGCAAATAAGTTTAAAGGATTCTTTTGTTTCGAGCGAGAATTATTCAAGCTGGTGGTGGTAATTTTTCGCTTTGTCACCAGTTGATCTACTCATGCAGCTAGAACTCTTATTCAACCAGTAGAGAGCCTAATTCTCTCAGTTAGATTTTCAGTTAAAGTTCAGATTTAACTCGCATCTTCTTCTAAACATGCTTCCCCTATAACTCATTTGATTAATTCTGTGCTGCATTGGATTGCTAGAGCATAATCCATAGCAAATGTACTTTTTAAGACCTCCGTTTAGGACAGAATCAAAAGTCAACATATTTGAACTATATACTTTTTTTTAGATCAAAATCAGGTATAGATCATCAAATATCATTATTTTTTAAATAAGCGTCTGCATCGTGAGTGCGGCTCTTTTCCTAAGGCCGTAAACTCATTCAGCTGGCAAAATTTTTTACTTACAAACAATTGAGTAAACTTTAGCAAAATTAATTTTTTCTTCGTGTAATTCTAGGAAACGATTAAGTTTGCAAAGGACAAAGATTATGTATTTACTAAAGTAGGGTATTCTTTCATTCTCATGCAAATTCTGTATTGAAGTTCATCAGATCTGATAAAGGCAACCCCGAAATGCCTGGCAACCGAATTAACCAATCAGCGCTCTTGGTTTAAGACTCGCCATATGTTTGGTAAAAAAACACGTGGGGAAAAGCCTCAAGAACTAAAGCCAAGAATTACCTACCAAAAACCCTACATTTGACTTAAAATCTACCAACTAATTGAACGGTTTTAAGTATTGATTTATTCTAATTAGTAAGCAGGAGTAGTTAGTAAATTTGAAAATGTTTTTGCTACTTTTTAGGCTTAGCTTTGAAGGGTTTCAATAACGTTTTATTGACAGCTATCTTATTACGAATAAAAGCATTGACATTCTACCCCCGATAAGATAATTTTGAATGCAAACCGCCATCAGGTCAAAAGAATTACGATATACTGAGCTTTATACTAGAGAGACGACAAGCATTGCGCGAAGTATTGCGAAACGGCAAAAAACAAAACTCCACGCCTTGGTGACTCTAATCTATTTTTGTACCAATGCGCAAAAATCCAAGAGTTTTATTTAAATAATTCATGAATTAGCGCATTATTATCAAATGGATATTGCCTGTCTTGTATCTTCTCAAACCGAGTTTCGGTTCCTGTACAGTTGCGTGGTTTCGGCGCGGCAGCCTGCATATCGGTCTGCAAGTGAAATCTAAGCAATCAGAATCGAGAAGGGAAATTAATATTAATATAATATTAATATAAGGTAAATTTAAAAAGTGGGAAGAAAAGTTTGTGAATGAAAAGGAGAGAAAATGAAGTAATAGCAAGGAGATGGTGGTAGGATGGAATTAGGAAGACGTCGAGAGCGAAAGGATGTTAAGAGTGGTGAAAATTGAGAAAAGTCAAGTAGAAATAAGAAAAGATAATAAGAAAAGCTAAAAGTGGATATATATAAATACATGAACAAGATGGCGGGGGAAAAGTAGAATGTGAAGAGTGGATGATAATCAGCAAAAGAGGCGTCGGGTTGGCGGCAAATTGTAAAGTGTCTCAATATATCATACAGTAAGGCAAATTCTAAAGATAGCATTATACCACATTGATACGAAATACACAACGATAGTATTGCTATAAATGTTTTGTCAAACCGAAGGACTTGAAGCTGAAGTTTAGAAAGTTTAAAGGAAAGTGCAGCTAATTTATAATTATTAAGAGGGTCTCTAGACGAACGAAATGCTAACATAGTACGACGTACTTGCTAAACCGGTTTGAGTTGAGAGAATACTGCAAGCCGCATTTGCTAGCCAACGGGTTAATTTGGGAATTCCTCCAGCCTCTCTACTGATCCATTTATAGCAATCGTCTTCACGTTTATTTCTTTACTGCAGCTATGAACCTAGAGTTTTTCTTCTGCTGAGTGACGTTGTATTCGCAATAATACTCGAATGACTATCACATATTCCAAAATTATTTTTTCCGTGTGGTAACGCATCTTTGAAGCACTCAGCAAAAGCGTCTCACAATGGCGAAAACTCACCACGAAATCTTTTGTTTGGTTTATATTTATGTCATTTAGAATGGAAATGCAATTCTTCAAACACCAGCAGTTTCATTTTAGTTATAAATGGGTTCTTATCAAAGGAGATAAAAGACTCAGTAATCAAACACAAAACATGTACAGTTTTTTAGATGGAGAGCAGTGACCAGGATTCACATTAAATCAATTGTGCATCCCTCAAGTTATTTAGTTCATAGGCTAAAAGATTAAGTTATAAAAACTCGACTTAAGGATTTCTTACTCAAGGCTGTAGGAATGAGTAAAACTAATATTTGTTCTCGAAAAAAGAAAAGTTGTTCGAAAAACCATAGTTAATAGAGAATATGAATATTCTCTTGCAATGAATTAGTCTTACAATAACGTTCACTTAATGCAAAAGGTTTTTTGGAAGAAACAACGCCTACAAATGCGTACTAGTGTATAGTCAGAGGACACCGCGTTTTATTTTAGGCTACAATAAAGAATCTTAAAACTAAAAGCCTTCTAACTGTAGCAATGACTTTGTTTTAAAAGATTTTTGAGGACAAAAGAAGTAAAAGCTTTCACTAGCTTGGAGTAATAGAGCTTCAAATACATTTGACCGAGATGCTGCCAAAGTGACGAAAAATAATGGAGAACAGCTTTGTTTTCTCCAATATTTTTTCAAATGGTTTCATTTGTCCTAATCCAGGGATTAAATATTTAATGTCTTTAAGGATTTAGAAATTCGAGGGATCAAGGTAAGGTCTTTGTGCCGAGCCCTAGTTACAAAAACCCTTGGGCTACGCTTCCCAAATGATCACGTACAACGAACGGTTATCAAACGACGCAACGTTATATTCAGATCACCAAGTAATATTTCACCATAAATATATAGTCATGCACTTTATATAAAATTATTACTAGCTGAAAGTACTAATATAGACTTGAATCTTTTAAATTCATATAACACTTAAACCACAGGGAGCCCAAAATAAAGGCAAAAACATGTCCCCATAGAAACTGCACGATAAAGTTTCGTTTCTGTGCTTTTAGTTATTTCGTAATTTTATTAGATTTTTCCCATAATGAAAAAAGCGTTCTTTGCATTCTGCCATCCAGTAGTAACGCAGGCAAAATAGATCGACAGGGGAAAAAAGCATCTATCTCCTATCACTTTCCGCCTATCTCTTATTGCCGCCTAACGTCTTTGGCGATGACAACTTTGATTGAAATAGGTCGTTTGAATCTGTTACACGTAAGTTGAACGCGTGCACTGAATCTATATCGAGGGAATAACAAACATTTTTCTACCAATCGGTGCGCATGCAATATTCTATAACATGTTCCCAACAAATCTGGACCCTTGGAATAAACTTCAATATATTTTCAACCAATCAGGACGCTTAGAATAAATTTCAATATATTTTTGACCAATCAGGATGCTTAGAACAATCTCCAGTATACTTTTGATCAATAAGAATGCTTGGAATAATGATCACTAAGACTCGGAAAGACAGACTGGTAATCAACTCATGCAGTGGGGAATTGTTGGGTTGGGTTAGGAATGCTGCTGTATATTCGCAAAGAATAAACGACTTTAATATAACTATTTACCTTTATTAGTTCAATTGTACGGTCTACATGCATAGAATACTGGAATGATAACTACATATACAGTGTTCAGTGAAAATGAAATAGACTTTCAAGGAATGTTTACAAACAGTTCATTCAATACTGCGCTTCTATTTGAGGTCCTTTTTTCGCCCAAACTTACCCCGTAAAAGTGGAAGAAAATACACTTTTCAAGGCCTCTTTCCGCTGCTTTTAGAGTTACAACTCTGCAATAACTTTCCTAGTAGTTCTTGTAAAAGTTGCCCATTGATGATTGAATTAGCTACGAGTAGGATGCAAACTAGTTTATCTTCTAGCCAAACATTTACAAATAAAAACGATTTCGTACAAGAAGGAAGGCAAGAGACTTGTTGCTCAAAAGGCTTCCCCACTCAAGTAATCAGAAGGCATGAAAACTATTAACCAATGGATATACGCGAATACTGTCATCATCCAATTGAAGAGCACAAATATTATTCTCACCATTATCGACCAATTAAAATGCACGAATGTCACCAACCAATTAAATTTACGAATGAGTATCAACCAATGAAGATAGACGAATACTATCAATCAACCAATCAAAATGACAATACTATCAACAAATCACAATAAACGAATTTTAATAACCCATTTTGTCAACCAATCAAAAACAATGAACGTGGAAGCCATTTTGAGAGTCCGAATTCCTTTTGGTACAAAATCTGCTTGATTTACAATTTCCAAATTTGGGATACTTTGTCTTAACAAACTTGAATAATTATGAGAAATATCTTGAAATTTTTTAATAAAAATTATATTTTAGCGTCGCTCTACGAGAAAACAGAATAAGAAATATATTATACGCCTGAGCACCTAACAAATAAAAATATAATTTCTTAACGTATATTCTAAGCACGAGTTCATTCATCGAAATTTTTAAATACCTAGAAAGCAGGTTAATAGTGTCGAATATCGAAGTACAAGCTAGCTTGTTATAACTGAATTTAGAAAATGTTTATGAACGAATTACAACACAATTTCTGATATACTGTTTTATTACGAGTAAAGCAACGTAGGATTATATTTAATATATTGTTAGATATTAGATGTTAATTCAACGTTTACAAAGCCTTGGAACAGGTTATGTAATAAATATCATTGGATCAGTACTGAATTACGAAGGTCATAAAAACACACAGGCAACCCATGGCCCCCAATAAAATATGCTATTCGTTATTTTCTTGCGATATAGTTTAACTCGAGGGTCACTTGGTTATCAGTATGATTTAAAAAAAAAGTATAACTGCCGTGTGTTAACCTCTTGAAATAAAGTTTGTTCGTTCATTCATTCATTCAGTCGATCTTTGCTCAGTCGAAAAGAAAGAGGGGAAAGAGAAAAAAATAATAAAAAATAAAAAGATAAGGGAAAAAAGAAAGTTAACTCGACCAAAAGACTAGAGGTTGGGTAGCCTGCGTGTAGACTCGATCGTGGCCTTTGCTACAACACGTTGGAAAATGTTTCACAAAAAAGTTACGATTTTGGTTTAATAAATGACCAAGCTCCATCAAATCATTAACACTTTGTATAACTTCATCTCCAATGTGTTATTTTGTCTATAGTAACGTCAGTACTGACCGAATGAAAGAAATGTTATTCACACTTAACACTACACACCTAAGACAACAGGATCCTTGGAAAATCGGTATTCACTCCTCAAAAGATGAAAAATAAACAAGAACACTGATAACATCGAACGAAACTTCAGGAATGACTAGTCTCTTCTTTGTAGCTTTATCTTTGATAATTTTGAATACAAAGTTCTTTATGAGAAAATATAGTTTCGAAATTAAGAAGTACTACGAAGGTAATGACTCTGTAATGAATAGTTTTCTACTGAGTTAAGTTTAAAAAGCAAAAAAGCAAACAAAAAAGACCCTAAATAATTTTAAAAGAGCTTTTTACTTTGGACACCGTTTTCCTCTTAGTATATTTTTTGATCCAGAATAACGAGTTTAACTTATTTTATTTTGAGACGACATTACTATATTAAGACATGCTTACGAATGCTAATAAAGAAAGAAAGGATACTCAAGGCAAACGCATGTGACTGAAACGAGAAACAAAAATATTTTTAAGAATTCATTTAGAAGTGGGAATCAAAACTTTACTTGTTTTCATTAAATATCTCTCAGATTTCCAAGGATTCAAGGACATTAAGTTACAAGAGACCTTAACATGAGACTGAGTGTTATTCCCTCGAGAATATCATTTCCAATTTGACTCTGATCCAGGTTATGTATCTCATCAAATGTAACTGGTAAATTAAAAAATAATACTCAAGGGAATAACACGTGGTGTGGAGAAAGGGAAGTCTATTCCTAATAAAAGTAGAATGCAATGTGCACTACTAGATATAACGATAGAAATAAGATCCTTATTCCAGATATTAATATTTCATACGCTGAGCATACGCCGACTCCTATATTATTCTTGTTATTGTAATAACGATACACTACTTATGGGCATTCAAAAATAAGTTAACACATTGGATTAAAAAGTTTTTTTCTTGTTATTTGGCATTTTCGCACCTGAAATGTTTCTCTGTTAAAGAAAGTGGTCATGGTATACCTGTATGTTGATCACCAGAGTAGGGCCTGGGGAAAGCAGTTTGGGTCCTTTCCGATAGAGAAACCAGTTCTCTTGTTTTATGTCTTTGACAAACTTTCGTCTGCTAAGCAATTGTTGCTTTTCTTTTTAATCTCTTCTCCTTACAGTAAAGAAATGAATTTCCTTATGTAGATGTAACCTTATCCCAGGCACAGGAATCCCAGAGCTACCATATATTTTACATATCACATGCTTGGCTTTTTACTGTACAATCTGTACAAACGCTTCATTTGATATGATGGGACGTAGAGTTAATTGTTCGTTCGTACTCTTGGAGTACTAAAATGTTAATTCTTTTATTCTTGGATTCCCTGGTTTTATTGGAAACCATACGACCTAAAATAAGAATAAATGAAAGTAAAGAAGTGCAAAGTGCAAAACGTTTTTATTTTGGGTGTAATGTTCCCCGTTTTAGACCATGTGTCATTCTCTTGAGAATAAGATTCTTTGTTTGAGTGAGGAGATGATACTCTAGGGAATGATACGTGTTATGAAATGCGAAAACATAACGCTCAAGTTAAAGAGATCGATACTTGTGTTGTTGGCACACTTACCCTGCCAATCTATCCATGCGAAATTGATCTTCCGTAGCCTGATCTGCCACTTCTGAATCCCCATGACCTGATAGCATCTGTAAACTCTCCATATCCAACTGCCCTAGCTCTTCACTATAAAGATCACTGGGACTGCCACCTCCAACATTAGCCATTGCAGAACTAAGCTCCCGCGCAAAGTCAAGTCTTTGAGATTCCTCATCTTCGCTTGTTATAATTAAATCTGGCAGTCTGCTGCCAGGCTGGCCAAAGTTGTTGGGAGAGTGCATGCCCTGTTGCGGCATGGACTGGAACTGCATTCTCTGTTGCAGTCCACCCCCAATGTAAGCAAGATTCATTCCAAATGGATCCTGTTGCATCTGCTGTTGCAGTGAGTTGTTTATTTGCTGTTGTTTAAAGGAAAAGTCACTTGCCAATGGCGATAAGGGCGGGTTAGGAAGATTCTTCAAAAGTGGTGACATTGAAGTTGATGCAGTAGGCGACATAATTGGCGATGAAACTGTTGTATTATGTGACACAAACTGATTTGATGCATCTGAGGTACTAGTAGGGGAATGTTGATAGGGTTGGAACTGTTGTAGCCGCAGTTCTAATGGTGACATATTTGGGTCCATATAAGGCATCTGAGATGGGAATGGTTGCTTATCCACAACAGGTGAGTGTGTATGTCTCCTGACGTGTCTTGATGACGTTTGGTAATGAGGTGGAGAAGCCTGGTTCATCTGGTTATCGTCAACATCAATTGGGGTCGGTAATGGTGATGGAATATGAAGGTTGGTCAAATCTGGCAAGGAGCCAGTGTTCGCCAGTTGTGGAGTGTTGACTGGAGAAACTTGCTCTGTTTGATACATTCTAGAAGTACTACAATACAATTACAAAACGAATGTTTTTTTTAAAATAGGGAGGCAAAAAACAAAACAAAAAAGGTTGTTTCCAAATCCCATGGATTACTCCCTTGTAAATTATATTTCTCCTTCATGGAGATTATATGCATATTTTTTCAAACTATACAATGATAGCAGTATTACACAATGGTTGACAACTCATAAAAAATATAGATCAACAGAATATTGAACTTGGAAGAAAGTCCTACAAAAATGTTTATAAACATCATATAGAAATGATATATAGCAATACTTACTTAATTCCAGGTACTTCACAAGACCGAGGTCTACTCTGAGGACTTCCAGCCTGTAAAAGAGCAACAAAGCTCTAGACAACATATAACTAAATTATCAACTGGCTGGAACCATCAAGATGTGCCCTGGGTGCTTCGTTCTAATTAAAGCCTTGTTATATGCAAAAAAACAAGGCTATTGAGAACTCAGTAGTTTATGCTTTTCATACTGAAAACAAAAGTGTTTTTTGTGTATCTTGAGCAATTCACATTCATTTTATTTTAGGATAAGTATTATTGGTATGCACCTTTTGTTGATAAATATCCAGGGTTGGAGAATGAGCAGATGCAACAGAATTTGCAGTAATAAAGTATTATTATCAATAGTATGTATTTTATATTTTACTTTTTAAGAGAGGAGACACATTTGAATCTGATGACAGCTAATTCCAAGCTGGAGGAGTGTTTTTGTAATTTCTAGATTTTCTTATTCTACCCCCTGGTAGGTGCACAGGAGACATTGTTTCTAATTAAGTACAATGTAATGTCATAATCTAACGCAGGAAAAAAACTGGATTCCAAATTAGGAATTTGTTGAGAATTTCTTTGAATTCCCAACGAATTCCTATCCAATTCCCAGAGAGAACGAAATTGGGTACGTGGCACTGATTCCCAATGTTAGTTTGTTGGTAATTTTGTTTTTCTATTGGTTATTAGAAGAAAATTACCAACAATAAATCCCAACGTTGGTGTTCAAATTGGGAATTCAAGGAAATTCCCAACAAATTCCTAATTTGGGAATCCGGGTATTTTTAAAACTGCCCTCTATACTGACTTTTATAATTCATTTATTTACAAGATGTGAGCTATAAAGCACTGATTTGCATCTGATCTGGGATCTAGACTTGTTTCTTGTTTAGACTAGAAACAGCTAGTATTTCAGAGTAAGCTCATAATATGATAACCACATCCTGAATACAAAGATAAGCGTCTGTAGAACAGATTATTTAGCATAAACAATATTCCAAATGGAAAAATATCTCTACATGAGATATAAAATAATATAGATTTCATAAAATGAAATTGAAGAATGCAACTAAGATGTATGTATTGTTTTATACATAAGAAATAAATGTCTGAAGACAGGCATGTTTTTTTTTGGTAATATGAAGTAGACTAAATTTTGAATATAACAAATTTCTTTTGGTAAGATATCCAAAACAATAATTATAGCATAATATTTGTAGCAAAACTTTCCAAACTACAGGAAGAAAATTGCTAAGACAAAATAACCTATATAGTAATATGTATGTTACGGAAATGAACTGAAAGCTGTATGGCTGGGAAAACAAAATGCGAATGCAAATCCCATTTCAATTTCACTACTTACCAAGATATTATTATTATTTATTAAAGTTATCTTCTTTGTTTATACAGTATGGAAACGAATTCCGAGCAATGAAATGTCAAAAACTTACCCTCTTAAAATCATTTATTTTGTTCATATCCATATCTGAGAGAGCAAAGATATTGATTATTATAGTGAAGCATAAAACAGGAGAGGGGGATAGAAATCTTTAAAACTGTTATCATATATACCTTTTATTTGGCCTCCCATTACTGTCTGGTGGAGAGAAGAATCAGAAATTGCCCTGCAAAAGAAAGAACAAATCCTTTGCTCTACAGTTTTTAACTAATATATTGGCAAATAAATATGAACATTTCTTCAAGTTATGTCATTAATATTTTAGTTACAATAACTTTGTAAAAAAATGTTTATTATTTAAAAGTGTAAACAAAAGATAAGATATCTTTGTTTTGATACAAGGAAATGAAAACTATAGAGAAAACACATGATAAGCAAGAAAGTTATATCACCTCAGAGATAATTAAGAAACGATTACTAAAACTGAAAATATCCCTTGAAACCCCAATGGAAGGTTCTAGTAATAGTTCAGTTTCGAGTTCTCTGGTGGTCAGACTTAGCCTAATCTTATGAAACATATTCATGTATTCCAGTAAAGGTCCGTGAAATTTTGCAGTGTCTGTATTGTTGAAGTTGTGTATTCTTTACTTTAATGTTAGTATTTGTGAATATTGTAACACTGATATGAGTCTTTTATAACCCTGAGTAAGTCTGTAATCAAGGAACACTGCAGTATTGTGCGAATTGGAAAATGGTCTATTAAGAGTGACTTTTACAAATGCTACTCAGAGAAAATTTGACAAGACTCAGTTATTGTCGTCATTCATGGAACTTGTTTTCATTTCTTTTAATCTAAACAACCACCAATTGATATCGCAAAGCATAATATTCAATTGACATCTGCATTGACAAATAAAAGCTTAGTCAGGGCTTAAAATAACTGTCAGACATAGGCCAATATCCAACAAGAATTGAAAGTTGTCCAGTCAAATCTTTGCCTTGCCGGTTATTTCGACCAGTAACGTTTTGCCATGACCGTTTTGCCATGGCTGTGCTAAAGCTAATTTCACCATGATCGGCTGCAGCTCACTGGCTTTTATAGCCCTGTAAGTGATACCAAAACTTAATCCAACAATTTATTCATTCTTTCAGTGTTGGATATGTGAGTTAGTCGTGCCCTGACTTAGATCAGCCCATCAAAGACTGTTTTAAGGTATCAATAAAATTTCGAGGTTTTTCGAAACGATGCTAGCCTAATTACCAAAGTACTTTCAGCTCAGTATTACCTTGTTTAATGTTAATGATCAAAATGATTGGCAAGGCAAAGATTTCATTCACCTCTTTTTGGCGCTAGCCTTCATGCGGTATAAATTGTGTTTGATTGTGTTACGGTCACCAAAACGTTTGGAGATTGTTCTTGGATTTCCGTACAAATGTACTGACTTTAAATGAACTATTTACTTGGTTTGTTCAGTTAGTTCTCTAAATACGAGTAAAATATCATTTTCCTAACTTGATTGAAGCTTTTCTTATTGCTGTTAAGAGAGCTAACTAAAGAAATCTATCTACATTTCTCTTTAAAGTCAGTGAACTTGTATTGGAATCAGAGAACAATGGTGAACTTTTTGGTGACTGTAACACAATCCAACAAAGTGTTTACAACGTGACGGCTATCACTAAAAAGGTGAAATGGACAAGTTAAAATTTTGTCCAGGCATTTTCTGATTACTGGCCATTATTCTAAGCCCTGTTACCGATTTTCCATTCCACGTTGTTGTGTGATTGCTATAATCCATTGAGAATTATACTTGTTATTTAGAAATAGCATTAATCCAAAGTTTTATACAATGTAGCTTATAGATGATATTAACTAGGAATTCAGATACATTTCCTAAAAATCTATGCTTTTTAGAGTTCATAAGATATTTTTCTGTTTTTGGAGAACATTAAGCAAACTAAATCCCAAGCCCAGAGAAGGAGGTTCTTCTGTCATGACTGATATGAAGCTGAAAGGTTCTGCACAAGCAGTGCTTAAAACAAACAAATAGCCTACAGTCGAGCATTATCTGTTACCCATTATCTGATAAGCATCTCTACTTGATCTCTATTTAATCTTAACAATAAGCTGTTGTCAACAATAAGAATAGTGAAAACAAATATCTTAAGCTTCTCTTGTGATCTAATAAAAATATAATTGAAATCTAAAGAACTGGACAACTTCCTTGATGAAGGCAAGATCAGGAAGTGAGCTATTTTAGATTTTTCAAGTTTTTAAATCAAGTTTTTTGCTATATTTGGTACAACTCCTTTTGTTTCTTTTAGGAGCACATATATTGCACTTGTCATATAGCAAGAAGCAAGTGGTTTTGGAAATATTGAACAGACATTAATGACATGTAACACAACAATCAGGCTGAAGAAAAACTGAAATGAGAAAGAAAAACTGAAATGAGAAAGAAAAACTGAAATGAGAATGAATGAAACAGAAAAGGACCTTTGAAAGAAAGAAACAAGAAATGCAAAAACTGAAAATGAATTTAAATTTGTCAAATATTAATTACTTCAAAAGATGAATAAAACTGGTGGAAATCAATTTTCACAGAAAAGAGCAAAAAAACAAAAACAGAAATATCAATGATTTTTGCATCATTAAATGGAACAGAAGAAAAAATGGGAAGAAAACTTGGAATAGATAAAATATATGAATGAATTGAATATAAATAAAACTTACATTATGACAAAAAGTGAAATGAGAAGTTAAATGAAGAAGTTTTAAAAAAGAAAACTTACTAACCTAATGTTGGAGTTAGGAATAACAAAGGCAGACAAATGATAGAGAAAGTGGAAACTCTTTTTACTGCTATTCCAGTAAGAAAATGGTTAACAAGAGTTGTAAACAAGTCGTAATTGTCATAAAATGTTTCAGTTAAAAATATGACTTGGATAACCTACTAATATATGCAGGTGCCTGATAGATATCTGAAGATTTTAATCTCATTCCCAACAAACAGCTGCTAGATACTCCAGGCAAATACAGTGGAGTTGGAAATATCAACTATATATAGTTCCAATGTTTTACTTAAAACTCCAATCTGGAGTTATTTTGCAAATACAAAAATAATGTGGAATACTGCTTTTAGAAAGCACCAGGAATTAGTCATTTGGACTTAATTTTAGACGATCATGCATGACAGCTATATTGTTTTAAACTTGGATAATCAGATAGTATCGAGTATTACTTTCTTTAAACTAAGTAATGCATTTATAACTTAATGCCTTTTAGCCTGGTAATAATATTGTTCTAAAATAGGAACACCTTTGTAAAGAATTTTTATTTGAATTTTTCCAGTTTAATGAGTTTTCTGACAGAATATGACATGAGTTTCAAAAATAAGAAGACGTTGTTTCACTTTTATTGTAATATCCAATCTTCCAAAAATTCCATTTGAAAAGTATTTTCCTTAAAAACCTTATACACACACACACAAAAACACCAAATGTCTTCTATTTTTGACAATGAAAAATGAAAAATATACGATTCCAATTTCTTGCACACAGACTGAAGAAATTATTATTTTTATTGTTGAACGAATCCCTTATTTTACAGATGATTACGACCAAGGTTTAAAATGCCAAGTTTTAGACAATTAGATGATGTAGATATAAATAGACTACATATTTTCCTACATCTTGGATGTCAAAATTAAAAATACATACCCCTTCACTCGTTTATAAAAGATCGATCACACAACAAGTTTAAATGATGTACATAAAGAAAGACGAACAATATTTATACACCGAGACATTTCGTTGTTCTTGAGTATTAAAATTGCAGTTTGGGATTAAAATGTTTTGACAATATGAAATACAGTTATCTTCGGTGAATGATTGTTTTTGCTGACATTTCTAAGGTAACTGAAGATACACACGTGAAATCATTGATCAGAGGGTAGTAGCATTGATCGATGTAAACATAATAAACAAAGATGGAAAATCTGAAAATAAAAGCTTCTAAAACGCGTTTTATTTTCAACCATAGAAGAGAAATAGTTTTGATAAAAGCAATAGAAATAAAATCCTTGACAATTTCCTGTGGACACTTGTGGACGATTGCAAAGGATCGAGCGTATTTTATCGCCAAAATATATATAACTCCTATTCCATGACCGACCTTGATCGTAAACAAGAATTTTTAAGAGGGGATCTTAAGAGTTTGAAATGCATAGTTTCGCTCTCCAAGGAATCGAAAGCTGAAGATTAGAAAACGGATATATAAAATCCGCGAGCCAGGATTAAATGTCGCTGGATTAAACGAGAGTAAACAATAAAATCTTGGCCTGAAAATGCAACGAGTTTATTCTGTGTTGATAACGGACTTAAAGAGTGATGGTCTCGAAAGAATCGTTCATCACTCTGTCTAGTACCGTATTGCTACTATTTTTCTACTACGGCTCTAGGATTTCAGTTAAGATGAATAGTAGAGCAATATCATACCTTCTCCAGTTCTGTCCTTGATCCATTTGTGGCGGAGAGAGGTATGGAGGTGCAGCATGGTAGGGAGAATTATCGATGTATTCTCTGTCAAGGAATAAAACTATTCTCCACAAACTTAAAACATTCATAGCACAATATAATTCTAAAATACGAACATCAAACGTCATTTAGATTGAATCATTCGAGCGCAGAATGAAGGTTGACCATGTGTTTATCAATATAAAATCCGGAGCAAAACTGTTCCAAAATGACAAGCCCTTTCGTTTTGAACGAGCTGTAGGACCTAGTGTTGTTAGAATTCTAGCTTCACTGATGTGCAAAAGAGCTGTGAGTCAAAAGAGTAATGAGTAGAGAGCATAATAGCAACACAGCCAAAAGCAGTTGTCAATCTTTGGTTAATATACACAAGACAAACGTAACACAAGTTAGTGGTACTGAAAGGATATTCCAAAGTTTCGTTTTGGGAAAGGTGTCGTTCTGTTGGCTGTATATCGTCGTTCTCGCATTGGCAGCCTATCAACGAGTCCTGGTCGCTGAATATTGTCCAGATTCATCAAGGCCTTCTGATACAATCAAAAAACAGCGTAAAAAACACTAAGTCTCTAAAGCTGACTCGAGGGAACACGTAACACCAGTTTCACACGTTCGCTTCAAAACAACCAGCAGAGCTCAGCTGAGACCTCCAAAAACCCTACCTGAAGATCAATGTGGTTCGGTCCAAAGCCTATGTTCACATTGGGAAGTGATCTATAATGCTGGTGTTGACTGGGAGGAGCTTTCATGGAATTCTAACGAAATAATAGCAAAAATAAGTCAAGACGAAAGCGCCAACCATCATCTTCCCTTCTACACCAAACTCAACTTTCTAAACCAACGTACAATAAACTCACCCCTAAATCAGACACTTCCTTCATGATTTCCTCAAAGGCTCGAGTCTCCTCGGCCATTTTTGCGTTGTGTATCGCAATTTTTTCCACAAATTTCCTCGGGTGCGCCATCTTGGAAGATTTGGGTCGAGCGTGTTGTCGTCTAGCGGCGTTCCATTTCGGTCGAAGAGGGTCAGCTCTCCGCCAATCATAACACTCCAAATACAATCAAATGTCATCATTTATGCAAATTATACCCCAAGATTACTACTTTTTTATTGGCCAAGGCGAAACACGTGAGGGCAGAATTGTGAAAAACGCGGGATATATTTGGATTGAGATTTTTGCTGAACATTTGGAAAACATAGAAATTATTATAAAATTTTGTTCCGTTAGGGTAAAATAATATATGGTAATTATACCCCAAGATTATTAGCTTCCTATTGGTCGAGACGAATCATGAGAGAGCGGAAAATAAAAAAAAGGGGGAAAAGGAATGAGGTTTTTAATAATTTTTTTTTAGGAGAAAAAGAAATACGTGAAAAAGTTTAAATTTCGCCCTCAAATTGATAGTCTTTATAGAACCATACGATCATTATATATACTCCAATTTACTGAACTCCTATTGGCCAAAACACATCACGTGAGTAATAGATCATGAAAAAACGCAGGAAATGGCCGGGCACGTTTGATGAACATTCGGAATAAGGTTCGTTTGAGAAAAATATGAACTTCCAGTACGTTAGGTTAAGATAACAGAAATGATGCTTTTATAACAGAGTGATGAGGAGAAAAAAAAAACAAAAACAAAAACAAAAACGGATTGATTTGAATTAATAAATTTACTCTCTGAACTGACAGGAACGTTTTGGAAAACGGCTTAAGGCCTTATTTTATTGCGGCCTTGAAACCAAGCTCTGGCCCGAACCAAGTCAGAGCACAACAAGTAGAGTTACGGGAAGTACGCGATAGTATTGGGAAGTACTTACTTAATAATTTGAAAGGGGTCGCGAACTACTTGAAAAGTTGAAGCATTAGCATGAAAATTACACAAAAATAGCACACAAATAAGAGTATTAAACTGAGAGTACAACGAATAATCTATAAAGCGTATGTCATCACAGGAGGGAAAAACATTAGATATGAAAAAAATAGCAAAGATTAATATTTAGACCAAGACAGCACTCGTTTATATCAATTTAAAATTCATATAATCAAGTTTTTTCATAAAAAAAATAGCTCATATGAGCGATACACGCATTACTCAAAAAGGAAAAAGTAAGTGAATATGTCCAAAATAACAGTTTCTTTGCCCACTGTTGGAGGAATTAGTCACGCATAGCTGTCGAGTCTCACTTAAATAAGTGTTCTAAAAATAACGCCATTACTATGAATGACGTCATCGCTACAGAATAAAGTGTAGGCGGATATAGGAATATCGTAACGAATGTACGGAAATTAATGAATTAATGATTAATTCGTAAGCTATATTTTTAGCAGTATTCAAAATAAGATTTGCGCATCACATTTACAAATTTTGTTCCCTCAAAGTTTAACATGAGCCTTTTTCATGCTATTCTAAAATCACGCCATAATTCACATGGGTAGTGAAGATATAGTCATTTTATTGTCCATGCTATGAAAAAAAAAAAAGAGAAAAAAAAGGAAAACCTAACGGTGCTTTCGAAGGAATTAAAGATATTATATTATTCGGCTCCGAACTTTGCGCGAGTCCGTAGCAATCGGAGGGATAGGAGAGACTGCCTACAATCTAAGGAATGAGTATTTTTGCATTTTTGCTAAGTTCTCTAAAACATCTTGTATTACTTTATATCACAGTACTATTACTTTAATCAATCAGAATTTTTATTTACCACAAATAGCTTATATTTTCTTACAATTATTACAACCAAAATGTCAAGACATTCAGTATTTTCTGTATTAGATAAACTGGTCTACAGTATTCCCTCTGTAAACTATGGAAAAATATCTACTGACCTGTTGGGCCAGCCTAACTAGTATTGATAAGCTATCAAAATGTGGTGATGGACTTGTGGTGATGAGGAACGGGAAGCTAGTTCAACCACAATCTTTTGTAGCGATCATCAAGAAACAGCTCTTCGATATTATTCAAAAAACTTAATATATTTTTGAAGCAAGTGAAATAATTAGCTGATTTACAATTCAATAAGACAAGTGTTAAGTTTGCAAAGCATTGTGGTTCAGTCTCCAATCTTTATTTTTTGAATTAAATTGAACGTTTTCCCTCTAATTCAGCGTGCTAATTTTGATATTAATGCAGGAATATTAAACCAAAAGCATAAATATCTTTTATATTAGGTGTAAGGCAGTGAAAGGCAAGTAACGTTTGAGTGCGTTAAGTATTCTAGAATTGTTTAAAATGTTGATCTGATTTAGTTTCGGTTTAAAACTATATTTTAATCTTGAGGATTTTGAAAATTCATGAAATATCAATCATTTTCAAGTGTTTTTTTTGTCCAAGCTGCCCGCTTTAAAGACACCAATTTCAAGAACCAGCTCCTCATGACGAGGATGAGAACTTTAAAATATACGCGAATGAACCACAAATGTGCCGCTTGATATCATTTCAGCGTTTCCTAGTGATTTGACATGTGTAATAATCGTTTCTTGTTTTGGTAGGTGGGCTACCTGTGGTGCACTTTAAGGAGAAAAGGAATGAGCCACTTTGTGCATAAGTACATTAAAGTACTCATAGGAAGGTTATCACATGGCAGGCTAATTTATATTACTTCTAGCGATTTCAGTTGGTTGTAATTGGCTTATTAATTGCTTGAGTTGGGCTTCCTGTGGTGCGCTTCGCGCGTGAGACAACCACGTTTGTTTAACAAACAATTCAATCTATTCATTAGCTGATCATGTCAAACAGCTTATCATTATTGAGCACGTCTAGCAAGCTACTCATTATTTGCCGTAGAACTTCTTGTTCAACAGGAAGATGAGAAGATTCACATTGATTTTCGCTCGTCCAAACATCTTCATGACAGCCACGCCCTCGTACTGAAGCTGAAGGAGATCCTAGAAAGCAAAAAGAAAATCGACTATTCAGTACCAGGCCTCTATTTTTTTTGCAAAGTTGAGAGGGGGCTGGTATCGAATTTATCCTGCTTTGAATCATAGTACACACAATCTCGAGCCCAGAGCCTTTCGGCTTTGTGGTCAGCGGGTTTTCGCTGACGGCAAAGCAGGTAGCCGCTGGAGGACTCTGGGTGGTCTGAAACGTGATCTGAAACGGGAAAACATTACGCCCAAGCAAAAGGTCTATTCGATTTGAATCGAGCAGCGTGGGTGTATAAAAGTGGTTCAAATCCAGCGTGTTCTTTATAGTCTAACGATATAATTATAAACCGTTTCAGCATTTCGTTAGAACTAATACATCTTCCCCAGCGTGGTGAATGGTTTTTGCTCTCGAAATCTTATCGCAGCACTCAGTTATCCTTACGAAAGATAAACTGTACGCCAACACAGACTAAAATAGTACGCTGGCCCAAGCAGGTTGATCTTATAAAGAAAGTCGCACAGCAATCAAATGGTTTCCGTTGACGCCTTTTACGTAGCGCGGCTACGAAATTATCCAATCAGAATCGGAAGACACACATTGTCCAATCAGAGCGCGTCCGCACGAAAGCCATTTGAGAGTCATAAATTTCTATTTCGCGTTAACAGCCGCGTAACTCAAAGAATCATAATTACGGGCCAACTCTGACTGAAATGTCTGGAGTTTCCAGAACCTCACGTCTTTTCTTGTTGCATCATTGCAAATGAAGAATAACCTAGCAACGACTAACCTGAAAAACCAGTTCTACTTTCTCCATGGCAACGCCCATGAACTTAGCCGACACCGCGAATGAACCAACATCATCTCCTGATTTAATTTCGAACATGACATTCTTAAACCTTAAAACGAACAGAAAAGGAACATATCAGTGATAGCGCAGGGCTGTTGGTCAGGATATGGATGGTAGAATGGGATTGGGAGAATAGGAACGCGAGAATGGGGAAAAAGGAATGGGAATTGTAGACTGACCATTCGGGGCTGTGCAGTCCACAACAGTTTTACAATTAGCCATTTTATCCCATGATGTAAAATACAACTACGATGTTCTCCGTCCCTCTCTCTTTCCATCACTCCTCAGTACGTGTATTAAAATACTACAAATTATATCCTAATGAGGACGTTACATCAGCCCTACGAGCCACACAGGCATAAAGGATAATGGCGATCAAGAGGACGCCAAAGACGTGGTGCGCATGAAACAACAAGATCCTGGCGCCTTCGTGCCGAGTCTGCGTCGCATTTGCTCAATGCCTACACCGATTTCGCACGACCACTTCAAGATTTTGTCTAAGCGTTGTATTCTTAAACTTGTAGTATTCCCCCTTGATGATCCTTCAAGCTTGTTAGTTCGTACGTATTCGCAAGGTTTTAATAGGATTTTATCTGAGTGTTGGACCACCATTTGTAGCAGATCATGAATGTTCAATGACTTTTATCAGCTGAATGAACTCTTAAGAAAACTTACTGTGCAGGGGGTAGACCCTCGATTTCCAGAATCACTCCTTTCTCGTACAATCTTTGTGCGCTGTACTTCAGTTCTCCCTTGTAAACCTCTTCTTTAGCCTTCTTGCCCTGTTTAATGCCTCGCGACGGTTTTCTGAAAAAAATGAAAAATAACTGAATAATGAAAGCATGGCATGGGACGGATGGGGTGGATGGATGGATGGGATGGATGGATGGATAGATGGATGATTGGATGCATGGAGACATGAAAGAGTGGTTTTGGGATGAATAGACAGATGGGAAAGTGAATGAATAGAAGGACAATAGAATGCACAAGAGATGAATGGGATAAGACCGTTAAATAAAATGATGAGAATGGTTGTGGGATGAATGAATACATATAGTCACATCGATGAATGGAAGGATGGACAAATGGTCGTGAAATGAATGAAAGAATTGATATGTGGACGAATAGAAGATTGCAGATGGATGGAAAAACAAGACCAGATTAGCGGTTTGACATTGCTCGTAGCAGACGAAGCACTTATTTTCATAATTATACAGCTTGAACTGGGAACTGTCCAATTATTTTCTTAATTGAACAAGTATTGTTGATATGGGATTAATTAGGCAGCTATATAATTAATAGGTAATGGGATTTCATGCTCCCCAGTCAAGAAATAATTAGACTCGAAAAATTCCTCTGACTGCCAAATTGGACTCGGCTTACGGCTTCATCCAATTTTGTCAGTTCTCGGAATTTTCCTCATCCAATTATTTCTCAATTGGACAGCATTGAGTCCTATTACATATACTAATTGCGCGACCAACTCAGTCCAAGAGGTCTGTCTCTTTGGCTTCCGTCGATCAAAAGAAATTACTAATGCAGACCATACAAAATTTGATTTACAGCAGTAAAACACTCGGCTGGTATCTGGCTCTCGTTATTACAAGGATGGGTGTAACCAACGTGGCTTTCAAAATTCCCAGCTTGACAGCAATGTTCGAAATAGATGCTCCCATTTTTCTCCACGAAGACTTATCATTCACGCCTGCCTTGGACAAGTCCAAAGGGTGTTTCAAGCCTACTTACTTGCCCTTCTTGGATAGGTTGTCCAAACACACGCGTATGTACTGATTGTAGTAATCGATTTGTTCTTCGTAAAAGTGTGTTTTTGTCTGCAGGCTTTCGAGGGTTTGCTTGAGCTTCTTTCTTTCTTGTCGTCTTCTTTGTCTGTATCTTCTCTGATTTCTAATATCCTATAACAATTATGGTAATTTAGAGTTATAAACAAGCGAAGAATTAAACAGAATAATAGAGCTACCTTTGAACTTTGATTTTTTAAGGTATACACTCACACAAAAGAATGTTTTTCGCTATTAAAGAGCTATTAAAAGCAACGAATATCAAGTGAATGTGTAGCTTAAGTAAGGTTTAGTAGTAGGACACAAACAAAAGAGAATTAACTACATTTGAAGTTTAATTTTTTCAGCTGCCGGCTTTCAGGGCCAATTCATCCAAATACAACTATGACCCCCCACTGTTCTCTTAAGCAACGTGGCTCAGTCATCGAAAACACTACAGTCAAAGATACATCGACCTTCATCGACGAACTAGTCAGTAATTGTCGAGAATAGTTTAAGTGATATGGGTAAGACCGTGAATCCCGAGGGATCCCCGATTTATCGTTTGAGGCAAGAGTGGTTCGTATTCTTGTTTCCGTGATATTTTATTCATAATCATCAATGTTTGTTTGATACAATTATGAAGAAGTTTCTAGAAGTTTCTACTGTAACAGAGGACGTGCAGAAGGCAGCGTCGGTGCGTATCGGCAAACAAAAGAACATAGTTCACTGGTAGAGACAAATACTCCTCTATACCACTCGGGGAAACCACATGCTGAGTACACGAGGAAACAAACACGCCTGAGGGGAGGGAGGACGGGTCAGCAAGAACCAATCCACCCATTTAAGACAACGTATCTGCGGTCTCCCTTAATTCAAGGGGTTTTCTCCAGGTTCTCTGGTTTTGTTCCCCCCACAAAAAATTCAACTTGTATTTTCAAATAGTCCAATTTACAGTTCCCTGCGCCATCTTGAAAGGTAGGCGTGCCTTTGCATCGAACCGTGAGCGCGCAATAATAGAGACATTTGAATAATTGTCCAAGGTGTTAAAAAAGGTATCTATCATTGCAAGGTCATCGTTCGTCTTGCGTCGATGCAAAGGTAACGCTACCTTTCAAGATGGCGCAAGGAACCGTGAAGGGGACTATTCGATAATGGGATGGGGGCTTCAGGTTTGTTAAACACTGCCTGTTAAGTTATACTCTCATAAAAACAAGCACGATTTTAGCAGAATAGTAGACAACGAAGGTAGCCTTTGCGGGAAGAAAGGTGCAGAGACACGAATGAAATGTTTAATGTGATGACGTGCCACGGTTACCTTGGCGATAGCATTGACAATGTCCTGATAGTCATTCTTAATCGTCACCAGTCCCTGGCTTTCAAGCATTCGCAGGTTTCGTATAATCTTTCGTTTCAGACCCTCCAATGGAAGTCTAGGTTATGAAACATTGGATAGGAATTGGAGATGTTAGGTATGGAATTCCTCAAGGATCGGTATTGGGGCTTATTTGGTTTTCTACTATATGGGAACAAATAATCCAGTTTCGAGTTCTCTGTTGTTCAGGGTTAGCTTAATTTCGTGCATCATATTCACATGTTCCAGTGAATGTCCGTGGACTTCCAAAGTGTTTGTATTGTTGACGTTGTGTATTCTTTACTTTACCGTTGGTATTTGTGAACATTTAGACACTAATATGATACTTAGCCTGAGTAAATGAATCTGTAATCTAGGAACACTACGATAATGTGGAGCTCGAAACTGGTCTATCACTTGGGAAATAAAAAGTGTAGAACACCATGATTAGGCATGGCATTCCTCAAGGTTCGATATTAGGACCTATTTGATAACCCAAAAATATGGAAATAGATAGCTAGGGAAACAAATGTTGAGGGCGATAAATAACAAATCACACACAAAATGTTGGGCATGTCGGAATTCCTCAAGGTTCAATACTAGGACCTACTTGTTATCTCCATATATGGAAGCAGATCGCCTGACTTGTGTATTTTTTCGTTTTCTTTCTTCGTTCTTTTCTCTTTCCTTCACAAGATTCGTGTGTGCCGTTTCCTACAAGACAACGCGAGAAAAAAATGATGATGATGACGACGATTGTCATGATTGTCGTGATAATGCCAAAACAATAATGATGAAAATGATGATGATTCTGATGATATGATAATGACAACAACGGTATGCATAAGATAATGATGATGATGACAAAGCTGGGATTCCATCGCAACACAGTTTACCTGTTCTTCTGTAGCCGGCGTTTCTAGTATTTCCGTAAGGTTTTCTCCTTGTTGTACCATTAGCACATCGACTATCAATCTCTTTGTTCTACAAACAAACAACTTAACTGTAACATCCAACAAAATCTACTTTATCGCTATGACGATCACGCGCGTGCAACTGAGAACGAGCATAGGGACGGGACTTCTTGCAAGATGTAGGAAGCGATAAGACAAAAAGATATTTGTTTTTTTTTCCAGGGAGATATTGACTTACCTGACGAAGAGAGCCCGCATATCGGAATCATCGTCATCAGGAACTTCGAATTTATTGGTCAGCATGAGGGAGATCTCTGTTTTGGCCACGTTGGCTAATTCTTGGTCCTGGTCTTCGTCGTCAGGGTTACCTCCTGTTGTCAATAGAAACAGCAATATATGAAATATCAACAAACGTAACGACAACAACAACAGCAGCAACAGCAACAACAGCATCAGCAGCAACAACAGCAACAACAACAGCAGCGGCAACAACAACAACAACAACAGCATCATCAACAACAACAACAACAGCAGCAGCAACAACAGCAGTAACAACAACAGCAGCAGCAACAACAGCAACAACAGCAGCAGCAACAACAACAGCAACAACAGCAGCGGCAACAACAACAACAACAACAGCATCAACAACAACAGCAACAGCAGCAGCAACAACAACAACAGCAGCAAAAACAATAACGACAGCAGCAGTAACAAGGCCACGATGCCAAAGATAAAAACAGACAGAGTGATCATGTGGACCCAACCAACCAATCAGATCCTTGACATTAGGGGCGTCACCCAAGTCGTCTAATAGTTCATGCAGAGGGTCATTGACGTCTGGTGCTATCTGTTCTTGGTGTTCAAGGAGAAGTGTATGCGTGTCACAGATTTCTTGTACAGAGATGTAGATGACAGGCTTTGTTAGCATGACCACATCTGTGTATTCATCGATGTTGAAGCGTGATTCAGGCTCTTCCACGGTTGATACTTCGAGGAAGTATTTTCTGTACGTAAATGAAAAAATAAGTGAAGGTGAAAGGAAAAGGAAAGAAGAAAGGGAGAAAGGAAGGGAGGAAGGAATGAAGGAAGGAAGGAAGGAAGGAAGAAAGGGAGAAAGGAAGGGAGGAAGGAATGAAGGAAGGAAGAAATGAAGGAAGGAAGGAAGGAAGGAAGAAATGAAGGAAGGAGGGAAGGAAGGAATGAAGGAGGGAAGGAAGGAATGAAGGAAGGAAGAAATGGAGAAAGAAGAAATGAAGGAAGAAATGAAGGAAGGAAGGAAGGAAGGAAGAAAGGGAGAAAGGAAGGGAGGAAGGAATGAAGGAAGGAAGGAAGAAATGAAGGAAGGAATGAGGGAAGGAAGAAATGGAGAAAGAAGAAATGAAGGAAGAAAGAAAGGAAGGAAGTAAAGAAGGGAGAGAGGGAGGGAGGGAGGGAGGGAGGAACGAAGGAATGAAGGAAAGGAGGAAGGGAGGGGGCTTCGAATAAAACAAGCTTAGAGTAACATAACTTACTTAAACTTTAGATGCGCTTCTTTGATGTAATTGTTCAGTTCACCGAGATGAGAATTTGCTCCATCGTACTGAAAAAATGAAAAATGATAATTGGATAATCATTCAGCATCAACTAATGCAATAATAAGGTATTCAGTGACAAAATGAAAAAATAATATATTAATAAAAATAGTTGCGGTACTCATAATATCGATACAAACTATTAAGATTATTTTTCATTTAGATAACGTTTTAGTTAAGTGTTCATATTTTTATGTTAAAAAGACTTTGTCACTATTGAATATTCATTTTTTATATTCTCCATTATTTAACGAACTCATCAGGTTTTTTAAATTTAAAATTTAGACAAAGATTTTTTATAAATATTATTCTTTATAAAAGCATAATGACATCAGCTGGATGCATATTAGAAGCTTTATTATTAATTAATAATATCCATTAATTTATTAGTTTGTTTTGATTTTATACTAACAACACTAAAAGCATCATTTGTTTGCGCAGCTGAATCATTCAAGTCGTTGTCAGATGAAGCCTTCGATTCCTCCTTGTTGCTGTTCATTGTTACCTACGGGGTATGTCAGTTAGCTGGTTATTAGCTTACACTTTAATGCACATTATAAGATATCTGTTATAAGTCTTTCTTGTTACGCGTCTTGCTTCTCGTAACACTTCTCTCGTGTTCTGTTAATCCTTAATGCTTTAACAAATAAAATAACTTTTTTAGTGCTCTGTTCGGTAATTAAAGCACGAGGTAAAGTACGCACGAACGAAGTGTAAAGAGAAGCGCGAGCAGTATGCACGTATTACCTCAGCTTTTGCTCTCAGCTCGCGCGCGCGTTTTTTTCTTGAATTGCGCGCAGGCAACCAACATAGCACCTATTACATATTATCTTCTCTTCTCCCTCCCTCTCTACGAGGAAGGCCTTCGACGTAAAGCAATCTTCATATAACAAGTAACGTCTCTGGACAACTACGTCAGATATCTTCCTTAACTTTACTATTTAACTTACGAGTTTGTTTGAGGCAGCGAATTGGAGAAGTTTCGCGATGATACCCAGATTACGTCTCTGAAAAAAAAAAAGATTCAAAACTGTCAATAATAGAGGTTTACTCCATTAAAAAGGAATTCCATTTTTCTGTCGTCAAAGTCATTTATCGCCAAGGCGCGGCTGAAACATAAGGAACAGGGCCGTAACCAGAACTCTTTTACAGGGAGGGTTGCTCATCGAATAAAATCGGACCATTGACGTTTTTAAAGAAAGCAGAACCAAAAAAAAAGGGTGACCAAAAGAATGCAGAACCCAAAAATTAAATTAAATTAAAAAAAAAAAAAAAAAAGGTAACCAAAAGTAAAAAGGAGATGGATGAGCGGACCTTAAGCTTTTATGGGGGGGGGGGGGGGGGGGGGGGGGGAGGGGTACACGTGCAGCCTGTGCTCCTCCCCTAGTTACAGCCCTGCGGAAATAAAATTTTGTAGACGAACAGTGGTTACCTGCTCTGGTAGAAGGCCTTTATCGACGCTTAGGTTCACAATATCAAAGGCATCTGGTGCTACGATTGCAGGGTTCATGTAACGATAGTAAATGAGATTACCAACAACCTGCAGGAAGGACAAAGAATCAATGAGATAATTCTATAGTGTTCTTCATACGTCAATAAGTCAGATAAAAGGGATGATGATTATGATGGTGATAATGGTGATGATGGTGGTGGTAGTGATGATGATGATGCCAGATGGTCATGTAAGATGCTGATGAAGATGAAGAGGATGATGATGATGATAGTGATGACGACAAAAATGCTGATGGTGGTAATGATTATGGTAGTGGTGATGATGATGACGAAGAAGGTGATGACGAAAATGCTGATGGTCATAATGATTATGATGGTGGTGATGATGATGATGGTGATAATAATTATGATTGTGGTGATGGTGATAGTGATGATGAAGATGAAGATGATGACGAAAATAATGATGGTGATAATGATTATGATAGTGGTGATGATGATGAGCCATCAAATACGTATTAGGATTCTTACCTTAAAGATCTCATCTTCTGGTACATTAGGGAACTTCTCCATTAATGATACTCGTAGCGTCATTGCTACGTAGCGCAATCCATAACTACAAAACGAGCAATGCAAAGAACATCTAGTTCAAAGTCTTACATGTGCAAAAACAGGTGAGGACAGATACTTACGGTATTTTATCCACTGATTGAATAATTGAGTTAAGGAACTTGTCCGTGGCTGCGATAAGTGTCTTTACAGATGCACCGATCCTTTCAACTACTTCGGGGTGCTTCAGGGCTTGTTCTGGGTCCACATCGTATGGTAACTTACTAAAACATAAAATAACAATTACTGTGTGGATACTCCAACCAGGACCACTTTGATAAAATAGTATCATTAACCAATCATATTGCGACATTTAGCTCAATATTTTTAACCAGCCAATCAGATAGCGTGAGAACGTGATAATCTGATTGGCTTACACTGCTATCAGTGCAATCTCTGTCTTGTTTACTGTTATCTGATTGGTCAGTTTTATTGAAGTGGTCCCGATTAGTGCTTTCGCACAGTATCTTCCAAAGCATCTTCCATATCGATCGATTCAAAAGCGCGCAACTACTTTGACGGCTCCAGTACTCTGGAGGAAACGACTTGGAATATCAGATCTCACCTACTTTAATTGCTCCAGTACTCTGGAGGAAACTACTTGGAATATCAGATCTCACCTACTTTAACTGCTCCAGTACTCTGGAGGAAACTACTTGGAATATCAGATCTCACCTACTTTAACTGCTCCAGTACTCTGGAGGAAACTACTTGGAATATCAAATCTCACCTGGCTTGTCCTGTATCAGACTCCATTTGATTGACCCATGATTTATACACATCTTGTGGACTGGTATTAACGTTGATGTTCTTGTCTTTGAGGATATCATTCACTAATGGCTGCAGTAGATCTCTTAGTGAGCTCTGACCCCTTTGACCTCTGTGAAAACAAGAGATGTGTTAATTAAGATGTTGCGGTACTTTTACGGTCACGCCAATCACGCAACACCTGCGCAATACAGAGATTTCGTATGTCGGTTAAAGACGTCCGCTTCCCGGCCGTGCCATGACCATAATGATGCCATGTTCGAGCGTTCTGATTGGACGCGGTATCGTCACGGTCATAGCACTGCAGTCACACGATTGGTCGAAATAGATTTGTCACACAATCCACCTCATAAGGGCTTGAGGATATAAATATCGTACCTGTTAAAATGAACCACCATTCTTATTACCGTTGGGTTCCCTGTGATGATTTCAACCGGTTGATCTACTTTAGAACTGGGGACAAACAAAATAATATCTTCTGTTAATTGAGCGTCACTGAAGCTGTCATAATTGGATTGCTACATATTTCAAACCACATGTCATTCCCTAGAGTATTATCTCTTTATCTTCCGGCAATAAGACATTCATATAAGCCTGAAGACCATAATCCTTTTCACATTGCTTTTGTTCTTTAATTATGACTATTGTTCCTGTATTCTCTAAGGAATCAAAAATTTTAATATGAAAGAATTTAAAAAACTATTATGGTATAGAGTCGGGGGTAAAACGTCATCTCGCTTCAGGCTTATTGACGACTCTTAAAACTCCAGCGCATGGGGGTTAGCCTGGAATCTAGGAGTTGGTTGTTTCGGTTATCCTAATTTCTGCTTTTGTTTAACGACCTCAGTAGTGAGGCTAAAACCGCATGACTAAAGTTTAAAGAGACGTCAATAGATGTGACTTATTCCAAGAGGTATATAATAAAAAAACATTTCGCTCAAAATAAAAGTGCCTAATGACATTTTTCCAAAACGCTTCCTGGCCCTGTACCACTATCAGAGTAATTGCTTACTTCCAATAACGTGACTTTTTTTGGGAGTTGACTGAGGGGCAAACAAGCGGTTGACTGGGGGGCAACTAGCGAATGTTAATTCAAAACATGTCAAAATAAGTACTCAAACTATGGTATTTTACTATTTCGACGACATGAAACCACAAAACAAGAGATCAAAACAAGATTCTTCAAGCTATAAAAAACGCAGTTATTACCGTAGGTGACGTCTATTTATAGAACCTATTGCAAATGGTATTATCAATTGACTTACCAGATTTCTTGCCGTAACGCAGTCTCGAAGAGCCGAAGTAACAGATATTCTTCTCTGGTGTTGGACGCGTAGTTGTACAAGGTGAGGACCACAGACTCCATGAATTTGGTTGTTTTGCTCTGAGGCATTTCGAAGATCAGCTTGGCCAGGTATGTGGGATTTGTCTGGAAGAGAAAAGCATCATAAATAATAGTAGAAAGATATAAATTTTCTAGGGGGAGCAACTTGTTAGATACAGCGACACCTTCATAGACCCCTTGCAGCACTTCGGAATGCAGCTCAATTTGGAAGGCAAAAATAGGTTTTAAGTTCTCAGGAGATTGAAATTAATTTATATTAGGAGGATACCCTTGACAGCTAGTTGTATGGTAAACTTTTTTCTTTCGTGAATCTGTGAGAGAAGTCGTGTTGCAGCAAGTCTAGGTAATGATTTACAGCACATTGTGTTGGCGTAATTCCTCCAATCACGAGGCGCAGATACGGTAATGGTAGCATACGGCATAGCTACTAATTTGGCGTATTAAAGTACAAAATCCGTTCCATCTTGCGAAGCAATGTAAAGGTCTTTAGAGAGACTAACCTGTAGTAAGTAGAAGAGGTTCTGATAGGCTTCAAGTTTCTCTCTGCTTTCTTTACTTAGAGACTTGATTCCTTTAGTTCTCTGTACAGCTGACATCATGTCTTGTTTCTCTCTCTTGAGCTTCTTCCCATGATGCACCACATCCTAAAAGAAGAAGAAAGTTATGAAAATCAAGGATGGGAATGGTGATGACAGATGATGGTGGTGATGGTGGTGATGATGATAATGACAATGGTGATGATGATGATTATAGTGGTGATGGCGATGATTGATGATGGTGATGATGATGATAGTGATGATGGTTATGATGGCGACGACTGATGATGATGAAGAAGAAGATGATGATAGTGACAATAATAATGATGGTGACGATGGAGATGATGATGATAATGGTGATGATGATGATGATGCTGGTGATAATAATACTGATAATGATGGTAATGACGGTGATCATGATGCTGGTGATGATGATGTTGGTAGTCATGATTCATGGTGATGGTGATTAATGACAAATAATAAACCTGTAATGTAATCCTATTCTTCACTAATAATCCAATCTTGATATCCATCAGGTTAAGATCGTTCTCCAGCTGTTGGTTGGATCTGATGTCTGTCACAACTTGTGCGCGAAGTTTTTGTAATTCTAAAAAAAAGACAAACAATTTTGAATTATTAGGATAATATTAGCGATCAATTCGTTATTGGTTGGTTTTAAATGGGAGGAAAACAGGAGAACACGGAGAAAACTCTTCGATTTAAGGGAAAGAATTAACAAACTCTGTTCACATTTGCTGTAGAGACCCCAGAGGTGAGAGGTGAGAGGCTAGAGCACTAAGGCTACGTTATGATGCACTATAGAATTGCCAAATTAGTTTTGTTAGATCAGTGAAATAGGTTTGTGGTAGGTACTATGTGGACGTTTTTGATGTCTGTCTCATGGTCTGCCTCTACGTACGACTTGGCACAAGCAAACAAAACGGCTTGCTTGCTCTACTGACGTAAATATACCGACTACTTACCAAGTTCTTCTTCAAAATCAGCGTCACTGTGCTGCAGCAAATGAATAAATTTTCGAACAGTTTTGACCGGAGGATCCGTCATGGATACTAAAAAAAAACAAAGTAGAATCAGATTCACGCAATCTCTGGTCTCATATTACTAAGTAGTAAGCGAACGAGAAAACTAGAGCGTAGATGGAAGAGTCTAGTATTGCTCAAGTCGACCTCTCTTGTCTCCAGAGAGTTTGTTATTATTTTAAAGAGTCATGCAATTTCTGTTATCGTAAGTTCTAATACCAAGTAGAGGGTGGGGACATTAATGCTACTGGAGGGGAGTGAGGGAATCTTTGGTACAGGAAGAAATAACAGCAGTATGGATCGATAGTAAGCAACACTTACTAAGTTTTCTGTAGTCATTCTGAGCCACATTTGCTCTCACCCAGGCTTGGATCTTGATAATAGCAGCTTGCTACAGTGAACAAGTGGAGAAAATGGTTAGTAACATGGACACAGAGGAGCACTTTTCTTTACTGACGAAAAGACCTTTGACACCCAAGATGATGACGATTGATGATGATGCATATTGATGGTGGTGGTGGTGGTAATGCTGCTTCTGCTGCTGATGGTGCTGATAATGATGCCCGGGGTGCTGTTGCTGTTGCTGCTTCTGATGATCATGATGATAATGATGCTGATGATGGGGATGGTGATAAAAATGAAGATGGTGCTGATGATGATGGTGATAATACTTCTGATAATGGTGGTGGTGATGCTTCTGCTGATGATGATGTCCGATTATGATAAGATGATGATGAAGAAGGCCCGCAATCAGAACAACGAGAAAACCGTCGATAAAAGTATAATACTAAGGAATTACATACGTGCTCATCGAAGTATTTCTTTCTTCCTCTGTAATGCTTTCTTGCAAGAAACATTCTGACATGTGACTGGATCTGGAAAAAGGGATGAACAAATGAAATATGAAAGAAAGTAAAGGAGCGCGGCTTGAAACAAGCAGCCTGATTACCTTGATGACATCTTGTTCTGATGATTTCAGTTCTTTTAACCTTTTACGATACTTGGTTCGTTGTAAGAATCCTTTGATGTTGGCCTGGAACAAAGAGATGACAAACACATCAAATTCCCATTTCTCTTCAAAGTCGTTTTTAATTTCAAATCTCAGACTATAGCGTTATGATGCTCCCTTTGGTCCACGCCCTCGGCCGACCCATCTCACCTGTATCTTGATGATAGCAGGTAGCTGTTCTTTGATGAAGGTCACTCTGTTCTTGTATGATTTACGGGCCAAGTATCCTTTCCAGTGAGCCTGTAGTTTGATGATGGTAGGCTCGTTCGAGGTGAGGTAAACCATACGATCATGTTCTCCTGTCTCACGTGATACTACGCTCTGAAAATAACACGAGTACATTCATTAGAATCTATTCGTATTAAGAGATCAAGAGACTGCCATGCACGATTAACCAATAGAGGCTTTGCACCATCACGTGCCCAGGCCCATGATACAGCTTGGGCTGTCTGTGGTTAGATGGCAGAACAATAAAATCCTTTTGCTCTTGGGAATTTAACTCTTTCTCATGTAAAACGATTGTATTGTTCCTGCCATCTAACATGGCTGCAGTCACATGATGATGCAAAGCCTCTATCGAAAAGAAAATTAAGATGCAGTACAAAGTCGAACAAACCTGAATCTCTTCTTTTGTCAGAAGCGAGGAATTGTCCTTGAAGTCGTCTGGTTTCGTCCAGCTTGTCTGTCCATTGTCATTGTTGTAATAAAAGACATGACCATAACTGGTTCTCTGCTCTAACCACGGCGATGTTTCTCCTGAAATAACCACGACAATGATTGTATTTATAGTTTCAGGACTTCTTTTCACAGCTGCGTACTTCATAGTTCCTTGACATATCGTTTACGAAACATGCTAAGACGACTGTCACACATCAATCTGGCGTGACAGATTTAACTCCAACTATGTCATGCTATTATTGAAATCGACATACATAAGGAGCGTGATACAGTAGTTAAACCATTACAGTTGTCCAGTATTGTCATAACAAATTGGTCAAGCAATCTATCCTGACATGTTATTTCTATGCAACTAATATCACGCAATACCACGGTCACGTACATACCATTTTCCTTCTTCTTCTGTTTAGCTTCCTGTAGCGCATGTAAATATTTCTCAGTGCATTCTTGCGTGACACCTCTTATTCCTACAGCAGAGTCACCCAGTGCGTTACTAAAGGATTGCTGATCCCCACGGTCGATAGCCTGATTAATAGCCACCAGTCCCTGCGCAAGTTGATGGGTGTCATCGGCATGTCTGTTAGAGTGGTCGATACACGGCTGAATCTCATCGTGCCATAGCTCCGCGGATCTGTCATTGGTTTTCTGTTTAAAAGAACAAGATACTTATTTTGTATTGAAATGGGGTTCCTGTGTTGTGGAAAGGAGGGGAGGAGACTAGGAAGCGTGAGAACACTGTTATGGTTAAGAGCACGGAATGGTGCTCACAGAGGTGTTGATACTTGTTTTAATATATTGCGCATGTCATCATTAGAATGTTTTCAAAAGCCCTCATCATATATAATCGCAAGAGACTATGAACTAGTTTATTTTCCCTTGATAATCGTTTTTATCATCATTACCGTTGTCACCATCTGTGTTCATCATCGACACCTTTGAACTCATGTTTCATCAACACCATTATTTTGATTCCCTTCATTTCCATCACCACTTTTTGGTCACTGTTATCACCTTCAATATCACCACTACTATCATCTAATATCATTTACTATAATGATCACTATATTTCGCCAATCATGATTTGGACCTTTTGCTGGCAAACACAGCATCGCCATCCTCCTCCTCATCGCCATCCTCATTTTCATCATCATAGCTAAGCTGCCATTTACTAACCTGTGCTTTGGATCTTTTGCTGGCAAACAATACATCTTGGTAGATCTCTGAGTTAGCAGCGTCCACGCCTGACAGCTTAGCAGCAACCGCTTGTAAAGATCGTGTTGTTTCGTCTGCGTCTCCTTTATCGATGTTTACATTAATCACAGATAACGCAGCGATCACTGAGAATTGAATGTGGGGATAAGAAATAAATGAATGGGATAATAAAAGGCAAATGTAGAATTGGGAAACGGATGGAAGGATAAATGGGATAATGAAGCCAGGTCTAAAATGCGTAAATGTGGTTTATAGAAATATTTTGACAGATTTTTGTATGAGCGTGGAAGATCATTACGGTCACAGTACGGACCGACGACAGCCATTGAACCAATGACGCGCGGACACGGCACGGTACCCCGTAGCGCTGTTTCTTCGTCTTCATATGAAAGCCGTCAATCACGTGTTTGTTCATGTGTTCATGTTCAAATGAGTGAGTGGATAAGTGGTTACAGGCAGAACTATTAATCTTGGTGCTCTGTCACACAACGCGCATACTCGCTGTCACTCATCACACAACTCGCTTTATGGACAGGAGATAACAACGACATCTACGACAATAAAAAAAGTGCATCTTTATTGGAAGAAGTCGTAAAACACACTGAGAAATTATATTTTTAAATTGTAGAAGAGTAATGGCGTCATAGAATAGGTCACAATAAAATTAAATGCACGAAATTAGACGTATATTAGTGCAGTTTTCGTATGACTGTGAAAAGTTTACGGCACGAACACGGTCGTGACACGGCAAGGGATAAGCCAGACAAATCACATTGCACGAGAATTTATTCTCCATCCAATCAAATACCCGGAACACGGCATAAACACGGCGTGGACACGGTCACGCAAAGATCACGACCAATCATATTGCGCGTGAAAAAAATCAGCCTATTAAAATTCTAGAAAGTATCACGGTCACGGCACGTCACGCTTACGGCACTGAGCTTTTCACAGTCATAAGAAAACTGCACTAGCAGAAGTCGTATTTACATGGATATTAACTGACTGCGCAACATTACACGCATCTTTACACGCAGTTTAACGGAAAACGCCACGCGTATTTACTAGCTGTATGACATATTTTCTTCGCGTCCATTTCGCTATATCGGTATATGTACATTCTTCATCTTCAGTTGTTTGGTTTTATGTGCCTTAATAATAGCGTCATCTTTCTTTAAGTTCTTCTTATGATAGATATCGAACACCTCTTCTCCCTTGATGGCCACCATTTCACTGTAGTCTATCTCACCATCGTTATTAACATCCAAGATGTTCACCAGTTTCTTTAGCTGTCTTCTCGTCATTGGGATCCCTGCTTTCCTTACTCCAGTCATGAATTCAGCGCGGGTAAGTTTTCTGCTGCCATCCTTGTCTAGCTGACGAAAGAAGTCCACCATGCGAAGGCCACGTAGCTCAATGTACTCGAGCAGAAGGTTGAGGACATCCTACAAATGAGTCAGATGATGAAGAAATTAGGTATTGAGGTGTATATAGTGAACATGCATTCGTTTCGAGGATTTACGATCAAAAAGATGTTGGTGTTCTAGTCAACTAAGGTAATTGCTGACACGCACATAGGCAACGAGCAAGGAAGAAAAGAAGTAAGTAAGCAAGCAAACAGACAAACAAACAAACAAACAAACAATTTAACAAAATAAAAGCATAGTAAAGAAAGAGAATTACAGTAATGCTTACCACTTTATTCTTGATCGTCTTGACACGTTCCTTCCCCTTCATAGCAGCCCCACACTGCACAATCAAATTAGGCCTTGCCTCCAGCACATCTTCTAACAGTTCCTCAAACTCCGCATTAACAGGAACATCATCAAAACATATCTCTTCTATAGCACTATCAGGATTAATATAAACAGCATTGAGAATATCCAGCGCGCCTTTACTCGTGATGGGGTTCTTTCCAACACGTAGAGTCTGTAACGTGTTATTCTTAGCCAATCCTTTAGCAAACTGCGCGGCGCCAAAGACGGATATCCTGTTACTAGAAATATCAAGTTCCACCAAAGAACTATTATGCTGGAGAGCCTCACCGATAGCTTTAGCGCCATCGTCAGAGAACCCATTCCACGAGATGTCTAGAGTTTTTAAGCTGCAGTTTTGGGCAAGGCCATGGGCTACTGCCAACGCTCCTTTACGACGGATGTGGTTCCAGCTCAAATTCAAGTACTCTAAGCCGACATTAGCGTCTATTCCCGGTCCTAACAACTGCCCTCCAACCTCACAGAATTCATTCTCACTTAAGTTCAAAGCCTTAAGTGTAAAGTTTTTCTTCATGGCTTCAACTAGTGGTTCCACATCCTTTTCAATGAACTTATTTCCCGATAAGTTTATTTCGATTAACTCGGCGTTTTGTCGTAGCATTTCAGCAACGGCATACGCCCCTTGAGAGCGAAGATTATTGAACGAAATATCAAGTTCTGTGATAAAGAAATTCTCGGTCAACATCTTGGATATATAGATAGCCCCTTCCTCTTTGATATCGTTATACGCTATATTAAGACTTAGGACTAAGGTGTTTTGCATCATGGCAACCGCCACGGCTTCCGCTCCTCGCGTACCCAAGTTATAGTGCTTGAGATTAACGTCAGATCTGTGGAGCTGTCTGAGGAATGTTGAACAGGGTACGAGTGAAAGACTCTTGCAGGCTTTAAGATAGGAACCCCTGCCTTGACTAGTATCCTCTTCTGGCTTTCGATTTACGGGTTCTTCTTCTAGATCAGTATCGTATTCAGCATCACTGTTTTCGAGGGTTGCCTCACGCGAAGGAATGATTGTGTCCTGTTTTTCTTCTTCTTCTTCTTCTTCTTCTCCTGGTGCTTGTCTGGAATTAGTGTGAGGGATGTGTCTTATGCACCCAATCGTTAACTTTGATGAACTGGCCATTTTCAGTTATTCCTTCAAATATCAATTAACGTTTCCTACAGGTTAAACGAATATCGAAATCCAACAGCAATTACTAAGCGAAGAAGAGCCCGCGTGAATAAATATTTATTGATTCTGATAAAACAGTAACGCCTGGAATTCCAGTAGACTTCTTTACAAAGCTGAATCGTTCTTTTGTGCAGCACAAACGGTTAAAAATCCCGAGATACTTCTTATGCAAACGCACTTTTTCCTTTCCAATTGATTATACTAGTTTCCTCGTAAATAACTAACGATAGAATTCATTAAGACTACACCAGATTTTCTCTGTTGACGTTAAGAACTGTCAGATACAATTCCTTCGTAAAGATAAGTTCGTTTTTACATTGTCAGTATAAAAAGATTATAGGAAGAACCAGTTGAGCTTCTAAGTACAGAGGCAAGGCTATGTCTAGTTAATCTAGTCAACTCAGCCAAGATTCGAAAACGAGACGAAAATCCATGGAATTTCTCGTCCAAAAGATTAAAAGAAGCAAATAAATGTCAGGATCCTCTTTGTCTTTTCTTTTTTCGTCTTATCCTTTTCTCTCTTGCAAGTGAAAGTGAACTCAACTCCAACGAAGGTTGGCAACTTCAACCGACTCAAAAGCTTTAATATTAGTTGCTAGGGACACAAAGAGATAGACTCGAATATTTTGCTGTTTCACCTCATAGGGATGATGACTGCTTGAACAAGAGAACCAATGAGAAATCCCCTTTTAAGTGCCTATTCAACTTATTTCATCAATAATTCAAATCCTACAGCGAGAAAAAAAAGGCTTTTGGGCTCGATTAAGTTGTTTACTCGCTCGAAGAGTAAATCTGAATAGTATATCCATATTTTTATAGCGTGGTGTTGAGAAATTCTGATGTGAATGTAAAATACTTCCTATCACGATAAAGACAAACAAAAGATTTGCTTTATCATCAATGTACTTGAAAATTCACTCGAATTCAACAAGATTAGTAAACATAGTTAATAACTTGATCCTACAGCATATATTTTTATGAGCACTTCGTAAGTTTTCTGCAATCGCTTTTTAAGATCACGAAAATAATAATAACTTGCCTTGAATGTTCACTAGTCAGTTATGTATTATATGTGTTTTGTTTCTAGCACAGGAAAATGCTCTTAAAAATTCCCACCAGTAGGAACTATAAGAAGCCCGCTGTCTTTTCACGTCGAAGCAAATGTATGCAATATTAAATGCTATTTTTCTTTCCTTTATTTCTGTATTTTGAGTGGGATGAAGAAAGCTATTCCAAGGAAAATCCGAGCCGTAACCTCGCGAAATTAAATCGACTATAGAAAGCAACTGCTACAAAACAAAAAACTTAATTTAGCATTTTAGTTTCAACGCTAAAAGAAAAACCGCCACGCTTTTCACCTGTCCTTTGTTGACGATATGTTAATGACAGGTTGGCTAAATTTGTTCGAGTTATTTGAATACATACTAGCAGGGATAAAGAAAGATTTGTTGAAAGTAAAAACATGCTTCAAGTAATACTTGAGCAATAAATAATTATTGTACGTTAATTTTGATAAAAGCAGAAGGGAAACCCGAAAAATTCGGATGCTTTTAATCCATTAAAAATATTCAGAAAAAAGGAGTTTTTTCTTCGTTTAGATTCGGAACGGTATTTTTTCCTCCTTTTTTGATCTAGATATACTTGAAACAAGAAATTGAATTAGTCAATTTAGAGGAAATAAACTGATAAAAAAAACTAAAGAATTTGTCAAGAATGCGAATTTCTTAAGCTTAGTGTAATAAATTAGAGAGAAAAAATGGTTTTAAAATAAGAGAAAATGTACTGAAAGTTAAAATCAAAACTTTTCTCTGAATTCTAAAATATCTTAGGAGACTTCATTTACTCGGCGTAAAAGGCAAAGCTACCATAACACGAGATATGAAAATATGAAAATGGTTCACTTCAAACGTGCCCCCACCCACCCTTCCCTCGATGTAGTTTTTTGATCTACTTACGATCGTGTTCCTCTTGTACAACCGCGTTAACGTAATCCACGCAAATCTGCAGCTCTAATGGAGTCAGATCATCCTTTCCTATTCCACAGTCCTGGTTTGGATTGATGGGAATAAAGAAAGATGGAAACAGTTACTCGAGGTTGTCACGTGTACTATCCCCGTCTACGGTTGTGTGTTTATTCATCTATCTTTCTATTCCTCTATTCATTCATTCATTCATTCATTCATTCATTCATTCATCCATCCATCCGTCCGTCCGTCCGTCCGTCCGTCCGTCCATCCACTTCTTCTAAACGATGTTTTTAAAAGTTGCCCTCAACCAATAGAGAAGAAAAGCAGACAAGCTAATGGCATAATAGCTATAACATTTTTTACCTGTGCTTTCTCGTGTTTGACCGACATAAAATGATCCAAGTATCTTCTACCCAGCGTCTCATCTACTGATGATAACTCTGAGTTAGGGTTCTCCATGGTTTTCATCAGTTCATCTGCGTTTTGCTTGTCGATGGCTGCATTAATGGCTGCAGCAGCTGTCAGAACTGTGGAGAGATAACCACAACATGTGTCACCATGTTAAGGGTAATGTGATGGTGATGCTAATGCTAATGATGATGATGATGATAACAAAGATGATGCTTATGATGCTGATGGTGGTGATGAACATTTCAGTGATGGTGGTGATGATTGGGTGATGATGATGACAGTAATGATGATGCTGATGGCGATGATGATGCTGATGGTGATGGTGATGGTGATGATGACAGTAATGATGATGCTGATGGCGATGATGATGCTGATGGTGGTGATGAACATTTGCTGGTGGTGATGATCGGAAGATGAAGATGATGGTAATGATGATGCCGATGGCGAGGATGATGATGATAATAATGATGATGATGATGGTGGTGTTGACAATTTGATGCTGTAATGATGTTGCTGATGGTGGTGGTGATGATGATACTCCTGTTGATGTTAGTGATGATAGCATTGATGTTGCTGATGAATAAGGTGATGATGGTGTTAATGATGAGCATGATGACAGCAATGATGTTGCTGATGAATAAGGTGATGATGGTGTTAATGATGAGCATGATGACAGCAATGATGATACTGATGGTGTTGTTGGTGATAATTAGAATGAACAGTAATGATGATGTAATAGTCACAAACATGATAGATGCATACGTTCTACTTATTAGATATAAATCCAAGTTGATTTCACAGACAAACTCACCCTTGATCTTATCTTCTATTTCAATATGCTCCAGATCAGCTTGTTTTTGGTTCTTTGCCTTCTTCAGTTCATAATGATAGAGATAGGCACTTCTACCAAGTACTTTAGGCAACATAGCCTCTTGTTTTTGTATCAACATGTGAGTTTCTTCAGCGTTTTCTCCATCAAGACTCTTGTTAATGGCAGATACAGTAGCTTGCACTGATTGACAAAGAGACAAGTATTTTTAGCAAGCAGTACTAGTATATAAATTTCACAAGCTTTGAAATCTTATTTAATACTTTGCCGGTGTGTTTCAGCAGCTTCATTGGCTCCATTGATAGTTTCTTGTATCTCACTCTGAGTCAGCTGCGCATTTGGGTCTCCTGTTGTCTACAATACAACATAAAAGTGACACTTAATTATTGATGACTCTTAAAACTCCAGTGCATGCAGGCTTAGCAAATTCAGGAGTTGTTTGTTTCGTTATTCTTTATTATGCTTTTGTTTACCGACTTCAGAAGTGAGGCCAAGCCCACATACACTGTAATTTTAAGAGTCTTCAATATATAACATTTTTACCTAGTGCATAATGTTTTCCCATTTCAGACCACATGTCATTCTGTAGAGTATTATTTCTTTGTTTAACAGTTGCGAGAAGACACAAGAAACTGGATGCAACTCAAACAAAGAATGCTATTCTCAGGAGAAAGAAATGTGGAAATTGAAAAACATTATGACCATGCTAAAGAGGTCTTAGAGCTGTGAACTCAGGTCGGCACATTAATAGATGATATCAGCGTAAACATCCTTATACTCTCCTAAACTAAACTGCCGAGAGTTAAGAAGACCAGTTTACCTCTTGTTTAACTTGTCTTTTCTCCCTCAGCATCATTAGATACCAGGGCCCATTCTGGCCGTCAACATTCCTTAATCCTGCAGATTTGTCAGACAGGGCTGCTATTAATGCTTCAAGGTCTTCGCCATCCAGCACACTGTTGATATTATTGATTGACTTCCTCACTGCAATCATTAATGGCACTCTGTAAGTTACCTGTTACCTGTGGGTTACCTGTGCACACAGGCAGACCAACATTTATGGTACTAGACAGTATACTCTTTTAGAAATAAGTATAATACTAAATTCTAAAAAAATATATACCCTGTCCCAGCTATAAAATACTGGCTAACAAAGAAATAATACTCAGGGGAATGAGGTGTCGTCGAAGAAGGGGGGGCATCACATCCAAACTCTTCATATTTCACTTTGACAATGATGGTGGAGACATCGGAACTCCAGTTATTTATATTGCTAGTTTTTATCATTTAATCTACAACATAGATACCCAAACTAAATTGGTAAATTGTCCTTTTATAAGCAGGGAAAACACAAAATTACGCTCATGCATTGATTTAGGGATTTTTGTTTTGGATCAGTTTTTGAGCCAAAAAGCCTCTTAAAAAATAAATATAAACCATGAACTCACAGGCTTCTTCAGCCTTCCTCTTTCTGATTGTCTCATTAACTTGATTGATGTTTCCTTGTATTTCTGCTTGAGTTAGATACTTGTCGTAGATATCTTCCTCTTTGTCACTTCCTGGTGACTAAAATATAAAGAAGAAGAAGAAGAAGAAGAGGAAAGATCATTATCTTCATGCTTTTAAATTTATTTATTTTGTATGGAATATCCAGGTATTTGTTTTCAAAAAAATATGAATGTTTAAAACAAAAGTGAGAAAGTCCGAGAAGGTGTTTTCTTTGTTTTTTTTTAGAAAAGTGTCATGAATGAATATCAGCTCTATTTCTCGAGAAAAATGATAAGAAAACTGTTGAATTTAAATTATCAAAATGTAAGATGTTGTTATATTATTAAAGATATATTTAAAAATAGCATCTCATCAAGACAAATCTTGGCTCAGAGTAATAATTGCTTGCCAGGAAGCTTTAGCTGTGGCTTTTTGGAGTACGAAAAGGAAGTTGAAAGCATGAAACAAACACCTGTTATGTAAAACAGTCATGTTTATAAGATTAAAAGTCTATAAAAAATGACAAATGAGGCCTTAGGGAACATTAGACAAACATAATGCATTTTTACTCAAACCAGGGACAAAAATACATTTAAAATTCTTTATTCCTTCAGGTCACAACTTTGTTGACAAGGGATTCTGGAAATTAAAACCTGGATGTTATTCTCAAATATTTTCAAAGCTAAAAGACAGATCACAGAAAGAAATGTACATTTTGTTTGTATGTCGAGGGTGGGTTTAGAAGGGGGAACAGGGTGGCATAAATAAGAGTCAAAAAATAAGAAGAAAGGTAAATCCTTAAAAAGGATTATTATGTGATGGCTTTTCTCTAGGTACATTCACCTCCCTTGAAATGATTGTTCTAGATCTGCTGCTGCATGTATGCTAAACAGTGTACTTGTGTATAGAAATGGAGTGCATGTTGTAAAACCAGGAAATAAAACAAAAATGATACTAACAAATAGCACTATTTAGTGAGTAATAGTTGCTAGCATTCAACAAGAACCTTCATGACACAAAATACCAACACAAATGGTCTCTCGTGTATTTGTTTTTGTATGTTGAATGTTCTGGTTGAGTGATAGCTACTATTAGTCACTAAATAGACACTATTTATCAGTATCAACTTTGTTTTTATTTCACGGTTTTACTGTATGCACTCCAGTAGTTACTAGAGACCAAGTATCAAGTGTTGCAACAGGTACCTGAGGGGGGTGGGAAGAGGATATTTACTGGTAAACAGCATCTGGACCAATAAAATTGGGCCCTATTTTTATCCATTGTTTTGACATATTCCCTAAACGAGTCCTACCTTTGCAAGGGCCTGCTTGGTTTTAGTACTCTTTGCTTCATACAACAGGTTCTGATATTCTTCAGTATTTTCTGAATCAAGGTCCACAAGATGGGCATTGGGATTTTTCATAGCTTCCATGGTACCTGTTGCATCTTGGTGATCAATGGCTTCATTGATGGCAATTACAGCGGCATGTACTAGACAATTAAAAAAAGGCTCTTAACTGCATGAAAGGATGGGTGAGCTAATTAATACATGGAAGCATGGGACCGACAAAGGACAAACAGACCAAATAAGTGTATAGATGAATGGATAAATGAATGGATGGATGAACAGATCTATAAATAAGTGTATAGATGAATGGATAAATGAATGGTGGAGGATTGAAAAAAAAATGGACGGGATAAATGAATAAACCAAAAAACCAATGTATAAAAGAGTGGATGGATGAATGGAAGGATAAAGGGATGGATGGAGGGGAGATGGGTGAAGAAGGCATATAAATAAATGGTGGAATGGGATGAATGGATAAATGAGTGAATGAATGGGTGGAAGGATGAATAAATAAATAAATAGATGGATAAATGGGATAGAATATATGAATGAAGAGAAGGTAGGATGGATGGGATGGATTGAGGGAGTGAGGATTTAGAATATCATGTTACTTACATGCAGCCTCATCAACTGGCAGCTATAAGAGAATAAAAACTATTAACATAAAAATCTCTTTGCAATCTCATGAAAGTTAAGAAGATGTGATAACATCAGTGAGTTTATACAGTGTTTAGCAGGGAAGCTTTCAGTATTTGATATCAAACTCCTAATGATTATTTAAGTGCTACTAGTCTTACAAAAATGACACCAGCACTTTTAAAGCATCGCTACCCCAGGCAACTTCAAGGGTTCAAGCAGATGAAGAAAAAAAATCTCATAATTTCTGAAAGTCCCAAAATGTCAATAAAGGATTAATTTAACTTAATTCTGTCATTTGCATGGCTAAAAATAATGACAAGTCATCGGAAAATGTCTGGCAAGAATTGAAACTTGTCTGGTCAAATCCATGGACCTTGATTAAGTGCCTTACATAACATTTTGGTCAATAACCTTGAGCCATAAATTAGGTATGACCAAGATAAAACTAATTTGGCTAGTAATCATGGCCAGCGATGACTAGTCATTATTTTTAGCCCTGTATACTCTACCTCACTCTCAAGGATGCCTCCTATTTTACTGAATGCTGGCAGCTGCAGGCCATATTTTTCCAGCTCCTTACGCATAGCACTGATCTGCTCCTCTAAAAACAAGACAATTTGTTTTGATTCAATTTTCTATTTAACTGTCTTACATAATGACCTAATGAATTACACCACAATACAGGACACAATTTGTGTTGCTTATGCTTGATTTTTTTCTTGAATACTTTTTACAGTTCCATTCAGTGACCATAAATAATAATTCTAAGTTGAAGTTGGAGTTTCCAAGCATAGAAAAACTATAGTTTATCATGCACTGCAACTCAAACTTTGGCTATGGAACTATTACCAACGGTCAGCTGAATGGAACTGTAAAATGGAGTGTTATATCCATTTTATACCTGTGAACTCAGCCTTTCCATACAAATCTTGAATCTGTGGAGCCAAACCAAGCTTGAATAGGAACAAACTGAAAAATCATGAATAAATAGATAAATAAATGAGCAATGTCCAAGACAACAATAATTGTAATAAATTGAAGGGAGAGTTCTAATAGGTACAGAATAAACAAAAAAACAAAAACAAAAATTTTAAACACTTTTCTCCCTTCCGCAAATTATATTTTGTAGTTTGATACTCAAAGCGTCTCTTAAACTTTGAGGTGCAAGAGCATTCAAAGTCTTGTACATTATTGTGGCTTTATGTTTCTTCCGCCTGTTTTGAAGATTTTCCCATCCTAGAGACATTAGAGAGAGAGAGAGAGAGAGAGAGAGAGAGAGAGAGAGAGAGAGAGAGAGAGAGAGAGAGAGAGAGAGAGAGAGAGAGTATACCAAAAGGGAAAGAGAATAATAATAACATAAAATGACTGTAAATCTATGTCATTGTGATTGCTTAAAAATATGTTTTTATCCTTATTCCCTCTATCAATATTACATTTATAGGGTTTATCAATTGATTGTTTTTCTTAATAAACAATAACAATTTCGAAATTATTTCACAAATACTCCTTTTTACAATTCCATCCAGTGACCAAGATTAGTAGTTCCTAGCCAAGGCTGGAGTTTCCACACATAGCAAAACTACAGTTTATCATGCGTGGTTACTCCAGCCTTGGCTAGATTTATTATTCATGGTCACTGAATGGAATTGTAAAAACGTGTATTCTCTTGTCTGGAGGTCAAAACTTTTTGCACAATTCACATCTTATATGATTTTCCAAGCAACAAAAACACCTTAATATTACACAACTGTACTTTAATAATGCTTAGTCATGACAATGGATGTCATCATGTCTATACATGTCTTTCATTTATGGTCTGTTTGCAGAGACAAGTAGTGCTTTGCATATTATGTACTGAAGGTGCATTAGTTGAAGCAATACGAGATACCAGATTATGAAATATGATTAATTGAACAGAAAAAAGTAAATAAATAAATAAAATACTAGCACCATGAGGAGTAAAAAGTTGTATTATACAATGAAAAGTTGGATTCACAATACTTGCACAAATGATAAAAAACACTTGAAAAACTGGTTGGTAGTAACTAGATTAATATTCTCCATGAAAAATTAATAGAAATTACTAGCATAAAGAAAAATTTATCATTTTAGAGGCTTATTTATTTTCATTCTTTTCTACATGCATTGACTTTTCGATCTGTCTGCTTATTGATAAATATTTGAACTGAAAATAATAACTATGGCAGGAAGGATAATTTACTATTTGATGTATCATCTTCTAAAAACTAGTTTAGTGTGTGGGTGGCTAAACTCAATGGATATTAGTATTAAAAGTAATAATTTGTTTCACAGCTTCTGATATCTTGAGAAGACTTAAATTGAAGTTATCAACATCAACAATGTGATCTCTAATCCATTAACTTGGAATTCAATTTAACATGTATTTATACGAGGGACATAACTTATTTCATGGTTTAATAGCTAAGGATGGCACAAGAAGTTCTTATTGTACTATTAATCTTAACATTAGCGAAAGGGCATACCATATAGAAAAATACAGAAAAAGAGTTTAACTTTCACTTCACTTTGACTGACAGCTTAACTTCTTAATAAAGATTGATTTCAAATGAATTCAAAAAGAATACATCAACAGAATGGATATTATACAATATATCACCACTTACATAACATACATGACAATTAATAAGTGGTTTTAATAAAACGTTAATGAGAATTTCAAAGTATAGATAAATAACAATGGTAATGATTTATCTTATTGTTTAGGGAATAGCATAATAAATACAGAAATAATAAGGACGATGAAGCGCGTTGTCGATTATTTTCTAACCTTAATGCGTGAATACAGTAAATAAGTTTTGGCATATTCTTTTTGTCATAAATGTCTGTAGTTTCTGGAAAAAAGACCTGAAATAACAAATAGCAGATAACAACAAAAATATATATTAATAATCGAGCAAAAATGTAACACAATTTCTATAAACTAAACATTTCAACAAAATATTTGCATAAGTATTAAAAATTATAAACCAGGCATTGTGGCTTTCACATACATATTTTTTTGCCTATTTTTGGAAGTATATATATATAAACATATTTATTCAAGGATCAGGGATAAATCTTTATAATTCATTTCAGAAATGCATTATCATATTTGAAATTTATTTATAAATAATGTTTTGACCAGTCTAAAGTGGAATTTTATGCTCAAGTAGATATACTAAGAGAATGCTTTAGAGGATAGAGAGTTAATGATCAATAGCTATTTTGGAAGTTTAGGATCTAGTTATTCTAGAATCTGCAAAAGCTTGAGTAATTATATCAACGTGTCTAATTCTGTCTAGAAATCAAGCATAGATAATAATATACCTTTGGAAGACCAACATCATCTAATGCTTTAAAGAAATAATTTATATTGTCTGTGTGGCGAAAATGGAGCCCCTTGGACTGTAAAACAAGAAAAAAGGATAATAGTAAAGTTTGTATTAAGACGAAAAGCGAAAGTAAAGTAACTTGGTGTTAAAGTTCGTACATTTCAATGAGTTAGTTCATTTCAGACAAGAATGCTTTAACGAGTTATATTCAAACAATAACATTCAATAACTGCAGTATACAGAATTATAAATTTCGTTATCAGGGTGTTAATCTATTTGATGGGGTTTTATTGCGCTTACAAGAAAATGTTTCAGCTCTTTGTCGAAGATTCTACGATGTGGTACAACTTTTGGAGCAAAGAAGTTGCCGAGTTTCGCAAGATGGACACCATTTCTCATGCTTTCTTCAAGTTCTGTACTTTCAGGAAGGTCCTCTTTAAGGCAAGCTTCCATCCACCTGTAAGAATGATACTCGAGTTACAAACCCACAAATTATTTAACCTTGACAAGTAAGCATTGAATCTCAATGCCTCATTCAAAGGGTGTTGCTCTACACTCTCAGCCATTCAAACCGCGAGTAACTCTCAACTTTATACTCACACTTTGGCTTCTTCTAAATGACACAAATATTGATAAGCCAAGTTTTGTTTTCTTTGTTCATCCATCTCTGTCCCTGAAGCTCTCTCGAGTCCGCTTTCTCCTCAGAAAAATAAAATAATAATATTAGATTTTCACGCAAAATCGCGTGCTAGTCTCGGCCATTTTTTTACCTCCACTTTCATAAATTCCATTTGGTTCCCAATGTCCATCTTCCTTATCTATATTATTCTCCATATCTTAACTATACTTCCCTGTCCTCAGGGTCTCAGTATGACCACGACAGTCCCCGTGGTTTTAGCGCTAAATATTCGTGAGGATAAGAAGGAGGTGGTTCGTTTGTTTTGTTCAAGGCGCACTTTGGAGGGAATTTCGAACCAGACCTCACAGAAATTATGGGATAGTTATCAACTCCACCCCTCCCTACACGTTAACAAACTTCCCTCATTATGCCCACGAAAGAAAAATATAACATCTTCTAATATGATTTATCAGGAGGAAAACACCAATTTTTATATTTCAAAAAAATCAAATTGCGAATATATTCTTATTTATCTATATTTTTCAAAAATTAAACAAGAAAATAATCAAATACGTAAAACGATGGTACCAGCCCTCCCCTCCCCTAAATTAGTTTTGTACGTTGAAAATGCTAGGGGTCAGTTAATCAAATTAAACTTCGTGTTGGAGCGAGTATTTTTGTTGTATTTGTACAACCATTGATCTTTGATCGTTTATCATATATATAAGGCAACAAAAGAAGAACTTTGAGCGATTTTAGATTGAATTGGTAATTGGTAATTTTCTATTTTTACCAATCACGTCGCGTTCAGCTGTACGAAGTATTGTGTAAACATCGTTTTAGTGAGTGAAGTTGTTGCCGTGATTACGTGAATGTAAACATTGATTAACATCGAAAACTCTACGAGAAACCCAAAGTTATGGAGAAACCAAGCTCTAGAGGAATGGAAAAAACTTCACTCCCCTCTTTGACAAACGGAGAAAGCAATCAAATGGCTATGCGACAAGAAACACTTAATCGTATGGATTTTCTTGAAGACAGACTGATGTATCAAGAAAAGACGACAAGATCGTTAATTGAGAGAGCACTGCGCGCTAAAGAGGACATCGTAGAGAGCCTGAATTATGCGCAAATGAATTGGCAAGGAGAGAAAAAAGCGAGGGCATTACTACAAGAACATATTCGTACCATCACTTCTGTTGTCAAACGACTTAGCCGTGAGATAGAAGTGTTGGAAGATGAGATACGTTCAAAGGAGAGCAAGCTTGAGGGAAACAAGACGGCGTTCAAAAACCTCGAGTTACACCATGTCGCTGGAGTTACAGACCTGAGAGGAAGGGTCGCGAGATGTGATCATGCAATTGAAAGACTTGTAGCTGATGTGAGAGGCTGTGCTGAAGCAATTCATGAATTAAAACAGAAACAAGAATACAGTTCTAAAACTACTCATGATAAAATCCAGGATTTACAATCTGCTATCAATGAACTGACCTTGAAATTTGAGAAATTCATTGCTGAACAATCTACAAATATCCAGAGGGTTAAAGGTGAAGCAGATGAACAAGTAACAAGGCTTGATTCCAAGACAAAATCTGTAGTTGAAGACCTGAGGGGAACCATATCTTCCAGTCGTCAATGGACAGAAAGTGAATACTCAAAACTTGCAAGGGATTTTCAAGAGAGAATTGAACGAATGGAAGGGATAATGTTTGAAAGGCAAAACAAACTGGAATACAAAGTTGAAACATATCTTTCAAAAATCGAAAAACTGTTAGAGGAAGAGAAGGGGAAGTATTATAACATATGGGAGGTGCGTCTCAAAGAGACCAAGTCTGCACAAGACAGATCACTGGGTAACACTGCAGCATCGATGAGGCAAGAGTACAATCAAGGCTTTAATACCATTCATGAAAGTGTTACAAGTCTACAAAAAGTGTTTGATGCAAAGTTAAAACTTGCCGAGGATAATTTACAAAAGTCTATAAATAATGTACTGCGCATGGTGGTACTTACATAGTGTTTGATCACACTAATATAATATTTCATGTAGGAGAAAGTACTCTCAGAGTTATAGCCATTCTAAAAACATACAATTGCCAGCAAGTAGCTATAGTCAGAATCAAAACAGCAAAAGCAAAACTGGATATGATAAACTAGTTTTTGATCGACATTGTCCAAAGCTCATGTTTTTGTTTGAAGAAGTACTCCTTGGTACTATAAATGATTGGCAGTAGCTGTGAATTGGCAAGTTTTGGGTGGCAAATTCTAGATGTAAATATCATATTGACAAAGTGTTAGTTGTATAGAATTTCATTTTCCTGCCTTTCACAACCATATTACATTTATCACACATTTGACCAAATCATTTTGGTGCAATGGTTCACATTTCATATCTAGAGGATATAACTAGCTAAAAACTAGTGTGAGCTGCGTCGGTGTTCTTTTACTCCGACAGACTAGCATCCGAAACGTCAGTAAGTTTTTTCATCTTTTTCACGGTTTTTTCATCTTTTTCTATCAGTCATTCAAGCCCTTTCCTGTCATCTTTTTCACGGTGTATAATTTACCTTTTTATCATTACTATTTCATATCTAGACTACGTGTCATTCCCTAGAGAATAAGATTAGTTTATTGTCTTCTAATGCGCAACCATTAAACTAAGAAATCATACTCTAGGGAATGACACATTGACATGGTATGTAATTGGGAAACATTGAACCAAGATGATTTAGGTATATTCAAAAGCTCAACGAATGTATAATCATATTAATGTGTCTAATTTGTTCATAAGCTAATGGGATGTCATAACATAACATATATTATTCGAATGATAATTTAAAGAAATAGAGATTAATAGTGCAATCAAACATCTGTTGTTCTACTGAAATATTAGTGTCTAAAGAAGCACTAACAGATAGTAAGAGTTGTACCCTGCAGGGCTTAAAATAACAGCTGGTAAGTCGCAGGTCATGATGACAGGCCAAATTAGCTTTAGCTTGGTCATACCTCCTTTCTGGCTCAACGTTACTGGTCAAAATGAATGGCAGGCAAAGATTTGACCGGACAAGTTGCAATTCTGGGTGGACATTGTCCAATGTCCTGTGTTATTTTAAGCCCTGCCCTAGGTCACAGAGGCTCTATCAGTCATTCAAGCCCTTTCCTGTCATAGGTTCCAATGTTTTGCTTTTGGTAGCGAAACCAATGGCCATCAAGACTAGATTGGAAGGGCCTCTTGAACCCAGGTTACACAAAAAGTAATCTCGTGGAGCTTGGCTTTTATCATTCTAACTAATGACAGTTTTATTATAGTAATAATGGACCCAATCCACTTGGGCTTAATGTTTCCCCATACCAGACCATGTGCCATTCCCTGTTCAAGTTGTATCCATATTTATGTGTCTTCTCAATGTGCAACTTTTAAAGAAAGAAATTATACTCTAGGGAATGACATGGTCTGAAATCAGAAAACATTACGCTTAAGTGGATTTGGTCCATTTTAGCATCTCCATCTTTTTAGTCATTAGTCGATTAAGTATTTTGCCTGTGTGAAAGATAATATCGTAACACATAGCTTCTACTAATACAAGGAGTGACTGTATAACTTTGTACAAATGGTTTTTTTAAAAATAAAAAATATACAAAATTTGTTCTCTAAATAGGTCTCTCTCACACACACACACATCTACTTAAAGACTTACATCCAACAAAATCTTAGTACAACAAACAGAGAAAAAATTTGATTGGGTAAAGTTTTTCCAGAGAAATTGATGCCATTTATTAAATTAAAGGCATGAGTCTAAAAAGATAGTAATTCAAATTGATACACCCTGTTTTCCCTTAAAGTGCCTATCACCCTTCTGACAATATTCTCAGTAAGATGTTGAATAACCTGAAAAAATTACATAGTTTGAGTGCGGCTTCTTGAAGTTATAAAGGTTTTTCCATGCCGTATGCTAATGCTGTGACGTATGAGGAGTAATCATTTAATATACAAAACATTACTGGCACAGATAAATTAAATTTGAAATAGCTCATTGTTTTGCCCATTGCTCTTATAGAAATTATTGCAAGTTAGTTTTCCCATAGAAGCCAGTGTTTCGAATTACGAGGAACAACAAATAACCATAAATGCCTCCTCATACGTCACCGCATTAGCATATGACATGGAAAAACCTTCATAACTTTAAGAAGCCGCACTCAAACTATATAATTTTTTCAGGTTATTCAACAACTTACCCCATGTAGGATCAATACTGTAAATATTGTCAGAAGGGTGATAGGCACTTTAAACTCATATCAAGCAAGCACATTTGCTGTGAACGAAATTCTAAGTATTTTGCTCCATAATTGAGCTAAAGCGAGAGAAACTGAAGCCCTAGAGTAAATTTCTTAGGACTGTGAAACACTACAGCCCATGACAGAACAGCCCTCAATTGTCTTTGTGCAATGTTTTTCCACTAAAGACCATGTGTCCCATCTTATTCCCTAGAGTGTTATTTCTTTGGTTAATGGTTGCACATGAGAAGACACATATGAATATGGATACAACTCAAACAAAGAAGCTAACTCTCCATTGAATGAAATGTGGTCTAAAATGGGTAAACATTGCATACAGGTAAGACAAATAAGGTCTATCAATAACCAATCAAAGAATGCAAGATCACACTGCAATAATGAAAGTGCTCAGATATGATAAAGTCATGATTATAACATGGCTCATCTTTACTATTCATTTTTCACAGTCCTGTGAAATCATACGGGCCTTGAGATTTCTATTTTACCAGTGTGGCAATGAAAAAGTGGTACTATAGCTGACATGAAGTACAAAGCTTTAGGTATCTAGTACAAAACTATACACCTTTTGGCTTCTTGTCTGGTTCATGTATTCATAAAAAGAGGTGAAGATCTGTAATTCTAACTTAAATATTTTTTTACAGTTGGATTGTTAAATATATTTGCTTGAGGAGAGGTATTGTTCAACATTTCAATGAAAATGGCATAGTACGAATTAACCCAAACCAAAGCAAGCAAGCCAAACCAACCCAAACTCATGTAAAACGTGAGTAAGCCTTGGTTTTTTATAAGCATGTTTGACTGCCATCTTAGAGCCCAAGACAGCAAAAACGATATTTATCATCAGAGGCAGATTCAAGGCTGGGGGTGGTGGGCAGTGGGGAAGGGAGGGGTACAGCATTTTTGAAACCATAGCATCTTCTAGACACACTGAATTACCTTACAGCAAAGTCAACATTCTCTAGAAAAGAAATGCTTAAATGTTGTGGCTGTTTTACCCCTTCCCTAAATCTGCCCCTGACCATGTTACTAATACTTAATGGTGTTGCATAGGCCTAAAGGGATAAAACCAGATTTAAGGTGAACTGGAGAAGGTTTTTCTTTTTTCCTGGAGTACCTGATTTATGACCTTCAATGTCTTTTGGAATGACATTGTATGTTCCGTTGACAAAAAACAGATTCAAGGCAAACTGGAGAAGAATTTTCTTCTTTTCCTTGAATAGCTAATTGGAGAATGAGATCATGATTTTCTTTTTTCCTGGAGTAGCTGATTTATGACTTCCAATCTCTTTTGACAAGGACACTGCATGTCTCTTCAGGATAAGACAAGATTCAAGGTGAACTGGAGACAAGAGACTGAGAACTTCTTTTCCTGGAGTACTTAATTGATGACCTTCAAATTTTTTTTTTTTTTGATTAAGTCTGCATCTTCCTTCGGAATAAAACCAGATTCAAGGTGAACTTGAAAAGGATTTTCTTCTTTTCCTGGAGAAGCTAATTGGAGAAGGAGAACGTGACCTTGAATGTCTTTTGGATTTTGATTTCCTTTTTGATGTTAATAAGGGAGATCTTGACCTTGACCTTGACCTGTCAGATGAAGCATCGCTATCAATAGACCCAGATTTATGCCATGATTTCTTGTTTGCTTTCGATTTATAGTATGGTGAAGGCGATCTTGATTTACTTTTACCATTTTTAGCTCTTGAATTCTCTTTATTTTTCACAATATGTGGTGATGGGGATCTTGATTCTCTACCAGAACCAAATCTCTTCCTGGTCATAGACTTTGGTGGTGAATGTGATCTTGATTTTGATTTTTTTTTTGTTTCGAACTTTGGAGAGGTAGATCTTGATCTATGCCTTGCTCTTCTCTTGGTTTTGGGTTTTGTTGGAGATATTGATCTTGATCTTGATAATGATCTATTCCTATCTTTAGAATATGGAGAATTTGATTTTGCTCTAGATGTGGACCTAGACATGGATCTGGACCTTGATCTCTCCTTATTTTTGGACCTTGGAGAAGCTGACCTTGATCTTGATCTGGGCCTAGATTTCTTTTTAACTTTAGACTTTGAATTAGATCTAGACATTGATCTGGACCTTGATCTCTCCTTATTTTTGGACCTTGGAGAAGTTGACCTTGATCTTGATCTGGGCCTAGATTTCTTTTTAACTTTAGACTTTGTAGGAGATCTAGACATTGATCTGGACATTGATCTCTCCTTACTTTTAGACTTTGGAGAAGATGACATAGATCTAGACCTTTTTCTATATTTAGACTTCGGTGGAGATGCTGATCTTGATCTCTTCTTGGCTTTAGTTTTTCTATTATGCCTAGATCGTGACCTGGACCTTTTCTTGTTTTTTGACCTTGATTTACGCTTGGATTTAGAAACTGATCTAGATCGGGATCTTGAATGTGAGCTAGATTTACGCCTGGACTTTGTCTTTCTAGGCCTTGATTTGTGCTTTGATTTAGATCTTGATCTTGATCTGGACCTTGAAGGTGACTTGGATTTACTCCTTGATCTGGATTGTACTTTCTCTTTTGACTTTGATCTTGAGCGAGACCTAGACTTGTCTTTTGATTTTGAACGAGACTTTGATCTGGATTTATGTTGAGATCTTGATCGTGACCTTCGTCTTCTATTCCTAGAATACCTAACAGGAGATCTTGGGCTTCTAGACCAGGATCTGTAATTATGCCGTCTCGACCTTGTGTGTGATCTAGATCTGGACCTTGATCGTGAGTGTAATGCTTTTGGAGTTTCTTCTGTCAGCTTTATCTTCCTGCCAAAAAATTCCTTGTTATTGAGCCCCTCGATCGCCCGACGCATATCATCCTCTGTTGTGAATTCCACAACCCCTTCACCTGGTCTTCTCCGGTGAGTATCTGCAAAGCATACTTCCCCAGCAGTGTTCATAAATTCCTTCAGTTCTAGCCATTTTGCGCGAGTCGACAGGTTTTCAACCCTTACACGGTAATTTGATCTGGTAGGGGGTCCCATCTGCTTGGTTCTGCCGGCATACCCCCCTGATACCGTATACCCACCAACTCCATTCCTCACTTCCTTAGCTCTCTCTACCAATATACTCTGGCCGTGGAAATTTGTATTTTTAAGTGCTTGTACCGCCTTGTCAGCATCTTTGGACTCTTTGAACAACACATAAGCAAATCCTTCTCTAAAGTCAACCTCGCGCACTTTACCAAAGGTTTTCACGAGATCTTCGAGTTCTTTCTCCGTTACAGTCGCCGCCAATCGACCACAGTAAACCTTCCCACTCATTTCTACCACAATAAATGAAACAAATAGAGTTCTAAGGGTAAGAAAATAGAGATTTTTGTCGGATTTTTCAGCTATGATTTCAGAGATCGATGGCCATGCTTGCAGTGACGCGCATACGTGTTGGTGAGATACCGCTGTGCTGGACCTGCGCACGTGGATCAAGAACCGCCATGTTTCGTTGTTGTCGTGTAACACCAAGACATTTTAGCCTTCGAAAAACCGGTTTAACCTCATGTAGAACTCCAAATCACTGCTGTGGCATTAGGAGAGATGCTGCTTTATCCAATGCAACAGCTGATTCGATTTGTTTAGCTCCTATTAGGAGTTTTTCTAGGTATCTTCCAAGGAGTTCTGCAAGAGTTGTTCCAGACGTCATACCATTCTTAATAACTAAACAGCCTTTGAACTTTGCAAGATCTGCAAGGTTTGTAGAATATTTAGTTGTTGCGTGAGCTGTTAATGTGTTAATGCATAACATTTATGCAATCAAACTTTAGTTTTTAACATTTTTGTACAAAATATCACCTTCCATAAAGAAGGGCCTGTGCTCTAATAGCTATTATGTAATTACACGTACTCTTGATGCATTTACCAAGTGCAAACAATTAATCCGTGAAACACTAATTACTAATCAGTACAAAATAGTGCTAATTAAACAATAGAAAACAATGGAATTTGCATGAAATTATTCTATTTAGTATTACTAAAGTTTCACGGTTATATTGTTTGCACTCTATGACAGATATCTATGATGATGATGATGATGATGATGATTATTATTATTATTATTATTATTATTATTATGAGAGGGTGGTACTAATAGTATTTACACTAATTCTCATTATTATATATATTATTCATTGTGCATGTATATATTTGTTACAGCTGGTTTAGTCCTCGTCGATTTGCAGGATCTCAGAAGAATGGTGATGGTAGCTCAAGGTACAAACAGCCAACCACATTTAAGCAAGGAATCAAATACCTTACGATTATGGATATTTTGGCTATAAGTGCTTATTATACTTTCATAGTAGATTTTCACAAATATTTTAAGAAAGACATTTTCCTATTCTCCTGGCTTGTAGAGGACCAAGAAAAAATTGCTTTAAGATGAAGTTTGACTTGGTAAAACTTGGAGTCATTGTCTTGTAGTCTCTCAAGTAATATTCAAGAGAGGTCTATATACGTCTTACAAAGGGATGAAAATATTACTTGACCTTTAACCTTAGAGCCAAGAGCACTGTATACATAGTTATAAGCATTTGTTTGGTATTGTATTTGAATTCAGCAGTTCATCCGAATCAAGTAGCAATGGAAATCAAGATGATAATGGTGACGGCTCCAATAAAGATGATCCGGAGGTGGTTATTGAGGATAAGACAGGAGTGAGCCCTGATCCAACACAGGGTGTTCTCACACAGATCCTAGTCCCTGATGTGTTTCCAGAAGTACCACTTATCCCAGTTCACAGAAATCCAGTTTTTCCACGTTTCGTAAAAATGCTCGAGGTATGTTGGAATCCCTGTGGTGTGTATTCCACAGGTAGTAGCCCATACATTAAAGTGATATATCATAGAGTAAATCATTAGTATCTATTAATTTGTTTGTAGTTTCAATATGTGTTTCTGCCTGTTTAGATTAGCGATAAATCTTTAATGGATTTATTGAGGGTAAAGTGTCGTCTAGCCCAACCATATGCAGGAGCTTTCTTAAAGAAAGATGACAGGTTTGTGAATACTCCCTTCTTGAAATTTGCTTGAATGTGAGGCTAACGGAACATACAAAAGAAATACCATAAATTCCATCAAGAAAAAGAAGTGATTTCTTTCGTATCTTCATGTTAGCCTCACATCTATGATATTTTTAAGATGGGTCCATGAGGCTCTCGTTTTGCAATAAAAATTTGTTAATCAAAGATATTGTTAGAGTACATACACAAGAAATGTACTGTAATAAAATGTATTTGATTGATGCAATCTCAGTCTATCACCAACCACCTTTCAGGACTTTTTTCTCAATTAATCTTTTTACGATGAAAATAATGCTAAATCTGAGTTGACTCTTCTTTCCAGCAATGAAGCTGAGGTGGTAACCAAACTGGATGATGTGTACCAGGTTGGTGCATTTGTACAAATTACTGAAATGCATGATATGGGACATAAGATGAGGATGGTGATTCTGGGTCACAGAAGGTAAGATGCCGCTCTTTGAAATAACCATGGGAATCCAGAAGTTTAGAAGTGATTGTATCAAGGCTATTTACTGGACGTCAAGGTCCAGATATGGAACTATCTGAGGTCTTGAATATACGTTTTAAGGCATAAGTATAGTTTTTCCCTATTTGGATCAATTTTATGACAGTAAAAAACTTATTTATTTTTACTGTGTACTAGCTTTACCACTTGTTTTGCAATTTGTTTTGATGATAAGCAATCCGTCATCTCAGGATATAAGACTGCAATTAGAGATAAAAAATACAGCCTGCTCCAACAGCTAATCAGGACAGACAATTTCTAGGACATAGGACAGAACAAAATAAATAGAAGTTATTTATAGAAATAGTATGTTACTGTGTTAATAGGATTCAAATAATGGGAGTCGTTGAAGATCCTGCCCATGTTGAAAAAACAGTCAAGGCAAAAACGGATGCTGATTCTACTGAAGTGAAGGCTCCAGAAGAAGCTCAAGATTCAGCACCGAACCTAGTTGAACAGGACAGTGAATCAGGAAGGATAGACTTAGAAAACATGGTAAAACAGGAAGAAAAACCAATATTGATGGTTAGAGTGGAGAATGTACTACACCATCCATTTAAAATCACACCGGAAGTCAAGGTGAATAGTTATGGGCTGACAATGATTTTGCAACAGAATTTTACCTTTCTCTTCATATTTTTATCTTTACCTTTTGCAGATATGGTTTTAACCTCCATCACTAGTAATTATATAGTTTTAAAGTGTTTATATGTTTTATCCATTCTTTCTTTCATTAATTCATTCAAAGATTCTTTCTTTCATAATAGTTCTTGATAATTTTTTTTTTCAATTATTTCTTATTAAATTTTTATTAATTTATAATAATTAGGTGATTCTTTGATTCATTAATTTTTTTGGTCTTACATTCTTTCTTTCATTTTTGTCTTTCTTGTCTTCTTTCATTCATTCTTTTATTCATTCATTCATTATTTCATTAATTCTTTAATTCATTTACCTCAGGCATTATCAGCGGAAATGATCAAAACCATCAAAGAAATCATTTCTTTGAACCCACTTTACAAAGAGTTCTTAGCTCAACTCATAGAAGGTGGAAAGAAAGTTGTTGACAATCCGGTTCACCTCTCAGATTTTGGTAAGGCTAAGGTCAAATGGTAATCATGGTGTCAATAATGCTTGACATATAAAATGTATCCCATGAGTGATATATCCTTCCCTACCTTACTCCCTTTGAGTGTATTTTGCCACTCAACTTATATGGTTTTATCATGGTCACAAATCTGTATAACGACAAACTCTTAATGTTATAGGTGCTGCACTGACCAGTGCTGAGTCCAACTTTTTGCAAGAAGTCTTAGAGGAGACAAACATTCCTCGGAGGCTGAGACTGACCCTTGAATTACTAAAGAAAGAGTTAGCAGTTTGCATTCTGCAACAGCAATTAGGGAAAGAGGTAGGTAACCCAGGCCTTTGAGAAGGGTTTGGGAAGGGAGAGGGGGGGGGGGGTATGGCAACTCTAGCTATGGGCTACCTTTGTAAAATAACAACCAATCAACATTTGTTAAAACTGTGTTGTCATAGTACACATGCAGGCATTCAACATACAGGCTCATTCAATATAATAAGCCCAGAAGTTGTTACGAGGTACAATAAAATCGGGGTTTCCCTTGCTTGCTATTATTGTGCAAGTCCAATATTCTCAGTGTCACTTTTTGCTCTGTAAATAATACCATTTATTACACATTTAGGTTCAATATCTGTGTGATAAAGCCGTGAGAAAGACATATCAGTGAAGTGATACAATATCACTTCAAAGTAAACTGGAAGCTGTAAATTTGCTATTTTATGGACCCTAAATGTGTAACAAACAAATTATTACATGTTAAGAGCTTGATATCATTTTTATTCGCTCGTTTTCCATATGATATCACTCATTTGCTCACAGACTCGCTCATTTGCAATATGATATGGAAACTGGTGTGAATAAAAACCATATCAAGCTCTTAACATGTGATATTCTCTATGTATTCGCAGGTTGAAGAAAAGGTCAACAAGCATCAAAAGAAGTTCCTTCTTCAAGAACAGCTGAAAATCATCAAAAGAGAACTTGGGTTGGAGAAGGATGATAAAGATGCTGTAGGGGAGAAGTTCCGAGAGAGGATTAAAGATCTTGTCGTTCCCAAACATGCAATGGAAGTGATTGAAGAAGAGCTAGGAAAGCTGTCGTTTCTGGATACTCACTCATCTGAGTTCAAGTGGGTATTATTAATATTGTAGTTAAATGACTGGCAAATATCTAAAATTGAACACAGTAAACTAAGAATGAAAAGTGAAAAATAAGGTCTTTACCTTGATTTTAGGGATTGCCCTGACTTTGATCAGCCTAGAGGTTGTTTTCAGAAAATGTAAAAAGAATTTCTTTTGTATTGCGTATTATCACTATATATATGGTGAAGGTCAATGTTCATGTTGTTCATTTAACAGCGTAACAAGAAACTACCTTGATTGGTTGACAAGCGTGCCATGGGGAATGTACAGCGAAGAAAACATGGATATCAAACGAGCAAGAGAGGTTCTAGATGAGGATCATTATGGACTTCAGGATATCAAGGACAGGATTTTGGTAAAACCATTAGACTATCCTAGCATAGATATAAGTTCGTTAATGAGTTCATTAGACCTCAGACCTTAACGTTTTCATGGATATATCAAATGCACTCTATCATGTGTTATTCAATTTGTTGTCACTGGTTTGAAATAATTCGTATAAAAAACACAAGTGTTCTTCCTCATCGTGAAGAAAAACATTTGTGCTTTGATAATTTACAAGTAGCTCTTAGCACATGCTCTGCGAGAGTCTCTTTCGTTTGATAAACAAATTAATTGATGGTGAAAACTCTCTCTACGTGTACCCATTATAATGATTCTTCAAACAAGATGGATGGTCTGTTGTTACTTACAGCTGGCATTATTCAAAGTTGTGATGGTTTATTGACTATGAAGCATTTATTAAGATGTATATGTTTTGGATGTAGGAATTTATAGCTGTTAGTCAGTTGAATGACAGTGTTCAGGGAAAGATACTATGCTTCACTGGTCCTCCAGGTATGCTGCAAAGCTAATATTTTAAACTAATCATACAGTCAACTCTCATGATGCGGACACTCCAATATTACGGACAACTCGCTATTACAGACTGGAAAATCCCCGACAAAAATATTAACAAAGAAGTGACCATACTTAATTCTCGCTATTGCTGATGCTCTCTATTATGGACACCAAGTGAGGGTTCTAAGGGTGTCCAATGTACTCGAGAGTTGACTGTACTGAGAGGTACTAAGAGGTACAGTGGCAAAAGTAAGAATGATACAGTATTTATTGCTGGAGGAATATGCTGATTTTTGTTTTCCATAATGTAGTTGTGCCTGTTAAAATTTGGTCTTACACATAATACAACAAATGATTAAGGTAGCAATTCATTTTGATTGAGAAAAGAAAATAATATGCAGCCTGCAGCTACCGAGGTTGTGTGAGATTAAATGATGCTAGGATAAATCAATAAAACTAAATCTACAGTAGAAAATTGTGGGGCCATGTATCCTCCATACACACTCCTTACTACATTTGAATATTTTATACACATGACTCCCAACTCACATGTTGATTTTTAGTTTTCTTGTTTGTTATCTTGAATTTATGTATAGTTGTACTAACTTTTGAATTGTTCTTCAGGTGTTGGTAAGACAAGTATTGCAAAGTCTATAGCACGTGCCTTGAACAGACAGGTAATCACACTTTGAAATTATTGTAATAATGTTCTTTAACATCCTATACTTCAAATCCAATTTAATATTAATATAACGGAAAACACACAAGACTGTAATCTATTTAACAAATAGACATCAGCTACGCCTCGTGAATCCACACTTCTTTGACAATGTGATGACGCAATTTATTGTCAATAAGAGGACAGAAACATAAAATTCTGATGTCAATTTGTTTTTTACAGTAACAAAAACCATTAAAAACTTCTCATTTTTAGCTATTAAAACAACCAACGGAAAGAGCGCTCGCGCTCCCTGATGTCAGCTTTATCTATCTGTCCTCTTATTGATGATAAAAAATAACCAATCAGCACACGAGAAATTTGTAAGCCATTTTAAAATTCACTCTGTATTATTTTTCAGTATTTTCGCTTTAGTGTCGGTGGCATGACAGATGTGGCTGAAATCAAAGGGCACAGGTCAGTAGTTAGTACATGAAACTTGTACTAATGGCTGTCACTCATTTGATCTCCTTAACTTTTGTGAATAAATAAATAAGAAATACAAGCTGAAATCATGATAGATCAGTCTTGATATTGTTTGTTGGTCATGAATTGGTTTCCTTCATAGATGGTGGAGCTTTGACCGGAATCCATTACATACTTTATTTGAGGTATGCTTAATAAATATCGCCATTGTTAAGAGATTAGAATGACTGCAGTTGTATTTGTTTTGCAGGCGAACATACATTGGAGCCATGCCAGGAAAAATTATTCAGTGTTTAAAGAAGACCAAGACTGAAAATCCGCTAATTCTTATAGACGAGGTATGGATTATTGACATGATTATAACATATTGATGCCGTCTGACAATATAGTGATCTCCATTTTGTGCAATTAACAGGTTGACAAGATGGGGCGTGGAATACAGGGTGACCCAGCGTCAGCCTTGTTGGAGCTGCTTGACCCTGAACAGAACTCTGGATTCTTGGACCATTATCTTGATGTACCAGTGGACTTGTCAAAGGTCTAGATTCTACAGTAGTAACTTGTTGGTCCTTTCAGTACACCCATTTTAAATTGGCTGGTTTCCCATTTCAGACCACTCGTCATTCTCTAGAGTAGTGTCTATTTGTTTAATGGTTGTGAATGAGAAGAAACATAAATGTGGATACAACTCAAACAAACACTTTTTTCTCAAGAACACATTACATGCAATCCCTACTTAGAACTATTGTGCCTAAGTGTTTTTGGAAACTCCAGTATAGACGGGATGTACGATAATGAAATTTGTTTTGGTTGATTGGTATTCCAGTTCCCAACCACAGGGTTCATGCTACTTCTTAATACTCCTTGAAAACTCCTTGAATTTTTGCTTTGATCATTACTTGAATGGTTTTGAAATAGATCTAGTCAGAAAGATCGAAAATCTGAAAGTCAGCCATGTGCAACCACCGTGTAAAACCTTGGCATAGTTAGCTGAACATACTCCTTGAAAATTTATTTTTGGGTCCTTGTATACTTATTGAATAGTCCTTGAACTTTAAGTGGTTACCTCAGCACTAACCCTGCAACCAGAAATATATTGCACAATCCAACAGTCAAGGGCAACAAAAGGTCTTTCACCGCTGTGAGTCCAACAGGTCGAGGCGCTGGTTCAAGCCCTGCAGTCGCCACGTGAATTGAGTTTGTTTGATGTGTTGTTCTCTCCTATGCTTCGAGGGTTTTCTCTGGGCTCTCCGGTTTCCTCCCTCCATAAAAATCAACATGTGAGCTGAGCGTTGTGTGCATAGGATATTGAATGTAGTGGTGGTGCGTGTGAGCAAAAAGTGTCCCCAATTAGTGCGAAAGCGCTAGAATGACTAGACACTTAAATAAATGTACTTTATTTTCAGGTTCTCTTTATCTGCACAGCCAATGTTACTGACACAATACCTGGGCCATTGAAAGACAGGATGGAAATCATCCATGTGTCAGGCTATGTAGAAGATGAGAAAAAATCTATTGCTAAGGTGTGCAGATATTTTTTGCACCCTAGTTGTTAGTGCGGGCCATACCCACTGATCTGAGAGTTGTTGGTCCAATTTAAAAAAAGTTTGGGGAAACTGGACCACTTTTTGTAGCACCATTTTTGGTTGCTTGTTTATTCTTATTGATGACATTGATGAATCACTGACACATTGAAACTTTACCAATTGGTCCACTGTGTTGGCTGCAGCCCTGTATTGTAACAAATGTCAGTGATTTATGAGTTATTATCATTAATTTAATATCATTTTGTTACCCACCTTAGACGTATCTGATTCCCCAAGCCAGAAATAAGACAGGAATCAAAGTAGAACAAGTGGAACTACAAGATGATGCACTAGAGACTCTTATCAAATCCTACTGTAGAGAAAGTGGGGTTAGGAACCTACAAAAACACATTGAAAAGGTAAAAACAATATTTGGTTAGAGGGAACCAATAGAACTGAAGAAGCCATTTATGTGTATTTGAGACTACTTGAGTGTTGGAAGCCATTTGAGTGTCAAAAGCCATTTGTTTGTTGGAAGCCATTTGAGTGTCAAAAGACATTTGGGTCTTGAAACCATTTGTATGTCAAAATCCATTTGAGTGTTGGAACTTACAAGTGCTGATAGCCAATCAGTTGTTTAAAGCCATCTGGATGCTACAAATGGATTGTTTATGATTGTAGGCTGGATCAGTGCAGTTGACACTTAACAATAAAAAATACTTTTCTAAATATACTTTTCTCAACATGCAAGAAATATTATGAATTGACTTTTTCTCAGATCTTTCGTAAAGCTGCACTCAAGATAGTCCAGGACAAGGATGACTTGATTAAGATTGGTCCAGACATGCTTAAGGATTATGTTGGCAATCCAGTGTTCAACTCAGATCGCATGTACGATGAAACCCCACCAGGGGTGGTGATGGGCCTGGCCTGGACATCTATGGGTAAGAATTTTCACACCTTTATCTTTGTGGAATTAAGTTAGAGAAATATTTTGAACTCTTCTATGAAAAAGAATAATCCAAAAAAAGGTTAAGAATTGTTTATTTTAAACTTATTGCTGCAGGTGGTTCAACTCTCTACATTGAGACATCGCTGTCCGAGAGCCTTGGTGCTGACAAAGATGGAATAGGTTCAATGAGTGTCACTGGACAGCTTGGTGATGTGATGAAGGAAAGCACGCAGATTGCTTACACATTCGCAAAAGTATGAAAATTTGAATTTATTTACTTTACTGATTCCTACTCTTTGAAGAGAAGGCATAATTATTTTAAACTGTAATGTTTTCAGGGCTTCCTGGCCAATCTTGATGCCGATCAAGACTTCTTTAGAAAAGCAAAGATTCATCTTCATGTACCAGAGGTAAAAATTGTCAAAATCTAAAAATTCCAATTTCTTTGGTATCTTATGTAATTTTACATATTTCAAAATAGGGAGCAACACCCAAAGACGGACCATCTGCAGGCTGCACAATCATCTCAGCTCTCTTATCCCTGGCCATGAATGAACCAGTAAGGCAAAATATAGCCATGACAGGAGAGGTGTCTCTGACAGGGAAGGTAAATACCAGATTTTATGGCTCAAACATATAGGACTGAATCATTATCAACTTGACTATATTTGAATATTACAACCATCACTCGCTTACAGCTGTTTTCATAAACATGCAACCTCGGTGCTCTTGGGTTGCATGCTGAAGTTTGGTTTTCTGCTGCCGTCAATCAAACCTAATCAGTCGGTACCTTTCATATTTTTGACTGGTGGCAGCAAAAAAACAAATTTCAGAGTGGAACTCAAGAGTACAGAGGTTGCATGTTTATCAAAATAGCTGTAAAAGGGCTCTTCCGTGAGGTTTGCCCTACACACACAACACACAGCACTAAACTTATAAAGAGAGGAAAACTGGAAAACCTAGAGAACCAAGAGAAAAACCTTCTGGCAAGGGATAGAACAACAACACATCAAACTCTCAGCTTACAAGACATTGCCATTGCAGCACCCATGCCACACTGCTTTTCAGTGTTCATTAAGATTTCCATTTTTTCCAACTTGCTTCCAGATATTACCAGTTGGAGGAATTAAAGAAAAAATTATTGCAGTAAGTAGAGATTTTTATTTAAAATTTTCATGTTGCAAATCATGACTAGAGGATTTTAGCTATGACAACAGCACCCATATTGGATGACAGAAACAATACAATAGTTTTACTTGAGAAAGAATTCATTTTGAAGAATAAATATTTTGTTCTGCCTTTGACATGGCTGTCAGGATGTGATTATTCAGTACAAAACCGTTTTTTGAAATGACTTATTGATTGAAACTTTTTTCTATAACAGGCAAGGCGAGCTAAAGTCAATTGTATTATCCTGCCTGAGGGGAATAAAAAAGATTTCGCCGACCTGCCAGATTTTGTAAAGGAAGGATTGGAAGTTCACTTTGTCCCTCATTATAATGATGTTTATAAATTTGCTTTTGAGTCGTAACACTATTACTAGGTAAAAGTTAGGAAAGGTTTAAAAGTTGCTAGGAAATTATATTTATACAATGGCTTAGATGTTCAGATTGAGAAGTATAACTTTTTTACAGTGCTTTTCAATCACATAAGTATAATGGCAAAGTCATTCCTATCTATTATTGTAATTTGTATTTTATAAAAGAAATAAAAAAACTTGCTTGCTGTGCTGTGTGAAGTCATAAAGCACTTGGGGATTGGCAGAACACTCGAGAAGTGTCCAGAAGAACTCTGCTACAAGTCATGCTTCTCCTAACACTTCTCTCATGTTCTGCTAACCCCGCATGCTTTATGACAGCACACAGCACACACGTGCATTTTCTATTTCTTCATTAGTGGACATCAATCAAAGTGTTTCCATGACAATGTCTGAAAACAAAGTTGTGAAGAGCATGTGCCTATGGAATGTCATGAAAATGCTTTTATTTCTATCTTCCAACCCTACTGAGTGATGACACCAATAGCTGTTATTACAGTTGAGCCGGTAATGTGAGATTCTTTTGTTTTAACAATCATACAAAGTAACAATGTGAAACAAAATATGTTATTGTCTACTAGTTCAATAAATACAAATATATATATTGCTACACTATAGTGTATAATGACTGTTTCGCTTTGCAAATAAATATTTATATAAAAGCTTTAAGGTAAGGTAGACTATCTTTCTTTCTGTAAGGATTCCTCACATTGGTTGGTGATTGTTCAAGCTTTTTGTGTTTACACTAAACGTTTTAGACACAAAAACATGCACAAAGATATCTAGAAATTTGTATAAGCTTTGGCTTCTGGTACCTCTATGACAAAGAAATATAATAAAATCAATTTTAATATACTAAATATGTATTATTTTTTGATTTTATAAATAAAAGATACTCAGAAGTACCCCCCCTTTTCCCCTTTTTATGCCCCTTAACTTCGTACAGGGTCAGAGAGCCCGTTGGATAACAGTATTCATTACCAAAGGTTATACCTTTGCAACATGCAGTTTTCCATATACTGGGAACCCAGACACTACAAGGGTTTGTTGTAATGGGCTTTTCACTGCCGCCAGTCAAAAACATAAAAGGTACCGACTCATATTTGACTGATGGCAGTGAAATTTCAGCGTGCAACTTGTAACTACGGAGTTCACAGTTAGACTACATGAGCAGCAGTAAGGGGGACTCACGATCGGCCGGCATTGCTAAAAATCACATATTGAAAAACACCAGCCCCCCCCTGGGGTTTTTGGAGCAGTGACGAGGCCCTACAGGGGGTCTTGCGCGATCCGCCGGCCTCGGGAAAAGTCCCTCACTGCTGCTGTGTTTGGGTAACGCAAACGGAGGTTAAGATATTCCTTAGATATAGATGGACGCCATCAAAAGCATACAAAACAAAACTGTGCGCAAGCTCAGAACTCAGGTGTTGGATCGCCTGGATGCGGACTTTGCCTTCACAACATTTATGGAGGGAGATACAGATGAGACTATGAACTACGAGAGAGCAGAAAGGATAATCGATTTGATGCCAGAAGGCGATTACCGTTTGGAGTTAACATTTATAAAGTATTTAGACGGTGAGTGGATGATAGAAAAGGGTCGTAATCCAATACGAGCGTCTGGTAAGCAAAGCTTGTTCGTTCTGAATAAGAATACCAGACCTGGAGCGCTCGAAGGAATAGACATGATGTTCTACGAAGTAGCATACCCAGTCACCGTGGTTATTTACGGCGCGTATGAGATCAAGAAACCTGACGTCAAGAAGTTGAAACCAATGCGACATCCTGGTAACTGCGTCGGTAAGTTGGTAAGAGAGTTCTTCGAAGATTCCTCCCGCGGAGGTAAGCTCACACTAAATAGGAGGGAAGCCATCAGGAAATGGGAAAATGCCACCTACGGAGCTGGGGCTACTATAGATAACATTAAAAAATTAGAAACAGCATTAGGAAGGCGCATCATGGTAAAGGACATCACCGACGGTTTTATCTATTCTGGGACACATAAATACGGTGGCAAAGGTGCTCCTATAGTCATTTACCAACACAACGGACATGCTTGGCGTGAACTAAGGTTCCCTAAAAAGAAAGAAACGAAGGTCTATAAAACCTCTCCATTGATAAAATTGATCCACGAGAACTCCGTATGGTTGATGGATTCAGAAGGAAGTCAGTTTATGACCCAAGATGGTACTTTATACCGCCCCGAAATTGAACATCTACGCATCCAGAGCGCCTGTGAAACCTTAGGGGAAGACTTCTCAGACGAGGTCCTTAGCTCTCGTAGTTTGGACTTCTTAGCCGCAAAGAAGAGGAACGGATGGAAGTCCACGCCTAAGGAATTCGCCGACATAGCCAAAGCCTGCGTAGAACACGGCCATGGAGGTCTGTGGAACATGGAGTATGACGAAAACGAATACGTCTCCTTAGACATGAAACGCTGTTACCCTGCAAGTTTTAAAGGATTGGGGGATTGTAAGGAGTATTATGACCGCTACGGACATCCAGACTCACAGTTCTTTCGTGTGTCCTTAGACGGCATCTACGACGCCCCAGCTACGGGGTTTGTAAGATTAACCAGCTGGAAATTAGCGAAGGGCTTACATCCAATAATTTACGCGTGGTACGGGAAGCACCTGCAGGAGAAAGAATGGATACCGATACCCCTTTTGAAATTCCTCGAAGAGCGTCGATTGCTAAGATACACTGCGCATGAAGCCATACTTTGTCACTCCTCCTTCACAAAATGGTTACCCGAGCATAACCCCACAGCGCGGGTTGTTATAGGTAAATTCACACAGGGCGCTAAGGAGGGTGAAAAACATATGCAGCGGCGCCTGATAACGGACGAAGGCGAATTAAGTTTCCTTATAAAGCGCGCGCATGATGAAGGAACAATGGTATCCGTGGAGAAATGGGACTATTTCATAGAAGGTCAGAAAGAAAAGAAATGGAATGCACTTTGTTACTACCAAGATCACAGACCACAGTATTACCACCTGCGTGCCAGCATGCTCGCATATGCGCACATAAACCTATTAGCAATGTTGCTTAGGTTTGACAAAGAGGACATCCCGCGCGTAGCTACGGATTCCCTGTATGTAAAGCCAGAGGTGTTGGAGAAGATGAAAGAATTCTACACCGAAGACGAGCTCGCAGAAAGCGGTCAATGGCGCGTCAAAGACGAAGAGATACAAGCTTGGAGAGAACGTGTGGTGTATACTGGCGAACACCTCCGCGGTTTCGTTACGCCCACGAAAGAGCCATTACCGTCAGTTGCAGACCCCATTTCCTACCAACGCTTCTCTTATCTTTACGGTACGGGCGGCAGTGGTAAGACCACCAGGGTTTTGGAACTCTTTCCAAAGATAAAGGTGTTAACGCCAACGCACCGTTTGGAAAGGGAACTCTGCGAAATGGGTTACGACGCACAAACCTACCACAGCTTCTTTCGCTGGAATGGTCAAAAGTGGGTACCGGAAGCCATCCACGACATACCTCCGGTGATACTTTGGGATGAGATTTGTACCGTGCCATTAGAAATCCTACAAGAGTTCGTAGACTTCCTTCGCGGAAAATGTCAAGTAATATTTGCAGGAGATCCATGTCAGCCGCCTCCAATAGCCGGAGAGATGCCACATAAATGGTTGAAAGAAATGGTAAGTTATCATGAAGAAGTTAACACCGATTACCGCAGCAAGGACCAAATAAGGAACTTAAAAGCAGAATTAAGGGGCCTTAGTGACGCTGAGCAAAACAAGATACTCCGTAAGAGAGTACGAGCAAAGTCTTATGAAGATTTCTTGTATTCTTGGCATCCTGAGGATTTGGTGCTGAGCAGCAAACGCGCAGCGCAGTCCCGCATACAGAAAGACTTACTCAAAATACACCAGGAGCGCTTCCCAGGTCACTTAGTGCCCATTTGTTACAAACCCCACGACACCCGAATGCAGAAAAGAGACGTCTGGGTCCCGGGAACTAAGACCCGGTTAGAAAACGCAGTAACGCACGATAAGGTTTGGGTGCCTATGAAAATGGTGGAAAGAATTACCTCCCATCCAGACTGGCGCTTGGGTTATTGCATGACAGTCCACAGCGCGCAGGGGATTACCATAACAGAAACCTTATGGATCATAGACCAGCGGCTGTGTTGGAACAATAATTTGATATACACCGCCGTAAGTCGTGTGGAGTATGCCAAACAGTTAAAAAGAGCCTGGGGTCCGCAATTGCGGTACGATAAGACCCCGGAAGAAGTAGCCAAAGAAAACATTGCTAAGAAACTCCTTCGCTACAAGCGCCACGACAAAGAAAAAAATATGACGTTCGACCTATGCGTGGACGACGTCTATAAGAAAGGGGCGCGGTGTGCCAAATGTAACATACCGCTACTATGGAAGTTCTCAGCGAATGACGATCAGCAGTTCTCCGTGGATCGCATAAATAATAAACGTGGGCATTGCAGAGGCAACGTAAGACTGACATGCCTAGAGTGCAATCGGGCGCGCGGTGCTGCACTACTTTGAATCTTTAGGAACTATGAGTAACTCTTCCTTGACGAATCCACGACTTGGGCCATTTAGGTAATACAACACAGGTTGCCCTTCCTTGGTGACGGACTTTGAAATCTCATACGTTTTCAGAGACCAGTTAGGATCCGTGGCTCTCTTACTGCCACCTTCGAGTTCCCCCGGCTGATAGAGGTATCTAACCACTATGTTGCGGGGTAGCTTTTTTTCCTTTAGTCCGACCGCCCTTGAACTTCTGACGTAGGACTTGTGTTCCACGTGTTTCTTTTTTATGGCGTCCTTGGGTTTTATTCCCGTAGCCCTGGCCGCCTCGTTGTTCAAAGCCGCGATGACCTGAGAGAGCCGCTGTGTCCATTCCTTGTTGCGTTTGGAGGGATCTTCCAGCTCTTTCCAATACTGATATCCAAAGAGACGCTCAGCTAGGGTTTTATTGAATCTTTCGACAATGCTCTGGCCTCTGTGGTACTCTGCTTCGGCTCTTCTTATCTTAGTGTCGTGGTCTTTCAAGGTCTTGGTAACCACGCCCATGAACTCCGTTCCCGCATCCACTTGCAGCAGCTTAGGCCATTTCAAGACGCGCTTATAAATCCTACCTAGGGCTTCTGCGACTTCCCCAGAATCCTTGCTGGTTATGGGTTCGGCGTCCTTGTATCTGCTTGCGATATCAACCACGGTCAAAGCGTACCTATAGGTCTTTCTTCTCACCGTGTCGTGTGGTAAGAAAAGCAAATCTGCCTGATGAACTTCATTAGGGGTATTTACGGTAAAGCTGGGCCTGGGAATGTACTTAGGCACGGGAAGATAAACCTGCCAGATAGTTTGTTTCTTTAACCAGTTCTTAGCCGTTTCGTCGGATACCCTGGCTGCGGCTGCGAGTTTCTTGATAGCCGACGCTCCTTTCCAATAGCCTTCAGGTCCGTAGTAAATTCTCTTAAGTTTGTCCTCAGTTCGACCCATTATATGAATTCCAAAACAAGATTGATCTTACGTCCGTTAAAATCCACCGTCTTTCCATCCACTTTGATGGTGATGTTTATGCTTCCTACCAAATCACAAGGCAAATCATAGTTTAAAGAAATGGGCGTATATTCTACCAGGTCAAATGGATTACCTTTGGGTGAAAACTTAGACATAAGATGGGAGGGATTTCCGTTGCTGTAACTGCAGACTAAATCGCAATAGACTTCGTAAGAGGATGCAACTTTCCAACCTACGGGAACTGCCGTGTTGGTAATTGCCTTACGCTGAATTCCAAGTAAAGATCCCAATGGTTCAAACTTTCCGAGGGTCATTGAGAAACCGCCAGGTATGTTATGTTTGAGGGTCATTTCGTGCGGCAACCCTGTGGTGAGAGTATAACTGTGTTTGGCGAGCTCCTTAGCCAGCGTTATAGGGGTGTAATGTCCATCTGGGAGCATTACGCCTTGGTAACTGTTAGGCGTCTTTTGCGTGGTGATCAATGCCTTGGTCAAATTATACCAAGAATTGTACAAAGAGCAACTGACCAACCGAACGTTATGGGCTTTGATGGGGGGATTCAAATAAGTGGTAAAGTCATTCTTGTCGCTTTCCAAAAAGACGATCATTATATATTAGACGCTCATGTTTCGCGTCACTAGATGAAATACGCCAAGGCTGCGCCTCCTGCCAGCCCTGCGACTCCTACAAAGACCAACTCATTGTCTTTTTGTTTCTTAGAAGGCTGGTAGTAATTCTTAAATTGAGGCTTGCTAATCCTAAAGTCGGGGTGCGCCTGCGCATAAAGTTTAAAGGCGTAGTCCGTATTTTCGAAGTTCTTATCCGCCTGCATCTTGTCTTGGTAGTTCTTGTCCAACCAATCCCTGTAAGCTTGTCTTTTTTCATTCCAAGCTGCCACATCCCTTTGATATTTCTCCAGGGCTAAGTCGTGTCTCTTCCTTTCAGCATCGCCTTTGTCGCCTCTGACTAATCTATCCAAATATTGACCACCATAATTAGCTCCAGTGAATGCTAACGCTGCAATGACTCCACCTACCAATACGCTAGCCATATATAAGGGCCTCACGGCCTAGGCAGGTACTTCTCCTTCTGTAGGTAGTCCTTAAGGGCAATGCTACCTGCTACTGCAGCAGTCATCTTAGCAAAGCCCGTAATGCTCTTGCTTGGGTCTTCAGTAAAGTCTTCTTTGAGCACTTTCTTACCTACCCAACCAATACCTGCGACAATAGAAGTAATAATAGCTGCATCTTCGACGGTTTTCATTAATGCGGACGACATTATATTACAAGGAGAGGAGGTTTTATTCCATCTCGGGTATTTTACTTCTCTTAGGAGGCTCCTGCGTTACGTACTTGAATTCCACTTTTGGTTTAGCAGCCCGCCATTGTAAGTAGAGGCTGCCTGCTGCTATAGCAATTCCTAATGCTCCGATAACGTATCCAGGATTAATAAAGGATTCCTCTTCTTTTTCCTCTTCCTTCTTTTCTTCTTTCTTAGCTTTGTTCTTCCTGTTCATCTCCGCGAGCTTCTTCCCCGCAGCAACTCTACCCGGGGATTTAGGCTTGGTGATTTGCTGAGGGGTTTCCTCCGCCTTTGTTTCGGTGTCACTCATCTTATATCTAAGGACTTGAAGGACTTGATAAGTAACTTGACGACGACTTGATAATGACTTGACGATGACTTGACGACGACTTGACGACGACTTGATAATGACTTGACGACGACTTGACGACGACTTGATAATGACTTGACGACGACTTGATAATGACTTGACTAAGTCCCGTGAATGACTTGATAATGACTTGACGATGACTTGATATTGACTTGACGATGACTTGATATTGACTTGACTAAGTCCCGTGAATGACTTGACTAAGTCCCGTGAATGACTTCAGAAGGACTTACATCGACTTGATCAAGTGCTGCCTTGAAGATCTCCTCAACTTGCTTATCCTTCTTGTAGTCCTTCCAAGACACCAATACCTCCTTCAAGTCGACGTGTTGAGCTACGTGAAGTCCCAAAGATGCGACTGCCATTAGCTTACCGCACTTCAAAGACAACCACCCACAAGTTATCTTAAGTTCTTGGGATATGACATAGTCCTCACTTATGTCCTTCCGCAGCGCCTCCACGTCGTCTATGGGCAGCGCAAGTCCCAGAAGCTTAGTGGCTAGTCGGATAGCGGAGTCTGCTACGGCGTTTGTGGTCTTACTTGCAAGGGCAGCCTCATACCTTTTATGGAACTTCTTAACCTCCTCTTCTGACAACTTATTAACCTGCTCATGCGTCAACTCCTTGCCTATCATTTCTTTACACTTTCCCGATGACACCAGGACGTTAAGTTGTTCCTTAAGGTTACTTTCATCTACGGGGACTTCATCTATCAACTGCTCAATCTCCATATATGTTAATAATAGAATACGGAAACCTCAAAGAGAAGATCATTTTGGAATGTTGGTGCGTTTTTAAATGCCGCATGTATTCGTGTAACTGTTCCTTAGATATCTCGCCGCCGTAGTCGGAGAGAATGGTTTCCAAATCACTCCGACTGGGAGTGTAGAAGACGACAAGGGAGCCTATGTTTTCCCTGAAGGGTTTAGAGACGCTGGTAAGCTGCTGGGAGAGCAACCAAACGCTGATATTGTCATGTCTGCCACTGAAAGCAAGCTTCACTAACTCGGATGTGCGTCTTTTTACGTCGTCCCCACAGGCGATGTCATCCAGTATGAGGAGTGTCTGAGTATCCTTGGGGAATTGTCTATGCCAAAACTTCAAATGGCTGGATAACTCATTAGGGTCCAAAATATCCACAAAGAAGTCGTCATCTCTCACGCCTATGCCTGTCCAGGTGCGGTTGTTCACATAGGTGGGGCATAATAACACTATGTAGTCGAAGCGGTATCTAAAGGGCCCGAGGAGTTGCTCCACTACGAACTGGGTCTTTCCGCAGCCGGTTGGTCCTACTATCAGAGCATTGCAGGGAATATGTTCTGGGTACATTATATATACGATGGACCCAGTGGAAGCAGTAAGAAGGATTGCCGGCGACATGAAAGATAAGAGAGACACCATCGAAATGCAAAAAGAAGAGATAGACCGTTTGAAAGCACGCGTGCAGGAATTGTATGATGAAATGTGCGGTCTGAAGCGCGCGGAAAGGTTTGGTGCGCTGATGACGATGGCAACGTGGGCAAAAGAGTCCGTTGTGGATTTCATGCGGTATCCACTGTAGGATGTTAACGATAAGGTTAAATATTTGTTAAGGAATGACATACCTCAAAATGAAGGTGTCTCAGAATGTTAACAATAAGGTTAAATATTTGTTAAGACTACGCTACTTCGAAAGAAAAGTACCTTAGAATGTTAACAATAAGGTTAAATATTTGTTAAGGAACGATACTATCTCTTAAGAAAGGTGTCTCAGAATGTTAACAATAAGGTTAAATATTTGTTAAGGAATGATACTATCTCTTAAAGGATGCGTTCGATAAGGAATGTCGAAATAAATGCATGTTAAACAGGGAATCATTTCTTTAGGCGCGTTATCCCTTAACAAATATTTAACCTAAATGTTAACATTCTAAGGCACGTTATCCCTTAAGATAAAGGTGCGTCGACATTCCTTAAGTAATAGCATACCTCGAAATAAAGGTGTCTAAGAATGTTAACAATAAGGTTAAATATTTGTTAAGGAATAGCATACCTCGAAATAAAGGTGTCTAAGAATGTTAACAATAAGGTTAAATATTTGTTAAGGAATAGCATACCTCGAAATAAAGGTGCCTAATGATGTTAACAATTAGGTTAAATATTTGTTAAAAAAAGGATGTTATATAGAGGTTAACGTACTGCTATGTATAAATGAACTGTGCGGTGTGTAAGAAGAAGTTCAGCACCAAGCAAAGACTACAATACCATGTCCGTAATGGTGTTTGCACAAAGGAATTAAGTAAAGTTTGTAAGGATTGTGGTAAGGAATTCAGTACTGTTCAAAAGATGCAACAACATCAGGATAAGCGCATTTGTATACTTTGCAAGGGCTGTAATAAAATAAGGAATTCCCTTTAGGAATGAAGCAGCATTTAAAGAGAGGAGTTTGCGATCAGACCAGACAGTGTAGTTTCTGCAATAAGGTACTTAGTAGCCGACAACGTCTTCAAACGCACAGGAAAGCGCATGAAGTAAGTTATAAGCTCCTCTTTGGGGCATATGACTTAGAAGGCGTGGATTGTTACCAATGTGCGGATTTGATGTGTCGCTGCCCGCATAAAGAGAATTACTTAAGAAATCGCATAGATTACCATAAGAAGATAGTCCGTACTTTCCCCTCTTTTGAACGTGCCGAAGGCGTCCTGTGGACTAAGAGGGAGTATTGGAGACAAGAGTGTGATCGTTGTGGTTGTGTCAGAGAAGAAGAACATATCTTCAACTGTCTAACCTAAATACCTTTCGGAATGGTATCCTTAACAAATATTTAACCTTATTGTCAACATTCTACAGGGCATTTCATAAGAGGTATTATCCTACTTAACAAATATTTAACCTTATTGTCAACATTCTAAGACACATTTCTTAAGAGGTATTATCCTACTTAACAAATATTTAACCTTATTGTCAACATTCCTGAGACACTCCTTAGAGTGGTTCCCAGGTATCCTTAACAAATATTTAACCTAAATGTCAACATTCTACAGGGCATTTCATAATAGATTCCAATCCTACTTAACAAAGATTTAACCTCATCGTCAACATTCTGGTTAGATATATGATAGCACACGCAATGGCATTATTCCTGATCGTCTTAGGTATATATGGACTGTATTACCTGCGAACCCCCAGCAGACTGCATTGCCTCTCGTAAGCCGCCAATACCCAAACCAAGAAAAAAATACACCTGCCTTCATTGCGGCAAGGTATTTCCTGAAGGATCCTTTGTGGGGCATTGGTGCCTGGCGGATCCTAAAGCGCAGCGTACGATGGTAGACGCACTTAAGAGTGAAGAGGAGACTCAGGCTCCCAAGTAACCACATCAAATTCCCATCTACCATCCTTCTTACCATGACTCATAACATGGGTAACATCCTGCCCTTCAATGGCGTACCTTATCCTATCGGGCGCCCAAAGGGTGTACGTTCTTTTTTTATTCTTTAACACCAAACGCAGACGGTCAATGTCTTCAAAGACCACGTAATTCTTTATCTCGTAGATTTCTCCTATGGTCAAATCCCTCCAGTGCGTCTGGATGAACTTTATCTCATTGAATTTATCCTTGTCCATATATTCTATGAAATATCTTTAAGTGCGTTCCCAGAGTCTGCGCATTCCTAAAGCGCTTGCAGCAATATACGCAAGGTAAACGCATTCCCTGTGCATACTTTGTGATGGCTCTGCAGATGTCGTCGTAGTCGTTGCTGATCAGCACCTTGTAACCATTCTGCTCGTACCTTTCCAATAGCAGGCGTTGACTATCAGATAATACCCCGTTGCCTTTAGGAGTCTTTAGCTCGATGCAGAAACCACGGTACCACACGTGTGCATTCAGTATCAGTAAGTCGGGCTGTCCTCGTTGATATCCTTTCTGCCAGCACTTTATGCGCTTGCTGTCGGAGTCCTGCAATTCTCCTAAGCCTGGTGCTATGAGCATTTGTGGATAGAAGCGGCGGATGTAGTCCACTACTTTTTTATGTAAGTCGAACTCGTTCTCGATTTTAAATACCAACTTGTTGGGGCCGTCAAAGCGCCGTTCAATTTCATATTTACCGGTCTTCCTTAGCGCGGGAAGAACATCGCCCAACACCCATTTTCTGAACTTTTTAGCCTCAGCCTTTTCAGATCCGAATATCAATTCGTAAAGACCTTCCTCCGTCAAATACACGGAATGTGGCTGTTCGTTAAGGGTGTAATTCTGACTTACACCCTTTATAAAACGCAGCGTTGTCTTGTTTTCCTCTGAAACGTGGTCGCTTACAGCTTTTCTGGAGTTGACATATTCCAACGCGGTTGCCACGGACTTCGCTTTGAAGTACAGTTTGTCGCCTTGCACTATGCATTGCAGTTCGTTATCGTCGTTTTCGAATACGCGGAGCATCGTATATCTAAGGAATATTTAACCTTAATATGCAACACTTTTAAGTTGGTTCATTTCTACGCTCAGTTGCGCGTCTGACACCACAAAGATGTAGCAGTTTATCTTAGTAGTATCGCTGGCATGCTTGGTGCGCTTGATCTCCAAAGTAATACCATCCTGCGTATTTACCAGCCGTAAGCCCTGACCATGCATGGATTCGTCGTTGGTAGTGCGCATGTCAATCCATAACGCATATTTATCCGTGAAGAACTCCTTTGGGGCAATTTGATCGCCAAACTTCTGCATTGCCTCCCGGTACATATCTTCAGGTTTTATCCCTTGGGAGTAAACCTTGTTTGGTACTCCGTTTATGTTTACGCCGACATTGGTAATGTTGGGATTAAAGAACGCCTCGGAGTCGCGCAATCCTGCGGTGTATGTTTTTGCAAACAGCAACATTAGCCCCGTTAAACTGCGTCGTGGTATGTTAATACTTTGGTTGATGACCTCTTCAACGTTGTTCGTGAAGCTAAACGTCTTGTACATCACTACGTGGTCGTAAAGGAATGCTTTACCGGCACTGTATTCCATGCCTGCGCTACGAGCAATATCTTCAGAGTACACGGTCTCGTACTGCAGCTCCAAATTAGTGATAGCATATGGATGCGAGGCCGACGAACTTACGTCTTTTCCTTGTAGGATGTTGGTCGTATCTGCCAAGGTTACTTCGAACTGCAGTTCAGAAAGTTGCCTGGGGTAATACGCACCGTGGTTTGTTATTACTTCAAAGTCCAATGGAATGAGATATTTGGTGCCGTAGGCTGTCTTTATTTCGTCTTCTCCGGAGGCGCCGGAAGCTGCGCTTCTTACCTTACGTATGGCTGCGCTTGCTATTCCTTGTTCTATCCTTTGTGCGCGGTCGAAGGCCGTCAACCACAAATCTTTGTATGTGGTGTAAAGATCGTACCTGTTTAAGTCTAACAGGGATTCACCAGCAAACTTGATTCTCATCTTAGAAACAAGGTTGCGGCCTATGTTATTAACAACATAACGCGCGTCTGCGGTATCTGGTTGAACCGCCAGGTCGAACCTTAAAGCCAGGGTGCCAGGAACCAATACCAGGTTATCCGTTAGACGGGGTACACCTACATACAAGGTTTCCCCTGGTTTGGCGCTAGAAGGAGTAAAGGTGACCCGGTGAAAGGTACGTTCTGCTTTCAGACCGCCAACCTGCTTAGGTAATACGTTAGGATTTAACTTTGAGCTTATCATATATAATGGAAGTAGAAGGAACAGACCCCGACTTTGATCCCACCACTGAGGAAGGTCAGGCTGACATTAACGACGGTGATGAAGAACCGCTGCTTCCCACCCAACAAGTCGACGATTCCCTAAGGGATAGGATTGCAAAGGCCCTAAGACATCCCAAAGCACGCGAGTACGCGTTTCCGCGTGAGCACATAGAGCTTCAAAACATGGGCGAGCCGGAAGCAGCCGCGCGGGAAACCGTAGAGTGGGCAAAGCAAGAGCTAGAGCTGCGCTACGACAACTTCGATGCTGACGACGTAAAGCTCACGGAAAAGGGAAACAAAGTCCTCATAAGCGTCCAAGACTTAAGATTTCCCGACAAAGACCGCTGGACAAAACCGCAAAACCTCTTTGATGAGGAGGGCAACGTTAGGGGTGACGTCTTGAGATTAAAAGGCTTTCAGCGTGCTACTAGAAGCCTGTTAGAAAGGCTGCACAACTTAACCGAAAGGACCAACGCGGAAAAACGTGCCGCTGATCTGCAAAGGGAGTTAAGAGAAAAAGATGTAGAATATGCAAAGCAAGGTCAGCTACTTGCCGATGCTGAAAAGAAGTCCGCCCATCAAGATGAAAGAATAAAAGAAATAGGAAAACAGGTGGATCAGGCCCTGCGCGAATTAGACAAAGCACGGGAGGACTTAGGAGAAGCCCAAAGCTCTGGCGCCTCAGTGGAAGCACTACGGGAAACGTTGGAAGAAAGGGAGGAGGAATACATGAAGCAAAACCAGCGGCTTGCCGACGCGCATAGGAGGGAGGTCGAATTTAAAAATCAAGAAATAAGCGAGCTGGTAGACCAAAGAACCCAAATTCGACGTGAAAGAAATCAAACTCAAAGGGCTCTTAACCTCGCCCTGCAGGAGTTGGATCTAATTAAAGACGATACCGATAACCTACAAACCACCATAGCCGGCTCTTTAGTGGAAAGGCGACGGTTAATGGCAGAAATCATCACGAAGGAGGAACAAATCCGGCAAAGAGATCAGGCCATAGAAGACCTGGAGGGGCAAATAGAGCGGCAGCAGGAGGTAATCAATGACCAAACTCGTACTGAAGAGGAAAGGGAGGCTGCTCAAAAGGAATTAGAAACCCTGCAGGAAAGAGTTGCGGAATTACGGGCACAAAAGGAAAAGCTGGAAAAAGAATTGGGGCTTACCACCAAGGAAAAGATAAAAAGAGCTTTGGTGAAATATGGTATTCCGCTTGCATTTGCAGTCGCCATTTCCTCCGTAGTAGGTGTGATCCTTAGCTCCCTTAAAGCTACGAGCGCAGGTGTAAAGGCAGTAGGCAAAGGGCTGGCGGACTTGGGTAAAAAGATGGCAGCCGCTTTACCGGGGCTGCTTGGTTCTGTGATCGGTCTGGTACTTAGGACCGGTGGAGAACTGTTAAAGTTTGTGGGGAATAACATTTGGATCCTCGTAGTAGCTATCGGCGTGGTTCTTTTGAAGAAGATGAAGGGTTGATCTTATCCTTATGTATTACTGGAGGCTTATCATTGTCGGGTGCCCGAGGCATCCTCGACTGGGGATAAGTAAAGATAGTATTCGCACCGCCTTGATAATTTGGTAGTAGGGGTATGGCAGTCATAGTAGAAATGGTCTTATGATTCCAGGTAGCATTGTCCTGGTCGACGATATTGATCCAAACGGTACCGTCATTCCCTCCCCCACCATCGCTGGGGTAAATCTGTAACTTCGCATATTGACAATTGGCTATCATATGAAAAGTCACCGACACCAAATTTTCCAGGCTTAAGGGCGTGGGCTCAAACGTGAAATGAGTGGAGACCCTATTATTTATCTTTTTCCTGTAGGGTAGTAACGGATTGTCATTCTCATCGATGATCCTAAACCCAGCATTGCAGCTATACATTCCGCTAATGGTAATGGTGCACATAATTAATCCTAGACCTCCAACTTCCACCCATATTCCGGTGTCATACCATTTATGGCCCCTTACGTATTTCTTATCCTCTAAATGATTGAAAAACCAATCCTCTTTTGTGTGTGGATTCATATATTCCAGGGAATAAATTCCCTTCTAGAGACTAATTACCGTCAAAGTGCTAATGGTCGCATGATTATATTTCGTGTCCCTTTGATCCTCTATGCTATTTACGCAAACGCTTCCAGTGTCGTCTACGCGTATTTGCAGCTTTACTTTTCCATGGCAATCGGCAACCATATGGAAAGTCCAAACCGATAGGTTTTCAACGCTTTGGGGGTTGGGCTCTACGGAGAAATGTACGGGCTCCCTGTTGTTCGTTTTCGCACGCATGGGCTGTAGTATGCCATTCTCATCCAGGAACCGGAAGCCAACGTTGGCATGGCTGCTAGTACCAAGGCAAATACTACAGAGGATTAACTTCTTTCCTGAGTAGTTCAAGTCTACAGACATCCCAGTGACATCAACCCAAGATGCTTGGGCGTATTTTTTCTCACCTGTGTAAGTCGTGTAAACGCAATCCATTCCAGATACGTAGGGGTTGTTCATCGCCATATATAAAGACTCAAACCAACACTCGCGGCTGCCAGTCCGGCTTTTAGTAAGTTATGGTCATATTCCTCAGGAACCTTCTTTTTTACGGTTTTTGATGGTGTTTCGCGTGGCTTCTCTACGAAATGCGACTTTTTTGGCTTCTCTACGAAGTGTGGAGTCCCTTTAAAAGTGTCAGAGTTTACGTCATTCACTCCAAACTTCATATCCTTAGTTGCCTTTTGGAGCTTGTTGTTGTATCCTACTACGGAGCCAGCATTCATGGATAAATTACTGGGCATTAACCAACAACCTGGGGCTACCGCATAGTCCAACCTTGCTTTAGAATTTTGTATGGCTAGTTGGTAACGCTGTACGCCTTTGCTAATGTCACCTTCTATTATCGAACTTTCAAAGAGGATCAGGGCTTCTGCGCGCGTTTCTTCTGCGGCACCGGTATTTCCTATAATGCTTGATCGGGTATTTACCTGGGCTCCAAGAATAGAATACACGTAAGCTTCTATGCTGCGGTTTAGGCGGGCAAGACCGGCTTTAGTTAGTCCTTTACCTTTTGTGGGTATGAAATTAAAGTACTGCTTTGTGTGTTCGTCGTTGGTTATACGGATAATCAATGGATTAGCCCCTCTGTACTTACCACCCTCGTCTTTGAATAGAGGTCCGTCTCTAACTTCCTCGGAGGTCTTAGCATTTGGTTCAAAGAAGGTGCTGGTATCGTAAGTTACTTTATGATAACCAGTGTTCCATTGTAGCCGCAATGCATGGACTTCCTTATCGCTTAACTTATGTCCTCCGACGCCCCAATGAGCCCAAATATGACCCAGACCATTGTTGGCTCCAGCAGTGCATCTAAAATCCTTTCCTACAACTCCAAACTCCTTACACAGTCTATCATAAGCCGGCACGCTGTATTTGTTATCTCTTGGATAAAACGCAGCGTCTCCTGGTAGGGCAATAACACCCATCTCATACAATATTCTTCGGACTGTAAAGTGAAAATGAAACATAAATATGGAGTTTTTCATCAGGTTTGCACTTACGCCACAACCGCTAGTAGCACACCAGACAGCAAAGTTCAATTGCTGTGGCCAGTATCGCATGTTTGGTCCACTTAACCATTCATGAGATTCCTTAGCTGTGGTGTGATTTATAGGAACTTCCTTGAAGATATCTCGCACCTTTAGTGGGAAGGAATTACTGTTAGAGATCCGCATGTTTAATGTTAAGTCCAAACTTGGGTGTTTGTCAAATGAAACTGCAGGTATCGGGTAAGTACTAGTAGTAAATAATAATTCATTTGACCAACCGGGCGTAACAGGCTTTGGATTAACCGTCTTAGGATGTTTGATGGTCACCTTCGGTTCCAAGTCGGCATTGCTATACATTCTGGAGCCGTTGAAGTAAATCCCGTCAGGCCTACGCTCGAACTTACTGGCGTCTGCATGCGGAAACATCTTCCTAAATGCCCTCCAGTTAGCATAATCCCTGTTGTTATGATGTGGCTGCTCCTCAATATCATTCCCAAAAGCGTCGTACATTAGTATATATAATGGATGTTATACCATCAGCACCTCCACTTTATCCTGAACTTCCCAAAGGGGCCCCAAACGAATTAAACGCTGAAAACTTCCGCTTGAATAAAGCGAATTTAATCCTGGCTTATTTGGAGGGGCAGGCAAAACACTACGAAAACGTTAGAAAGAAATACGTCAGAGCCCGAAGTACGCTACATAAAATTGCGATAACTACAGGATCCATGTCCGTAGCATTAACAGGCACTGGCGTTGCTACTTCACTTACAGGGCCGGGAATAGTTGTTGGAGTTCCTTTAGCCGGCGTTGGGGCAGCCTGTGGTATCATTTCGGCTGTTGCTACGGGTATTATGAAACAGTTGTCAAGCAAAATCTCCAAGCAAGGGCTAAAGTAAATACGATTACTGACCTTGTCTCAAAGGCTTTGCGTGACAGAAAGATAGACGATGTAGAATTCTCGCTTATCTTAGCCGAAGAGGAAAAATACGAGAAATTGAAGATGGACATCAGAAATAAAAAAACAGTCGTCAAAGATTTAACCGAGGAATCTCGCAAAAAGATCTACCAAGAAGCAAAGGAAGAGCTTCAAAGAAAACTCGCTTAGACATCAGTTTTGAAAAGAGCGTGACAGGATTCTATTTACATATCGAACGACAGTCTGGAAATTACGCGTAATCTTATGCCATAAGATTTATGCTAATTTCTCATCTTATGGCATAAGATCCACTATCTTCTTGGAATCCATCCTAACAGGGGGTGGTTGGGGTTTATTTTGTAAAATATTTCGTAAATTACATCAGGATAATAAGGAATATCCTTATTCAAACGACAAAACATCCACTCGGCTCTGCTCATATCAGAAACTTCGGGAATAGAATTACCGGTAATTTCAGACAAAAGATAGGGAATAGCTTTGTAATATTTTCCTAGCTTTAATTTTTTCAGCGTTTTCCGTAGGCTTTGCGGTGTTGGCTCTTCTAAGTGGTCTATAATCCTTTCCATTACTTCGTCGTCCAAATATACCGGCCGTAAACCTTGGATATGACTCATCCAGTCTCGGAAGTATTTTATTCTTTTGTATGGGGTCTTCTTACGACCTCCGTTAGAATAATATTGTTCCCTGGTAGCACAAGGTACGGCATTACGAATATTCTTACCACACTCGTAACACTGTGCTGACGTGTCGTCTTCTATTTGCATCTTCTTACCACAGCAAATATACTTATTTGGCTTAGTAGGTACAAACTTAGGTTTCAAACACTTTACACAGAAGTCATAAACAAACTTCTTACATTCGTGCATCGTATATCCATAAGATATTTTACCTCCGTTTGCGTTACCCAAACACAGCAGCAGTGAGGGACTTTTCCCGAGGCCGGCGGATCGCGCAAGACCCCCTGTAGGGCCTCGTCACTGCTCCAAAAACCCCAGGGGGGGCTGGTGTTTTTCAATATGTGATTTTTAGCAATGCCGGCCGATCGTGAGTCCCCCTTACTGCTGCTACATGTCATTCCCTTGCGTAGAAAGAAAACTAATTCAAAAATAAAAGAATCTTATTTGGTACCAGAGGGGCACAATTTGAAGGTGTTTAGCACAATTTTTGATATTCTGTGAACTTGATAGGTGTGAGCCACGGGCTGAAGTTCGACTTTGAGCTGCCATCAATCAAAAATAGTCAGCCAAGACATGAACCTTGTATGTTCTTGACTGGTAGCAGTGAAAAACCAATTTCACAATGAGCTGTTGAAATGTCGGAGTTCGCAGAATATTATGGGACACAGTAAAAACAGTAACATCTGTGATGGAGTGCACACAATAATAATTTAGTACTTCTTATAAGTACTATTTCATACAGAATCCTTTGTTTTCTATTGTTTATTTATTCAGTTTTAGTGCTAAAAATTAGTATTAGTTTCATGCGTTTAGTGCGAGCACTCTACCTGTTATTTTAAATGCTTTAAATTCTAGTATGTCCTTGCCCTAAATGTTAAGGTACTGTCATAACGGTTTGCTCTCAAAATCATACAAGTCCATGATATCCTCTGTTATGTCTTGCAGCTCTTTCTCAGTGGCTGTGTCACACATTGCCTGCAGAAAAAAATATGCAGCTGTATAACAATTCCTAAACAAGACGCTCTTGAAGTGTGCACTGGGTTGCCCCATGTGCTGGTATGCAGGAGCTCATTTAACACTTAATTATCTTTGTTATGTACTGCTATTTGAGGGAGGGGGTACTTTGGGTACATTTTAGGCGTATATTTCTTAGAACTTCCGAATACTACTAATGCGGTTTTGTAGACAGAAAGACAACAAGATGCTCTTGGAGCATGCATTAGGTTGTCCAATGTGCTGGTATGTTGGAGCTTATTCATATCAATTATCATCAAGTACAGAAACAAGAAAAAGCTCTGAAATCATACCTTCCACCAAATCTTCTGTGCTTCATGTGAAGGAACTTGCATTCCAGTGCATAGTATAGCAAAGTAAATCACAGCAATAGCTACATGTGATGGTGGATATTTAAGGGTAATAGGAATATGGTAGCTGTCTCGGAGTATAGACCAGCTTAATTGGGTTACTTGGCTTAAGTGCCAAGCATCCGGTTCAACCCAATCTTGTAGAGATTTGAGGTAATGAAGAAGGTACTGAAAAGTAAAAAGCAAAAGTAACATTGAGGGAATTATCGCCATAAAAAAAAAAAAACTTTGGGTAAAGAATACTTACCTTGTGTGGCTTGTCAGTATCCACTTTAAACGCTAAGACTCTAAGCACCAATAACTCGCAGTTGACTATGCTGTCTCTTAACTCCCAGTACCTGTTGCCAACCTCGAGAAATGGTACATTCTTGTGAGTGGTCCTAAATGAAATGATTGTAACCAAGGTGTTAGTAACTACGGCAACTTAGTACAAAAACTATATGCTACAATAATATAGTAACAGTATCCATAGCTACTGGAACTTTCATAGTTAATGTAGCTATAGAACAGTAACTATGACAACAATAACCATGGTAACAGTTATTTTGGTAACAGCATTATAATTGAAACAGTTTGTTATTCAACATACTTATAACAGACATTGATAACATCTCTTAATTTACGTGGAGATTCTTCTGCTTTAGATGCCAAAAATAGAACTGCAGTTCCAATCGACTAGAAAATCAAATATGTGAAAAGTTCAGTATTTGCTAAGAATTAGCTAAGAGTAGCAATACATTAAGGTTTATTATCACCTCAGCATCAAAGTCCTCTTTTGTGCATAATGATACAGATTCTATCCAAAAACGATGGTACAAGAAACATGCTGTTGATACTGTTACTGTCGACAGTCTGAGCTTACAACCTAAAAACAAAGATTGATAATGAACATGAATATGATGATGGTTGATGATGCATAATGTTGATGGTGATTTGTGATGGCAGTGATAGTGACAAATAATCTGTAATAGTAAAGACTGTGATTATGATCTGTGATAGTGATGATGATGATCATTATGGTAATGATGTGTGCATGATGATGATGGTGGTGATGAAAATACATGCTGCTGTTAATGATGATGATGATAATAATAATGATGGAGGAGGGTGGTGATCATCATAATGATGATGATGATGATGGTGATGCTGCATGATGGTGATGATACATGATGGTGATGATGATAGACACATAAATTAAACAACATCACTTTCCCATTTCCTTACCAGACTCCATGATAAAAGAAGTTACTTTAAAATGTTCTTTAAGATATACATAATTCTCTTTCTTTCTTTCACTATTTGCAGCCTCTTCTTTCTTCTTGTCTTTCAGGACACTAACGTCATCAAGTTTGGCCGAAACTTTTGCCATATCTGTCATTGTTCTTCTTGATGCACCAGCTTCATTAAATACCTATGGCCACCATGAAACCTCTAAGTTTTTATTTTCGCCACTCGTTTGAGAAATAAGCGGGGAAAATTAACTTTTATCACCGTATATTAGACGTTTTCGTTAAAGTTTATGAACGCCATATTGGAATGAGCCTGCAGTGTAGGTATCAGCTGATATAAGAGTAGCGCATGCGCTCTAAGTCTTCCTTCGTCGCCATCTTTGAAATTTGAAGAGAAGATAGGAAAAGGTTCTGGTGGGAAGAAATGCCTTTAATACAAGAAGCAAAAATTATTACAAGACATTATTCCAAGATAGCAAGGCTATGGTATGGTTCTTAATCTCTTAGTAATCTTTTTCAATTATAAAATCTGCAATCACTATTTCTTTTATTACATATTTGTACAATTATTGTTCGTATAATTTTAAATACTTGTCACTATATTTCCAGAATGGTAGATTGAATAAACTGATTGATTGAATCTTTTTCGCAATTCGTTGATGATTTTGGGAATTATAATGGTTTAAAGATATGGCGTCTGGATTTTGCAAGGATGAAATTATAACTTAATGATGGACTGGATGGTATTTTTCAAATACTTCGTTTGCAATAAGACGTCATAGCCGCCATGTTAAAGGAATTTGACAAAATATTTTTTCATGAATTCTTTTTTCATATCTTCCGATATGGCGGACATTCTTTCTGTTATGGTGCTCTCTTGGGATTGATTGTAAACTTTTTTCTTGAAATACATATTTATTTTTCCTGATTACTTAGCTTGATGGCAAATTATTAGAGATTATTACTGTTATTGATTTATGAGTGTGTGTATCTTTTGCCAGGGTTCCAACCATTGCTGCATGGGGGTCTGCTGGAGGTGCTGTTTTTCTCTACCTCACTGACTGGAAGGTCATCATGAAACACGTCCCTTATGTTGGCAAGAAATATAATCATGAATCACCACGGTAATAGTCTAACTATTGAAGGTATGTTTGAGAACATTTGCTTTTATCTCGTACGTGCAGGGCTCAACACTGTAGTCACTGTGTATTATTTCTTTATTTATTTTCACTAGTTTACAGCAAACATTTACTAGTCCGAGACTAGAGTGCGAACAATATAACCGTGAAACTTTAGTAATACTAAATAGCACAATTTCATGCAAATTCCATTGTTTTCTATTGTTTAATTAGCACTATTTTGTACTATTTAGTAATTAGTGTTTCACAGATTAATAAATTGTTTGCACTCTAGTACATACATGTTATTGTTGACTCCTGGTTTGTATGTGTGTGCAAGCACTCTTTTTGGGCAGCTATAAACTCACCCTCATAGCACAGCAGAGAACGAACAAGCAAATCTGCTTGTGTGTTATGATGGGTCCAGAGATCATACCCAGCACCATGCAGCAGTGAGAGTTAATGATAAGTAACTCACATATCCCTTGCTTCCAAAATACATGTAGAAAGCTAACATCAGGGGGGAGGGGTGGAGAGGTTGGTGTTGGGGAGAAATATGGTAGAGAAGACATGGAAGTGCATCATGGTAACTGTGTTTCTTTTTATTTGCAGTACCAAATATCTTTACTATTGAAGAGATGACTGTCTTTGCCGTATTAGGAAATTATGTATTTTTACATTGGTGTCTCTGCTGCAGAGAAGCACTTGGATTGTCATTGTGCCTTTTTCTGCATTAATTTTGCTTAATTTATTAAAGCTATCATTTTTGCTAATTTACTGAGCAAAATGAATGTGGAATAAATGCTTAAAATTTTTATTGTTGTTTCTTTTATTATACAGTAATATAACAACTCTATACAATATACAAGATACAATATCCATACTTTTTCCTATTCTTTAATAATTACATTTTGTTAAGTTTTGATCATTTCATTTTCTGGATGCCATTGTCTGCTGTCTACAGCAAGTGCCATTAAGTGTGGTGAAACCTAAAAAAAAGAAAATTTATATTATAATTCCATCATTTACTCCTTGTAGTGTTTAGTTTCCAATATTCCAATATTGTTAGAGTGTCCTGCAGAGAAAACTCTAGTAATTATTACTAGATTTAAACTCCACTAGTTTTCTCTAGTGTAGGACACTATAATTACTTCTAACTTGCTAGTGGGCTTCTTTTCACAACACAAATCTAAATCTAATTTAGTTACCACTCCTGGGTGAACGGCTAAACACCTAACAGGATTTGCAACCCAATTGATAAGGCAGCTGATAAATAGAATCATAATTTTGTGTTGGAGGAAAAACAGCAAAACCCAGAAAAAAACCTCCAAGCATGGGAGAACACCAACAAACAACTGTACTCACATACGACACTGAGACTGGCACGGTACAGGACCCGAGTTGCATTGGTGAGAGGTGATGCATTAGCAGCACACACTACTGGTGCTTCACAAAAAGAGAGATGCCTAAAGGAGGAGGCTAAAGCTTTCATTCTTCTCTTCTCTCATTCCTCTATTTAACATAGGTATCCCAATACATATTATTTTATCTAAGGAATGAAAGATGTATTTCAGCACAAAGCTCAAAAGTATGACCACATTTAATGCATTTGCATACTTCTTCTGCACTCTTTATTTGGTTAAACCAGCCAGCTCCATGTCAAAATGTGTTGGTTAATGTACAAAAGCCTGTGCATAAAAGTATTTGAATACATTCTGGCTGGTCATACTTTTGCACATCATGCTGTAAATCTTACCTGAAGAACTCTAAAAGCACATCTTTGATCTTGATAAAAACCAAATAAAGTCAGAGCACTCCATACCTTGACAAGACCACTAAATATAATCATGAATATTGGTAGGACTGAATTCTAATGAACGTATCAATAAAACAAGACAACAGGGCTCTTAAAACAGATTTTTGATGGGGTATGGACAGAAGGACAGAAATACCAACAGACAGATAGATAACAAGGTATTTTATTGTTTTTTCATTGAACCACAGGTAGCCCAAGCTGCATTATTGATGTGGACATGTGATTGTACAAAACCTCTATTAAACAAGCCAGTATCTCAGCTTTAACATTATTCACATGCATATAACAGTACAAACCTTTCAGGAACTCTTAAGATAGCTTCCAATGTTGAAGAATCGTATTTCAGCACATCAACTGTTAATGCAGCGCCAACCTAATGAGGATTTAAAGTTGCCATTAGGGGAAGTTGGTTTAAAATGCCGAGGGGAGATGGATTGAATTTTCTCCTCAAAAACCTTACTTATTACAGTAACCCTCCCCCCCCCCCCCCCTCCCCCTTGAACTTAACATAATTTTCAAAGCTCCCCCACAAACGAACCATGATAATTTTCAAATTCAAATCAAGAGTCCCGCTTCCAAAAAAAGGGTCTGGCTACGAATATCCATTGATTATTCGCATTGTTAATCATCGTAGAGTTAAATAACGATGTCTTACCTGACCATGTAATTCCTCTAGGGCTTGAATCAGAAGTCTTTTAAATAGCAATATATCTATTTCAGGTACCGTCATACCATCACATGTTTCAAACTCTCTAAACAATAACCACAAAATATCACTAAAATTCATCAGTAACATCTAGTATAAAGCATAAACTTACTCACAATAATACTTTTAGGTAGAAATACCCAGCTTTTTGCTTAAAAGTAACTCTTTCCATGACAAGACTGAAGACATGTGGACAAAAATACTACCAGATGAGCCCACAGTTATTGACCTGCGGCCATATCAGCTGGTTACCATAACAACAGCTGCAAACCAACATGGCGGATCGTGCAACAAAGGTTTGACTTTTGTAGTTTTTGGTTGATTTTTATTGGATTTTTTTACATTATTCTTATTTTAACTAGTAAATTTGTTGTAGGAAGTTGAGGAGCAGCTTAAGAAGCGTCATATTGCGAAAGATAAAGACGTGGTTGAGCTGTATTTGGCAAAAAAGTATGAACAGAATGTTGTTTGTGTCGATATTTAGCTTCTTTGTTTTACTTTTTCTGGTTTCTCTATCGTATTTTGTTCTGGCAAAATAAATAATTCAGTTTATTCTTTTTTCTTCTCATAGGGGATTAGATACAGTTAGTGATTTAAAGCGGTTTAAGAATCTTCAAAGAATATGGCTCAATGGAAACAAAGTAAGCTTTAGTTTTGAAACGACGTACTGTTCCATCGAGAAGTTCTAGAACTACACCCCTATTCTACATTTAATAATCTTACAATTTACTTTTTGACAAAGTGATTATAATGTAACTTAACTATGTATTAATCATCAGATATATTTAGTTCCGTAGGCTAAATTGCTTCAGAACCAACTTTCACCTTACAGAAGTCTACTTACAGAACAATCTATTAATGGAGATCAATGGCGCGCTACAACATCTGAAATGCCTTGAAGTTCTCATGCTGAATGGCAACCAGCTGACCAAGCTTACAGATGTTGTACACGAATTTAGAATGATGCATAGGCTCCGAGATCTGAGTGAGTAAAACTTCGTACAAGGTTGATATGATATCGCGATCCAGATCTTTTGAGAGAGTGTGTGTTCCGTGGAGAGAGAGGCAGGCGGGGGAGATAATGGTTCAGTTCGACATTATAGCAGTTGAAAAAGGTGTTCCTACCCTAGCCCTGTGATATCTTCAGTTATCTATATGGTTAGTAACTTGGCATTTGTTCTTTTTTAAGATCTTTTTGGCAACCCATTATCACAAGAGTATGATTACAGATCCTATGTTATCCATCATGTTCCTTCACTTGAAGTACTAGATAGAAAAGGTAACACACACACTTGTTTATAGAATGGTTCTCGTAAGAGTGGGAAACGGTACTGATTTGCAGCACGTACATGGTACGGCATGCCATAACAATGAAATGACTTCAAATGGTCTTCGAGTAATTCATCCAATCACAACGCGTAGTTGCAGCAAAAGTAAGATACGGTGCCGGCTTCAGTACGACTACTATTTTGCCGTATCGTTTCCCACGCATACAAAACCAAATTAGTTATTTCACATTGTATTAACTTGTTAGCCCGATAACTTCAAACGAGCGAATTTTGATTGTGAACCCTGGCTGTAATAAGAACATTCCCAACTCACCTGCATGACCCCACCCCTGGATCTTCCATACTTCCCTACAGTCCCTACACCACTAACTTCGCCCAAGTCCCAATGACACATATTTTTCCATTGAACATCAATAGAGGTCCTGAAATCCGAGAGAAACAAAGCGTTTAAGAAGTACGAACCAAGTCGTGATATGGTCAAAGAGACTATATCCTTTGGACGTCATGTCGATGGGCCACCAACTAAAGTTTATTTCCCCCCTTCTTCTGCGACGTTTCCTAGTCCTGATATAGAACGTGGTGAGTATTAAGACTATTATAGATACATATTTGTAGAGAGTGAATCAGTATTAAGTTTAGCTGTCTACCAGCGGGAGCTTGATTTTATATCATTTTGGATGGATAAAAACGCATGAAATATTAAATCGCAAAATTAAAATTTCAGCTTAGATATTTTTTAACTTTACTCATGGAGATGCAAATGATTTTTTCGCCATGAATTTTTCAACATACAGTACCTGTTTTTGTATTGCAAATATTTTTGCGTGCACTTGTAATTCTCAATGTGATTGATCAATTTTTGCCCCATCTTGAGTTTGCGTACAAATATTCGTCGCGGCTCAAAACATGTCCCACATGGAAAGGAGTAACAAAGGATGTTTAGGCACCAGCGAAGCAAGCGGCAAAATGGGTATGCTGGTCATAGCAAGGGGTTAATCATCTACGGTCTAGGGGCCGACTAACCTCTCCCTTAGGCTTCGGCTGAGCTTCCTGATCAGTCTGTAAATCCAGGGATAGCGGTGTCGGGGTCGAAATCTCCGGCGTAGCCGTAAATGCCTCGCGATGCCATACGACGGTTCAGCACTCGATGTCTGGAAGTATGGTCCTAAATCAATAAAAATAAAATCACAAAAACCAGTTTTCCTAACCGATAAAATTTTAGACAGAATAAGTGTGCATGCGCGTTGAAGGTGATTTTTCAAACGTAATGTCTTCTGTCTTCCTTATTTTTATTCAACAGCTGAATTTCACACCAACGAAGGGAGATCCGAGTCTAATACAAGGTGTGTGAAAGATTTTAGATCGATGAAAACTTTGAAAAAAATCATGGAAAATTAATATATATTTTTGATAATTGTCTTGCAGCAGTACAAAAGTAGACAATCTGGAAGCAGCCGTCGAAAAACGCAGTCTGCAGAGATCGATAGTGCAGTATTCGACATTTGATTGGTCATCTATACCTTTATCTGAAGAGAAAAGGCTTGCAGGAGGACAAACACAACAACCAAGAATATTGACTGTTAGATTTAGATGAACATGAACAACATAGAAAAGGAAATTCAATTATTGCTCAAATATCAAAAGAGCTTTTCGTTAGAAGCAATATTTTTTGTGCCTTAATTTTAAGGTCAATCCCATGGCATTGTACAGAAAAAAAGGCTAGTCCTCTGAATTATAGTTGTAAGTCGAAAGTCTGTAACATAGTAACTTCATATTAAATTTCGACAACCTGAAGTACTATTCTACCAAAGGTGCCAGCGAAAACAGCTATGAAAAATAAAATTTGATTCAATATCTTTTATTCTTATTCATTCTTTGGAAATTTTTACATGTTGTTTTTAAAAATCCAGAAGTAACAACGAAGTTGTAGAGGTTTAATCTATTTCCTTTTTCTTTTTCTTCTTTTCTTTCTGTTTTGGTGAAGGCTGTGTCGTGACATTAGACTGGGTTCCATTGGGTTGAGCCTCTTTCCTTAGTTTCTTCTTTTTGGGTTGACTGTGTTCTTGTGCTGGCCCTGAAGACCTTCCAAATAAACAATAGTGATCAAAATTAGTACACTTAACACAGTTTTGATGAATGTGAACGATTTATTTGCATTATCTCTGCTACTTGTGCTCACACTCGCATTCTCTCTCTTCTTTCACTCACTTCTCAGCCGTGAATTCATTCGTGCAACTGTCCAACAACTAATTACAGGGGAAGGATGGGATGTTTTCGCTCAAGATTTATTCCCCTTTCAGTAACGTTAATAGTCTTGTACAAGTGGATTTGATAACGACTTATTAAGAGGGAGGAGTGGGACGGTCTCCCTCAAGATGTCTTACCCTTGTAATAATGATAATAGCCTTGAACAAGTGGATTTGATATCCTGTGATCTACAAGCCAGAACACCTTCCGATGCTTTCTGCAATCCCGCCATAACTGAGCTGGAGTCAATTATTTTCTTTTCCTACCACAAATCAATAACAAAAACAAAAAAAAAGACTTGGAGTGGATTTGGTGGTTACCCAACCCCCCCTGGAGTTTCATGAAGAATAGAGGAAACTATATGATGCCTTTCTATTTAACAGCCACCGATTAAAGGGTTATATGGGTACCATTGGAGGAATATGGGTACCACTGGAGGAATATGGGTACCACTGGAGGAATATGGGTACCACTGGGGGAATATGGCTACCACTGGAGGAATATGGGTACCACTGGAGGAACATGGCTACCACTGGAGGAATATGGGTACCACTGGGGGAATATGGCTACCACTGGAGGAATATGGCTACCACTGGAGGAATATGGGTACCACTGGAGGAATATGGGTACCACTGGAGGAACATGGCTACCACTGGAGGAATATGGGTTCCACTGGAGGAATATGGGTACCACTGGAGGAATATGAGTACAACTGGGAATTATAGGCACTCAAATGGCTTCCTCTCTAAAAATGCAAAGAAGATGATATACCTCGTTCAGTATATTGACTTCTTTGTAAAATCTACTCATCAGCTTTAGAACTTCTTTGAAATGCTTGGTTTTCAGTGATGTATCAGGTTTGGTACTCTCTTCAAGAATCTTTGAATAAACAGATGATAAATAGATTATAAAGCAACATCATTTTTGAGCAAAGGGGATGGGCCCAGGAACTCAAAACCCCCAACCCCCACCCCCCAATGTCTTAAATTCCTTCAGAAAGAAAGACACAAGATGACATTGGATTAACTTCTAAATTAACCTTTATATTCAGCATTAAATTAGCCTCCCCTCACCCCTCTTCCCAGTCTTGATTCCACGCTACACCACCACCTCTAGGAATATTTCATAGTATACAACAGACTTACAGATTTTAAGGTGGTCTCTAAATAAGGGGCTAATTTCTTCAGGTTTTCTTCATATGAAGATGTCTGGAGATTAGAAATAAGAGAAAGAGGTCAAAAACGAAATATCAATCAATTATTTCATAGTGATCTTTATTTTGGTGTAAACTGCAGTGATGCTAGTGATGTATATTCAAGTTACCTTGTGAGAAACGATTGAGGTCAACATCACACATGCCTGATTCTAAAATAATAATAAAAACTATCAATCAATCCTTTGACATTCAGACAGAGATAGACTGTCAGGATGAATGGATGGATGAATGGATAGATGATATAACAAAAGAATTCAGTGACCATACTTTTATCAAATTCAACCAAGATGGCAGCTATGAAGTCATGTGCAAACAAAGAATACAACCATGAACAACCTAATAGAAAGAAGCAAGGTTCACTCTACCTTTCTGAAATTGTTGACAGCACTGTCAATGTTTTTAGCTAATTCTGGAGCCAGCTCCCAGCCAAGAAACTGAAGGTAAGATAATAATGACAATTTATTAGAAGGACAACAATGTTTCCCATATTTGAAGACTATAATTAGCCTTTTACTTCTTTTGTGTTTGTGTGTGTGTGTGTTATTCATAGAGACTTTTTATACTAAATAGACACATTTTACTACTTACAGGAAATCTGTTGATTAGTTCTGTAAAAAACACTGGGTGCAGATGGGATGTCCTGTTAAATAAGTTCATAAGTCAAGGTTAATCCATCTAAATGAAATGTAATACAGAGTAAATCTGTCATTCATAAAAATCCAACACCTTCTCTTTTAAAGAGGTGTGCATCTATGCAAACATCTACATCCAGTTTTTAAAGGCAGCGGAACTTGTTGGTAAAGTGTCATATGTATTTCCAATATTTGTTTTTTCTACCCTGCGATCAGAGGTTGTTTTTTTTCATCTCTGTAGGGCCGAGCAGCAGGCTGGTCAGGAGGAAAATAAAGCCAGATGGGGGGACAGATAAAGACCTCAGCAGCAAGCAGTTTTGTTTATACTCTTTTTAAACTAATTCAGAAGCACTTGAATGAGAGGCTATGGGGGGAAATGTCTATTGTTCCAGTCAACATGGCTATTACATGAGAAACTTAGGTACTACGAAAATCACCAAACTGTAGAATAGGCCTAACTTATCTTATGACAGCCATGCTCTCTTTTGTATGATTGACCAAACCATTTCTCTTGCTAGGTTTTAAACATTCAAGGTGTTTTGTTTGAAATCCATCAATGAAAATGTGTGGGTAAATTTTACAAAAGTGGGCATAAGAAAACTCAGGCTATTCCAGAGTTTGGTGATTTTCGTAGTAAATGTCATGAAGGTACGTACAGTGTTATAAATACCTTTTCTCCATGAAATCTTCCAGAGCTTCTTTAAATAAACCAGCTACTCTTGGAATATCAAGTACACCAACCTTGACAATTATTTAGTTTTGTTAGTAACCAATTAATTTTCCAAACAATACTGCATATTTATTGACTAAATATTGATAATTAAATAAAATCAATGAATTGTTAATACACTACATCATTCTTTGCATCTTACATTTTCTTTTGCTTGCGATCCATTACCATGTTTTCTTTTCTTCGCAGACAATTCAGGTTGTCCCTGTGCTCTTCCTTTCAACACTCGAATCTAAGAACCACAATGAAATTAATAATGATTTAACATATAGTCACCAGGTATGTAAGATCAGAAAGCTAAATTAACTCTGGCCTGATCTTTGTCATGCAACCCTTCAGGCAAACCAGTAGATGCCATTATCTTTAACATCAACACTACAAGTACATACCAAAAGCATACAGCCTCGTGTGACCAGAGTTACTATGTTCAGTGATGGTGCTGTTGGTAGAAAACATAATATACAAATCAATAACCATAAGTCCAAGACATATATCCGAATATAGAGACCATTTATAGCAGCAACATGACTTATTCACCTGACATAGCCTTGTGTACAAGAGTATCAAGACAGGAGTGTATTTCATCGGCTTTAATATCAGTCAATGACGGATGCTGTGGAAAATATTGATAGAACTTAACTTTCAAAATCAAAATATACTGGCTAGGTGACAGGCCTTGGCCTGCAACATATGGATTTCGTAAGAGAGCAAGATTTGTCAGGGGAGATCGAGGTGACCTCTCTATTCACAAGCAGCTCCCGCATGCTCCTTTTCAGTGGTCAGTCTATGAATGGATATTGCATTCATTACCTCTTTAATTGCACACAGTTTGTTTCTGTATATCCCTTGTGCGCGTTCTCCCTAACATCTGGTAATCCTTGACATTTAGTGTTGTCCATGCTAGCGATAACAATGGCTCAACAAGATCCTAAGACAGTAAAAAATATTAGAACTCAATAAAAGCTGTGCTGTTAGTGGGAAGGGTACAACACTATCAATGCTTATAATAGCTGTAAAGGTAATGAATACAAGAAAACTGACCCAATCTCTCCATCGTAGCATAAAAAAGTGCATTTTGAACCGGATTTTTTAAAATACCTACCCCCCTCCCACTGCAAATTCCCAGCCCTCCCCCCCCCCCCCCGCCCCAACACACCCCAAGTTTGATAATTGAATGATGGATACAGGTTTGTTAGTTAAAGAGCTACTGTATTTCATTCATTGTTTCCCTTACAAAACAAGAGATAGTAAAATCCTTTTCTTAATAAACTTACCAGAACTAATGGGTTGGTTGACTGCTTCTTAATGAAGATCTCTATGATGTCTAGCACCCTATGGATCAATGAATTAATAAGTTTTTAATTTCTAATATTAATCTATATTTTTATTTCATTCTATAATATTCTCAAAATGAACTCCTCACCTTAATTTGAAATGAAGAATGGTTCTTGATTTGTCTGAAGTAAACAATTTTTAATTCACATAAACATTATTTTTGGGTTGAAGGAGATAAAATGTAGTTCTCTTAATGTTTCTCTGTTTCAGACCAATTGTCATTCCCTTTAGAATAACATTCTTTGTTTGAGTTGTATCCATATTCATGTGTCTTCTCATGTGCAACCGTACAAAGAAATGATACTCTAGGGAATGACATGTGGTCTGAAATGGGAGCTAAATGGGTCTTTGTAGAATTTGTTAACCTTCCAGAACACATGTCATTCTCTTGAGAATAAGATTCATTTGAGTTGTGTCCATATTCATGTGTCTTCTCTTGTGCAACTGTTAAACAAAGAAATGATACTCAAGAGAATACATGTGGTCTGTAATGAGAAAACAATACGCCCAAGGTAAAGATGTCTATAGGGTTGATATTTGTACCTTTCTTTTTTCTTTTCTCTTTTGTGGCTTCAGCTCTTGTCTTGAATACTGCAGCTAATGCATCATCTAGTTGCATCATTGACTCTTCATCTAAGTCTTCATCATCGATACTTTCCTAGAAGAAAAAAATGGTGCTCAGGGGAAAAAGAAATAAAGACAGGCATACACACAAAGCAGACAGTTTTTTACCACTACTCTAACTATAAAGATAAAATTTACCTCATCATTATCATGGTCTGGCAAAGCAGCAGAACCAAGCGCAGCCTGGACTTCAGCTCTGAATGCTTCATCAACTTCGTTACCATCATCTTCATCATCATCATCATCACTTGGATCATCATCATTGTCATCACTGCTATTATTAACATAATCACCAACTTCATCAACATCCTTCTCTTCTTCATCTTCAGAGTCCATGTCTTCATCATCTTCAAACAAAACAATAGGTCTTTACAAATAGAGTTACAAAATAATAGCATCATCTCAATTTATTAGTTCTTTTACAGAGAACACTTCTTACCTGATGCATCAATCACTTCAAGGTTTTCATCTTCTTCTTCGCCAACATTCTTAGGATCAATAGCCTAAATTTAATAATACAATACATTCAGGGAGGGTTGTGGATCAGATAATGTTCCACCAGTAAATTAAACTGTATATCAAGTCTTGCGTCTTGTGCTTTGTTTGATCCTCTGCTAAGGTCTTCTCCTGAGATGTCTTGGAAGACCGGTTCAACTTGAACTTCAATTATTACTATTCCTTTATTGCACAGCAAAATAAGAACATTTACAACTCTTTTCTGGTATATATTAACCTTCAGCTCGAGATTCTACCTGCCTACTGAGAGCTGAAGTACTCTTCTAAAGATATTATTATTATTATTATTATTATTATTATCATTATTATTATTATTAAATACCTGCAGTATAATACCAAGAGCATCTTGTGTCAGGTGAGGTGCAATAGCTGTAAACACTTCATCCACAACATGCCGCAGCAGGTTTGATGGGCGTGTCAGAAGACTGAGAAGAATCTCTGTAAGGACTTCAACCCAATGTGGCTCATCTGGGAAAACAAAACAAAATGTGTCAACTAATCCCTCACTCACTCATCCATCTCCTCCTTTATCGAATCACAAAGTCAACTACTCACTGCACACCCGACCAACTCTCTCTCTCTCCCTTTATCATTCATTTGTATATTTATTCAAATAATATCCATTTGTTTATCCGTTTAGTTTACATTCTAACTGTGCGCAACTAGAAGGTTTTACCAGAGGATTGCTGTCCCTTTTCTTTTTCTTGTCTATTTTTGTAGCATAACTTCAGCTCCTAAAAAATAAAATAGTGTGCAAACCATGAAAAAATATTGATCATTTAATTATTATTTTCTGTTTTCTGTTGAGTAACACTAAGTTAAGAGCATGCATTGACTACATGTAGTGAGGTTACTATAGAAAAATGAAAAAGAAAGAAACAGACTTACTTCCAGTATTTCAGTTGCTTGTTTGGGTTCCGTAAAAAGCTGTAGAACCATGTGAGACAACAGCAGTTCGAATGCCTCATCTTCAGGGATTATTGTCCCATCTTGGTGCTGAGTATAACAGGTTTAAAACAGGTTTATGAGAGGTTCAAACAGGTTTAAAACTAGGTTTGTAAAAGGTTTAAAAGCAATATAACTCACAAACAACATTGCTAAATACAACATTTACCTTTTTATGAATCTTTGTTATCACTTTTACTGACTGTTCAAACATTTTCTTTGCCTATGAAGAGGAAGTTAACAATTTATTATCATCTAACAAACAAATAATGGAGTACAAGTAACAGTTTCATTGAGGATACCAAAAATTCTTGACTGACTCTTCAATTAATCAATCACAATCAATCAATCACTTTATTAATGTGTCATTCTACTCGCTTGCCACAAGTGAGCATACTAATCGGGGACACCAATGGTGGGCTTACATTTTCTGTCCACGAGAGAGATGACACAGTATAGTCATCAGAAGCAAGCAATTCCTGTCAAAGAAAGAAATGTGTATGAATTATTGACTGAGTTGAAACTACAAATAAAATGTTTGTACTTTTTAATGATTCATATAAATAAACAATTGAATAGGTACCTTGAGGTGTTTGATGATGGTGAACATCCATTGCTGCTTTTCGTCTCCCTTGTCACTGGTTTTGGTTTTAGATTCTAAGCAATGAACACCAAAATAACATATATCATCATCACCATCAATATCATCAGCATCATCATCATCACTATTGATTTTCACTATCACCATTATCTTGCCCATCATCATCACTCATCATCATCATCACCATCATCATCATCATTATCACCACCATCACTATCAGTCTCACCATTATCATCTTCACCACCACCATAACTATCCTTTCATCATGACCATCATCATCACCTCTGGTGCCAACAACCCAACTACTAACACCAGTATTACTAATTATCATTAGCATACATAACACCACTAACACTATAAGCAGCATCAACATCATCATCAATATCATTATCACAAGCACATGTGAGTATTTGTAAATGAGATATGTAGATTAAAAGTGTTAAAGTTATTATTAAGATATCATTAATTATAAGTGAATAGAGCATGTGTCTAGTTACCGTACCTTTGTCCTGTCTTCCATGTGGCGTACCAAGATCCTTTATGATAGTAAACAAGCGCTGTTCACATATATCTCTAACTTGTTTGGATAAGGGAATCTAACAAGGTTGAAAAGGAAAAAGAGAATCGTAAACTCTCAGACATTATACATGTAGCTATCATAACATTACTTTTTTTAGTAAATAAAAGAATCAGAATCTAAAGCAGTTCATACATAAAATTGCAAGTGAAAATTATTTGTCACGAACTTGGACACAAGCCAAGAAAAAGAAAACCTTCGGATCTTTATGATATTGATGTGCTACTGGCTCCAATCATGGCTCTGTAGACCTTTTCTGAGATAGCAAACATGGTGCATTGTGGTCTAGCTTGGGTACAAACATGTTTTGTTCATCATGCCTTATGTGGTATTATTTGTACCCAAGCTAGACCACAATACCTGCTGTTTATGGAAATCAGAAATATAATTTTGTGTTGTTGCCTTCGTCATAAGGTAAACAACCTTTAGTGTAAATTACATAATTTACTGTAAAATCAAAGGTACAGGTGCTACCATAACATACCAATTTGTTGCCTAGTGTGCTGCTATTCACTAACTCAAAGTATGCTGTTTCAATCAGAAAAAATATAATTTTCTTTCTCCATGGGCCAGAATGATCAAGGTTCTTCTTCTTGCTCAATAACAGGATCTGGGGAAATCAGATTAACGATCTTTTACTTTTGAATTGCGTTTGTTTTTAACTAGACAATAATGAAAAGAAAAAGTACTGGTTGTAAAATTAATGTAGACAAAGCATGATCGCTTTGATACAATGTGATCCATTGTTTCCATGGGGATGTTTAAATGCTTAACATCCCTATGGTGTTAGACCTTCAAAAAAACCCTATATGTCATATAATAATCCCTAATCCCCCTATATGTCATGCCTTACTTAAAGTATAAATAAACATTATTTTTGTACCTGATTGAGGATTGACATTCTTGTGACATCTACCTCTCTCAAAGATGGCCTACAATAAACATGAATTTAAAAAAATACTCCAAAATTACTTCCATAAAACCTATACCCTATCATTAAAGGAAACAAGTTGTTTTTGGGGGGGGGGGTGGGGATGAGGTGATAGTGTAAGCATTAGATAATGTAAGAATGTAAGCGAGAGAGACTCTGGCTCCCAGAGAAATAAAAAAGGAGAGAAAAAGTATACAAGTGTAAAAGATTACTTGTTGTTTGATATAGAGCTTTATTTACTGCTGTATAAAATGCACTAAACTTCACACACTTCAGCTCAAAGACTCAACCAACAACTACAATAGTAGTCATTGAAAACTGATGCCATCAAAGTATACACATCAACTATAATATATATATGAAAATCACAATCTCTACACAATAATCAGAATTAAGCTTGAAGCATCCATACTTTCCATCTTCTGTGTTGCCTACACTTCCATTTTTGAAACACTCTATGAACCATGAAGCAAGCCTTTCTAATCCAGACTCTTGAAGCTGAAAGAGAAAAAACAAAACAAGATATCAAGTTGGTTCCTTGGTATTCAAGGAATTTTCATTTTCAAGAAAAAACATTCTTACTTTTCCCATTAATGTTTCTACTGTTTTTGTTTTTGTCAGCTTGTCAAACTGCAAGTTTCCCTGTCTAAGAGACAAAAGACATCTTTAATTGTGAGTATTCAGAAAAGAGTATTCATACTTCATCACTTAAGGAGTTTATCATACTTGCCATCAAAGGGAAGAAATGAAAGAAGTGAGAAGAGAAGAAAGGAGAAGGAATGAGAAGGAAAGAGAAAGGAAAAGAAGCAAGGACAAGCAAGAAGAGGATAGGAGAGGAAAGGAGAAGGTAAGAGAAGGGAAAAGAAGCAAGGACAAGCAAAGGAAAAGAAATAAGGAGAAGTGAGATCAATGTTGGAGACTATACAATAGTAAAATAGTTCACTTCATGCTTATTACACCACTTTACCTTCCAAGTAGCTGCATTATGACAGCAGCTAATACTTCTTGATCTTTATTTTCAGCAAGAGCAATAGGCATTGATGAGGACTGTGGATTATAGAGAAATTTTTTGATTTATCAAAGAATACTACAAGCTATACTAACAAAGTAAAGAGGTAATAATTATTATATAAAGAAATATATGATTATTTTAGAATTACCAAATGTTTAGCAGCATTGTGAAGATAGCTTTGAGTTGATGACAAATTATTGATAAAAGATCTCATGACATTTTTACTTAGTACCATAGCAACCTATATGGGAAAACGAAAAGAACTATATTAATATATAACAAAATAATGCACAGGGACTGTTAAGAGCAAGGGCTATAGCCCCAATGTAGCTGTGAATTCTCTCCTTTTACTATTGCAACCTGTTTTTGAGTTCCGCCAAGCTCAGTGTCGTATATGAAAACCCAGAGAAAAACCCTCAAAGCACAGGAGAGAATCAACAATTGATCAATCTAATCACATACAACACAGAGCCTAGGGGACTCAAACCAAGGTTGCATTGGTGAGAGGTGACATAATAGCAACACATGACTTTCTACAAAGCCTAAAATACACAGAATATCATATGAACATTGTACAGGACTAAAACTTTTACCTGGTCAGCTTGGAGTTTTGGTAAGACTTTGGATATGAGTGAAAAGCCAAGATATTTTCTATCATGTGTAGACTTGAACAAACCATCTTGAAATAACATGAGAATAGATAAAATAATATTAAAAAATATTAATAATTCTCAACGTTTTAAAAACTCATTTGTAAATAGAATAATCTTTAGTAATTAGTATCTTTTAATCAGTTTTTTAGTTTTATGATTGTAATCATGTTAATGATATGTATTTTATCATTTCTTTAATAAAGACATTATTATTATTATTATTATTATTATTATTATTATTATTATTAAAGGAATGATGGATGGATGGGATGGGATTGTTTGAAGGGAATGGGAAAGATAGATGGATGGAATACATGAAGTGGAATGGGATGGGTGTTTGGGATAATATTAATAAAACAGGATGGATGGGATCAAATGGAATGGGATTAGTGGATGGGATAGATTTGATGGAATATAAATTGTGGATGGGATCAAATAGAATGGAAAGGATAGGATGGCTTGAATGAAATAAATGGACAGCTGGGATAGACTGGAATGGGATAGATGAATGGCACAGTTTAATTTTAATGGAATGAAATAAGAATGGGATAGATAGATTGAATTAAATCACAGGATAAGATGGGATAGGTGAATTGAATGAAATGAAACTGATCTTAAGACGGAATGGTATTATAAATGAGAAGGAAGAATGGGATGGAGGAATGGGATGGATGGCAGAATGAAACTAGAAGAAACTTACCATCTACCACAATTCTCCAAAACTCTTCAAAACACACAGAACCATCTTGAAATACTTGACTAAATACCTCATCCCAGACACAGTGCACATTGGGATGAACAGAAGTAGATTCCTATTGAGCCAGACATAAAATAAATAAAATGTCAAAAATTATTCTTACCAACCATTCACACATATAACTACTCCTTTCAGTCTCTTCTCTTTCTTACTCTTTCTTTTACTCCCTCTGCATGTGTAAGTTATCCCACCTGCCCGACAATGAACTACTGTTAGGGGATGGGTGGGGTCCTATTGGTCACCATCTTTTTATTGATCCACTGTGGGATGGATTAATGGATATTAACTGGAATTTCATTACGAGTCAGGGATCAGAAAATATTCTGCTAAATGAGAAAATTCTCTGGCTTAAACTACAATTTAAAGTATTTGTAAAGTGTTCACTTAAACTCTCCAGATAGTTCATGATCTTCTCCTATTATTTCAAAACTTAATGAAAACCCTGAATAATAATTTTTGATCTATTAGATATGAACAAGTTTTACCTGTAACACATTTAACAGTTTTGAATAATTCTGTGTATCTAATATATTGACACTATTCCAAGCTTTCTTGAAAGTCTTCCTGTCTAGATTTTTCTATAAAAAAAAACAAATTGCAGCAAGGGTTGTTAGTTATCAATTGGATTTTTGGGCTTCTTGTGTGATACCACAGGCATCCCATGAACCTAAATCATATACTAACCTCAAATCTTTTCTTAACAGATAGAGCAACAAGAAGAGAGTCTGGCGAAGCAGTAGGCCAACCACCATAAACGAAATCCCTGACTGATGGCAGAACATGTTGTTCAAAGACTTCATATGAAATCTGGAAGCAGAAGGAACACATTTATTTTGCATTCCTTCATTCATCTATTTTCCACTTACTCTATTACGAGTTTCAAATTTTAATAAAAATGTGTTTTTCTTTTTTTATTGAAGACAACTTCTAGTTATGTTACATAATATATGCCATACCAAGAAAACTTCCACAATATTATTTATCTCCTTTTCTAATTTGTAAAAAACATCCACTTGTCACTCTTTGTTCAAGATCTTTATAAGGAATTGATATTTTCCAAATGTTTTAAGTTTTATCAACTTACCATGGTAATAATATCCATAATGGACTTCATACAAAGCTCTCTCAGGTAAATTTTCTTTTCACTCAGCTGTTTTAAAGTTGAAACAACCTGTTCCAACCAAGTGCAATCTTTTGCCTGAATGAGAAATGTTAAGAGTAAAGTAAGTAGCTAACTCGCTGATAAAACTGGAACTTAGCAATATGTTTAGATATTTGAGTACCCTTGGACAACAGAATTTTTTTAATAGATTTATTGAGAGCAGCAAAGCTGGGAGAATTGAAAGAGTCTACGAATTCCCAAAACACCAGAGGTGATATGTGAGGTATCATATGTGAGTGCATTACCACTATGCCATCCTTGGACAAAGCTCCATAAGTCTTGATTAGAAATTGACATTAACAATGTCAGCATTGTAATGGATACAAACATTCAATATGATCTTACAGTACCTTAGTTTTGGTGCTCAGGTCATGTGATCTGACGACAGACATTAAACCAAAAATATGGCCAATATATGCATCTCTTTCTTCCTAAAAAAAAACAAGTTGATCAGGTTATAAGTAGCGCAACTTTAAATAGACCACATAAATTCATTATAAATAATATTGATAACATATATTCCTCAGAAATGATCAATTAACAGGCTAATATGTCTTATACCTGACTTTTAACACTCCCAGTGACTTGCAAATGCTCCTCCAATAACTTCATTATATCTGGAGTGCTGATACATTTAAATTGATGTAGAATTTCTGCCAAGACTGTGGCAAATCCTTGTCTGGCTCCTTTTCTTGATGAAGCAAGGCCCTTTGCAAGACGTTTTATGCTATAATTCAAGTCGGTGCAAAGGGGCTCTTCATTTTCACCCTGTCAGTTTAGGAATACACTAGGTTATTGTCATATCTATACTCACTGGTCTAGTATGCAATACTCCTTTTTACAGTTTAGTTCAGTGACCACGAATAATAGTTCCAAGTCCAGGTTGGAGTTGTAGCACATACCAAAACTTTATCATGGGCGGCAACTCCAACCTTGACTTCAAACTATTATTGGTGGTCAATGAACCGAAATGTAAAAAGGAGTATTGGCATACTCATACGTGCTGGTGTAGTATACCAAACCTCTAAAAACAGACACCTTTTTCCCTTGTCTGGTGTTTGATTGAAAGAAGTATCTACTGAGTATATAATTTTGTAATATTGTGATCTTGATTTGTAGTCATGTTATATGACATAAATTTACATATATTTACCAATACTTGTACAACTATATCTAATTAATTATCTATATTGATAATAAAGCATTCCTTATTATAGCTACTCTCATTAGATCAACCATTGAACATTGAAGTTGTTATTCATACCTCAAGGGATTTTGAGTCACATGGTTGCACACACTATACAGGATGATTCCCTTTGCCCCTAGCCCACGCCAATGTCCTAAGGGTCTGTGTAAGCTACCCCTTTCACCTCCCCCCCCCCCCCCCCCTCCACCAGTTGAGATCATAGTTAGATGGGACTGTCTACTAACTATAAAGAGATGATAAGTTTCTACTTCTTTACCAATAACACCGTTAATCATTAATAATAACAGCCTTCTACTAATATATATGTTCTTTTGAAACGCCTATAAAGATAGCATCGTACCTCTTTAACATATTGTTCCTGAGATTCAACCAACGTCTTCACAAGTCCATCAGCTGCTTTGATTCTTGTGCCTTCGTTTGGCGACGCAAGCTCCCAATAATAAGACAAAACACTCTCTGAAGCCATAATGAATCCCTCTTCCCTCAAAACACCCTGTAACTACGCTATTTGAGAAAAATATTCTCAATTTTCGTCATGTTTACAGGTCAAGCTTTAAAAGTTTTAGAAAAATACACGTGCAAAGAAAAATACAAGCCCGCGCGCCACTACAAATATTGGCTTGCGGTATACACCCTGAGGATAGACTCATGCGCGTTCATTCTTTGTATTACCGCTGTACGACAAATCGCATGCTCATAGAAGAAATTGGGAGCAAAAATTGCATGTGACAAAATAGAATTATTGCAAAAAAAAAATAATAATATCTCTTAATAACTGAAGATGATGCCTTTATCACTGTTAAGACGGACATCCTTAACACAAGTGAGTCATGGATCATCCAGGAAATATACGATTATGTTGTGCACATATTATCCATGTTTGTTGAGAAAGTTCGAAAAGATAGACTTACAGACTTATTACCTTTTTTAAAGTCTAAAACTAATTTGTATTTCTTGTTATAGCTTGGAAGATGGCAGTCTCAGATGGTTTTTACTAGATGCATGGCGAATTATGGATTTGGTGGAGGATACAGAAGAAAAAAGCCATTACCTCACAATACTGTACGAAAGCTTCTCAACTTCTTTAACTGTAAGACTATTTTGTTCAGTTTTTTGTATTTAGATGATATATCATTTATCATTTGTAGGTCATTAAATTTGTCCCACAACAAGAAGCCTGGATTGTGGAAAGATTTGGAAAATTCCACAGAACGTTAACTCCTGTAAGTAGTTTTATTGAGTTAAGTGCATCCTTCATGGGATATTGCATTAATTATCTGCATTCTCATCCCCCCCACCCCCCCCCCTAGCATCCCCCCAGCATCCCCCCTCACCCCAGTTGAAGAATTCCACAGGGATCTTCATGTCAAGGATTTTTGTAGGGGGTTCATATAAACTTAGGTCCTCAACAGGGGGGGGGGGGGGGGAGGATATAAAAAATGCAATAGCCCAATGATTTTGCATGCCTCATTCAAAATGTTTACATAAACTAGCTTTTATTTATATGCAATAAGGTTTTCTTTTATCAAACCATGTTTTCCTTTTCAGGGCTTAGCTATTCTTATTCCTATTATTGATGAAATCAAATATGTTCAAAGTTTAAAAGAGGCAGCTATTGAGATTCCATCCCAGTCAGCCATTACTCTTGGTAAGCAGTTAAATAGACCATATTCATAATGGTGCAATGTATTTATGTCGTTTCCATATTGCATATTTGCCGATGTGAGTAAAACCTCTAACTCCAGACTCATTATCCTACATACCATAGGGTCATTATCCTCCTTATTACTTTGGAATAACAACTTCATACATCGTTACAAAGTAGCAGAGTAGTCTTAGTATTCTAAAAAGAATTTTTTTTTCAGACAATGTCACACTGCATCTTGATGGTGTTTTATATTTGAGAGTTGTTGATCCATACAAGGTAATAATATAGAAAAAAGTTGGCAGAGCTGAGTTGTTAAAGCCACATATGAGATTTAGAGATATTGAGCAAAGATAATACAACTACTGAGAGTAGTTGACATAGCCTCCCATAACTCCCGAATTGTAATCTTATGCAATATAAACAGCTGATCTGTATAGGCATTTACAATCACCTGCCGGAGGTGATTGTAAAGCCCATATAAATCTGACGCAAATATTGTACATTACTTATCAAATATCTCAGGTCAGTTCTTTTGTGTTGTATAAAATTTTCAAAATAAGAGTGAATATAAAAGAGAAAATCCAAGTTTACATTTATGTAAATCAGGACAATTTGTTTTTCTAATGAATTATTAATGAGACTTTTGATGACCTTACCAAAAACAGCTACCTTTAATGCCCTAAATTTCAATCCTCTTTTTTTACATAACTTTGAATAATAACCATTTTTGCTTTTTGTATTCATTGTTTGTCCATTCCTTTCTTCCTTCCTTCCTTCTATCATCCATCCATGCAGTCATTAATTCATTCTTTTATTATTTTTTTTCATAGGCTTCATATGGAGTTGAAGATCCAGAGTTTGCTGTGACACAGTTAGCTCAAACAACAATGAGATCTGAACTAGGTAGAACTGAACTTTGATACACCTAATTCAAAAAAGGTTGTTGGGGCCAAAGGAGATAGGTGACTGAGCTCAAATAGTTTAGGCCCTTTCATCAAATACAAACAGTACCGGACATCTCAATACAAACTACTGTGTTCTTGATGAAAACTAGATAATCGGAATCAAGTATTGATCCTTTTGAATTTCTGATCACTTCATCTTCTTTTTATTCCAAGGTCAAATAAGTCTTGATAAAGTGTTCCAAGAGAGAGAGACCTTGAATCACAACATTGTGGGTATGTTATACTAAATGCAGGGACACACAGTTCAACATTGTGTGCATCATTACAGGCAATGTTGCTGAAATAGGATAGTTTTCTATTTCAGCAATGTTGGGTGCAACAAATTGCGTCATGTGTCATGGCTCGCAACATCAATTGCATGCAACATTGCAGCAATGTTGCACTGTGTGTCCTTAGTTCTAGTCTCAACTTGACATGTTTTTTATTCTTATTCTTGGGGGCATGTTATGCCATAGCTGCCATGTTGGTTGAATATACAAAGCATTCCTCATAAAGCTTCACTTGTTAGATCAAACAAGATGGTGGTGGTTTCATCTCGAGGGATTTTAAGTCACATGGGCACAATCCAACAATATGCTATTGTTCTTTTATTCAAATTCTTATCTTTCTTTCTTTTTCTTCACCAGAGGCAATAAATTTTGCTGCTGAAGTATGGGGAATCAAATGCCTTAGATATGAAATCCGTAAGACATATTTTCCATGACATCATTTATCTTTCTTTGTCAAGAGGTAACAGTGTTACATCATAATTTATTCATGGTTATTTTACACTTTTTTCAGGGGACATTACATTGCCAAAAACAGTGGTTGAGGCCATGCAAATGCAGGTATAACTTTCATTTTAATATTAGCTCAAATATTCATTATACATTTATTGAATTACATTTTCTCAAATTTCTAGGTTGAAGCTGAAAGAAAAAAGCGTGCTGCCATATTAAAGTCTGAAGGTCAGTTCCTGAATATTGGGTGTCCTGTGTTGATATACCACAGGCATCCCAATGCCTGTTTCCAATTTTTGTGGGCTTTGTCATCATGTTCAATAGGTAATCCACAGTGCATTTTTTTGTCTTACAGGAGAAAGAGAATCTGCCATCAATGTTGCAGAAGGAAAGAAACAGAGTCAGATTTTGGCATCAGAGGCTATGAAAATGGAGCAAATAAACAAAGCTGTTGGTAATACACTTTTCTCAATAAAGAGGATTTTAGAATCAAGTAGAGAAGTGATTCTTGTGCTCCACATCCCTATCCCTTGCCTCAAGTTCTTATGTGTTTTTTTTTTTGCCCTTGTTTATAACAGGTGAGGCAGAAGCTATAATAGCAAAAGCAAAGGCAAGAGCAACTGGTATTAATAAAGTAGCTGACGCTCTGGCCGCCCAGGTATGAATAATGTCATGGCAACCCCAGTGAGATAACTTGAATGGATTGCAGAAACATGGCCTGTTCTGAGATAGCTAGAATAGTGCATCTTGGTTTAGCTTGGGAGTAAACACCTTTTGCTTGTCATCATCCTAATTGCATAGTGGTATTTTTACCCAAGAGTGACCCTAATGTCACCATAAATAGTTGGCCAAACTTTTTTTTAAACTGAAAAGATAAAAAGTGTCATAATCAGACTCCTTTACTCAGATTGTGTGATTTGCCCACACATCTTCATTTGTTGCATTGTCATTTTTTCAGCGTGGAGAGAAAGCAGCAGGTCTCAATGTCGCAGAGCTGTACGTATCAGCCTTCAGTAATCTAGCCAAAAGTACCAATACAGTCATACTACCAGCTAATGTGGGTGACGCTTCATCTATGGTAGCTCAGGTAAATATCAAGTCTTCATGTTTCTTTCTTCAAATTGAACATGGTTGTGGACAGGAAGCATGGGTGGGACGTAAACTGCTAATACACTGCCTCTCACCAATGAGACCCAAGTTCGAGCCCTGACATGCTCGGTTTCGTATGCCAGTAGAGTTGCTTGTTGATTCTCTCCTGTGCTTCGAGGGTTTTTCTCTGGATTCTCCGGTTCTCCTCCCTGCACAAAAATCAACTTCTAAATTCTAATTCGATCTTGGGCTCTTGGGCACAAGCAGTAGGCCTTGCTGAGCATGTGATCTCACCTCTCGGACATGGTACATCAAACCCTACTATCTACCCCAAAGCCCTGTAATTTTTACTGTGCATGAATGCTTCACAAAGTTGGCATTTTTTTGAGCATGCAAAGTAACGACGACATGACTCTAGGGCTGAGGGTGACAAGATTCATGTATCCTGAATTGTGCAAATTTAGAAATGCTCTTTTGTTCTCAATTCTTTATTAATGCTGTCGTACCTTAATTTTGAAGGCCATGGCCGTGTATGCACAGGTAACCCGTAACCCACTAACTCCTCCTAAGTCAGAACCACCTCAGGATCCCACAGGGAGCCCACCAAAATTGAGTACAGAACCAAGTGATGCAGAAAGCAAGCCTTCCAGTCCCAAAAACGAAGACTCTATTGAAGGGCACTGGATCGCTCAAAGTAGTAGCAACAGAGATTTACGTGAACCAAGCAGGAACAGTACCATGGTTGGAATGCCTCACTTTACTGCTTCAAGTTCACCAACACGACCTTCTCAGTTCTAGACGATTCTGCAACTAATCGCTGGTCGTGGGGTTCCTGAGTTAGTAAGAGACTGGAAAGTACTTTCTTGGAAGTGAAAAAAGCTCGAAATAACATCGATACTTATCCGGTTGGGTTACCTTTACTTCGTTACCAGTGAAAATAGAATCTGATTCGTTAAAGTAATACTAAATTTCGACCAAAAAATTAGCGTGTAGTTAGAGAAAATTTAGGAATACTTGGATATCTGCATAACCATAACAATATGCTCAGTAATTCGTAGAAAAAGCCAGTTGCCCCTTAGGGTACTAACCTCGTTTTGGTGCTTGTGGATACCAGTCGTGGTCTCTTTTCCAGAGATAAGAATATAGTTGTTTTGGAAACATTTTTAGCACACACATCTACATTGTCCAAGCCAAGTTTTCGTCACATGAGGACCATGAGAATATCCTACTTTTTCCAGCTAACTAACGTCAGTAGAGTGTATGCGATGTTTCGTGAAGAAGTTAACTAACAAAATTGTACAGACTAGTACAAAGTTTTAAGTAGGTCTACGGTCCACTGAGGTCTACTCAACTTTATAATTTGTGCAATTTCTTACGAAATTGTTCACGCAACGCCAACAATATTTTTTTACGCCAACAAAAAAACTGTTTTATCTTTATGAGACTCACTATATTAAAGCAGTATTATAAAATACAAAGTTAGAGAGTTGAGACTTTTATGAACGAGCTTAACTTCGCAGGCTTACATGCATCAGGCTTTCCTTTCGAAAAAAAATGTGTAAAACTTCTACCTAACATTCTTTAAATACGTTTTCCATTCTATTCTTAAAATAATAGTGAGGGAAAGCTGTATTTATTATAACTATTTTGGTTTAAAAGATGATACATTGAAAAAGAAAATGTACATGAACTACATAAATCATCGCTTGAAATAAACTGCTTAACAGGAATAAGGACAGTGCATGAATTATTTCATATAGAGAATCTTAATCCTGCGGGAAAATACTTTTAAAAACAAGACGATCAAATCTTTTACTCCAAAACAAAAACACTCGATTTAATTCATAACATTCTGATAAAAGTCAGGGCACGGCTAACCCACAAATGGAACCCTGAAACAAAGCAGGAAACAGCTTACTTGCAGATTTTAAACCGGAATATTTGATTAACCAATGACGGCTGAGGTGTCTTCCTCAGTCATCTGAGGTTAAATTTTGATTTATTTTTTTTTTTTTTGCTGAGATTATCGATTGTTTCTTATTGATTGATTAAGGACCATACTTCCAGACATCGAGTGCTGAACCGTCGTATGGCAGCGCGAAGCATTTACGGCTATGCCGGAGATTTCGACCCCGACACCGCTATCCCTGGATTTACAGACTGATCAGGAAGCTCGGCCGAAGCCTAAGGGAGTGGTTAGTCGGCCCCTAGACCGTAGATGATTAACCCCTTGCTATGACCAGCATACCCGATTTTTCGTTTGCGTCGCTGGTGGCTAAACATCCGTAGTCTTTCCTTCCCATGTGGGATGCGTTTTTAAAGACTAGCCGTGACATGTTAAGAGCATATATTGGTAAGTAAAAAAAGTGTGGTTTGGTGGTAATCGAGGCTGTAAAAATGATTGTCGAGCTTTTTTGAAGATAAATTCAACTATACACGATGAAAGTGCGCGAGCGTCGAAAACCTCGAAAAGGTTTGAGAAACATTTATCATCCAATCACAGCGCTGAAATAATGAAGCCATGTCAGTGTCACTTGTGGTAACTTTAGCTTCTTTTCTTTTTTCGTATTCATTATCGTTTTCTAGTTTATTATTTCTTTTTTTCCCCCGATATATTTAAGACCGTTTTTTATCGTCATTATCTATAGGTTTCCTTCACATCAGAAATCAAGATTTTGAGAAAATTAAAACTTGGTTACTTTTGGTTGCGCTTCCTCTCCAAAAGCAAACGGAGTTGAGGTCGCTGAGAGAGAGCGTTTGAAGTAATTATCTGCGTTGTTGGGGTATTGTTGTCAAGGTATTTAATTTTTGTCAAAAGAGATCAATAACTTTAGATCCGCTAGCCAGAGAATAAACTGAAAATCAGGCTTTACAAATACGCTATTGTTAAAAACAGACAGAAGTCATGAAAAGCTCCTGAATTCGTTGCAAATTGAATGCAATTTTTTTCATGGGTCATACTGACAGGTTGGTAAAAGAAATCATAGCTGGTCGTTCCTTGACCTCCTTACGTCAGATAGTCGTACTTAATCCCAATACTAACAAAACGTCATGGATGGAATGGTTTGATTGAATATTCAAAGCATTCATTGCTTTACTGTGTTTACTTCTTCTGTTAATCTTAAGAACTTCAGTTTCTATACGATGCTTTATGAGTTCACATAAAAGGACAGCTTACAAGCCAGCCTACAAGAAAGTTTAGACAACAACCTCTTCTTATATCAGTTTCATTTACGGTGGTTTCGTATCGTTAAAACCCGACAAGGCTGGTTTATTTTGTGTTGTAAAGCTTCCAGACATCAAAAGCCCGCCAATTGTGTAATATTTATAAAAAGGTGAGTTTTTGAGTATTTGTTTGTTGTCTTTGAAATCAAAGTTTCTTTATTTTATCGTTTCCTTCATCTCCCTACAAACTGTTTTCTTTTTTGACTCGTTCGAAGAACGCTATTAGCCCAAAAATACCAAAAAAGTTATCATTCTATAGTTATTTTGGTTGGTTTATTGAGACGCTATTGAACAACGATGACAAACTTCCAGTTGACAATTATTTAACTTTAACGTTTGTCGAAGTCACGAACGAGTCCGCAAACGAATAACAATCTTTTGTTCGCCCATACTCTTTCTAGACGCAATCTATCAAAACTTTTTTGACCAGGAGAAAACGAATTAATTATAGGTAAAGTTTGATAAAAGATAAGTTTACATTTTCTCACTCGCGCCGTATGCGCAAATTGAATCAGTAAGAATACTTATCAAACAGCATTTTTTTTTTCAAGCTACATAATTTAAATCGCTCAACTGCTTTTCTTTATCATACCGGGTAATTATATCAAAAATGTAACTAGGGGTTGGGAAGGGATAGACTCACTTTTTATATATTACGCAGCATTTGAAATTTTAACAGATCTCGAAATACGATGCTACAGTTTTTGTAAGAAGAAATAACTAGCTAAAAACTAGTGTGAGCTGCGTCGGTGGTTTTAATGAAACAGTAATGATAAAAAAGGAAATTATACACCGTGAAAAGATAAAAAAACTTACTGACGTTTCGGAAGCTAGTCCTTCGTTGGAGTACAACGAAGGACTAGCGTCCGAAGCGTCAGTAAGTTTTTTCATCTTTTCACTTTGTATAATTTACCTTTTTATCATTACAATTTTTGTATGATACTCAACGAAATACTTAGCGAGGGGGTGGGGAAGGGATAGATTCGCTAATTAGATATTACGCATCATTTTGAAATCTTTACAGATATCAAAATACGATGCTACAATGTTTGTATGATATTCATCCGAAATTAAACATACTTTCCTTTACTTTATTCTTCTAATCTTGCTCGTATTTTCTAATATAATAACAAGACGCTTAGACAATTTCCTTCCCTCCCTCTCCTCCCCAACAAGAATATTTTTTTCACGTTAAGTTTAATTTTCGCAAACGTCCAGCTGAGTCTCCAAGCTTATCTAATTAACACGTTGCATGATAAAATATTTTCAAAAACACCGATTAGTACTTTGAATTCCAAACTACTTTACATCAATTTAGAAATCTGATTCATCTCACATTCTCCATAGTATTTTCTTTTACCATGCATTGTCGTCGAATAAGGATTATTTCGGTCTTCTTTTCTCGAGTTCAGTTCGACCCCGTTGAGCTGCGCCACTGCTGTACTTGCGGTAGTGCCTAAGCGATGACAAGTGCTTTAAATTTTGATTTCGGTCTTGTTTTGTCTTCATTTACTTTGCTTTTCAACCATATTCCTCGTAACTCATCCGGTTAGGCCAAGGGCCGGCAAGACACTGCGAATGTAAAACAAAAAAATATTAGTAGAAACGTACTCGGAAACTCATTCTTGTTTTTGTACTTTTGTATTGTAGAAATAATTTTGTAGAGATAGTGGTAGTGGTAGTTGTTGACATCAATAAGTGTGGCACACCGATATAACGATAGATCTGGCTGCGGTAATATAACTAAGCTACCCGAATTATAAAGGATTAATTACTACAAGACGATTAGCAGAAACTTACGCGAACTGAAGTAAGGCAAGTGGCATAATGAACACTTCATATGATAAAGAAACATCGAAGTCCTGTTTTCCTGGATTTTTTAAATTTCGTTTCTGGGCGTTCATGATGTTCGAATTTGGTTGGTCAAGATTAGGTTAAGTTTTTGCAAGTACCGTCATGAGTAAACTCTCTTTTATCCCCTTCAGTAAATATCACATCAATTATTCCTTTTCGTTTCCAAGTTCTTTTAAGGTCTATCTTAGCCATCTTGTCTTCTCGTGACATTTGATTTAGCCTAATCTTCATTTGCGGTTTTTAGATAATATCTCAAGTCAGCTTGTTTACACCTAATTGAACGGGGCCTGAAGTCACTTCAGTACATCATTGCCTTTCCTGAGCCATCATCTAAGTCTGGTCACGCGCCGGTGTAATTCCTAAAACAACTTTCCAAATCATGTAGCACAGTTGTAGCTATTTTTGAATCCTTTCAGACAAAAGCTGTTCAAACGACGAGTTTACTTAGTACATACTTTGTAAGCTAAAAATGACGTTTCTTAATCACTCTATTCAGTAATGTAACTCATACCTGACGTCTGTCATTAAATAGCCAAGATTGTGTTAAACCAAAAGCCCTTTCTAGAGACATGGTTTCAGTTCAAGTCTTGACATCTAACATCTAGCGTGAGCTTGAGTACATTAAGGCCGGAGAAGTAAACTTTAGAAGGCATTCCAGTTCACTCGATAACTGACTTCTTAACTACCGGCAAAGCTATACAGCGATGAATCTTGGTTAACTACTGCATAAAGGTACTTCCATGAATCAATTATTTGTCAAGATCATTTTTAAAAAACCCGAATTATATACCGGCAAAACTCTTTCGCGGCTTCATAGCTATATTCTTTCCGCTGCTGTAGGTTTTAGCGTTGACTCCGATTAATTTATAAATTTAACACTTCGGAAGCTCGATTCGTGGCATTTGCCCAGGTTCATAGAAAAACAACTTTTCATAAAACATTGAAAACAACGGAGGAAAATATAACCGCAACGAAGGAAAGAAGGCAACCTCTTGTCACACGTAGCGCTTTCTTGCTCAGCCTACTTCACTGATTTTGCGCGATCGTGAGAGAGAACATAAAGAAAATCTCCGGCATCGATTAGAAAACCATGGCATTGGTATATTAAATGAATGATAGCAATCCATCGTAACATTTTTTATAGCTAAGTCCCAAGCAAATAGCTGGAATGTGTTAGGATGTTTATACTATGTCTGTTTTTCGGGATATTTTTTGACTGTATTGACCATATTTTGGAAATCAGTTCCATGGCCGTGAAAGAAATCTCGCTCAGTACATCTGTTTGATGAACTCTGTTGGAAAACCTGGCGTGCAGCTGGGTAAATATATAAGTAATTAATGATATGTATATATATATAATATAATATTTAATTACGTACAGGAGTAGCTTCACAATTGTTTTACGAATTCCTTGAATTTTTACTTTGCCGCTTTACCGTACGTTTGTCACATTTTCTGCTCATTTTGAATATGTTTCCAACTCATTAATAGGTTCGCTAGAGTGTCGATATTACTTCACCACGGATTTGATGCTCTAGCCAATCAAAAAGGGGAATGTATTGGCCAATTAAAACCATTTCTAATTACAGCTAATCGTTTTTACCCACGTAATCAATCACTCAATCAATCTGGAAAAGACTTTGTAGATGAACGAAAGCGAACATGTAGCAATGCACGTGACAACCTCAAGAACCAATCAGAGTGCCTAAAACTTAAATACTGCTCATCCAATGAAAATGCGTGGACACGGCACAGCACGGTCATGGCACGAAATCTGCCGTATTGGTCAATGATAACTTAAATGATTTGAAGGTAATCTTGTTTTTCTCTTTTTTCTCCCTAGGAAATACAGTCACTAAATACCCATGGATAACGAACAAACACTCAAAGTAATACAACAAGATTACCTGAAGATGATTGAACATGAGAACCAGCGTGCCAGAGGACAGGCGGAAAAAAACATCGAATCTCTACTCATGGGAATTTTATTCCTGGTATCGTTCCTGGCCAATGCTACCATATGCACGGTATTGCTTCAGTCCAACCACAGGCAGACGGCATCGAATGTGCTGCTTCTCTCTCTCATTCTTGCCAACTTGTTAATCTCAGTGTCGCTTATCCCATTCAACATTGCGTCAGTCATAGCAGATGAATGGCTTTTCGGGAGAACCTGGTGTGAAACATCTGGATTCCTGGTCAATACGTTGTTTTCAGGGTCAAACTTATCAATCGTTGCCATAGCAATACACCGGTATTATTTTGTAGTGAAACCGCTTGCTCTGAAGATCGACGTTCGGCGTGCACACTTCATCGTGGGTTTCCTGTGGTTTTCCTCGCTGACATGCGCAGTGCCTCCATTATTTGGTTGGAACTCGTATGCTTATTCTCCCGGTAAAGCTCACTGTACATTAATGTGGAAATCAGGAGGACCAGCGCTATTCTATTCGGTTTATTATAGTCTATGGTGCTTTCTCATTCCTTTGCTCATCATCCTATTCGTTTACAAATCTATTTACAACAAGGCTAAAAAACAGCGCAAACTGGGTACCATGGCAACGGGGAAATTCCCTACCAACGGGCACATTCCACGCGCAGCTAGTTTACAGTCCATCGACAACCAGCAATTAGCTTGTGGATGTTTCCCTAGATGTACCTCTCAAACGCAAAATAATAATTTTTATATGCAAAGAAACCAAATAGTCTCATCAGTCTCATCAACGTCTTTTTCCTTCGAATCGAGTACGCAAAGCCTACCGGGTAGACTGAATGTTCAGCAGAGGAAAGAAGCCTTAAGGAGACAGGTATCCCGTCACAGTTCAATCATACAGCAGCGAACGTTTCAAAGCGTCTCAGCTATCGTTGTCTCTTTTATCGTGTGTTTATCGCCATATTTTTTTATTAACTGGTGGTCGTTATTTAGCCAATCATCGCCTCATCGTATTCTGGATTTTGTGACGTCTTGGTTGTATCTTATAATGACAGCTGTCAATCCAATGACTTATGGGTACTCCAATAGGCAGATACGACGTGCAGTTAAAGGGCTTCGTTTGGCTAAACGTTTCTTTAAGGCGCATGGTAGGGGGAGAGCTTACCAGATGGACGCGACGATTTACAAGAAACCAGCGATGAGCCAAAGAAATGAAGCTCTTGAACATGATAGTTAACATAAGACAGTCTAGGGGAGGGGAGGGCGGGGCAGCGGATGTCTTCATGGCTCACATCCCAGCATGCGCCGCAGCGACGGACCATTATTGATTTTCCTCAATATTTTCCATTAATAATATTTTTCCCTTCTACGAAAATCATCGATGACCCAGAAAGAGTGCAATTGCGCTAATTGCTTTTCTTCGTATACATAGCGACAACTCGGAAGCGACAACTCGGAAGCGACAACTCTGAAATTTCCGACCTGTCGCGTCGGCGAGAGCCTAGGACATAGTGACAACTGGAAACGTAACTGGAGAAAGAAATTATTTGACCCTTATCGGCTTTCGTAGATGTCAATTTGTTTTTTACAATAACGAAAACGATACAAACTTCTCATTTTTACTGATCAAAACCACTAACGGAACGAGCGCGCGCTCGTTGACGTCAGCTTTATCTGTCTGTCCGTCTTATTGATGATAAAAAGTAACCAATCAGCGCGCGAGAAATTTGTAAGCTAATGTAAAAAAGGCCTTGTGATTGACGTCCACCAAAATCCTCTTCGTACGCGACAATAACAATCGCTAGAGAGCGCGTCTGATTAAGAATGGCTGTAAGAATACATGACAGTTCAGTAATTTCAACTTTGTCTGATATTGAAGACATTTTTCTCGTGGGAAACTAAACATTTCCCCCTCGCATTGAAGTCACTACAACTCTGACCAATCAGGAAGCGCATGCTAAAAATAGCTCAGGCTTGCGCGCGGAGCTAAAAATCGATTTTCAAAAACTTTCATGGTTAGAGACCCATGTATGAGAGATAAGCCCTCTTACTTCATATTCTCTTGGTGGGTGCGCATATTAAATGGAATAGCCCAATGCTCCATGCAACGTTTGTCACAGCGCCATCGACCTTCTTTTTGAGATAGCGAACATGGTGCATTGTGATCTAGCTTCGGGACAAATACCATGCCTTATATGGCATTGCTGGTACTAATCTATACCACAATGCATCCTGTTTATCGAACGAAACCAACTTATCGGAAAGAAACAAGAACAATAAAGTCTGTCAACTCCTTCACTTGAAGCTTATCGTATGGAAAGAGCGCCACCAGACGAAGGCATGGAAGAAAATGTACGAATGTCTATTAAGAGAGCATGGGGAGGTGGTGATTATGAGATGGTTATTTCATTAATCCAGGTATTGTAAAGACTTATCATCTTACTAAACTACTTTTGCCAAAATCTTATGAGATACCTCTGAGAGTCTACTTTTTGTTGATATCATTTTATCCACATCCTTAGACATGTCTTGAGTATTTCTGAACAGCTACTGACGTCAATAATCTGGGTTGTCACGCCAGAAAAACATGCCTTGGCTTTCCTTTCTTTATATATTCGTCCATAGGTTCCCCATCCTCTGTTTTTGTATACTGGGCTTCCTGAGTTGCGAACTAAAGCAATCTAAGTAAATCTCAGTAGAGTTTGAATATCGCCCCTGAGAATATCTCTTAACTTCAAATCTTAAGAATATATGTTCGAAAATAAATGATAGATAGTTGTTGAAGCTTTTTGAGTGGTTTTTGAGATGATTTTGGATGTTTTAGGGTTTTTTTTGAGAGCTCCCGTTTTGAATGCTATTTGCCGTTAAGAAAAATATAGACAAGGTAGGCAACTCCGACGATCCCGGCACCCAATGGCCTTCATGAGTTTTTGTTATAGCTCGCTGCTCTGCTTTTGATATATAATAGAAGAGGTATCCGGTAACCTTTGACTGGAATTTGAAGAAAATCGAAAAAAATCCTATGGAAAAGATCCTCTAAACACCGAGATACCCCAACCTTTCGATGATCTCTAATTTGAGAGCGACCAGTTGAGACCAAACGACGACAAGCCCCACCCCCAACAGCTCAATTTCCCATCATCTATATCAAATCCCCTGGGGTCCCTAGGGGGGAAAACCACGTTTAAATCACCATTCAGATACCGTAATTAGTTCGCTTTAGACTTGTTTATATAGTTTCGAAGTGATATTTTCGGCTTTATGGACCAAGCAAAGAAGAAAAGGCGAGTGGGTAATGGTGGTAGCCGTTTTTGGTAAGTAGCAATTTCAAATAAGAAATGAAACTTTGTTGCGATTTAATATAGATGATACGAAATTGACCTGTTGGGGGTGGCGCTTCTCTTAAGGTGAGTTATTCAAGATCTGTTTACAATACGTAACAGTAGTCTTTACGCCTATCGTCATCAATAATATGTACTTATTGACTGAGTGGGAGGGCCGTAAGGGAAAATATTTGGCTTGAGGTGATGCCGTACAAATGACCGAGAGCCAAATATCAGTTTCCCGTACGGCCCGACCTAACTCAGTCAATAAGCATTTTATCATTTGACCATCACGAAAATAGAAATACTTAAGAAAAGAAAGCGCGCGGATTCGAGCATGGCCGGACGGATTTTTCCGGCCCGCTTACGTCAACCCGTCCGGCCCCCATCTTTTGACTTTTTCCAATGGTTTTATTAGAGCGCGCGAGCAGGGCCTTACGGGTCATATGTTGTTTTTATGACGTCCTGTATATCGTTTGTTTCATTTATATACATGATTCACTAAGGTCATTAGCTCAATTATTGTTTTATTTTTAAAAATATTTAAAAATAACAATTTATTTTTTGACATTCTTGTCGAAGAGTTTGTATTTAAAACGACTCGTGTGTGTGCGTGCATGTTTGCACTCCAACGAACAATGTGAAATAGATATTCCATTTGCGACCAACAATGTAGAGTAAAGGATTTGGACATTGTCTTACTCAAGTACCTGCTAATTCTTCAAGTGAATAAAGAAAAAATTACAGATGCAGATAAAATTTGTGGTTTCACGAACGATTGATCTTGAAACTTCTGAATTACTAGTACAAACTCAGGAACTCGACCGCATCTAGTTCGAGTGCTTTTAAAAATGACTTCACAAATAGCAAAACAAAAATAATTAAATGACAAAACAATTCACGAATAATCACTCTATTTTTGTTAGAATGCTTCGAGGTTTTTTTGATGGAGATTTTTTTATATTTATACAATAAGCAATCTATATCATATTCTTAGGTGCCAACCATTTATAAGTTCATTTTTTCCCACACAGCAAGCTAAAAATAGAACTTCTAAACATTACTCACTGTATGACTGTCGTGATTGGATTGCGCTCGGAACTGTTAAAAATGTAAGTCTTTTTGTTTGGGCCCTCAGGCCGAAACAGTCACTACGTTTGGTTTGCCGGCCCATAATAGTCTCCGTGCGTGTCATTTAGCTGTCAGAGTTTTGGACCTAATCCAATCATATGCCGTTTCCATCATAAGCAATGGGAAAATGTAAAACATTTCACCATGCGGAGTATTTCAAAGAGTTGCGGTGAATCTTCTCTGTGTAGACTATATTATACCTTTTCGCATGACGCCATTTTTTGGAAAAAAATATATTATTGATTAACCCTACGACAATGCGTATTTTATTCCTAAGTTAGTATCTAGGTCCAAGTCGCCAAGTAAATTATTGAAAAGCTATCCAAAAGCTTTTGTGATTGTGCGGCAAATCAAGGCAACTTGCCAGTCTCAGCTGCCTGTGAGCATAAGATGAGAAAACTTGTGAGTTTATCTATGTAACTAACAGTTGATGCATATGCATTTTGTGAAGCAAGCTTCCGATATGTTGTAGCTTCGTGCGCATCTGAGGACATGTTTTTGGTATCAGCTATTATTTAAAGTAGGTCCCACAAACAAACAGTGCGTACTTTACAACTTTAAAGATAGAAGTCTGAAATCATCAGTTTTCATTTATTAATACTCTGATTTAAAGTATTATTTCTTGGATTCAGTAATATTTTTGAGGCACCAAAATATGTAAATTTTTGAAGCACCAAAAGATGTAAATTTTGAGTAGATTGGTGACGGCGCACAGGTCAAAGACAAGCCTTGTATCTTTTCGTTTGAATTGAGACTTTCGCATTGTCTTTAATCTATGACATAAGAGCTAAATACATTTACCATCAATGTCAAAGAGCAGAATGAAGGCTTAAAAAGTATCCTACATTCATAGCGCGTACAGTAATGCTCATGTGCCAAAATATTTTACGCCAAGTACTCTGCTCTCTGAGATACTCAGTCATTGTTTATATCTATTGTCGGATCTCTCGTTCGTTCGGCGAGACGTTATATGTACATATATGTTTTTCCCCAAAACACTACGATGTTTCAAAGCAAGAACCACTAAAATCTCAAAAAAACTTAATTACGATGTGTTTCGTCCAAGAGAATTTTAAAACAAATGTTTCCGTCGAAATTTGCGTAACACTTTGCAACGTGAAAGCGTACCGCGAGATCGCTCTTCTGCCAAGACCAAAATTCTTTTCAGCAATGCCACACAATAAATAGATAACGGGCAGAAACATCATCGCTTTCGAAGCGGTATAGGCTTGTTAAAAGTAAAACAAAGCCACCAAATTAAAACCGCACATCCCTGAAACTAGGCTTAGCGGGCCGAAACATCATTGTTCTAAGAGCAATATTCGACTTTGTTCGACTTTGTTATGGTATCGCTGTGCTCGCGTTTCCACTTGATTCACGTGATTTCATGTTCGATTACCGGTACAGACCCATAGAAAACTGACTTCGATTTGTCAAATAACTAAGATTTCGTGTATTCATTACATCCAAGTATAAAGCATTTGCATACGTATAATATATATTCATATTTTAATTTATTTGTACTTTCATTGCATTTCATTCATGTATTCATTTCATTTATATTTCCAGCCAGTTAACCCTCATAAGTAAAAGTGATTAACCAGTAATTGGTCTTTGTTACCAGGGGAATAACTTTAATGAAGGACAAGAGTTAATTGACCTTTGGGATCAAGCACATTACTGCATCGCAGAAAAGGAGAAAAAAAGAACTCTGACATCGTTGGAGAAATTCCGAATAAGACAGAAGTAAGCAAAGTTGCTTTTGAACGAACTTTTCAGTTGAAGTTAGAACAACAAAAAATTGATTAGAAGAGATTATCAGTCATTGCCCTCAACTGGAGTTTGTCAGTCTGACGACCAATTAATTACATCTGGTTTGTTTAAATAATTTTTTGAATTCCAATTAAATACAGGCCCGTAGCTAGGGGGGTGCAGGGGGTGCATTCGCACCCCACACGCGTTCTAAAGGTCCGCTTTTTAAGCAAGTGAGATTTTGGCTGGTATGATATTTTCACATAAAACTAAGTGAAAACAATTAATTTTACTTTTTCATCTGATGATACAACAACGCTACTCTATACAATTTCTGGTTGATTATTAGAAAAGTATGCAACTGAAATAAAACCCGCAGCGAGAACCACTATACGCGTATATTTCCTTAATTTTTGTTTGCTCCCAATTTTACCGTCTAAGCGTCCACTGTACATGTCTAGACAAGACAGTGTTTTCTCTGCAAAGTCAGACTTCAAAGTTTCACTGCCTATTAAACTCATTAGCAAATGTCTGTCAACTAACTATAGGTAATAATAGGCGGTGGAACTTTGAAGTTTAAGCAAGTTTTGCTTTTAAGTTTACTGTAACAGAATTAACATATTAGAGTCAGTGGACGGTAGTAGCAATCGACTGTATTCACAAAAATTGTTAGTCTAATCCCATTGAAAAGTCACCGAAACTCTAGAAATGGGAAGACGTGAACAAGAAAATAGAAAACGAAAAGCCGCTGCGAAGTCATGTCAATCTGCGAGATTTGCACGATTTAAACCATTGCTTGTTTAGTATATAATTTATCTATACCTATGCGTCCTATGGGACTTTTAGAAATTAAAGTATATGGTTGGTCCACTTTTTGTAAATTAGCACCCCCCCCAACAAAAATCTTAGCTACGGGCCTGACTTTTCATTGTTTTCTGTTATTCTTAGGAACTTACCACCAGAAAACATTTGTCCTTCGGGGAAGAGAAGAAAGATTTCACATTCGAAAGAAGCTGTTCAAATCCTAAACAGTTGGCTTAAAGACAATTCTCACTATCCATACCCAAGTAGGGCAATCGTGGAAGATTTTTGCAAGAGATGTAGGCTCTCGGACAAACAGGTACTATTAATCCTAATGGGCTTAATATATATTTAGGCACTGCCTAAAAGCGGAGCTCCCGATACGGAAGTCACAGGGAGAACAATTTGAATGAAACTGAAAGGTAAAAATAAAATCGGGGAAAAAATCTTCGATAACTTTTTATTTCGAAATGATGATAATTTCTCCCATAATAAAAACCATGCAGTGAAATCGAACCGAAATGCACCACATCGTCATAGTTTTTTTTTTTTTTTTTTTTTTTTTGCGCAAGTAGGCTTTGAATTTCTTTTACTTAAAAAAAACGAAAGCTATCTACAGATAATCCAATACAATATCAATATTAGTGAAATTTACCTCGGATGTCTTTCATTGAAATCGAAAATCTGGAGATTTAGGACAAATCAAGACCATAAAACAAGCTCGAAAACTGGTTAAGGTGAGCAAAAAATTAGGCTTACTTCATTAGGTCTTTTACAGAAAGAGACGAAATTTACATTCATTTAAACTTGACAAGAACAACTGAGACAAAATAGAAAATAATGCAAAAGGCAATGAAAAATACAAAATGACTGATTTCTATGGCAGTGAATTGGCGTTGGTAAATGTTTTTGAATATTATATTAGTAATGATTTGACTGAACTAACATATCGTCATATTCGTGGTTGTGGCCGCAATATTTATAACATAACATAGGAAGCCCAACGGAGAGAATTTATAGGAAGCCCAACGGAGAGAATTTACCGTGTACCTCATCCCCTCCCCTACCCAGTAAAATTTAGCGCCTCAATTATATGTAAACTGGCGAGTTGTGAGTTACTAGTAATTTTACCGACAGCGACTGCACATTTTAGCGATTGTAAGTTAGCGACAAGGAATAGCTATTTAGCGACAGCGATTGTAAGTTAGTAACAAGGAATAGCTATTTAGCGAGAGCGATTGCACATTTTAGCGACAAGGAATTGCTTTTTATCAACGGGACAACAATGTTATCGACAAGGAATAGCATTTAGAGACAGGGATTGCAAGTCGGCGTCAAGAAATTTTATTTAGCGAATTTTGAAACGTCCGGATAACCATATGGGATTGATTTTTAACTTGAAACTCAATTCGCAATCTGATTGGTTAATAGCAATCGAGAGAATTTTTTTACAAAGCTAAATAAAGGACGAATACTTGTTGTAATATATAATATACTCTTCGTGTTATATTTCCTCTAACATTAAAATAAGTTAAGCTTATCGATAAAAATAGAAAACGTTTTGAGAGAAAGTCTTTGATTTGTCGATGCGTCGAGAAAAATGCTTATCAAAAAAATAACATACGATTGTTTGACGCGGGAGCTCCGCTATAAGCTTGAGGATCCGCCACTATAGACGTTTGTCCGTTATATTTTCTTTTGTGTTGAAATTATTTACATCAACCTTTCACCAACCTTTTTCGAAATACCTGTAAGACTTATTAATAATCCTCCTTATATTTTTAATTTTGTATATATATATAGTTCATTTATCTTGGTCTCTCCAAATTAGCAAGGCACGTGTACATGTGCCAAGCTAGAAGCTTTGAGACTATGTTAATAAAGTTTATTATTATTAATATTATTATGAAAGTGGCTTAGTTTTAGTACACGATTTTAAGTTTTCAGGTTGTAAAGATTAAATTTCTTTTAAAGAATTTCTGAAAGTTTATGATCAAACTCACCTTAGTATATTTCCACCTCAGGTAAAAACGTGGTTTGCAAATGCGAGAAGAAAGCTGAAGGATCCTAGTTTAAAACAAGTAGAAAGAAACATCGACAGCAGTTATATCGATGGTTTAGACAGAGACAGTACTCCAAAAGATCTCCAAACCATTGATCATCCTGACTTTTCTAATACCATAAGCCAACCACAATGTTTTGACGATCAAGTGCTTCGTAATGTAATGTCGAAAGGCAACTTCGAAGCACCTGTTGGTCCGTTTTTTCATGAGCTTGCAGAGCCCCGGGTAAACATTGTCCCACCCTTAAAACTACCACACGGAATGAATAGTGGAAGACCCAGTGTGATTCTATCGTGGTTTCGAGAAGGTTTATACTCAAGCCCACCATCGATATCTCCAAGATATTTCCACGACAACAGCTATAACTTGAATACGCCATTACAAGGTGAAAAGCTATACGTCCACATTAGGCCATTCCAGGGGCGGCGGAAGCTAAACATCTTTGCGGGGGGGGGGGGAGGGGGGCACTGAAGATTATATTTAACGCTATGTAATAATGACGATGTTTTGTTTGATTGCAGACGCATGCGCCGTAAAACAGTGACTAAGAACCAATATATTTTTGAGGGGGCCTGCCCCCCCCAAAAAAAAACTTTGGTGGGGGGCACGTGCACATGTACGAAGGATGAATAGCCCTATCCGGCGGTAGAATTCTTATCTAGTAGATGCTGTCATGCAATAAGTCTATCCAATGAATAAGATTCATCCGTCGGATGGCCGGTCCCCTGTACTTTAAAGCACCTGAATAAGTTATCCAACTCATGATCGGCACTTCCATTTCTCATCTCATAAGTGGGTTTTTTTTTTCAGCCAGCGGAAGGATCGAATCATCTACAAATGTATACGTTCAGAGCTGGATTCCCGATTTGCTTCCTTGTTCTTGGTAAACATAAAATATCTTTGTTGGATATAAGGAGGGACAGATCCGGAATTTGTCAGGGGGTGGGGGGAGGTTGTCCAAAATGAAGAGATGTATACAGAAATATTATGCATCGTAAATATTTCTTTTAATTACCACATAAGGGGGGTATCCGTGGACCCGCCCGTGATATGAGTTCAATATATTACTAACCTCCAATATGTGCGTCTTTGAAAAAGATGTTAACTGCAAGTACATCCTAAAATAAGGCGCCCTTTTTTCTTCTTTAGGGCCCACCAACTTTGTCCGAATCAAACTATCGTATATGGCGAAAATATTGTCAGAAACGCAGCTCGCATTCTTCTCCATTTGGCTGGAAAAGACAAGAAACCGTCTCAGTCTACGCCAGCAAAAGACGCCATTTAAGCATATTCTAAGAAAATCTCGCGTCTTATCAGCTGCTGGTGATCGCTTCTTATGGTACTGATCGCATTCCATCAAGATCATAATTCAGTATATATGATCGTTAGATTTCTTTTCAAAATTACTCTTCTATATTCTTAGAACGTTAGGTTGAGTGCGTGTGCCGTTAATGTTACTACTGGTCGACGAAATCTCTGTAAATAGTTGAATTTTGGGTGTTTTTTTTTCTGACCACGTCTAAGAGCCACCATAACGCGCATGCGCTCATAGCAGGATTCTTCTCAATCTCGTAGCCAGAGCCTGCGTTTCTTCTGGCCTGCGGCGAAGAATGAGGGCTCTGGCATAATCCATTTTTTGAGACCAGGATTTCTTGGACTTCCGGTATAAGAGTGCAAGCGTTCAAAGACTTGCCAAAAATTAAAAACATATGATCTCGATTACTAATTTTTATTTTGATGGTAAATAAACACAGGACTCTGTTTTAAAGCAGTTTTAAAGCATGTTTTTCATTGATTATATTTGACTTTCGGAAAATTGCGCATGCGCCAAAAATGGATTATGCCAGACCCCTCGTTCTTCGCCGCATGCCAGAAGAAACGCAGGCTCTGGCTACGAGATTGGATTCCTCTCAATCTTCAAACTCGTATCTAAAACCTGTGTATCTTCTGGCCTGCGGCAAAGAACGAGGGCTCTGGCATAATCCATTTTTTGAGACCAGGATTTCTTGGACTTCTGGTGTAAGAAGGGATGGGTTTAAAGACTTGTGTGAAGTGTATGAACTGTCACGCTGTGACATAATTTAGTATAGTATCAGGTGACATATATGATATAGACATAAGAGAGATATAGGGGAGAACACGTGTAAGCGCAAGCAACAAGTATCAAGCTCTAACGAGCGAATAAAGGATTTTACTGCTGTAATTGTATTTGGAGTCAGATTGAAACTTGTAACACTTACCAAAAAAAAAATGTTCCCGATTTCTAATTTTTTTATTTTGATGGGAAGTAAACATAGAAATCAATTTTGAATCATGATTGTCATTGATCATATTTTACTTAAGGAAAATTGCGCATGCGCCAAAAAATGGATTATGCCAGAGCCCTCGTTCTACGTCGCAGGCCAGAAGAAACGCAGCAGGCTTTGGGTACAACGGTACAAGATTGCTCAATCTTGTACCCAGAACCTGCATTTTTTGGTCAGCGCCTGACCAAGATAAACGCAGGCTCTGGGGACGAGATTGGAATTTTATTTTCCTTTCCAGATGGACTCTTAGCCGTGAGTGTAAAATAACGTCGACGTGTCATTCCTTTTAGAATATCATTCTTGGTTTGAATTGTATCCATATTTATGTGCCTTCTCATGCACGACCCGCGTTAAACGAAAAAAATCTTACTTTAAAGAATGACACAAAAAACATTACGCTCAAGCAAGAGAAAATGAACGTGGCTTAAGCTAAAATGGTCTATTGAACTGCGTATTTTTCGCTTGGTGATAGTGAAAAAAGATAGGAAAAACTTTAATATTGTCATGTTAATTTTCAAATTTATTTTGTTTCCTTATGCATAAAATATCAACTAAGTGATGAAGAGTTCCTCAAACCAGCCCCACAATGCAACGCATTTCTACAAATAGACCTTACCCGGAGATTGATAGAAGATGTTATAGTTGCACTCTATTGTCTTCAAAAAAGTGTTGCATTTGGGTCAGGTTCTATACATTATCATTGTATTGACCTAAATGCCTCGACTTGAACGGCAATAGAGAGTGTAACTCTGATGTTTGCGATTGCACGAGGTCGAAATGGCCCGGCAGGTAAAAAGTACGGTACGAATAATTAATACTTTCAACATTTAAATTTACATTTGAGTTCAATTTCAGTTGTTAAAGGTACGCCAATATGGCGGCTGTGACGTAATCGGTGAAAGCGTTCTATATTTCATGACGATCACGTGATCCTAATTGTCGTCGATGTGATTGTAGCTATCGAGGCTTCTTTAGCAAGTTAAGAGGTGTATGTGATAGCTGAACACTTTGACTTCGGGCTCGACTTGATCTTCGGCCCATATTTGGACTGAGCAAATTACGGGATTGTTGCGGGATGCCGAGGTTTTTGCTCGGTCTTGGAGCCAACGACGTTCTTTTTGACCCCAAGCCGGGATGCATTCCTTTTGCGGAATTCCGTGGAAAAAAGTGTTTTTCTTCCTTTTGTTTCGGCGGTGGTGGGTTGAGTCTCTCTTAAAACAAATAAAAAAGAACCATTTTTGAACAATTGTCTCTTATATTGTGTATTATACTGTTCATTATTGCGTTTTATCTACTTCTGTTTCCCCGGATCTTGACAAAATTGAATGCGAGACGAACTGCTAATCTATCGTATGGACACTGCATTAGACTGCGTAAATCATTTGAGTACACAACAATCAGTAAATGGTTAGTTTCTTTGGATCGTCGAACAAAGAAGACCCAGCTTGGCCGAAATCTCGGCTCGGCCTCTTTTCGTTGTAAACGTTTATATGGGGAGACGGGCTGGCCCGCTTACCGAGATCTCGACAAGCGGGATGGAAAAATTCCCATATAAACGAGCCTGGATTTGATCCTACTGCGCATGCCGCCATGTTTTTTTTTAATGATAATCGCGTGACGAGTTCGTATGCTAACGAGGCTGGATGATCACATGACTGATTTCATTCCGGTAAGCGGGCTGAATTTTCCAATATAAACGCAATCCAAAATTTATCTCGGCCAAGCGGGCTAGCCCGCTTACCGGGCTGGCTCGCTCCATATAAACAGCCCCTTACATGTAATTCATTGAAATTTCTTTTTAAATATGCGGACCTCTTAGTAAATGATTACTTGAACTCACCTAAAAATTCTTTATTATCTTCTAGGCTTTCTAGTAAAGGTACAAACGTCATGTGATTGTCATCAGTCTCTATGAATGAAATAAATGGCGGGAGACGTATAAATAAATCAGAAGTTCCCTGTTAGGTTCATTCGTGCGCAAAATCATCTGCCTTTCTCTTAGTCTCGTACCCAGAGCTCATCGACCGCGGTGATAAATGAGCCAGTTTTCCGACCTAGTAGCGACCAACTGAAACATTTTCCCGCCATTCGCATTATGCATCACTAGTTTCGTAATATAGGTTCAAAGTTTCTCAAACGTTTCTAATTTCAAGCAGAATATAACGAGAATGACTTACTTTCTCCTTTGACAAGAACAAGAATTTCTCGACTTGTCAGGAATTTAGTTGCATATTCTAGAGGATGTTTCATCAGGTTCTTAAGACAGCCTGTTTCATCTGATAGATCCACGATATCTTTGAAGCAAAAGAAAATACAGCGATTACTGGCTATGAAGTAGAGAAATAAGAGAAAAATATCATATGCCCTTGGTAGGATTTGAACCCACGTCTTCGGTATTCTAGTCCGATGTGTTAACCACTACACTACAAGGACCAACCACGCTGGTAACGCAGCCAGAATATGAAATGTAGGGTATTCGTGAGGATCCCAGAGCGATATTTTTTCTCTATAGGTAAGTTGAACACCGTAAGTGTACGCAGATAATAGACATAGTAAAGTAGAAATTATGCGTTCGGTGTGTATATAATGAAGTAGAGAAATAAGAGAAAAATATCATATGCCCTTGGTAGGATTTGAACCCACGTCTTCGGTATTACTGGCTATTATGAGATGATTAGCCGAGCAAAAGAAGAAAGATAACCAAAAGATTACAATAAATTCACTCAATGACGTCATGTATGCATTAAGATTCGAATAAACGACACTGGATTGATTAACAGCAAAAAAGCTAAAAAGATATGGAAAAAAAAAAGAAAAAGAAAGATAGTAACCTGAATAAACAAAATATATTCCTAAGGAAGTTTTCGGAAGTCAAAATATGGCTTGGCTGGATATTTCACCTTTCACTTTTCTACTTTTATGCCTCTTGAAAAAAAAATTAAAATACATTTTATTTTAAATGTTCTTATGTAAAATTACTGGGCTGGTCTATTACTATGGAAACAATTAACATGTCGGATATTTACCATCTTCGTCACAGTCACAACGTTCCTTTATGTTGTTTAGCAACAAGCAGCTTCTACAATCCGGATTAAACAGCTCTCGTCTGTCATCTGAAAATCATAAATTCAAAATTCACGAAGGCAAATTACTTTAATTGATAAATGAAGAAATTACAACCCCAAATTTTCTCAGTTTTAATTCTGAAATGTTCGTCATAGTAGCCAAATCTAGTCATAATGAAATGTGTCAGAATCAGTGAAAAGTTTTGTCCTTCTAGCTGTTGAACATATTAATTCGGTAAATTCATTTGCTGAATGGTTTTTATATTGTAAAAACGGGCCTAACAAAGATCTCGCAAAATAAGAAGAAATTTTTGAGATAAGAATACTGAGGGTTAAAAAAACTCGATTCGATAACCGAACGCACCTAAAGTCCACGTAGATAGAATTCATTCGATCAATGCTTGTCCATTTGAACATAGAAACGAAATTTTGAACTCTATCTCAGAAACACGGTGGGAATCTTCGCTTTATACTGACCGTATAATATCAAAAAGAAACAAAGGCCACGCGCAGATTTCAAAAGATCCGGTTACCTTACTTTGCGGGAAAAAAGTATGATCTATGAATCAAAGGTTGTAATAATTCTTTAGAAGAACAGCCACAAGTTGTTAAATTTTTTTAATCTGCAATATTTCTTTGATCTTCAAGATCCGGTGCCTCTAGGAAGAGCACGAACGAAACCGGCAACCAAATTCATAGAAAAGTAGCCTTTAAATTTATTCAATTCATCGCTAAATATTTTACTACTATAAGAAAAGATGATCCACCGAACATCTTCTTTAAAACAGGAAAAACTTAAATGCTTCTCATAAGAGAAATTATAAGTTCAATGCAACATGTATTTGAGGATTTTCTCTTGATTTACAGGATCTATAGATCATTTAAAAATTACTCTTAAAAATATTTTAACTGTAAAAACACAGCGCTTAAGAAGCGCATGCCGTTATGAACCCACTAATCTTTTAGGAGTATTTCTTCTTAAAAGAATTAGTTGAATTTAAAACAGTACTTAATTAAAGAAAACGGAGGGCTTTCTTCTCACTTACCTGCATAACGCACGGTCACAAACATGACTGAATTTGCTCGTAGATTCAGACTGATTAGGTATAAACACATTAAAAAATATATATAATATTAGTAAAAATTATGTTTACGTTAGGTTATCGTTAAAATGGCCACGTGCAGTGGGAATGAAAGCAAAAAAGATAATATTCCATGAGGTATGGTTTGTTTTTATTCTAGTTTACTCTGTTTACATGGAGATAAGGGTTTGCACCTGCCACGTCTGCCGCTTCCGCCAGGCGTTCCTGGTGAAGACATGGATAATAATGAAAGGAAATGACACGAACAATTATTTCATTATTTCCATAGCAAATATTATCTGTGATTATTTTAGAAATTATTATTATGTACTGTTTAATAAACGAGCAGGAGTGTTTTATCAGGTATAAAACACGAGGCGTAGCCGAGTGCTTTTATACCAGATAAAACACGATCTGCGAGTTTATTGAACGGCTTAAAAAACTCATGATGTAAGTTCTCATAGTGTATCGAAATCTTTACGAAATGAACCAAGTTTGATAGAGAAAATCCAAGTTAAAGTTTATGCAAATGAAGACGAATCTATATCAGATATAAAACCTCCTTCACGGTCATGATTTCTATTGTGTTTCCTTCATGAATTATTAATGAGTTTTTTAATATCATTAAAAATATTAACTCTCTAAGACGCAATTTCGCATGAGTTCTTAGATCAGAAATACCGCTGGTTTGTGGTATCGCGGACCTAACTTAAAACCAAAAATGGCGGACGATTTGGGGTCTTTTCGTTTTCTCGTTTTATAACCTTTTTTCTTTGACAAAAACGGCGCAAAAAAAGATTTCAGAGACTCATTTAGAACGAAGGATATTATATTTTTGTAAATAGCTTTGTTTTCTTTTGTAAAATGCTCTTAAAAGCTTCAAAAACGCCGTTCTTGGCCTTCATAGTCAGAATCCACCTTATGCCAAATCTTTTCTGTGTTTGCTGTTTCCAGAGCTTAAAATGGCTACAGACTCGCTGGGAGTAGACCAAGTTCAAAATGAAAACCAAGTACTTAAAAAGCAAGTTTCAGGGTTAAAAGCTGAACTAGAAAATCTAAAGGAAGAAGTGAAAAGTTGTCATAAAAAGTTGAAGAAGTTGGAATATGAGAAGGAAAATGCAGAAGGACATGTTATCAACTTGAAGAGAGATTTGGATGCGCTTAGGAAAGAACTTTATGATGAGAGAAAAAAGTGGAAACAAGAGAAGGAAGAACTCTCTAAGGCCTGTAAGTATATTATCATTTACGTCAGTGTAGTTTAACCTTCTTCCTGTAAGAAGATATAACTAGCTAAAAACTAGTGTGAGCTGCATCGGTGTTTCCAATGAAACAGTAATGATAAAAGGTAAATTATCCACCATGAAAAGATGAAAAAACTTACTGACGTTTCGGAAGCTAGTCCTTCGTTGGAGTACAACGAAGGACTAGCGTCCGAAGCGTCAGTAAGTATTTTCATCTTTTCACTTTGTATAATTTACCTTTTTATCATTAGTTCTTCCTGTAGTAAGGGAAGGTGAGAGGAAATGAGGAGGTACTAATATAGTAGTGGTACTAATATACTCCATCTGAATTTAACAACTATGTTTGTCGCGATGTCGGAACATTCTTGTGTTGCTTGTCAGAATTTACCCCTGATGGGGCCTTGCTATCATTAATTCATTAGAGTAGTCTGTTGTTGATTGATACTTTGTGTCTCTAACAAAGCCTCAGTAATACCCCTTGTTAGATGGGCATTACCAGGTCTCGTCCAAAAGATTTTTCATGGGATTTTCTTCTCATGTGGGTTCTTCTTATCTAGGCCAAAGAGAGAGTATTTCAACTGAGTCTGCACAAGAACTTTCAAAATCTTCGAACAGTTATCTTAATTCTGCTGAAAGTAATTCAAAGGTTAGTACATTTAGTCAAGAGTTCCTTGTGGCTACATGACCAGTGTGAGAACAATAACAGACCGAATTTTGATAAATAGATAGTCATGCTAACATACATATGCCACCTGGGAGGGGAAGTATTCCCATATATGGACTATACAGGGATGATCCGCTGAGCAGGGTATGGTTTTTCAAGCTTCTTGTCATAAACAGGGTATGCAATTTCACTCAAGTTCTAAGTTCTTCCTGAGTTTCCTGTCATATTCAGGGTTTCAACTTTCATATTGACCGAAACTCATTAAAATGGTAGCCAAAAAAAAAAAAAAACGTGATCTGACATGACAATTGAAATAGGAACTCAGTGCATTTTTATCTTTCTCCATAAACAAATTTGTGTTTTTTTTGTCATAGACAAGGTACCCCTTTCAGAATCCCAGCTGAACACCCCTACCCAAATCCTGGTGAAGTACACCCCCCCCCCCCCCCCCACCATCCTGGGACATGACATATGCTGTGTTTGTGTTTCCTGGGCACTTGGATGAAAACTACCTTTAATTTAAACCAAAACCTCTAGAAATACAATCACCTATGAGTCTTTTTTTGTGAATTTTACAGGACATCAAAGCAGTTCTTGAAGAGGCTGCAACTCAAGCCATGAGTAAAAGTGGATTTGTGTATGACGACAGGACTGGACTGTACTATGACTGGAATTGTGGGTTATATTATGATCCTGTAAGTACATACTACTACTCTAGCTGTCACCACCTCCATAAAGGGCTCTGCAAACTTTAATTTAATGCGTTTACCACTCTATGGTGGACAGCTTAATGTCTAATGGGTTTATAAATACAATTGGTAAGGCAGCTGATAGATCAAATTAAAATTAGGAAGTTGATTTTTGTTGAGGGAGGAAAAACCAGAGTACCTGGAGGGAAAACCTTCAAAGCACAGAAGAGAACTAAAAAACAACTCAATTCACATACAACACCAAGCCCGGCAGGACTTGAGCCTGGGTTGCATTGATGAGAAGTGACTCATTAGCAGCGCATTCCACCTGTGCTTCTGAACTTGGTTTTTTGTTTACTGCTAAACTAAACTCTGTTTTCTGACCTGCCAGAATAGTTGTCTGTATTACAACAACCAAACTGGGACATATTACTTCTATGATGAAGCAAGTAAAAGTTATAAATTCCACTCACAAGTTGAATTACTTCCTGAGGAAAATAAGAATGAACAAGACAATGACCAACATGATAAGCCTCCAAAAAGGAAAAAGAAAAAGAAACCAATGAAACGAAGAGTCATTAAAGTTAAATCAAGCTCTGATGAGGAATGCAGTTCTGGAGAAATTATTAGTACCGATGAAGATGATGATGATGACAAATATTTAGAAGAAGAAGAAGAAGAAGATGATGATGATATAAATGAAGAAAAAGTACACAAGGTTGCACCATGTATAAGAGTCATTGTAACAGAATCGGACAAGTTGAAAGTTGGAACTTTATTTATTGTTACATGTACTGGTGGAACCCTTGGAAGGTACAGTATTTGCATTTGAAGTAGTTATTTGAGTGTTGAAGTTGTTTTTTTGGGCTTAAAATAACAGCTGCTTTATGACCAGACACGATGAACAGCCACATTAGGCAGATTTTACACGTAACCAGATTTGTTCAATTAACTGGCCATTATTTTTAGCCCTGTATGTTTGAATAAGATTTATCCATTTGTACAGTCGTTTACTTGAATTAATTTATTTTAAGGGCATTTTATGGCTGAAAATTAAAAAGTTAGTTTTCTAAAGGAGAAAATTTTAATTGTTTTGCCTTGCACAACTGCTATGAAACCCCTTGACACTTTTAAGCCTGGTTCTCACTAGCAATGCAAGCAGGCACAACTCCAACTGCTCAGTAGGGAGAGCCTACATAGCAAGCTGTTAGTGTATTGTATTCATAAAAATGCAATGAATTACATCACAATACAATAGATAGAATGACAATAGAATGCAATCTATTTTATAGATACATTACGTCATCTATTTTCTATATTGGTTATTTTGTTCTTCACTATGAAATGAAGTGACATGTGTGCAAATACAAGCACAAGATAACTGAAGATTTCGTTTTTCTTTCATTGGCTTGCGCTTTGCCCATGCTTGGGTCACTAATTAGGACCAGGCTTCAAGGGCTACCTATGTTACACTGTCCAGTCTATTGCTATGCAACATTTATGTATTCTGTCTGCTGTTTGTAGAGAAAAGGATGTTGGACATGGAATAAGAATACCTGATGTATCCATTAGCAAGGTATACCTGTAGATATACAATACTCTAATTTCCATTTCATTAAAATTTTCTGAATAAAGTATAGTACTATACTACTATACTTTATTCAGAAAATTTTAATGAAATGGAAATTCAGTGATTTCAGAGACAATTTTATTCAAGATTATGATTATTTTGTAAAACATTAAAGGCTTTTTGTGATTCAAGATCGAGCTATAGTAACCAATATCTAGGTACAATCCAATGATTTAATTTAATTTCTCAATTAGAATTTGAGCACAAAATTACTATTTATGAAAATTTAAATAACAATTGTAGGATAAAAACTACAAATTCAGTGTTAAAAAAGTTTTGCGATCCAAAGTTCTATTAACTGAAGTCCAGTCCAGTCCAGTCTATCATAAGCGGTTCCTGATTTTCCAAAATACAAAATCCCTCAAAATTCAAAATTTAAGAGTATAAATAAAATTTAAGAGGTTAGGCATGTTTTTGTTTTAGATTTGAATTATGTGTTCTTTTAAAAGTTTTTAAAAAATTTTCGCAATCCAATATCTGATTTCCTGTCCAGCCTAATCTACACGATTCGTGATTTTCCAAAAATATGAATCTCTCAAAATTAAAAGTATAAAGCATATGAAAAGGATCCATATACTCTTTCGAAAGCTGAGAACGTTTTCCACCTTCCATAGTATCACTGTAGGATATCATATGACCAAGAGAGGAGACAGTACTTCATTACTGACTTGGGAAGTAAAAATGGTTCTTTCTTGAATGGGCAGCGACTTGGACAGGTATGACAGGATTATAACCTATGTTACATTCAGGGGTGGTTCATGAATGGGCAGCACCTTGGACAGGTATGACAGGATTATAACCTATGTGACATTCAGGGGTGGTTCATAAATATTTTAAGTATTGGGAGTTTTAAAACAACACCTTTTACAAACCTAAGATTGTTTTGCCCAGCACCCCAGAACACCCCAGAGTAAATTAGTGGACCTTTCACAGAATCTATGTATTCCCCACCCCCTCCTCCCCTCTCCCCCCCAAATCCACAGATTGTGATTAGAGCTTCTTCTTCTTAATGTCACACCAAAATAACAACTTATAATTGTTTTTTTCTTTATAGGGGAATGAAGAAAGTGAGCCACATGTATTTTCTCATGGAGATGTACTAAAAGTTGGAGGAACAAGCCTTGCTATTCATATCCACCAAGGGAATGAGACATGTGATGATTGTGAACCAGGCTTGGTTCAAGCAAACCTGGCAACAGCTGTGAACAATGAAGAAGGTAAGATCAAAGTAGTCATCATGGTGATGATGGTGATGGTGTTGATGATGGTGGATATGATGATGGTGATGGTAATGATTATGATGATGATGATGCTACTTAAAGAGATGATGATGATGCTGATGTTGACAATGGTCATGTTAATACCTCTTCTTACAGTATGTTGCTGCTACAGCCTATAATAATAATTCTGATGAAGAGAATGATACTGGTAGAGGTGAAGATGATGGAGGTGGTGGCGTGGTGGGGATGACGTTGAAGCTGATGCAAATGATGGCAATGGTCGTAGTGATGAGGATGATGGTGTTGCTATAGATGATGGTGGTGATAGATGGTGATAGATGATGGTGATGATGGGGATAATGATGGTGATGGTGCAGATGTTGACTGCAGCTGACGAAGATGATGGTGAAGGTTGTGGTGGTGACTTGATATGAATGAATATTTATAGTTTTTTTTGGCAGATTGTTCTCGTGCCCCAGAACTAGACTCAGATTCTTATTTTCTTTCAGTTTATGATTCCAATACTATGTCCCAGAGAAACTTGAATTCTGAAGACAAAAGAAAGAAGCTCCTGAGGAATCTTAAGAAGGCATATGGTTTAGAGGTCTGTGCATGTCATTCTCTTTTGTATTACTTATAAGTATATAAGTAATATCTTCTCATAAGTAAAGAAAAAAACTTCAACATTTACCAATACCCTGAAACAGCCTCGGGGCTGATCTAACTCAGGGCATGGATAACTCACAGATCAAACCCTGAAACAACCTCTGGAATGATCAAAGTCAGGGCACGGCTAACTCACAGATCAAACCCTGAAATAACCTCTGGGCTGATCTAACTCAGGGCATGGATAACTCACATTTCAAATTGGAATTTAGCATTTGAAAATGAGAGGAGAGGAGGGGGAAAAACCTTTGAATCAAGGGATAGAAGTCCAGGATTAGACCAAACCTAAAGACCCTAGAGCTGGAAGGCGAGTGCTCTACCACTACCATTACATGAATTTTGATTTTCCTTCAATAAGGTTTGACCCCAAAATATTTTTTTTTAGAAAGAAGCCTATGAAGAAGATATAGATATTCCAAATAAACGAAAATACAGAGATCGAGCAGATTTGAGGTGAAGAATTATACAGTCAAAGATTTCATTGTAGACTTTAGTTATTACATTGAAATTAACATATTGGATTTTTGGGAGGTCTGAAATTCACCTTTTTAGTGCTAGCCATCATGGGGTATAAATTGTTTTAGATTGTGAGAACAATGTCCGAACTTTTTTGGTGACTGTAACACAATTGGAGCTGGCGCCGAAAATCAGAGAAGTCTCCTCAAATTAAGGGAGACAACCCAAAAAACTTCTCATATTTGAATCTGAGTCCAGGAATTGAACCTTAGACCTCAGAGGTGAGAGGCATGTACAACCAGTAGTGCAACAGCATTCTTCATTCCCTGTCACTGAAATGAAGAAACATTGCTCTAATCAAATCATCATTTTTCTATTTAGACGAGTCAAGGTTGGAAGTGATGTTCCAGTTGAATTACCTGACGCCCCTCCTGCATCCGTCCACAGGTTAGTCTAACAGTCTCTAAGGTTATGTTTATCCTCCTTCTTACACATATGAATCGTATGATTCTCCTCATGATCAAATCCCTTCTTTGGAAATATATAAGATAAATGGAATCAAATGAATAAATGTAAATGAGTATTAAAGGGATAGTTTCCAAATGTTATTATTCTTATTTCAGACCTATTAGCTCAGAGAACAAGGGTCGACAAATGCTGGAAAAAATGGGTTGGAAGGCTGGTGAAGGTCTTGGCAAAGAAGGCTCTGGGCTCAAAGAACCGGTTAGTATGGGAAAAAAGAGTATGGGCCAGTTTTTATTCCATCCATCCTTCCCTCCCTCCCTCCCTCCCTCCATCCATCCATTCATTCATTCATTCATTATAAATGTTTTTACAGGGACATTACTTATTAAAATTAATTAGTCGAACATTAATTTAATACAACATAAAGACGCAGTAAACAAATACAAGGAGATAACCTTGAAAAACATTACGCTTATGAACAAATACTTAAATTCGCTTTTATCTCTCCCTTTTTTTGAATATTTACATTTAAATCTTTATGCCGAAACTATACATTCTAATTTCTTTTACCAGGTGACCGCTGGTATTCACGAGAAATCACGAGGTCTTGGAAATGGTACACTAAGGTCCATAGACAGTGTCAACTTTTCTCCTAGTGTTTCTAGTGTGATGCGATCAAAAACAAGACAAAGATACCAGAAAGCACAGACGTCTGACGCACAATTAGTTGCTAAAAAGGAAACTGTATTCGTTCCTCAAACGACTAAACCGCCGTAGACTTAACAAGAAAGTAGTCTCGAAGTTTCATCTTGATGAATCAGTTTTAGCCTCTTGTAAAAAATGTAAATATTAAATTAATAAATAAACAATATGAAGTTTAACAAGGACGTAACTAGGGGGGAGCACAGGGTGCACGTGAACCCCGCCCCCCCCACAAAAGGTTATGGTCCGCTCATCCATCTCCTTTTTTTGGTTCTGCTTTCTTTCAGCTACCTTTTTTTATTTTTATGTATTTTTTTTTGGGGGGGGGGGGGGGTTCTGCTTTCTATCGGTTACCTTTTTTTTGGTTCTGCTTTCTTAAAAGAAACGATCAATGGTCCGATTTTATTCAATGTGCACCCTCCCTGTAAAATTTCTGGTTACGGCCCTGTTTAATCGAATGGAATTTGTTATTTAGTTCTTACAAAGCTGAATTGAAATAAGGTGGCTTGACACCTTTCACACTTATAATGTATAATTTATATATGAACTCCCTTTCTATGTATACCGCTTACAATCATGAAAGGTGGTTTAGACACTAAGGGTGATCAATACCAGAGTTTGAGCTTTTCCGTCCAAAGTGGTTCTTATGATTTCAATTCGGAAACTGACTGGTTTTGGAATAGGATGAAAGGAACAACTAAAGCCCGGTGCAATAAATTTTTATTTTTTTATCATTTATATTGATTGCTTAATTTAGGACCATACTTCCAGACATCGAGTGCTGAACCGTCGTATGGCAGCGCGAAGCATTTACGGCTACGCCGGAGATTTCGGCCCCGACACCGCTATCCCTGGATTTACAGACTGATCAGGAAGCTCGGCCGAAGCCTAAGGGAGAGATTAGTCGGCCCCTAGACCGTAGATGATTAACCCCTTGCTATGACCAGCATACCCAATTCGAAGCTTGTATCGCGTGTGGTTCAACAACCTTAGTCACTCCTTTCCATGTGGGACTTGTTTCGAGATTAGACTAGGCGCAACGTTCATTTGTGCGCAAACTCAGATGGGTCAAAAAAAAAAAAACGAGATTACAATTAAACTAGCCTGTTTTCATGATTTGCGCAACACAAATTTAATTTGTGTCTATATTCGACTGTTTTTTTAGGGTAGACTTCTGGAAAGAAAAAAAAAATTTTTTTTTAAAATCCAAGGACAAGGATTGATGAGATTACTCTCCGTGATTGACTTTAACTTCGTTCTTTTGACGCAAGTCGTCGCATTCTTTTAACAAAAATAAATATTCAAAATTAAAAATAGCTTTAGGGTGGAAAATTGAGTCAAAAATCCGGTTTCGGATTTCCAATATATGCGTTACCAAATCCTTAAAACCCGGCTTAAAGTCTAATCATTCATTTCTTTTTTCCTTTTCCACGGTTTGCATTTGTTTTATTGATCTTTTTAGTGAGTGGGAAGCGAATACGTGCGTAAAGTGGTTACGCAGTTCTGTCCTAAAAATAACAGTGACGCAATAGATCACATGACCTTTTAAGCGGTAAATGAAACGCTTGAATTTCCTTCTTCCTCCTTTGAAAAATTCTGGTTTCAAATACATTTATCTACGTAAAAAAATTCAATTTATCCCCTAATGTGATAAAGTAGGAATCTACAAAAAAATATGAGGAAGTAGAAGCGAAAGTTTGTTTTTATTTCTGGGGTGCCTTTGTCGGTAGTTATCCGAGTGAAAGGGCCTGTGAAGTACGTTGGGCGCATGCGTCATTTTAATATTTCTTTGAGTGTAACTGAAAGATGGACGAAGTAGCGGAATTACGGGTAAGAAAAACCCTTAAAACTATTTTGAATGCTTATTTTCCCACCACAAATCTATACTTCATACTTACTTTGGATTATTTTGAAAATTTCAGCATATGTTGATGGGGTTTAGGGTGTCAGAACTTCAAATACTTTTAGGCTTTGCTGGGCGGTCGAAATCCGGTCGAAAACACGAGCTTATGGGGCGAGCGTTACAGTTACTAAAATGCGAAGGAAATTATCAAATACGAGCCAAAATTAAAGATTTATACCGTCAGAGATATCCAAGAAAGTTATCCTCTCCTCCACCAAGAGCTGCTCCACCTGGAAGAGTTTGTATCGTCCCACAAAGTGTTCCCGTACGAGGTCGTGAACCTCCAAACGGTATTCCTGTCCATCCTGATGTTCGACTAATTTCTCTACCTTTTTTTGAATATATCGACGATTTGGTACGTCCTACTAGTCTAGGTAAGAAATATTATTGTCATATTCAAGAAATTTAATAAAGCGGTCGGTAAGGGTATTGATAATTCCATCAAAATGACAACTCCGATTGAGTGAATATCGCGTAACATTTCGTTGTTGTTATCTATGCCAACGAAATTTCGCTAATGAAAATACATCTTACCTACTTAAACGTCTTTATAAAAGCCCCAATTCCCAAAGAAAAGACAGTAGAGGTCATGTTTTTCGCTTATTTTTTGAATTTTCTAATGATATGAGAATTTTCCCTCCAATACGAATGGGTGAAATATAGAGAACTCAATGTTTACATTCAAGGTTACGCAAAATCTGCGTGAAAATAGAACATAGTTGACTTGAATTTTATGGTTTGTAAATGAAGAATATTTGCGTTAAATGCGAAAATAACCGAATAAAACCATAGATAAAATATATAACTCTAAATTACAATCAAAGTTTCTTTCCATTTCATTAGACCTTTTTCCAAACATTTTTACGAGTAACAACACGAACAGGAAAAAAGTTTATGATTATATAAGCACTTTCCTTCATTTCTTATCTCTACTTTTCCTTGCTTATTCGTTTTGTTTTAACCTCAGTTGGTGATTCATTGTAAGCAGACAATCATTTGATTATTCATTATTTTGATTCTAATAATAAACGTTCCCTTACAAGTATAAATTGCATTTTATTTCATAGCTGCCATGTTGGTTGATGATAACAAAGCATTCCCCGTTAGCTTCTCTTGTTAGATCAACCAACATGGCAGCTGTTCCATTGTTATTCATATCTTAAGGGATTTTGTGTTTTTTTTTCTTCTCTAACCCTGATTCTTATGTCCGGATGTTTTATGCCATAAAGGATACCATACTTCCTTGTGGTCTTCTATATGCATGTCTGAGTTCCATAAACATGGTGCATTGTGGTCTACCTTGGGCACAAACAACACAATATAAAGCATGAGAAAAAAAAATTATATTCAAGCTAGACCACAATGCATTATGCTTGTTATCTTCAAAATGCCACTCAGGCCTCAGGTGTAGTTTTTAAATTTTACAAAGCCATTATTTTTTTGTAGTTAGTGTAGTTAGTGTGCTGCCAAAATAAAATATCAACATGCCTTAGAGATCCACTTGACACTTGCTAACTAGAGTAATAACTCTTATTTTCTGTGTGATTAATTTGTATCTTTCCATATTTGTATTTCAGTTCCACGAGGCATGTCCCAATTTCAAGAATCATATGTAGTGTTTCACCTTACCCCTAGACAAGTCAACCTAATAACTACTTCTAGGTTGGTACTAATAAATAAGGAGAAAACTTTATGGCTTTCCTCCATAGACTAGGGAAGTTTATGGATCCATGGATTGGATAGGCTGCTTATCACTGCAGTGCACATTGGTTAGATACTCATACATGCCACCATATAAGAAGAGTACCTTGTTTGTTATTTCCTGTATTTTCTAGGGTTTTTCTCTGGGTTTTTCCGTATTTTTCCCCCCAGTCTTGAAAAATTAACTTTTATTCTGAAGATTGAAGACTGTAAAACACTGTGACACAATGTAAATGCAAAACTTTTTGCCATTTTTTTTTTTGTTGATTTGTTAATTTTGTTGAATTTTTAACAGAGATATAAGACCAAACTCCAAAAATGAATACACAGTTCAAGTACAAATAAGGTATGTCAATAAATAAACAAACTTTTAAATAAGCATTCAAAATCTGATTTCTATAAATCGAAATGACCAACTTGCATTTGATAATTTCTTATTCTTCTGAATTTCAACCTATGCTCTTGTATGTTCCTGACCAAGCATTGTCATGGTAACAAGTAGCTTATAGCAAAAATATTAAGTAAATGTATGTTATTGTAAATAAATAAAACATCCACTTAAAAAAAAAAAAAAAAAAAACAACTTTTTTTGTCATTTCCTAGATTTTGTTTATTTGAAACAAGTTGTGAACAGGAAGACAATTTTCCATCCTCTTTATGTGTCAAAGTCAATGGCAAGATCTGTCCGTTACCTGTGAGTATTAAATATAAATTATAGACTTAATGATAGGGATGTTCACACACTGACGTCAACTATTGACATAAGGAAATCAAGAGTAGGTAGGTGGTAGTACTGCATTTAGCTTCTCACCTCTGGGGCTCAATTGCTGAACTTACTCCAAACAAAAAAATAAGTGTGTTTCCCGTTGCGTTATTTTCTTATATTTTTTCATTCCCAAATGAACCAAAGGGTTCCCATTAATATCATTTCCACTGTTGTATCAGTAAAAAAAAATCCGACCTTCCAACCCCAATTATTTTTCTCATGCAACAAGAAACACACTTAGTTTTTTTGTATTTTTTGCACCATATTGTAAGCAGAGTTTGTTAGGTCTGTCCCTAGATACCATAGTTTTCTCAGGGGGTTACAGTTTTCCTCGGTGAACAAAACTCCAATTAAATCTGTGAATTAGTCTGCCTTTACTATGATTGGCCCAGAGGTTGTCTCAGGGCATTGATAAAATGTGAATATAATTTTTTTTTCAAATGTTCGTCAAATGTGAATTAGACCGTGTAGCCCAATAATCAAATTGTATTTCATTTAGTGGTTGAGTCTCTTTTCATTATTAAACCAAATGTTCATTTAATAATGTACGTTCATTTTCAGGGTTATGTTCCCCCTGGTACCACAGAAGCAAAACGTCCCAGTCGACCTATCAATATTACTTCTCTTTGTCGATTATCTTCTACTGTCCCTAATCATGTTCATATCACTTGGACACCTAGAAATGGGCAGGTATGGTTTGAATTGCAAACATGTTATAAAATTCCAAATAAGAGACATAAAATTTACTAGTCCAATAATTATTAGAGTGGTTTTCAAAAAGGTATAACTAGCTAAAACTAGTGTGAGCTGCGTCGGTGTTTCTAATGAAACAGTAATGATGAAAAGGTAAATTATACACCGTGAAAAGATGAAAAAACTTACTGACGTTTCGGACGCTAGTCCTTCGTCGGAGTAAAAGAGCATATGAGTAAGAAACATACCATACTCATTTACAGCAAGTACTGGGTATGACATACTTCTGTACCAGTTCTATTAATCCACCCATAACACTTAGTTACTGATATGGTAAGAGGCAGCTACAGTACCGATACAAATTATTTTGCTGTACTGTTTACAACTCATACTGAAAGCACTCTGACAGAAGTTCATGACATAGACATAGACCCCCTTGATAAGCGTTATGCTCTTGGGGTTAATGTATTGAACAACCTTCCATTTAAAAGTGGAAAATGCCATCTTAAACTGGAAGATGACATGTGTTTACTTTGACCTCAGATATCATATCCCGATTTGTGATATTATATCTGGGATTAACCAATCACACCTCGAGTTTGGTTGTACCTACTTTGGCCGGGATATCATATCCTATCTTAAGATATTATATCCGACCTTGTCCAATCATTAGCCTGCTATATTTAGAAACAGACATGATATCCTTTTTGGACCAATACAAAGCGTTATATTTGTGTTGATATACATATCTGTTTACCAGTTTCAAAATTATCTTGGTACGAAATCCAATACGGGTTTATTTTACCTTCAAACTCATAAATTCAACTAGAATTGAAAGTGATTTTTCTTTAATCGATCGCTTTTGCCACATATTCATATTATTCGCTAATAAGAGCCACCTCGTTCTTTCACGAGTTTCCGAAGTCAAAACTTTGGTTTGCCGTTGATCTTAGACTAGTACTTGGTACTAATTTTATAAAAATTCCAATGATAAGGTCATTACCATGGCTAGAATACGATGCAGCGGCCTAACTCCTCTCTTTGGTGTCTTTTGTATTCGATAATTTACATGTCATATTTGGATTCTTTTGTGGATATGGAGATATGATATCCAACTTTATCCAATCTTGTACCTCATATTTTTCGAAGCAGACATCATGTTCTTTCTCTTTCAATAGCTGTCACCCATCAACAATAACTCGTTTTTACGCTTCGCGTATTTATGAGCTAGTTAAAAACGTAAATTTGACTCACAACCCGTGTTACATTATTTCACGCGTGCTATATAACATAAACAACGGCCAATCGAACCTGATCAATATTTAAACGATTGGCAATCTATCTTGGAGGATAATTTTGATTTGTGATTCGTAAATCTGAACAGGGGAAACTAAATGTCTATCTGATTACCGTATTTAGGTCCGCTAATAAGTCACGGCATTAACATTGTACAATTGCGCGGGAAATGGCGTAGGCTAGCAAGAAGCACGACAAGTGTGTAATCAAGACATATATGAAGAAGAATTTTATAATGATAAAAGGCTATGAATATAGGACGACTTTCCTTGTTTCTTGACGACAAGAAGCTATAGAACCCGAACGATTCGCGATTAATGATCTTCAAAACTCAGGGCAAAGGTCTTGATCTTGTTCTTTGGTTGCCAAATACATACATTTCGTAAAATCAACACAGGATGTTTACTTAAATCTGTAATGAGGTTTTTAAAATTAAAATGATAAACTTAAATATCCTTACTGCGATTCCCAGTTACATGCGAACAAGTGAGACCAAAATCACAAACAAAAAATTGAGTTTTGGTGGACGTCAATCAAAAGGACTCCGACTCCGAATTTCAAACGTTTAACTGCAAACTATCAGTAATGACTTATCCTATCTTGAATAACCTTAAATCATAGCCATAGCGATAGCTTTGCAATCAAGCGTTAACATTCGGAGCCGGAATCCATTTTTGAGAAAATATATCCAGGGCGAGAAATTCACAGCGACTGAGAAGCATGCGATTTGCACGTGCGCAATTTGATTATTAACGCCAGCCCTGGTGTATGAACCTTTTGATTGACGTCCACCCAAATTTAATTTTTCGTTTCATGTGATGAAGGCCTAGTTGGTCGCGTGACTGGGAATCGCAGTAAAGACTATATAGGAAAAAGTTATCTTTTAGTGACATTTAGTTAATCTTTACAGAAAAGTGATATAAGTAAATTTAAGATGCATCTTAAAGGCACAAAGAGTATGTCTAGCAGTAAAGCCCATCTTTTTTGTCACCAAGACCCTCTGCTATGTACTCCGGATACGCATCAATTTCATTAAAATATGTAATCAAATAAGTTGTGCTTTAGTTTGATGTCGATAGTTCAAGGAACATGAAAACTGAAACATTTACCACACGAATAAAACTTTTCATGCTCCATTAAATGTCTTTGAATAACGCAGAGATTAGATGGCTTCTAATCCAAACAAGATACATGCATGGCGTGAATTGAAGTTCGCGTGCATTGTCGTGGCTTATCGGATTTCATCTTATGATTTACTTTGATCACGAGCACAGCACATGGCTTCACTATTCTGATCATATAATTGGCTAAGAAATCCAATCCTTCTAGATTTCAAAATTTTCCGACGGACAGAACTAGAGAAGAGGCCAAGATGATACATAATATGAAGAATTATATGCTATGATGAAAATTACAATACAAACAAAGAATAATAATCAATAATCCAAGAAGAATTGAACACTAACGATAAATCGGTTATACTAAGATAACTGGCCTAGATTGAATGCAGCCAAATGCGTACCGCATTATTAAAGTCTGTATGAATGTAACATCAATTGAGTTCTAAAAATGTAAAGCAAGTAGCGAGTAAAGACAATAATTCATCATAATTGTATGATTGAAATTTATATTTTGCACTATGCATATCAAAATATGTAGTCTTAGAGATAAAGGAATATATATCATATTTCCTGATTCATTAGAAGTGCCCAGGTTTATTTCTGTTTTGAACATTTATTTCGAATTGTAACTGGTTCGCGTCCCAAAAGATTTTATTTATAAAATCTAACCTGCGCCGCATCCGGTAGCCTAAAGCAGGCTACATTCTTAAACTTGTTGCTGTAAAAACTCTGGTCTTGCAATGACCTTAGCAGCAAATGAAAAATTCCTAACTACATAGAGAAAGCGAGTATTCTAAGTTTATTCATAGTTAATATTAATTAATAATTGATACAACTCTGGCTTATTCCAGTCGACTATGGAGACTACAGAATGCTAGCCAAGTTGACTTTGAAATCTCAAAGTGGCCGGAACGATTAGTAGGGGGTCTTCACTAAACCCATATTCATTATCAGTTTGACGGGTCAACGGTGCAGATATCAAATTTTCTCGTATTCCTTTTCATTTTGCCATTGGTATTCTATGATCTTCTATGATCTGCATCCGGTATTTTCTGTACGAATAAACGTTCGGAGGCACGCAGGCTATGATCTTTCCGCAGGCTAGCTATTTATTCAGTGCTTGGTTTCTGTGGTGTTTAATGTTATAAGGAAATGTATGGGGATTCATCAACAATTTCAATAAGATCATTGAAACATGAAAAAAAGCCTCAAAATTTTACCCGATCATTGAGAAATAGCACTCCTTTCGCTTTGTGTGGTTATTTTTCGAATTTAGCCAGTCTTAAGGAATTTTTTTCCCCACTAGTAAGAAATAAGAGAAGAATGGAGACTCGAGTCCCAAAAGCGAACTATCACGAGTCTTTGAAACCTCGTACGTCTTCGAATATTCTTTCCAGCGCCAAATTTTAGCCATGAAATTTGCCTGTATTCACATACTACCTCGCTTGTTCTGACCCGTACTTGGAGCTCACTGTACACCAGTTCAACGGATTTCTTTCGGCAACCGACCCGAGGTCACGCCGGAAGTCTTCCCATCGTAAATGTCTTTCTTCGAAATTATGGTGAGTGCATTTTTGAACGGCCTAAAATACAAAAGTATTTTTACGAATCACAAATCAAAATTATCCTCCAAGATAGATTGCCAATCGTTTAAATATTGATCAGGTTTGATTGGCCGTTGTTTATGTTATATAGCACGCGTGAAATAATGTAACACGGGTTGTGAGTCAAATTTACGTTTTTAACTAGCTCATAAATACGCGAAGCGTAAAAACGAGTTATTGTTGATGGGTGACAGCTATTGACAGAGAAAGAACATGATGTCTGCTTCGAAAAATATGAGGTACAAGATTGGATAAAGTTGGATATCATATCTCCATATCCACAAAAGAATCCAAATATGACATGTAAATTATCGAATACAAAAGACACCAAAGAGAGGAGTTAGGCCGCTGCATCGTATTCTAGCCATGGTAATGACCTTATCATTGGAATTTTTATAAAATTAGTACCAAGTACTAGTCTAAGATCAACGGCAAACCAAAGTTTTGACTTCGGAAACTCGTGAAAGAACGAGGTGGCTCTTATTAGCGAATAATATGAATATGTGGCAAAAGCGATCGATTAAAGAAAAATCACTTTCAATTCTAGTTGAATTTATGAGTTTGAAGGTAAAATAAACCCGTATTGGATTTCGTACCAAGATAATTTTGAAACTGGTAAACAGATATGTATATCAACACAAATATAACGCTTTGTATTGGTCCAAAAAGGATATCATGTCTGTTTCTAAATATAGCAGGCTAATGATTGGACAAGGTCGGATATAATATCTTAAGATAGGATATGATATCCCGGCCAAAGTAGGTACAACCAAACTCGAGGTGTGATTGGTTAATCCCAGATATAATATCACAAATCGGGATATGATATCTGAGGTCAAAGTAAACACATGTCATCTTCCAGTTTAAGATGGCATTTTCCACTTTTAAATGGAAGGTTGTTATTGATAAAATATGTTTTTAAAAAAAAAGTTCATGAACCAGTGAATTTTTTTGCAAAAATATCAGACGAGAAATAAGAATTTCATTAATATTTTTTTAATTTCTTTTATGGTCCCACAGCGGCATGTTGTAGTAATTCGGCAAGTAAGACAAGTTACTTCTAGCTGTTTGATGCAAAAATTGAAAGTCAGAGGATACAGAAACCCTGATCATTCAAGAGCATTGAGTAAGTTTTTATGTTCTATTCCTAATCATTACCTAACATTTTACAAACAAGATCTATAAATAACATTATGATGTAATGGCTTGTTTGTTGCAGTCAAGGAAAAGCTAGCTCATGACCCTGAAAGCGAAGTTGCAACGACAAGTCTTCGAGTAACACTACTTTGTCCGGTTAGTATAATTTAGCATTTTTTAAATAATCAATTTTATTTAGCGAGACTAGCACATAACTGTTTATTCTGACAGACCTGTGGCATTTCTAAAATATTTTAAATACTGTTGGAGATATATATGATCTAATTCATACCCTTTATGCACTAAAAAGTATTCTGAAAGAGGAACAGGAGCTTATGTTAAACAAGAAGGATTAATTGTAACTTAATTTTTTTAATCTTTAAGCTTGGGAAAACGAGAATGACTCTACCATGCAGGTGAGGAGAAACTCTTAATCAAAGTAGTGAATATTTTCACTCATCTTTATGTTAAATGTTGATATAACCAATATCCGAGGGACAGAAAAGAACTACTGAGGATGTAAAGAAACCCTGGCAGTGACCACCCTCAGTGCCTACACCTCATACTAACCATCTCTCATGCTTGTAAATTACGTAAAAAGCAATCTGTCATTCAAAACTCAATGTTAAATGCCGTAGATTACATCCATATAGAATAGGGGCTATATAAATCATTAACCATAAATCATATAAGTATAAACTCTTGTTTGACAGGGCATCGACATGTAATCATCTACAGTGTTTTGATTTGGCTCTCTATCTGCAGATGAATGAACGGTAAGACACTTACTGTCATGTCATACTCTCAGTTGAAACCTGCTCAGACTAGCATAATGCATAATGATTGCGACATTGTGGTGACTATGATGAAGACGATATTGATGATAATAAATGTGATCATGGAGAAAGATGTAGATGATAATAGTGGTAGTGGTGGTGGCGGGGATGATGAAGATGATATTGAAGTCAAATTTATAAGTGTGACCTTTGATAATGATGTAGATGATGATGCTCTTAATAGGAGTATGTTGATGATTACGATGAGAATCGTATTGAATATAAAAAAGCATTAAAAAATATTTTTTCATTTTTTTCAAGGAAAACAACTTGGGTATGTCCTGTTTGCGATAAAAAAGCACTTTACAAAGATATCTTCTTGGATGGGTAAGTTTCCTTACTCACTAGATATTAAAATCTAAAAATATATTTATATTATACAAATAGACATTATTTTTATTAATTCCAACAATCTATCAATAAATTCTCAGGTTGTTCAGAGAGATTCTAGATAGTGCTCACTGTAAAGAGATTGCTTTTTACGAAGATGGTTCATGGAGACCTATTGATCAAGATGGTCAAGGTGAGCAAATATACAAAAAATGTTTAAATTATCATCAAGATCTCATCTGTAACTAATGTGCAATCATTAGCCACTTCTAAGACACTGTATAATGTGAGGCAAACTTGTAAAATGATCATCAAGAACTCGTCTTTAACTATTGTGCAATCATTAGACAATCTTAAGACCCTGTATAATGTGAGGCAAACTGTTCTAATATTTCTTCCATTTGTGGGGGGAGGACTGAAAACCCCTCCCTTTTTATTAATAGTACAAGTTTTGTACTTATATCTCTTGCTTACTAGATAACATCTTTTTTATCTGACAGATCAAGAGAGCAAAGCAGCAGTTAAAGCCATAATAGCTTCAAATAATTCACTTCAAAAATCAGTTATCAAAGGTATAGTGCATATCCATGCAGTGCTTGACTCAAACAGTTTTTGATACCATGCAATGAGCTAGTAAGTCCAGTAGCCCAGCAGAGTTATCTACTAGCCCAGATAATTAATAATCCAAATAGTCACTAGCCTATGGACAAGTATGTCTTCATTTTCACTAGTCCGCAGCAAAGATTTACTATAGTTCCAGCCAAGTGCACTAAAGTTAATGTGGAGCAATGCCATGTTGTAGACCTCTTATTGTCATAGCCATGAGTTAAATCTCTGGACCTGCCACCATATGTGGTTGGAGTTGCTTGAAGTTGGTTTTCTCCTCTGCTTTTTGTTAGACATCTAGGAAAACTTCTCTTCCTCATTTGTCATTTTTTGAAACCGTTTTTTTTATTAGCTTCTTCGGAAACAAGCTCATTTCAGAGGAAGGAAGCAGAAATCATTGATCTTACTGGTGATAGTGATAGTGATGATGATGACACTGATGATGATGATAATGATGATGATGATGAAGAGAGAGATGAAGGTATAGATGCTGGTGATGATGACAAAAATATGGATACTGATATGAGTCTTTATAGGTGAGTCAAAAAATCCAATATTGAATTATCTATTACAGTGTGAAATGTGTGAAGAAATGTTCTGTATTGCTGCTGTGAACCCCCCTTCTACAGTTGTCCACTATGTTAACAGAGTACACTCATACTAGTGTAGTCCATCAATATGCATGTAGTCCACTCTAAGAACTCAGCAAAATTACACGCAGCCCAATAGCTCATTAACTTCAATCTGTATTCCCAATAATAATAATAATTTTATAATTTATAAGAAATGACTGATACTATATCTGGAGATAATTTTGTTTTAATGTGACTTTTTATGCTGTTTCAGAGAGCAAATCAGCAGTACGAAAATAAGCAGTAGCATAAGTGGCTACCCCAAGAGAGTGTCATCAAGTTCTGTTATCATGCCACCTTCCTCATCAACCTCCAGAAGCATGGCTGGTTCTTCATCTTCCAGTAGCCTCTTTAACCATCCAAACTTTTATCCATTACCACATCAATTAGAATTTCCAGGTAATTTTAGAATTTCCAGATAATTTTATTTCTGTCTTCTACCAGAACAGAACCTTTTTGATTGTAAAATTTATTACATGGTTATTGAGTGTGCCATGCTGTGATGGTGCCACTACAATTTTCCAATATTTTGGTTCCTCATACTGTGACTTCAAAAAGTCTTCAATACACCTCTTTAGTTTTAGATAACAGTAACATTTTCACATTTCATAATGCACGTCATTCCTGTTTAAATAAGATTGTTTGATCCATGTTCGTGTATGTTCATGAGCAGCCATTAAACAAAGAAATAATACTTAAGGAATTGACATGTGGTCTGAAATAGGAAAACATGCCATTAGGCCAATGGTGTTTCCGGTTGCGTGACCGACCCTAATTTTCTTGCCGATTTTTGCCAACCCTAATATTTTTTTCATTCCCAAATGTACCACAGGGTTCCCGTTAATCTCATTACCACTGTTGTATCAGTAAAAAAATCCAACCTACCGACCCCAATTATTTTTCTCATGCAACAGGAAACACACTTGCTTTTTTGTTTGGCCAGTAGAGTTCTATGCTATACCATAAAATCTGTTCTGTTTTCTAAACTATTTCACAATCAAGCAAACTCTACTCTAACATAACTTTATTGATGTAACAGTTTTACATTCTTAATTCTGTATTATTGTCGTAGGTCTTGAACTTTATCGATTCCTCAATGATGAGGTGAGTAAGCAATTAGGAAAATATTCTCACCTTTAGGCAATAGTGATACTCTAAACACCATCAGTGTAGATGTAATTTTTATTGATTTATTTTCTATGATAACCTTTTTTTCTTTATCCTTACTTTTTTTTCTCTTTTTTCTTTCTTTTTACTTTCCTTTTTCTTTTTTTCCCTTCCTTTCCTTTCTCTTTTCGAGTTAAGAAAATATTTTATTTGGTTAAATCTGTCTCGTAAACCTTTAAATAATTACTTAATTTTACCGAGCTTTCAACCTACATTATCATTTTTAGGGTAACATCTAAAACGTGTTACAACTGTATGAGATAAACTTCGCTATAAAAAATCTTTTGGTTTAAGAAAACAATTAATAGTTGTTTTTTTTTTTAAGAAAACAATAATAGTTGTTTTTCATCATATTTCCTCTCATTTACCACGGTTTGCAAAATCATTTAATTAAAAATTTGTAATTTAAGTGGGTCTATACCACTGCCGACAAATTTGCCAATAACTTTGTTAAAACAGAGGACATACCACTAGTATAACCTTAAAATCAATAACACCACATTCCACCTATCACCCCCTATGTAGACTGATGCTGTGGATGAAAACTGTGCGCAAATGCTGCTCCGGCACTGCTTAGATCCAAATACTTAGGTACATGTTGATAGCAAGGTGGGTTAGAATGAATACTGTATCTTTCCCACCACTTGGTACAAGAGCTTTGTTCTATATTGAGATATAAATTTCATTTTAATAGTCATGGGCTATCTGAGAGGATTACATGCAAAAACCTCAACTAAAGTTTTGGAAGAAAAAAAATGAACAAAAGTCATTTGTCTCTGCTTGTGTAATGTCTAGAAATATTCTGACTAAAGCTGGTGAATATTACTAGCTATTATAGCGCAACATGCTAATGTACAGTATGATCGCATTTAATGTATTTCTCTGCCCTGGCTTTTTGCTGCCAAACAAGCATTTGCATGCCTTATTTGGTAAAACAAGCCAGCTTCGCATTGAAATGTGTCAGTTTAACTTACAAAACCTGTGCATGGAAGTATGCGAATACATTAAAGGGGGTCATACTTATGCGCGATGCACTGTAATATTATTAAGCTATTATTTTGTTTTTATTTCTAGTTTGTTCCTAATGTGTACCTTGGTGATCAAAGTAGCTTGTTGGATCAACTTGGTGGTGCGTCCAACGTCATCCAACTGGACTGAAAGGGATAGTCATTACTGAGGTGATGTTTCGCATCCGCAGACCCCAGCTTCTTGGTCTAGTACAGTTGCTATCCCATGAATCCAGCACAGCTGTTGCAACCACTCCTGCCAGGTTTTCGTATGGAGTGGTAAGACAGTGTAGACCTGATAACTGTTGACAAGGCTGGATAAGATGAACATTTCTATCATGCTGAAAATGCTGATATTCATGGTATTGTTTTCACAATTGTCCAGTTTTGACCAAATTCCCCCATGATTTGAAACAATGGATGTGGCGATGATACCTCGTACATTACCCACCTGAACTGAATATCAAAAATTCACTAGGTGTTGAATGCCTCTCAGATAAACAGCTCTCCTTGAAGCAGAACTTGTCCATCACATTCTTCATTTCTGAGTTTCCAATCATTCCCAAGAGGATCAAGTAACAGAAGTCATGGCAGCCATGTTGATGGATATAACAAAATAGACTAATGGCAAATGTTCTGTTAAATTCATCCAACATGGCGGCTTTTAAAACCAGCTGTAGATAACCTTATTATCATTACTTGATAATATATGTCAAAAATGGAGCTTGGTATACCTGTGTTGCCAACCAGCTTCGTACAGTGAATATTGACATCAAAATATCTGAGAGAAACATCAATAGACCGTTTTCTCAAGGTTGCGTGCGCATTTAACTTGCAAATTCAATAAAGGCAGTTTTGTAATTTGGGCAAGGCACACAAACCCAAATACTTACTTAGGACCAGCTTACATGGAGGTAGTTGTAAGCCTAGCGCTAGGACCAGTCTTGTTTCCCTGATACCAAGAAGAGTTAGCCCCAGTTGTAAGATCGACCTTAATGATCACAAGAGCTTCAAGCTTGTCTGGCTTATTGCTTTGGAAATGTTCTGAGAGTATCGCATTCCTCAAGTAGACCTGACAGATTATTTTACTCACACATACGGAATTATAAATAGCAAAATTTTATTTACAGATTAGATGTTTTCCTGTACAGTTCTATAGAAATCAGTCAAGAATGTTTAATCATTCTGAATGCCAAATTTTTTATTGTACATATCGGTTTCTATTTCTTAGATTTTCTCTTAGACTGTCGACAGCCCTCAATATCTCAGCCTTTTAGAAACTGTAGCTGAAAAATAGAAAACTTTACCTTGAGCGTAATGTTTTTTTCTTCCATTTTTTGTCATTCCCTAGAGTATCATTTCTTTGTTTAAACACTTATGTATACACTTATGTATAAGAAGGTACCACGAATATGAATACAACTCAAACGAAGAATCTTATTCTCAAGAGAATGACACGTGGTCTGAAATGGGAAAACATTACCCCCAATTTAAAGAGGTCTTTAGTTTCTGCATGCATGGTAGTGTTTTTGGCTTTAGTAGTGAGAGAGAAATTTTGCCGAGATCAAAATAATGTTAAAGCCATGTGCTACTTTGTTGGAGGTTGTTTTTTAGAGAAATGCCTCTTTAATTTCTTCACTTACTGCTATTTTTAGTAAACATGCGAACCTGCACGCTGAACTTTGGTTTTTCACTGCCGCCAGACAAAATATGATAGTTGTCAACTGATTAGGTTTGATTGATGGCAACGAAAAAACCAAATTTCAGACTGTAGCTCGTGGCTATCGTTTTCGCATGTTTATAAAAGTTTGACGTACACATCGAACATCTAAATATTCTGGGCAGTCGTGCACCCGCGAACCTCATTGGCTGAAACACTTCAAAACACTTCTAAATTTTGCTATTTTCTTGGCATTTTTGCGTGCAATAGTCCCTTGAGATAGACATTAATGTCTATATCAAAAAACAAAACACGTGACCACGGTTGGGGAACGTAAGTTGTCTTTACAATGCTTAGCTCAAGCTTGTTGCTAAGCAACGGAGTAATACCCAAATGGGAACGGAGTTAGAATGATAATCAGCAGATTACCGATAGACTACAATGAATAAAAGAATGTTTTGTGATATATATATATATATATAATACTAATATTTGAAAAACTGAAACAGTTAATAAATTATTGAAGAATCAACTGTTACATCTAGCGCTTTTTTGCTCTCAAGCAGTATATAGGACATGGAAATGCCATCGTAAAGAACTGTGATGTGTTGCAAACAAAATGCTGCTTTTACGGAACTTTGTAACAGGCTGCCCAGTTCTTGACGGAAATTAAAACATCATTTCCAAGTTTCCTTTTCCATTGAAATTTATTAATATTCACAACAAGAATTTTCTTCGCTTATCAAAAACACAACAACTTGAAGTCTAGAGAACAAGCTTATATAAAAAATACCATTCAATATCTATATTCACATTAAAAATGTTTTAGCAATAGACGAAAACTGCTGAATTAGAAAGAAAACCTATAAAATCCAAAAAAAGTTTCCAAATTTGAATTCTTTCAAATTTCCTTTATTACGTGGTTTTCTGTGTATGCGTCGTATTGGCTCTCAAACGAATGACTGACACCATCCGCACTTGACTGGATTCCAGTGTCCATGACAACAAGCTCGGTAAGTTCTCCTTGTTCGTTGGTGTCGGTTAGGAGATGACATCGCACCGGAGGCTCTAGTGCTCCATCATGACTTGTCGAAGAATATGAACTAAAAATATATCTTGGAAGATTTTGAGTCGAAGATTCCAACGAGTAGGCTTCCGTTAAATCACCATCGTAAGAGTTTTCGAGAACGTTCTGTTTAGGGGTACTGACTGTGGTGGAGGAATTGGCGCTTTGACTGGAGGCTACATCCATGCATGGTGTCATTAGAAGTTGCTTGTTTGATTGATGGCTGTCAATCAGGAAAGTCTCCTGAGGACTTCCTCCGTATGTCTCTGAAAAAGGTTGGAATTCATCAACGTTAAGTGCAAATAGATGCACAAAGTCGCACTGACCTACTCAAGTTATTGTAAGAAGCTCGTTAGACCCTTTTTGATAAGTGGATCGTCGTATCAAAAGAACTAAAGAAGCAATCATTAAACAAGAAAGCAAGCAACAAGGAAGGGAGGAAGCAAAGAAGCAAGTAACAGACTCCGTCGAGCTAGTGGGGCTTGAAGGCTATAGCCCCCATTGATTTTGCCGGCATGTTCAATCGCACTGGAAATCGCATTTCCGAGTATTTCAATTTCATACTCTTCGAGGGGCATACCCGCAAACCCCCCCACCAAGTCAGTGCTCCCGCCTTCGGCGGTCGTTAACCCCCTATTAGAATTACAACGCTGCTCGGTCCTTGAGCAAGGAAGCAAACTTGGGAGGGAGGAAAGAGCGAGAAGGATCAGGGAAGATTTCTATCGCGTCTCTTCATTACCTGTATTGTCATACATAGTATCCTTTATCTGTTCCACCGCGCAAACATCTACGTCTTGAACGATTGCGTCTGAACTAACAATTGTGTGAATGGCATTTATAGTCTCGTGGTCGCTTTCTTCTTTTCGATCTAGTAATGAAAGTATTTACCAGTCATTCAGTCAGCCAAAAATGGAAATAAATTCTATCGATACCCTGAATTAACCTCTGGGCTGATCTTGTGAGTCAGGGAATTATAAAGATTGGAATTAAGTGTGTTAGGTTTTGCGGGGAGAAGAAACCCAGAGATAAACCCCTCGAATCCGAGAGGCGAGGCCATATGCTGCTACGCTTCCATTGTCTGTATCTGCAGTTTTCGAGACTTTTACCTTTCATGGAAGTCTGTTTTTTCTCCTCCAACAAACGCTTCTCTTTTGCTCGTCTGTTCTGGAACCACACCTGAACACGGTCCTCAGCCAAGCCACTCTTAGTAGCGATAGTATGGCGTAGTTTACCATCAGGATAATGCTGTTCGTTAAACCCTGCTTCAAGGATAGACAATTGATCTTGAGTGAAGACAGTTCTGCAACGTCGACGCTTGTCCTTCGGTCGGCAGTCATTCACTCCTTTGGAAGACAAAGAAAGCTAGCTTAGTATACAACAGCCCGTGATTCAGGATAAACTCTCAAATCCGGACGTTCTTAGGAACCGACCAGCATTTTCAGATAAACTAGATCAAATCTTTTGATTTTATGACAATATTTTACTGACATTTATGATTCAACAAGCAACGATTGGTTTTCAAATCTTTGATATTCCGCTTACCAAATGCTTATCTTAAGATGAGCACTACATTTTTTCTCTTTGCATAAATCAATTTTGAAGTCACGATTCGAGGATGAGTTAATGACGTCAATAATGAACAACGCCCAAAATTTATCTTTCAGTTGATCAATCAGAAGCTAATTTTTAAAAAAATGAAACAATTTATGAATTAAGATCTTCTAGGCGATAATCATTAATTAATAAAGCTGAACTATTCTAAATGATTGAGAACTTCAAAAAAGCGCGCATATAATTTGTGATCAGGTCAAAGTAAAATCTATGTTGAATGTTTTGAAATGTGTTACCGTCACTCGGAGGTACATTGGGATAAATTCCACACGAGCTCAAGACAGATGAAGGAAGGCTAGCCGTATTTGGAAGGTAATACTGATAGTAGTAGCGTGGTGGATAAAAAGGAATCTGGGAGACAGGACTTCCATGAAGCGTGGAATAAGTCGAGGGGTCGATTTGGTGAGGCTGTTGGAAAGCTGAAAACTGCTGTTGGATACTTTGATTCTTGTCTGTTTTTGTCTCGCAAGTTGGAAACGTCGGAGACTGTTCTTCGCTACTCATGGAAGCAGATTTCTGGGGGATTTGTTCTTCCATTCTTTCAAAATGATAAAGCAGAATACGTGATTCAGTTAGAGAACTTCACTTTTGAAGTCAAGTTGACTAGACTACTTGCATGTGACGTAAAACCTCGTAATTGTGACGTAACATAAGCGCGCGCAATCCTTTGGCTTACACCAGACCTCCATCAGTACATTCACCGTGAACAATGTAAAAACATCTGGGAAGCATTGATTATGGTGCTTAGGAATTAATACATAATATAAGATAAATTTTAAAGTTCATATCGCATTGCGAAAATTTTTCCTTCGTATTTCTGTTTGCGCTTAAATTGCAATATCATTTTTAATGCTTTTTGCAAGGTGCTCTAGATCTGAACTGTAGATGAAAGCAACGTGAAGATGGTTTCACAGCTACGTTATTTCGTTTAAATCATTGCGCTAAAGCCTAGCGTATTCCAAAGGCGTATTGCCGTGTGATTAAGAGATGTCGCGCTTTCCCGGACGCGATTCCATCTTTTTGTTGATGCACAACTTTTAACTGCGTCATTACGGCTGGAAGAGAGAAACAAGGGCGTGGTTTGCTTTTGACGGAATCTCACTGTTATTCAAACAAACTATGGCGTCAAAGTAATTTAAAGTTCATCGTTGAGTATGGACAATAACTCGTCTTGATCGCAAATCAATTTGCTACCGGAAAATTCTGTTATATTTTTTCAAAGATCTAACCTCAAGTTTAGATCACGATGGTTGTCGCTGTGCCTTGATCATGAAGTTTTCGACGTACTGTGTGTAAGCTTGAATTATTAGAAGTTGGCATTAAATATATGTCCGAAAAAACTGCCCAACTCGGGCAATTTTAATCAGAATTGTAGGTTCTTCGGCCTTTTTTTTACTATTTTCTCTTATTTGCACTAGTAGCCCAAGTGTTTTCGCAACTTGGAATATAGACACAACAAAGACAACAAGTTTTAGTAAAGCAACAAGAAAATTGATTTTAATCGTTGTACAAAGAAAATTATATCTCGCCTGCATTCCAACTTCAGATTAGGAAACAAAATAGCCTTTTTAGGAATTCAAAATAAAATATGTACTTCACGTAAACGTTTTTCCGTAATAAACGGAGAGCTAATAACCACTTAGTTTGGCGAAGGAAAATCTGGAAATTATTGGAAAATAACTATATCAGATTACCAAAAGAGTCAACAATAAACAATTGGTGTTTTATTTAATGATTATATTACTAGCTCGTATTTAACTGCATGCTTCTCCAGCATTGGCTCTGAACCTTAACCCTTTTTGTCTATATAAAACAGAACAGCGCATCAGTTTTAGGCATACTGCGACACAAACTCAGTCTAGCAAGTTCAAAGGAAGAGCTACAAGGTGGCTCTGGAAAATTTGGGTAAGTTTGACGCAGTCGCGATTTGCATATCTTTTATGGTCATTGGAGGTTAAAGTGATTACCGCGACGGTTCGAGATATAATTCATTGTACAATTTGTATCATTTTTATAAGACAAACCCTTTACGAGATATATAGCTTGATCTACGCAATGTTAAAATGCTATGATTGATTGGAAAACTATTTTTTCCTCCTCTTTGGGAAGCAACTAGGTGGTATAGTGTTCGACCCTGGACATGCCTTCACATGTCGATTGAATTCCTTCGGTTCACTCTCCAGTGTTTCTGCATGGCTATTTTCCTGCGGGCCCGGTTGTACGAAGGGTGGATAGCGAGTATTTGACGTATACTAAATCTTCAATGAATCTTACCCAGTGGATAAATTTATTGGATAAAAGCATCGACTTATCCACTGTAAAAGTATTCATCGGTTGGATAGCGCTATCGGCACCCTTCAACCGGGCTCAGGGTTTTCTCTCTTCGTAAAAAGGAACTTCTAAATTCCAATTCAGTTCTATCGGTTGTGCCAAAAGAGACGCGACCACTTCTGACGTGATCGACATTAGTTAAAATAATTGCTTTAAAGAAAGTTGACTTTACCGATGCATAGCTTCAAAACCGAATAAGTTCCAAACCGATCAACGCACAAAAGCAAGGAAAGAAAAAACTCAGTTCTTCACATCCTCGAACGGTTTTCAGCCAGTTTCTATCGCATGCACTGAGTTGTTAAAATAGGGAAAAAAATACAACAAAACTAGTTATATTTTCTATCACATTACTCAACATATATTAAAATTTTAGAGCCTTGTTGAACCTATAAAGTATAAAATGATTGCATTATCTATCACATTCACTTCTAAGAAATTTTATAGGTGAAATATGCCGGGCACCAACCGCGCGCGGATTCACAAATCATTCGAAGTATTGTTAAGAAACTTAGTGCGGAAGTATAGTACAGGATGAAGTCCTGATTCCTTTTAAGACTGAAAACTATTTTAGAAAAATGTCCAAAAAAAAGTTTTATTGAAAAGGAACTTAACTGCACTTTCACAAATATTTATAAGTTGAAGTTTGTTCAGGTTTCAGACTTGCAACACGTTGTATCTTTGTCGTATATGACTTCATTCAAGTTTAAAGCTGTTTAATTTGCAAAAATGTTTGCTGAAAATATTTTCTTTTTAATGATGGTAAATTATCACCACATATTTTATAGATATGATTTCACATCAAGGGAAATACGTATATTAATTCTCTTCAATTCAGTTATCAAGGACGGCGGAGACGGTGGGGCTGGAAAAGTCCCTCTTTCCCATCCCCCCATCATCCCACATTTTTTGCGATAATTCTACATTTTTATTTCGTCTAATTTTTAGTGTGTGGTCCCTAGTTAAGCTTTTAAAATTTCTTCTTATAACCATTAAGCTTTGTCACTCTATTCATTTACTAACCTCTAAAATAGTCTTATCTTTTCGTTTAAAGTAAAGCTTGGAAAGCCAATAAGATGTCAGCTAACTTTGGAAAACCATTCTGATGCAGGGAAACCATTTCAATACCACATTAACTAATGAGAATTTGCCGATTTCGCGGAATTGAATTAAACTTTGTTTCAGAAATTTTAGGAACCAAACGGTTTTCAAAATCCTATTTGGGGAATTCTTGTTGTTGTTTTGCAGTGTTATCATTTTTTTAACTTTTCGGAGTTTCTTGACCGTTTCTTAGCAATGACTCTAACAGACCAGAATGAGTATGATAAGAGAAATATTTTTTAAAAAATTATGCGAAAAAATTAAACAATTTTTCAATCAAACTACTCTGATTTAGCGAATATTAACTAAAGTTAAGTTGATATATATAATTTGCGATGATATTATACAAGGATCCTTCGATAGCTCAGTTGGCAGAGCGGGGGACTGTAGAGTCAATGCTGTTATCCCTAGGTCGCTGGTTCAAATCCGGCTCGAAGGACTTTTTTTTGGTTTTCGATGTACGTATTTTTTTTCTCCTCATGATTCGCAATTTTGAGATTATTTTAAGTCGATAATTCTGAGCTACAACATTTTTGTTTTACTCTTAAATAATTTTTGATAGGTATTTTAGTGACGTCATTAAAGAACGGTCCACTTCCGGTCTAATTAAAAATCTCCCGCCGTACAAGACGTAAGCAAACTTTATAATCGTATTAGTTTATTTCTTTATATTTTTGAATCAAAAGAAAAAATATTGTAAAACATTCGTATATTTTTTACTGAAATTATTCATTCTGAGGTTGAGGGAAACTTGCTAGGTCAAAGTTGGCATTGCCGCAGTGCATTGTGGATCGTTTTAGGATCGAAAAATCGATGCATGCCATCTTGTCTCACAATACACTAAAATATTAACTTGACTCAGTTTTTTACTCAACCTCGAAAAGACTAAAACTACACGTTTGCCATTTCCCGACTCTTCTAGATCTCACTTGGAATATCCAGTACTTAGTGATAGTAGAACTCGAGTATCCATTGAATGGTGACGTAAATCAATATAAAGTATAGACCCGCTACACTTCCAATTTCCAGTTACCCTCATCCTATTCCCGTGGCATTAAAACCTTATTGTTCCTTCTTTTACGCCTTCATTCTAGAGATAGTACTGCGTCTCAGTGTCGTCGTTGAAGGCGAGATCTAATAGGTTGAGTCGAACTTTGAACTTACGCCATACTTGACAGCGCCATTGCAAGCCTTTTAGCATAAAATTTTTGAAATTCAATTTTGCAAAAATAAGCTCGAAATTTTCAATTGTTAGCCCGCAAATAAGTCATTATATAGGTATAAAATTGGCACTCATTCGACGCCAAATATGTGGCATATGTATTCAGTTCTTATATATTAAGAAAACTAGGCCGATCATTCAATCTATATCTTCCGGCATCTCCCAGGCAGTATTTGTTCTCCCGTCATGCTTTTCGGTCGCTACCATGGTACATTTATTGCCAATGTATAATATGGATCTGGTCAGTAACTTTACTTGCATGATCTGACCATTCGACCAGTAAATACCATTTGTTTACTGGAGTCGGACAATAATAGGTGGACACACAGGAAAGGTGACTTAATCCTGGAGTGTTTTGAAGTCGTTTAACTATCTTTTTAATGGTTCAATCAGTTTGCAGTTTCGAAAGTCAATCGTGTCGTCGGAAAGAGGTTTATCAGAAGTAGCATACCAGTTAGAACTGCCATATCCAAGAAACAACATCCTTACTGAAATTTAAAGCTGTCTTTACTTTCACAGGGAATAGAATAGACGAAAACTATGTGGAAAGCTTTGAAGGATATAGTTTTGAACAACTGTATTCTTTAGGCGGTCCTTCGCCAGAATACGACACACCAAAGGTAAGCCTACATGACTCATCATGCATGTCCAACATCCCCCCATCCTTATGACAATCAGAGTGAAATCAATGACGGATCTCAGAAAATGCACTAAAGTATCAATTGTAGTTCATTACTTTTGTTGAAATGCGAAAAGTTTGACCTCACCAATGTCCCTTCTTTTTCAAATCACATCGAGGGATTAAAAAGATTAACTTTGTTTTGTTCAAGTCGTTTGAAGCTCATCTTGGAACAATACAAAAACTACTGCAAACTTAATCAATATCGCTGACTAACTTCAAAAAAATAAAACTATAAATTTTCTCTTTAGTTTCAGCCGGTCTTCTTGAAAATAGAACTCGGTTTAACAATATTATTGCCTTCTTTAGCAAAAAGTGACGTTCCTGTAGATATGTTTTTCAGTGGGTGACGAATGAAAAATTACTCGTTACAGCAAGCCGAACAAATATCTTTTGTTTTTTAGTCTATAATGAACGAAAACGTTAACTATGGCTTTGGTTGAAGTTCAAGTTCACTAGGGAAGCTTCACCACTTTTTTGAAGCGAAGACTTCCACAACAGTACGTGATATATAAGTTTGAATAAAACGTATTTCATTCGATCAGTAGCGCTACTTAATATAGAAACAACCCAGCAGGCTCAAATAAACTTTTTTTTTTTCCTGAATATAAAATTTGTAATATATGGGTAAGCTGGGCACTTGACGTTAAGTATATATACAACATAGAACAAATCGGCATATTTATTTTGACGTTCAATGTAAAAGTGTAACAACCTCGTGCCTAAAGCTTAACAAGACAACTTAGTCTGGTTTTAAGCTATGGAAAATCTTTATGAAAGACGAAAAAACTAACTGTACTTCCGTCAGTGATCCTTGGTATTCATATTGATTTACACGGCTTAACAATTACAAAAACAATACAATTTTGTCGTATTGAAAAACTATTATTCAATCAAATTACGTTTTCACTTGCTTACACAAAATTGATATCCCATTCTCTTAATCTTTTTACAGCTCTGCAAAAATATTCCACACACGATTACATGTGCAATTTTCTGACGTCATTATTTCGCAGTACATGTTTTGTGCAATCTTTGGCATTTTAGGTTTTTGGCAAGACGGGTCTATTAGGTTGTTCCAAAAAATATAAAAACCTCAATAAGAGCCTGTTTTAAATTCTCAATAGAAGGCAGTTTTTCTGCGATACTCGGGACATTTGAAATGGTTGTTCGCACACCATCTTTTTCCGTCCACCCATATTATAAACAATAACAGTAGTGCAGCTAGAACCAGCTGTCCTGCTAGCTTAGTATGAATACATTAATGGCATAAGTCACATGATGGAATAGTCGGTGATGATTGGTGAGTGTTTTTGAGAGTGTTTGACATCAGCAAGGCCTGTACCGTTCCCATGAAAACACCGTGCCATACTTGCATATATACTACTATCTAGGTTCTTTACTGCTCTCCCCTTACTCAACCAGACAACACTCTAGCCAACCGAATATCAACTCTTTCAGGGTTGAGCGACCAGTTTAACCGTCTATCATGGCGATACCGTGTATTTGGGGGTGATTTTGAAGCGCTTGGCGAAGCGACGTCGATGTGGTACGAGGACGTGTAGATGCGCTTTTAGACCGTCGTCGACGTTTGTTCCAATCTTACTTACCAAGGGACATTTTCATTTGTGTTTGAGTGGCTTTGGAACCGTTTCAGTTGCCCAAAGGACCGCTTCTATCGCTTGTGAATGAGCACAATTTCCAGCCCTAATGGGCTGTGCTCCTAGCATACACGTCTCTCAATCAGGAATAGTAATTCGTGAAGAAATCCGGGAGAGTTCTAGCCCAAGGCCTATAGTTTCTTCGCCTAGTGAGATAGTCGGCCATATTCGTTCTAGTTCAGACTCTGGGTCGCATATATCTACTTCGTCGTCTTCTCGCTATCGTGGAAGCTATAAGAGAAGTTATTATTCAGCCAGAGGCAGTTCAATAGAAGCGGAGACACAAACCCAAGACCTCAGTATGACAGAGAATATCAAGGTATTAAAAAAGATAGCCTGTTCTGTTATGGCTAATACGGCAGCAAGATATCGTCCAATAGTTTACATGTATCTATCACACATTCAAAACACCTTTGTGCTGTTTTCCCCTCATACATTCACTTCTGTGATTTTTCCAGAGCGAAAAACGACCGGGAATCATGTTGGGACCTATGAAACTATACCAGCCAATTGTGCAGGTAAGCTCTCTCTTCAAATAAAAGCATACTTTACTTTACATACTGCTTACTTTAAAACCCGAGTTCTTCTTTCGAACCTCCTGACCAATTTACCTTTCTTTTTAAAAATTCGCCGGTTTAGATTCAAAAAAATTTCCCCTGAAACGCCATTTCAATGAACAATTCAATTTACTGATCGAATAATTTTGTTCTATAGCTCGATAAACCCAGTGTATTACTCTTTATGATATTCAGGTTTTATAGGTCGACTTCGCTGAATATAAAAGCTTAGCATCCATCTTCTCAGTATACATAGTTTTCAATATACTTTTTGTTAATGTTAAGTAATATTTTCTCTGCATTTCCGATTCCCTATCCATAGATACAATTTGGAGATTTTGTAGAGTTTTTTTTTCTCATTGAACTGACAGAGTTCCTCATGACATTTTTGGCTTCTCTGTTAAACAAAAAATATATTCAAAATACAAAATCATTTCTAATTCTCATTGTTTACAAAAGACTTTTTTGCTAGGGAAAGTAGGATTCACCATTGCTGTGGGTTTGAAATTATCTTTGCGTAGCTTGTGCTAAATCTTGAGGCTAAAAGATGCAAATAAGTAAGAAGTATTGTCAACCATTCCAAATCGATGGATTTTCTTAACTTTATGCATGTTTAAGGCCGAAATTCTCGTTGGAAATCAATTTTTTTCCCCTCGACGACAGAATATTTTTTCTTTTTACTAAAGATTCAAATTTAACCACTAAATATTAGAATTTTCATTGCAAAAACCAGCTTCGCATGTCTTTTTTTCAGTTGAGATAGTTTGGTTGCATGTTTTTCCCTTTCACGGGGATTTGCTTCCCCGTCGAACGATTATCCTTCATCCAAAAACAAGTTTACATCTTATTATTTCTTTTTTATTTCGATGTCCCTAAAGAACACTCTGTTCAAAGGTTCGACTATATAATGTTATTGAAATTTCCCCTTGGATCTACTGTACTTCCTTGGTGCTTGACGACGTAGGAGTCGGTCAGGGAAGCGAACAAGGAAAGACCTTGTTGCAGAAGCCAAATTTTCGAGTCAACGAAAATAAATAGAATATTGAATCAAGCTGAACAGTCTCTGCTTTCTCAAAATAATTCTAGTCGAAATTCTTTAGGTTCCTATCTACGGTTTCTTTACGGTTTTTGTTTGTAGTGCTTTCGGAGGGAGAAATAAGCTTAGTTTTTCTTTTTTTTTTCTCAGTCAAAGTGGGAGCCGGTAAATGCAGTCGATAATATGCTGGTACTTTGAATTCAGCGAAAACAAATGTGCAAGAAATCTGTTTTCCGACGCTTTCTTGATTGGTATGGGCTTCCTAGGACACAAAACAAAACAAAAAACTAGCGCAAAAATGACCCTCTAACACTAAATATACAAACTTCGTTATTGAACTACGCTTTTGTTAGTGTTTTTCCGTCAGCTCATATCAATTTTCTTCACTCTGCAGATTTTTTTTCGCCGATTGAAAGGGCGTTCATCTTTTAAAGTCACGCACAATTCACTAGTCCCAAAACTTTCTTCTCAAATTCGTTTTCCTCTCGTTTCGAAAATAGTTATACTTTGCACTGTCTCTTTATTATAGTTCAACGTTTTGCACTTTTTTGGTCGACTTGTCTATAAGCATATGTCTTTTCTGACACATTTAATAGTTCCCCTCCCTTACTATACACTTCATAATAGTGGCCATAGGTAATGTTATTCTTTGTTGCATCATGTTATCTTCATGATCCTTATGATAACAAACAAGTTTACAAAACTATAGTATTGCTATTTTCTTGTATACACCAAAAAGCTATACCATTTCAGATAATTTCACAGCTGGTAAACTGTATAATATACCTAGGAAAATTTTCTACAATGAAATAAGTATCTTCGATGGTTTTATAAACACTGAGAATTTTACTTGGTTAGAGGTGAACTGGATTTTTTTAGCTAATGCCAAGGTTACTTTGTCAAGCGCAAGGGAAAACAAACGAAATTGTAGGGATGGGATGGAAAAAGATTGTTGTTTTCAACAGCAGAATCCTATAGTATACTTTTTGCTCATGGACTGTTGCTTCAGCTGAAAGAAGGAAAAGAAAAAACAAGAAAGATAGAATAAAAGAAAGGAAGAGAAAAGAATGAATAAGAGAAAGAAAGCAGAAAAAAGGAAGGAAATAAGAATAAAATAAAAATTCATTTCATTTGGTTGTCACAGGCTTTCCACTCACCACCTCAGTTCTTGAGTTCAGTGTAGTTGATCTCATCATTCTAAATCTAAAAACCTTTGGAAAGCATAAAGAGAATATCTGGGATTATGAGCAATGAATATTTTATCAAGCAATGGAAAAAATGGACAAGCACGAACATTAAATTGGAAATCAACCTTACCTACCTTCTAGGATGTCTACACATTTAGGCTTCAGAAGACCTCTAGCTTTTGATCAATGTTCACTTTTAGAATTCAAATTGTTTCAAAATCATCTTACTATCACAATCTTCATGGTGAACTTCATTGACATTTTTTCTGCTTCTTGACAAAAACGTACACTTTTAATGACAAAGATGTATTTTCTAATGGCTTCTATTTTCCAGTACTAGGACACTAGAAAGTTTGAATTCTTTCTTTCTTGAATTTTTCACACAAACATTAACATTTCATTCTCCTATCATTTTCCACATACATGATAGATTTCTGAGTAAAGGTCAGAAAGAAAATAAGATGTTTGGTTAAACTGAAACTGGTTTCTAACATGTGCATTACTGGTCTATAGTTGTATTTTAAAGTCATGAAGTAGTAGTTAGCCTTTATGCTAAAATAATTTAAAATAGTATTCAAATCACTGTGCATTGGACTGCGGGGCAGTCCCTGCTTTTTTGTGGACCCTCCGTTGGAGCGAGTTTACCACTAGATTTTGAGTGTGGCCTCGTTCCTGCGGATGGTTTGTGGGAGGGTGAGGACTGTTTTGCAGTATATTTGCACATGGATTTTTTGATGGGGGTAGGATTAAGGGCTGGTATGGGATTATATTTATTCACTTTTATACTTAATATTTATATTTATGGACAAATAGTAATCTATTGGATCAAGGTTAGGGTTGTATTTTGGGATAATATTAAATCTACTAGATATTTTATAAATATATATATCTAGTAGAAATCTTTTATAAATATTTTATCATCGAAATCCAGAATGGACTATAATGTTTGAAAGGGACAGTTTATAAATTAGACATGAAGTTTAAAAAAACAATATGTTTTGCCGTAGTTTTTTAATCAAAATGTCTTAAGATTCTATGCTGGTAAACATAAAAATTCTGTTGTTATTAGTACCACGTCTGAAGATGTGAATATTATAAACCAAAGAACACCATTGAAACTAAAAGTGCAACTGAGAGTTAACTTGCTCATTTTTTTCTTATTATTGGATTGCAGATAATGCTAGTGTTTGCAAAGGAAGATGCGCAAACAGAAAGTTTTGTTCAAGCTGCTGAACGAGGTGGATATAAGTATAGCATATGTAAGACGTTCGAGGCAGCCATGGATCAGTTCCTTAGCAACCAACCTGAAGTGAGTATCGAATCTTTCCCTTTTCCTTCCTCATGCTTCCTTGAATCATATTCTTCAACTAATTCTCTTTTAGTTCCACAAAGATGATCAATTTAAAATTTCATTTGGTTACGATGAAAAAATATTGCTACCCTTTTAAAATCCCAATGCTAGTTTTCAATGCATTTTTTGAAAGAATGATGATCGCAATATAGATAGATTATATTAATTGAGCATTGCTCGGATGCTTGTGAAATCTAAGGCTGGTTAATACTTGTAACCATGTCAACAGTCACCAACCTATTGTGTTTGTACCATGTAAAGTGTGTGATTGAATATTTAAATTTCTTCAAAATGTTATTTCTTTAATACTCTTGATTAACTCAAAGGACTTTTTTCACATTAATTTATGAATTTCTGCTTCAAATGTTTCAACTTATGTATATTTTTCAAGTGCTGTTAATTACACTCTTATGAAGTTTGAAGATATGACATGAAAATGACATGTTTTCATGTCATATACATTTCTGAATAATCTAGAATCTCCAATTTGTCATCTCTTTATTCGTCACATTAAGCCAAGGCAAGTAGATGATTAGGTTGTTTACTAGCTATGAGGAATGAAGGCTACATGCTATCTTGTGTCTGTGTTTGTCTCTTGTATATTGAGACTGGATTACATGTTTAATTTTTGGTCCCAACTAACAAACATGGTGTCTTTATATTGTTTGTAATTTAAAATTTAAATACTTTTGTAATAGTAATGAGCACTAAACTAAAACAATCTTCATTGATCTTTGACCTTATGCTTTGTGCCTCACAAAAAAAAATCTTGTAAGTCATTAGGGTTGATTAATGTTTGTTAAGACAATAATGTCCTTTAACATGTTGATATTTCTTCTGTAGGTAATCTTCATTGATATGAGAGACTCTTCCACCATTGATGGTGAGAAGCTATGCAAGTAAGAATTTTTAAAAAAGTATTAAAGTGTAAAGTATAATAATTGTGTGGTTTTTTTTTTTTGAATAAAATATAGCTAATCCTAAATATGTATGCAACAAGTCAGCCATCCATTAATGAAAATAAATCATCAAGAAGCATCAAAAGATTTATCTCTTGTCTTGATCATCTTTAACAAGAAAAAAACTATAAAAGACAGGGATAATCCTTAAATGAAATAATCATATATTTTGTAGTCTACATCCAATTGTGTCTAGTTATAAAATCTCTTCTTTTGTACATTCCTTTCGCGCTTTGTTATTGAATCGTACATCATAAAATTACAGAGGTGTGGTTCATCACAAATTTGTAATTGTAGTTGTTTTTGCTGTTGAATACTTCATCTTTGAGATTGTTTATTCTATGATATTATCTTTATAGAGATATACATTTTGTTTTCACAGAAACATGAGAACAACACAACGAAGTGATAACTCAACTATCATAGCAGTAGTTAAACCTTGGTATGTGATTCCCTGCTATGCAGCATGTGTACTCTAATCTGATTGGTCTTTAGTCACGGTAGATTAGATCTTTGTCAGTGAAGAGATATGTAAATTGTTCTTTGCCTGTGCATATCTGTAAAGCTTAAGTTAAGTTATCAAATATGAAAATGATTACTCATAATGATTATGTACACTGTGATCAATATTTTTAGACGTTTATAACACTGGAGAAACTTGACAGCTATTTTAACTTCGCTACTACCACTCATCTACCCTTCAGGGTTAGCAGAAATTTGAGGGCTGAGCTCAAAACTTTTTGGAACATATTGTGATCAAAATATAATACTCGTTTTTACAGTTTCATTCATTGACCACAAGTAAAAGTTACAAGTCGAGGTTGGAGTTGCTGCACAGCATAAACTATAGTTTTGCTATGCATGGCAACTCCAACTCCAAATCCAACTCCAACCTCAACTTTAACTGAATGGATCATTGGTTTTCTGTTTTTCTGTGGAGCAAGAATAAAGCCTTATTGTATGCACAAACACTGATTCATATCATCTTTCAAAGACGTATTGAGCCCCCCACCTAAAAATACTGTGTTATCACTACTTCTTTAATCAGTGAATCTTTAGACAATACAGAAAGAAAATTTAGAAAATTTTAGACCCCCAATTATGTCACCTATCCAGGGCAGAACATGATTGTTGGACGGTAGCAAATCATTATTTGGCTTCATTCAAATCACAACTTAAGACTTATTTATTCAAATTAGCTTTCAAAACATAGTTTTTGCTTTAACATTTTTCATCATCATTTATTTTCAATGCACTTAGAACAGATTTGTATAAGCTCTTTACAAGTTTTTATATATTATTATTATATTATATATTATTATGAACCAGCCAAATTAGTTTTGAACTGGTTATGGCACATTTCTGGCTCAATGTTGCTGGTCAAAATGACTTGCAAGGCAAAGACTTGACTGGACAAGTTCCAATTCTGGTTGAACATTTTTTGATGATTAGCCATTTTTTAAATCCCTGCCATCCCCCCTCTGATAATGACATACAAAGACACACACACAGCCACATGCTAATGAAAGATTCCTTTTAGTCCTAGGCACTCGGATGAGCCTTCTTTCTTACCCTTATTAAAGACTGGGTTTGATAGGGTAAGTGGAATAGTATAGTATGGTGTACTACAGTATACTATAATCATATGGAATGACATGCTATGACACTTTAATGGCTTTCTATAGTAATGAATGTCATAAGTGCGAAACATAATAGCTGTACTAACTTACAACATGTACATGATGTACTATTATACTCCATAACACTTAAATGGCTTTCTATAGTAATAGCTATCATAAGTTGGAAACATACTTACAACATGTACATGTTATACTCCATAACACTTAAATGGCTTTCTATAGTAATAGTTATCATAAGTTGGAAACATACTTACAACATGTACATGATTTGTTATACTCCATAACACTTAAATGGCTTTTTATAGTGATAGTTATAAGTTGGAAACATACTTACAACATGTACATGATGTTATACTCCATAACACTTAAATGGCTTTCTATAGTAATAGTTATCATGGTAACCGGTCATGACGCCCCCTTGTCATGACGCCCCCAGCCATGACGCCCCCACATATACCATGACGCCCCCAGTCTGTACTACCATGACGCCCCCAGCGTAAACCATGACGCCCCTAGCCTCTATTTTAGCACGTATTTAATAAGAAGTTTAACGATAATACATGGCGCTACGAACCCATGTAAATAGAACACTACTGGAGTTGTTTCACGATCATTGCGGTTTTAAATAACTCGTTTTATTTCTACGCTTCGCGTATCCACGAGTTAAAAACGATACCTACAAGCCTGGGCGACAATCTGGCAAACGCACTAAATCTCTGTAGTTAAGCGATGTACTTCTTGAATATTGTCATTAATAATTAGTTCCAGAACATAATATAGCTGAATAAGAAGTTAAAGAACATCATTCAGATGCATTACTAGTAAGAATCCGAGACATGTTCATCGATAAAAACGTTTATTTCGTGCGATAAAGTCACGCTGTTGTGAAGCACTCTCAACACTACGGCCCGTGATCAACATTTCGGAATGCCTTTATCGGCACGAGAAACCTATTTAAAAAAATCTTCATATTTAAAGAACATAATTTCGATGCATTTGTAGTTCTTAGAAAATCATTTCACAAAAAACATTAAAACTTTTTTGTAAGGATTGTTTTTGAGACGCGCACCTTCTTGTTTCAAACTCTTTTGTTATTTACACAAATGAAGAAATATGTCTATTTCGATAGCTTTTCCAAGTGATTCCAGCAATCGCCGGGAAAGACAAAATATTTCTTCAAGGCATCTGTTTACAGAAAAGATTTTTAAATTTACGAACGGAAAGTTGTGTCGAGGAGTCGAAGTGACACAGTGTATTCCTGGGTGTATTACAAACGCGATGCGTCACGTCAACGTATCACGTTTGTATTTAGATTACAGCAATATCATAGTTAACTATGATAATACAGTATGCTCTTTTGATTTATTTCCATTTTGTAGCTCTAGAATATCATTTTAACATGAACTCTGAAATTCATCTGTAATGATCGTTTTTGAGACGCGGTTTGTGTTTCGCGTCACCAAGCGAAGACTTCAAAGACGGAGGAGTTGTGTGACAACAACAGTGTAACGACTTGAATATGGCAAACTACCCGATTTATGTGGGCAATCTTTGCTTACTTTTCAAAATATTTATTAAAAGCACACATGTTTCTCCTCCAAGAAAGTTTATGTGAATAAGGAGGCTATTAAAGTAGAAGAAACGTTACGAATGAGTCAAAAACTTTAGGACGCGAACGAGTTGCTGTGACGACATACCCAGCAGTGAAAAGACTTGTAAAGTGAAAACGGCAAACTACCCGATTTTCGTAAGAAATCTTTGCTAATTTACCAAAATATTTAGCAAAAACACACATGTTTCAAAATTACGAATAAGTCAAAAACTTCCTACGCCCATGAACTATTAGGTTACAAGTCTGCGAACTACAACTTCTGAAAACAACTTGTTCGATCGAAAACAACTCGTTCGTTCGTGCATAGCCCATTAATGGTCCTTCCTGTCAAATGTTTTGATTCTTTAAAATGTTTTTCTTACTTTATTAACCAGCAATCTCTTTCTTTTGTGGTTTATTTTCAGTGTCAAACTTTTTGGAGAAAGGTTTCAGAACTTATGCGTAACCGAAACAATAATTGGAAAGATCACTAGCGTTCTTAAATATGGCAACTACGGCGTACTAACTTGAACTACGAATAATTTTTCGGACTTACGAAATTTTGATGTCAATTTTTTTCCTTTTCGTTATTTTTTTGTCGTTCTTGGATTTATGCTATGAAATATTTTAAAACTTCTTATTAAAAAGTGTTAACAGAGACTAGGGGCGTCATGGTTTATGCTGGGGGCGTCATGGTAGTACAGACTGGGGGCGTCATGGTATACGTGGGGGCGTCATGGCTGGGGGCGTCATGGCAAGGGGGCGTCATGACCGTAATTCGTTATCATAAGTTGGAAACATACTTACAACATGTACATGATGTTATACTCCATAACACTTAAATGGCTTTCTATAGTAATAGTTATAATTTGGAAACATACTTACAACATGTACATGATGTCATACTCCATAACACTTAAATGGCTTTCTATGGTAATGTTCATAAGTTGGAAACATGCAAAAAATTTCTATATGTACATGGTACTATATTCCATGACATTGAAAAGGCTTTCTATAAGAATGGTTATGTTATGCATCAAAACATGTAGTATTGCCTTAAAGCATTTACATAGTGCAATTTCCAACAACTATTCACTGGCTTCCTTTTATTGTCTGCAGAATTGTTCAATTCATTGTTCCCATGGTTTAAAACTTTCTATTTTTTGTATATCATTCTATTACAGAGGTTTATTGAAAATACAAATGTTGGTGGATGCTTTAATGAGCTGAAAATGTTAGAATATGGGGAGGTGCAATCACAGTTGAAGTTACGGTAGGTTTGGAAAAATATTGATTATTCTTTTTTTTTTCTGGCTGGCAACTTAATAAAATTTATAGGAATAGGTGTAGCTCAGTTGGTTAGTGCACGACCTTCAGAGCTAGAGGTCCACGGTTCGATCCTTAGGATCTCCACGTCTGTTTCGACTTCTCTCTAATCTGTGTAGCTTCTGCTTTAAATACTCTTAAAACAAAGCACTGATGGAGAGAGGGGATAAAGTGCACATCGTCAGCTTCCATTGATAGCAGTTGAATTTCGACTAAAGGAACTACCAACGTTAGATATAGGTACTTTACTTTTTTATAAGGATCCTAGGTTTTGATTGGCTTCGATAATGGGTGATATTTTCAATATCTTCCTGCCGTCCAGTATCCTGACATAAGGCATGCATCATGCAAGCTTATGCATACACATTATTAAATGGATTGTTAAACAACAAAACCAATTATTACAAAACAAGTGAAATAGGAAAAAAGGTTATTTGAGGTCCTAAAATTGGTTGGGATAGGAAAAACCTCTACGTTTGGTCTTGAAAACAGATCTCAGCCTAATGACCTCTTAAACAAATCATACCAACCTACACCCACTTATTTATTCTTGATGTTGGAGTCATAATATCTCTTTATTTTCAGAGCAACAGCATGTTTTATAAATGCAATAGAACATACCCACGATGCAGTAGAGATAACAAGATTAGATCCAGATAAATCTGATAATCAAGTCCATGTAGAGGTGAGAAGCTTGATGACATGTGCTTACAGGTCACATTATTCTACCCCACTAAAACGAGCAGTTGTGTTAAGATAAATACTGTATTAGAAGGAGGAATTTCAGCTCATAATGTCAATTGTACAATAAATGACATTATATAAAATAAAATAATAATAGAATAAAACTATATAGAATAAAATAAAACCTTTTCTAAGGATTTGCAATGGAAAATGTTTGAGTGGCAAGCTAGTGTTAAAATTAATAGCAAATGGCCTCTTAACATGATTGTTGATGATACCTTTAGTATAATAATCCTTGTTTCATAAATCAGCACTGCAGCTGCCAAATATCTTTGATGTTACAATGTAAAAACAGGAGAGAAGTTGAGAGAGGTCTAGAGGAGATTGGTAAAGTTACATGTGGTTTTTATTGCATGAATTGAAAGTGTTTATTTTCCTCTCAACAGTATGTGAATCCTGCTTTTGAGAAAATGACAGGCTATTCTAGACGGGATGTCATTGGACACACACAAAAACTGATGTACCTAGAACAAAGCAAACCTGTAAGTATTCATATTTCTTTGTTTAGCCTCTCACTTCTGGGGTCTTAGATTCAATTCCTAGTTTCGGCATCACATGTGAGTAGAGATTGTTCGGTCTCTCCCTTGATTCAAGGGTTTTTCTCTGTGATCTCTGGCTTTGGGTTTCAGATCTTTGGGTTAATTAACCATGCCCTGACTTTTACCATCCCCATATTTATATGTAAAACATCTAAATATTTCACTCTTTCCTTAAATTTTATCTTGAATTAAATATACTCATATTTTATTCTCCTTGTATTGAAGGAATTATTTGAAGCAATTCTTTCACAACTGAAAAAGGGAACGGTAAGAGCAAAATTTCTCACCTAACCATTCCTGGTGTCAAAAGTAGTATCTTCTCATGAATGCTGAAGGATTTTAGATGCATTGCATGTTTTATTGCAACTCATTATCATAAGCTTTGCCATTGTCAAAAATACCTTAGGCCCCGTCCACACTATTCCGCATAAATTTGAATCTGAATTTTTTTTTATTCAGTTAGGCCTACCGCCCACACTAGTCCGGGCAAATCTGGAGCATCTGGAATTTTTTCAAAAACGGTTTCTAGAGTGGAACATTTTGAAAACGCCGGCTAGCCATATTAGTGTGGAAAGAGAACATTTTATACCCGAAATTTTTCAAATAGGATGACATCATGATTGTCATGAGAACATGGCAGAAAGGCTAAAAATTCACTGCAAGCTCAATTTCAGCTTTGATGCACATGCTCAGATTTGCAATGAAGCGTTTTTGCCACCTCTGATCAGACTAGTGTGGAAGCGAAACATTTTATCCTTTTTTATATGTGGCCGGAAATTTCTTTTTTTCGTTTTCAATGTGAAAGTTGCAGATTCAAATTTATCCGGCATAGTGTGAATGGGGCCTTAGTATACATCCTACAAAGTCATTCCTAACCTTTATTATCCAAGTGAAACATAAGGTATTGTATTATTGATGCCATGCTTTTTCTTGCAGACTTGGGAAGGTTCTTTTATGGGGAAAAGACGAAATGGGGAGCAATTCTTACAAAATGTTCATATTGTACCTATCATAGGGAGGGGAGGGTAAGTAGAATGGTGTCTATCATATAGAGAGAGTCAGTGGCTATACTTTGAGGGGAGGGTCATTAATTGTACTTGTATTAGGAGGGTAGTGTAAGTTGTATTTTTGTAGTGGGGGAGGTAAAATTGTACCAAAGGATAGTAAAATTAATGAAACTCAATGCATGTCCAAGGAAAGGAATGGAAAAATGTTTTATTCACAGTTAGGGATGAGTTCTTTACGTTGATAGTAATAATAGATGACAGAAGAAACTGATGGTAGTTCGTACTCATTTCTTTTTTATCTCAGGAAAGTAGAACACCATGTTACTGTAAAAAGAGAATTAAAAGAAGCAAATTCACTGCATAACCAAGTCAACATGAACATGAGTGTAAATATGCACATGGAAACAGTATGTAGTCACTCTTGATATTTCAAGGGCGGATCCAGGGGGCAAAGGGCGGCTGAAGCCCCCCCTCTTCAGAAAAACAAAACAAACAAAACGGAAGAATTAGATGCTTTTTTTATTGTCTTCCATCGTGTTGACGTAAGAAACTCAATTAGCCCCCCCTAAAATTTTGGCTGGATCCCCCATTGTATTCCTCTTTATTTCATTGAACTCAAGAGTGGTGATAGATCCTCACCTCTGGGTAGACCTTGAGTTCAATCCCTGTTAGGTCACTCCCTTGATCCAAGGGGTTTTCCCCAGGTTCTTCACTTTTCATCCTCTACAAACCCTAACAAGCTAAATTCCAGATCAATCTGTGAATTAGCCATGCTCTGCCTTATATTTCGCAAAAGGTTGTTTCAGGGATTGATTTGTGAGTTAGCGGCGCCCCAACTAGATCAGCCCAGAAGTTCTCTCAGGTTCTGATGAAAATTGAGGGTTTTACATCTTAAACCGGGCTGGCTATGTTCACCATGTTTCCATAACATTCTGATATTCTTCTTTTCCTCAGCCTAGTTCCGGTACTGGCCACAGAGATCCAATAGATTATAGTAGTACATTACCTAATGGTAAGGAATTAGAACAGCCCTCTATTTACTACATACTCTCCTTGAGACCACCACAAATCTGTGAGATATATTATACTCTTAGTATTAGTGAACAGAACATGGTGCTGATGCCATCTGCATGCACAAGCAGCTTTGCAAAGAGGTTTTAATTCTCAATTAACAGGTTCTAAGTAGTCATGATCTTACATGCTTTTCATTTCAGGGAATCTTCATCGACGGCCATCGATGACATCAAGAATAGAAGCACCAATAACAAAGGTTTTAAAATATTTCTTAATCAATCCTCTGTCAGCCAGCTGATAGACTGGTTTTCTTGGTTACCAGTTGGTATGGCAACATGCTGATTGTGGGTATACTCATTCACAGGTTATAAACATGCTTAATGCAGCTCAGGAAAACAGCCCATCATCTGTTGTCCAGGCACTCGATAGAGTCATGGTAAGATGCTATACCATCAAATTTTGGTAATGATATTCGTTAAGCATCATTATTATCAACCATATAAAATTAAAAATAAATACAATTATCTTTTTTACTTTAGGTTTTCTTAGATTTAGTGTCGTTTTTAACCTTATTTTTATGGAGGCAAATGCATGTTAGTCTACAATGATGCTGAGTGACATGTTAAAAGTTCATTCACAGCTAGGAAATATTTTTTGGGGGTGGGGAACCTTCTCACAACTAGTCAAATATTTCATCCCCCTTCGCTAACAAAACATGAAAAATTGTAAATATTCAATGCAAAGCAGGTCAGGAAAATTATAGCCCCCTGACTTTGATAAAGCATTCTGTGCTCTTATTGATCGCTAATGTCTCACTCTACTGCTTGTTGTTCTTTTTTACAGGAAATACTCAGAACTGCAGAACTGTATTCTCCTGTATTTGCTGGACACAATACTATGGATGCTGATGATGTCATGGCCATTGACCTTGTTGGAGGCTTAATGAGCAATGTAATAGCCTGTGAATTACATCAAAGAATCATTTTGAATTTTCAGAAATTATCCTTTCCCCCAGAGGAATGTTTCTAAAAAAACCTAAAATTTTGTTCTTTCTCTGACCATCCCCCCACCCCTTGGGGAAACCAAAATTCTCTGTGGGTGGGGGAAGTGGGTAGGGATAATTTCTCAAACTACACGGAAAAAAATCTATCAGTTTTCTCTGTAATCACAGAGTGGGAAAATCACAAACAGAACCTTCATAACCATGCTCGGTGAAAGCCCAAGATCGAATTGGAATTTAGAAGTTGATTTTTGAGGAGGGAGGAAAACCGGAGAAATTGGGAGAGAAAACTGTTGAAGCACAGGAGAGAACCAACAAACAACTCTACTCACATACAACACCGAGCACGTAGGGACTCTAACCCGGGTCGCGTTGGAGTGAGGCCAACCCTCTCACCACTACGCCACCCATGCTTCCCTACTGCACATTACCCCTTGAATAACCTACCAGTTGGAAGAAAGACAACTGCAGAACCCAGAGAATAATCTTCAAACCAAACGATAAACCTAACAAACATGGATTCATGTCCTCCCTGATGACACCCTTTTTGCTATTATTGCCATCTGTATATTTCTTTTGCCAATAATGTAAATAAATTCTACTCACATGTAATTTTTAGTCACTGCCATGTTCATAAACATGCAAACTCTGTAGTTGCGAGCTCCATGCTGAAATTTCAAATCAAATTTCTACCTGCAGCTTGTAGTTAGCGAGTTCACATGTTTATGAAAATAGCAATAAGGAATCAAACCTGAGTTGAGCGATGAGTGCAATTATACCATTATGAAATCCTTGATTCCCTAATGAACAAGTTAAGTTTCCTTTCCTGCAGGGACGAAGAAGATCTGGTTGTGAAATACAAAGATCAAGTCATCCATTTCACCCGTCTAAAGAAACTGGAAGACTAGCACACATTAGTCATGCACCCGAGATCCCTGCTGAAGTTAACAATGCCATGGTTGATGTCGCTGATTGGGACTTTGATATCTTGAAGCTTGAAAAAGCCTCCAATCACAGGTAAACTGCTTGAGAATAATGATCTTAGTTGTAAGTCTCATTGTCTTTTCCTGATTAATGAGTTTGAAAAATATTATTATAGAATTGTAATATTAGTATATTATAACCATCAGTTTATAAAAAGGGCTACTTCATGAACTTCACCTTGCATGGAAAGTTTTTAATAATTTCTTTGTTAATCTTACGATACTCAACGATGGAGTCACATGTTTATTTGTACAATAATTTCTTTGCTTCTGTTGATGATGATGTTGTCATATCAATGTTGCCGTCGTTGATGATGGTGATTTGTTTGCTATTGCTGATGATAATGATGGTATTGATGCATGGCGTTGATGTTGTTGTTATTATCTATGATAGTGATGCTAAAGATAATGATGCTATTGATTATTATTATTATTATCATAGCATTATTTTCTTCACTATAAATGACAACCACAGTCATAATGCTTTTGCTGTAGATAATGATGTTAATGACATTGCTTCTACTGTAGCTTCTTAATGTTGATTGTTGTTCAATCTTACTTCTTTTTTAGGCCGCTTTACTTTCTAGGGATGAAAATCCTGAACAAGTTTCGTGTCTGTGAAAGGCTTAACATATCCGAAGAAATAATGAAAAATTGGTTACAGGTAAATACATTTCCCTATTTTGCAGAAGAACTCTGACCTATAGGGACTTCCTGGTTAATATCGAAAGGTTAAACATAAGAAAATGTGAAAATGATTTTCAAGGTACAGGGAGTAGAGGCCATGTCACCCTGGCTATGCACAGGCAGCTCAATAAATGAGATATTAATAATAAATAAATGATAAATAAATATATATATATCAACTTTGTTTAGAGAGATAAACACTTGTCAGTAATGCAACTGATTAACTCTAGGTCCTCTTTTAAGGTAGTCTCCAGTTAAGAAAGGGTTGGGCAGATATTAACGTGGTCATCCAAGCCACAAGAAGGTCTTACCATTTGTAGATGAAATTTGAAAAGCAGCACCCTCTCCTCAGTTATTTTAAGACCCCAAGTGTAAAATCTAGTCAGGACTTGAACCATGACCTCTCACACAACAGACTGACACTCTTACATACTGAGCTAAATGGGCAGCAATCTTGTATTGTTTTTCAGTTAATAGAAGCTAATTATCATCGGAAAAATGCTTACCATAACTCTACACATGCAGCAGATGTCCTACATGCAACTGCTGTTTTCCTGGCTAAAGAAAGAGTGAAGGTAAGGAGAAAAGCAAAGGAAAATAGGAAAAGGACAACTATAGGAAAGAATGGAAGAAAAGGAATGGGAAAGAAAAAGAAAAGGAAAGAAATGGGAAGGGGAAGGGGAATGGAAAGTAAGGGATGAACAAGTAAAGAAAAAAAAGAGGAAGACCTGAGTATTTTTTGCACACATATTTACAAGTTTATAAATTACAGAAAATCCCTGATAAAACTAAGGAGGAAAGAAAAAACAAACAGAAATCACAAAATGTGAATTCAGTTATGAACAAAATAGTTCAAACTTTTAAGTTAACCACTATGAGGAAATGGAAAAGAAGAGAAGAAAAGAAAAAGGAAAGAAAGGAAAAGGGAAGGAAAGCAAAAGATGAAAAGAAAAAAGGGAAAACATGGAAAGTGGGAACATATGGGAAATGTGAAATGTGAAGGAGAAAGGCTAAACAAATGACTTTATTTTTACTACAGGCTGTGTTAGAACCTCTAGATGAGGCTGCGTCTCTTATAGCTGCTATTGTACATGATGTTGATCATCCAGGGTATACAAACTCTTTTCTCTGTAATGCTGGAAGTGAACTGGCTATTCTTTACAATGATATAGCTGTCCTCGAAAGCCATCATGCTGCCCTTGCATTCAAACTTACTGCTAGAGAAGAGAAGTCTAATATTTTTAGTGGGCTTGATGTGTAAGTAGGATAGATAATAGTTGATTTCATAAAAATACCAATGTCAAGGCTGCAAAGAAGTGCCAGTCATCAGACAAGTGTCCAGTAAAAGTAACCATTTGACTGGCAAATGATTAACCTTGACCGGATATTTGACCCGCTAACCTTGGGTTTTGACAGGTCAGGTTTCTTCTGACCTGACTTGCTTATCAAAGACATATATGCAGCCTTGATTACAGTATGTCTTGAATACAGACTCATTCACTCAGGTTTAGTCTTATTACAGTGTCACAATATTCACGAATACCAATGACAGTGCAAAGAATGCACAACTTCAACAATACACTTTGAAATTCACACTATTCACTCGAACACACTGTCAAATATTGAACCCTGAACCCTAAGCAATAGAGAATTTAAACTAGAGTATTTGAAAAGTTCATTGGCATGAACACAGTAAGCGATACCCCAGACCAATCACATTGCATGAGAATTTACTCTCCATCCAATCAAATACCCGGAACGCGGCATAAACAAGGTGCAGACACGGTCACAGGCAAGGTCATGGCAATGCAAGACCAATTCACATTGCGCGTGAAAAAATCAGCGAATTAAAATCCTAGAAAGCATCAGGGTCACAGCACGCCACACTTACAGCACTGAGCTTTTCACAGTCATACAAAAACTGAGAGTATCTAAGAGTATGAACACATCGTAGTCTAGAATGAAGTGTTATCTCCAAAACTGACTGAAACACTGTTATTTCTTGTGCCTAGTGAGGACTTCCGCACCGTTCGGCAATCCATCATTGATATGGTGATGGCCACAGAGATGACACGGCACTTTGAACACTTATCCAAGTTTGTTAATAGTATTAATAAAAGACGGTCGTCAAGTATGGATGAGGTTCATTCAGTGGTAAGTGAAGACTGTCTTGATAACTGACAACTAACTTTGACAAATCAGTCCTGTCTCATTCTACCCTGAAAAAAAGCAATTGAACTATGAAAATACATGTGTTGCCAATGGACATTGGATTGGTATAGAATTTACCTATTGAAATTACTTCAACAGCATAGTGGACGTGACACCCCAGACTCCAATACTTCGTCAACTACAGCATTGACTACTCCAGAGAACAGGACCTTAATCAAAAGAATGTTAATCAAGTGTGCTGATATTGCTAATCCTGCTCGGCCAAGATACCTTTGTAAAGAATGGGCTGAGAGAATAGCCGAGGAGTACTTTTCTCAGGTTGGTATACCAGAACGAAGAGCAAAAATTAGCTGAAAGTAATGATTCCTTAGAGGATTGATTGTGGGATGGATAGGGGGTGGGAAATTGGTTTAGTGTACCTCGAAGGAGATCCTGTGCCCTCCACCAGCATGCCGGAAAAATCTCAAACACCAGCAAATATTTAGCTGGGATTTTTTCCAATAATTGTATTTACTTATTTATTTTATTCAATATTTTAACAAAAACATCTAATTTAGCACAGTTTTAATAGAGTCCTGCATAAAAATATATAAATTACAAGTTACATTATGATAAAATATAAGAATAATTCAAAACTAGACCATGAGCATAGTAATTTTTAGCGTTTAAAACGGCGCTAAAATAATTCTTTTTTTGTTTGTTACAAGACGGATGAGGAGAAGAAGCGAGGTCTTCCTGTGGTAATGCCAGTGTTTGACAGAGCAACCTGTAATGTTCCACGGTCACAGGTAAACTGAAACAAATCATGGTTAAACTACACACTTTTTATAGAGTACTCTTAGAATTATTCTCAATATTATGATTCGAACAGAATAGCACAAGATAACCTCTCATGAGATTATTTGGAAAGAATTTTAAAATTGTAAATTTATTCAATGGGGATTGCGGGGAAAGATCAGTTTTCTCAGCCAGAGGCTCAAGTTTTAGGGAGGAAGGAAAGATGATTAGTTTTGCATCAATAGTAAGCCAGCTATCACCTTTGAAGGGGTTCTTGCATAAGGATCACACTACGTGTATCATATTTATGTACATTTGGATACTCATTTAATAAAGGATTTTTGGATCAATGAAGTGCTTATATAGCAGTATTAAAATGTTATTTGTTGTCTTTTCTTAGGTTTGGTTTATTGACTATTTTGTCAGTGACTTGTACGACGCCTGGGATGGTAAGTCACATGTACACTGGACTTTCAAGATTAAGTCTATTATAAAAATCTGGATTGGAAAATGTAGGAGAAATCTGGGTCAAAGAGAGCTCAATATTCAAGACATCCTCATTTAATGAGATAAATCTTGATAAATTCTGAAAAACTCATAGTTTTTGAGTTTCAAAGGTTGGAAGCTGAAAGCTCCACTCATTAAATATCTTAACCAGAGAACATCTATGCAGTCAACAGATAAAATCCCCTAAAAATATTTATAGCAAATGCATTTATTACACCTTTTTGTCCAGTTCCTTACACACCTTAAGTGATCGTTTTTCATACGGTAAAGTGATTGTATTTTGGTTTGCAATATGGGAAGCAATATCTCAAATTAATAGTCATACTGTAAATGTATTGTATCTTACCATTGCAATAATTTTGATAAATATAATCCTGGATAATTTTAAGACAATGGGAAGCTATTTTGATGTTATGGCTGCATGCCATACTGTGTACTTGCTGTAAGTTAGTACTATTTGTTCCCCAGACAACTCTAGTAGCAGCAGTAATATATTAATATGGTAAATTTAAAGCTCCTAACGCTATTGCAATAATTCTATTTACAGCATTTGCTTATGTGCCAGAAACCATTCGGCATTTGACGGATAATTATGATTATTGGAAGAAGAAAGCAGATGAACTTGTGAGTCCTGTCTGAATTGTAGGTTTGCCAATGAGAACTGTGCTCATACATAAGCTATACTGTCTATGATAATGATCCTGATATTGATTTATAAACTAAGATTAATAAAATATGGCATTGGATGTTAGGGTTGTGTGTGGCAAAGATGGGCTCTGATTTGACTACCACTACCAAAATGCTTCCTGAATTTCTTTTTTTTAAATTCAAATCAATTGTATTGTCTCTTGACAGTAGTAAGACAATTGTTGCTTATTAGGGATTATGGTAGTTGTAGTTAATGATGCCATAATACAAGTGTTCTATTTATATCAAACCAAGTTGGTTGATTTACTTTTCATGGCCACTCTTGAAAATGACAGAAGTTATGGAACCGTCAGTTTTTTTTAGCATGTTATAAATTACATTGTTCTATTTACTTTACACGTATGCCTATGACTGTAACTGCATTCTGTTTGCCAGAGACATTCTTTTTTAGACACACGAGTTGCATCCTGGTCCAGCTTCAGTTCAAACCACTCTTTATAGAGACACAGCAAACAATGATGATTGTAACCAAGCTAGACCAGAATGCACATGATAAAGGAGATTAACAATTATTGCTTAACAAAGCAAGATGGTTACATCATAGTATCATATTTGAATAGATTTACCTTATATTCCATAGCATATGCCATGACTGTCTTTGCCTGACACTCCATAACATCCTTTGATAATGTCAGAATGTGTAGTTCCAGGATATATCCATACCCACCCCCCCCCCCCCCCCCACAGAGGAATTTTCTTTAAGACCCCTCGACCCTCAGAAATTCCAATTTTCTTCCATATGACATAAAAAACTCTGTATTTGTGTTCATTCTCTGATCCCAACTACCACTCGGAAATTCCTAATTCCTCTTGGGGGGGAGGGGGTGGATAATTTCTGGAACTAAACAATAGAATAAAATAAAAAGTTTTAATAACAAGGCTCTTGTGTTGGCACACCCAATATGGGTGGGGAAGTTTTAATGAATGATAATGACCCAGAAATGCTTCATGCACTTAAGAAAAATGAGGAAAAAATGTAAGATATATCGATTGGCTTTAGATTTTCTCAGTTCTATGCCAGCAAAAGACCTTGAATTACCTTCGCAGTAGACTCCATGCTTGTGGGGTCTTCTGTGTTTGTGCATGAGCACAGTTGATATTTTAACTTTTAAGGGCTGTACTGCCTCTAATATTAGGGACTTTATGATTTTCGAAATATATGACAGCTACGTCAACCGGAAGTGTGAACTTCTCTTTAGGGTTCTGTTCATTGGAGATTCCATTTAAAAACATTGTCAGTAAATTCAACTCATCCACAGGATGATGCCCGGATCCTAAAGTGAAGTTATTTACACTTCTGGTTGACGTCGCCATTGTAGATTTGCAAATCTTAAAGCCCCTATTTATTCACTCCAAATGTTAGTCAAACAAAGACCACCAAGTGCCGTCAACCAGACAGAATACTATTCAAATCTTGTAATTCAGTCGATAAACTTTTTCATGTAATACTGGGAATGATGTTAACCAAGCAATTAATAGCAGTATTGCACAAGTTAATGAGACTCATGTACCTGTGTTACTACACAGTGGTTGTGTATGAAAACACCTCATTTGCAGAAAAATGTAATTCTTTACCTGACTTTTTCATAATAATAGTATTGAATTGATTGTATTGATTATCGTATTTCTAGGATGCAAAGCGTGCAGCCTCCCCTTCGAGTCCAACCACCTCAACCACAACTGCAGGCAGTTCAGCTAGTACTGCGCTCAATGCCGCATCAACAGTGTCATCCACATCTGATGCCAGATCATCTTCGATGACATCCTTGACATCCGTCTAACTTAACCAGGCAACAGTGTACTTGAGCACACTATTTAAAACGTCAACAACTACAAGAGAGATATCTGATATTATACTATGAAAAATTGTAAATAGCTTCCCTTTTGGAGAGACACAAAGAAGATATTCTCTATAACAAAAATGCTATATTCTATTTATTTCTTGAGTGAAAAAATTTTTTTTTTGTTTGATGAAATGGACTATACATAAAATGAACCTATAATTACTGTGTTTTAGATCAAAAAATCAGAAATCTTCACAGTTGAGGTGAATTGACTGACAAAGAGCAATGCCGACAGCACATCATTATTTTCACGCCTGAGCCATGATTAGGGGTTACATACTCTATCATGGAAAAGGTTTTGAAAAAAAAACCCACACTGTTGAACACTGGTAAATGCTATAGGTCCTGATTCTAGAGTCTATGGAACTGATTATTTTGTCCCAAAAAAAAAACATTTTCCAATTTTAAATTATGAAGCAGTATCATCTTCTTGGCATTTAGGCAGAATGGTGGTACTGGTCAAGATTAAGTGATAAGTATCAATCATTTGCAAATCAACAGATACTGTAAATAGGTTGAATCAGTGTTGAGAGATTGGCAGCTGTCAATCATGATTTGTTTCTAAGTGACAGCTGTGGATTGTCAAGGAAATGCTTAGTTCAGATCACACATCTCAATTGTGACTGTTAGCTTCCTGTAGTAATCTTCAAGGTTGACCTGTACAGATGATCTTACTTTAATAGAAGTATAAAACCCTTTCTACATGTTTCTAGCTAGAGCTGTTAGTAAAAATCAGACAAAAAGCTGGGAACAGCACGAATTAATAGCAGTTTTTTTCAACCTTGTTGATTACTACAGTGTACAAAACCAAACACAATGACATTCTTACATTTTCCTCTTGTTTATCCCCTCGTTCAGTGGAATACGTTTTGGTTCAGTAAAGCAGGATTTGGTGATTTTACCTGATTATGGTGTAATATTGATAATATATAATACAGAAATTGTAGAGATCATAGTAGTTTTTGAAAATTTATCATATTATACAAAATGATTCATTAATATCATAAGATGCGTATTAGACGTATTGTTATTATGAAAGAAAACTACGACTACGAAGCAATATGGGACTTGTCGTTTTATCAACGTTAAGGTATTGAACAGTGTATGTAGTATATAGTATGATTAACTCGTTTTTCTATTTTAATGCTTCCTCCACTGCTTGTAAATTAACTTTAGGTTCTCTTCATTCTCTTTCAAAGCAGGATTTTTAGTTTTAATTTTTAGCCTTTAAAGTGACCTTGATATAAACTTTGTACATGTTCATTCAAAGGTTTCTTTAGTTCTATAGCTTTAGACTGACCCATTACGTCAATGCATTATTAATAATGATTTTTTATCTTTCACGGGGGATAGTCAGGTGACAATAACATTTGAGAGTTGATTATTTTAAAATCAAATTTATACTTGGTAAAATTATTATTAATAAATGAAACCAAATACATTGCTTTATTATTTTCTATAATTCAAATTCCCAAAAATTATGCCCAAAAAAATGTTGTCACCTGAGTACTCTTCCCTCACAGAAATTTCAATATCGAATTCCTTCGTCAGTATTAACTCCTGAATGTTTTTAGTTTCAACTTTATCCAATGTTGGCTGATTGTATTTGCCATACCTTTTGGCATATGTAATAATAAATCATTGTCCTGTGGTCCTTCTCTTACGTATACTCTCACTGTACAGCTGTAAGGAGTACTAAATTATGGTGCTTTTATTTGAGAAGTTTATCAAAAGCTTGTTGCTGTGCTATAGTTTGGTATTAATATTATAGATACCAGTATGTACAACATTCTGAAGTAAAAAAGCATCAAATAATTGACTTGCTGTTGGATACATCTTCATCATGTTTTGGGACCACCAAAGAGGTCAGGTGGAGAAGGGTAATAGCACTGACTTCTAAAAATGGTGGGCCAAGATCCATAGTTTTAATAGATCCCTTGCATGTAATGTCAAAGCAGCTCAATTTGGAGGACAAAACAAAAGATTTTTTCTCATGAGAATTGGAAATTTTTATGTCCTCCAAATTGAGCTGCAAGGGGTCTATTTATTCCCATCTATATCAGAAACTTGTTTCAACTTCACAATGTCTCTAACATATAATTTTAGAATGGAGTGCTGATATAGAGAGGCAAGAAAGGGTTCACTTATAGCTTTGTGATTCTCACCCACTACCCCTACAACAAACCAGGAACACCCACACCACACCACTGGGGAACCAACATGACCATCACCCCTCCACCCACCCAGAAAAATACCTCCAATGTAAAACAATCTACAAAGAAAACAAGGCAGTAAGGACAATTAAAGTAAAAATTTATTACAATAGGCTAGGACATGAAGGTATTCATTCATACATGCTGTTGAGATAACAGCCCCTAATCCATTGGTCGCAAGATAGAAACAAGATGGTTGATTCTTCGTAGCCTGTGTTCAGCCGGTATAATTGCCTCAAACTTATTTCAAGGAAGTTATACTAGCTGAACGCAGGCTAATTCTTGGTAGTATAAATTATGTTAAAACAAACCATATTTATGGCTAGAAACGAGTTTGTGAAATATGGAAATCTTAGAGTGCTTTTCATAAACCTGTGAAATACATTTTAGCATATTTAGTAGCATAATGCTCTAGCTCCTTTTTTTCCTATTGTTTGAATCTTGCTATTACCATCTAATAAGTAACCTTTGTTTCACAGGTTAATGTAAAACTCTCTAAAAAGTAGCAAGACCAAGACATCGTATATTCTAACAGGAGCCATTTTGTTGAAGTCCTCTTGTGATACACTGCAAATTTTTTAGAATGAGATCGTACTGCAAAAATTAAGATTTTACAGTCAAACTACGTGAAACGTGAACACATTGAAGCTCATTAATGATAATTTTACAATTAATAACTTGTTATTGGATTCTTGATTTCATTATTTGAATCGAAGGTTTATTATTGAAAACGAAGAGTTCAATATTCAAAGGAAAAATAGTTTGAAAACTCGATTCCTGATTGGATTAATCACCCACCAACAATTGGTGGCCCTAATATAGATCTTCGAATCAATTAATGAAATCAAGAATCCAATAACGAAGTCATTAATGAGCTCTATGTGTTCATGCTTCAGGTAGTTTGACTGTAATTCAATGGGATTATTCAAAAATGGCCTAATCCTGATTAGTCAAATGTGAGTTACCAAAAGTTGAGATCTTGATGATCTTGATAGACGAAGAGGGGTAGTGTTATTTCTAATTATTTTGCATATTCTAGTCTAGTTCTTCTTGACTTTGAAGTTCTCGTACTTGCTGTGACTGCGGTACCAGATCATCAGAGGTAGGAGCAATGTTGGTATACACATAAGGCTGAACAACCCCCAATCAACCTAAAAAAAACGATGGAGGAAATAAGGGCTTTGTGGAATTAACTAACGCTTGTGCACTACTTGGATTGATGGATACCCAAGGAAATTTTCCCTTCACAAATATATAGAACACAATATTAGCTGAGATGAGTTTTTCCATACCAGATGTGGAGAATGCTTTCTCTGGTAGTCCTTGTTACTCATAATGCCACCTTCACCAGGTGCAGTAGAATATGCAACCTGAACAAAAAATAAAAATATTATGAGCCAAATTATCTCATGTCCCATCTATTTTTCTCTTTCCTTTGAATTAAGAAATGGTCATTATTCTGCATGTGTCTATCAATCTAAAAAGTTATAGATGAATTTGCAGAAGGTTAAAAGAACTGTAAGGGAAGCCACATGAGACATGGATCAGTATAAAGTGCGTCAGAAGTAGAATTCTAGGATTGTAAGGATTCCTTTTGCTTGGTTTGTGCTTACTCTTATGATAAGCAGTTTTAACTTGCAATTTCATGCATGAAATACTTTCCACTCTAAATGATCCATTGCAATTAAAAACAAGGCTAACAATAAAATATGTTTACCAGTCACTTTAGAACGTACCCAGTACAGAAAAAAAGTGTGTCAATACATGGGATAAATGTCTAATGAGATTCTATCAAACAGTTGATAAATATTTCATGACTAATGAGGAATTTCTTTAATGTTACCTGTACTGGGCCATCTTCGCTAGCTTTGTATGTAACTTTAGCAGCAGTGAAATTAAAATTTCCAGACTTCAAGGGGTGTAGGATGATAGAATGGGAAACATTAGTTCCACTTAATACAGTCAAGGAAGAAATAATAAAAACTATGACAAACGATCATAAAACAAATGATAAGCTAGTTGAGGAATAACCAACAAGTTAATTCAATTGTCCTGAAAATATAGAATTCATTAGCCAATAGATTTTTATCTGAGCTGAAATGTTTGAAATCCTTTTTATTAATTTGAGAATAAGATTCTTTCTTTATTTGTATCCATATTCAGGTGCAACCATTAAACAAAGAAATGATACTCTAGGGAATGGCATGTGGTCTGAAATAGGAAAACATTAAGCCCAATCTAAAGAAAATTCCTAATTATTATGAAAAGAAAGAGAAAATGAACTCTAGGAATAAAAGAAAAAAGAAAGGAAGGATAGAAAGCAGAAAATGGAATAATTCAAATATTTTGTCTCTTAATGCCCACAAAAAGTATAAGTAAGGATACGGAGCTATAGATTTCCACTTGATAGAAGATAATCCATGTACAACTTGAAATGTAGACTCAGGGAATGAATCCTCTGTCAATGTGACTGCACTGGCAGGGCTGAACAAATATGAACAAGTCTCCTGTTAGTCAATATTAATCATTGAATATTTACGCAGATCTGACTAAAAAACCTTTAGTTAAAGGATTAGTCGGTTTCTATCCAGAGATTCTAGGGTGGCCCCTTTCTTATTGATATTAAAAAATCTTCAAATTATATCAAAACCTGGAACAATCTCTGAGTTGTAGGGTCTGGGTACATCTAACTCACAGATTAAATTTAATGGGAAGAAAACCAAACAATCCAAAGAAAACCCCTCAAATTCTGGGAGAAACCTAACATATGATTCTGAGTTGAAGAATCAAGTTTAAGGACCCAGAGGCCAATGTACTACTATCAACGAATAATGACATTTATTTACCTAGATCCAACGTTGTATATGGTGTAGTGAATAGTAAGATCTTTGTTTTCCACTACGAACTGATTCAATACATTCTTTGCAACAATGAGCCTTGCGCTTGATTCTGAATCAGCACAATGGCTACTTCCTACCATTACTCCAAGAACTAACGCCAACAGCAGCTAAAAGATAATAGATAAGTCATCAATAAAGGTTTCGAAAAGAATAGTAAAACCACAGGGAACCCAACACAAAGTTTGGAACTATAAAACAAAAGAGTTACGTAGAAAATTTAAGGTGGATCAGAAGAGACAAGAAATAGTGGCATTTGCTTCTGAATATAAAATATGCAGGGTATTTCAAAGTTTGGAATTTAAGTTGATAGAAGAATTGATATTATAGAAGCTCAACAAACTTGAAAGACACGTTTTTTTTGTTTGAAGCTATTTTTGAAACCCTCAATTTGATCAAATCTGTGATATTTTGTGGACAGATTCTTTTGGTATTCATGTAGAAGACATTAAGGAAGGTATATGTGTGGATTATAATGTGATTTTCTGTTAGGTTACTTACCATTTTCGGTGTAATCTTCGCCGCTTCGTCCTTCGCCTTTTGATTCTTTAGAAAGAAAGAGAGAGAGAGAAAGATGACGTGTTATGAGCACGCTCCAATGATATATCACGCTGACTGGCACATCCACGCAGGCGCAGCTAAGAACATTTCTTTCCTGTATTTATTCTCATTCTATCCCATACATCCTTTTTACCTTTTTGCCATAATGACATTAAAAAATGCTGTACAAACAAACTAAGCTCCTATTTTTTGAATAATACCGAAAGTAATCGAAATGAAATCCTGGCGTTTCGCACATAAAACTTTAAAGAAATGAAAAAAGAAATGGGAATAAATGAATGTGTTTTCAGACGTTTAACGAATTAAAAATGAAAAAAATTGAAGGAATTCTAGTTAGTATTCTATGAATTATTAATTCAAAACAAACATATACTCCATGTGTTAAAGTTACTATTGTTTAAAAAGGGAAAGAATATTATAGAATTTATTCCATGAAGTATGTGTCTTGATGACGTCACGTCGCGAAGAGACCCGATCCAAACAGACATCCATTGATGACCGTTGCTGTGTGTGATGATGGTTAGTTGTGCGTTATTTACGTCTTGTAAAGTGGAGATTTTTATTACTGTTTAGAGGGAGAATTATTTACAAAACACTCAAAATTTATTTTTAGAAGAACGACGTTTTCTTCCTTGAACTGATGTTTTACTTTGGACTGTGGATTTTTGACCAAAAAGCCACGAAAAGTTCATCAAAACTAAGCTTACTTCCTAACTCTCTTTTCGTGAGAGATTCTTGTCCAATCACCGGTTCTAAGATGTATTAGGTCTCACTGTGATGAAAGTTAATATGGGGACAAATGTTAACGAGGAAGTAGATCGGCTGACTCAACACGGTCATACCTGTCTTTCTGAAGGCAACATAGACGATGCTTGCTCTGCCTTTGAACAAGCAGCAACTCTTTCTTCTCACATCGAGGAAGAATACACCGAAAGAGCCTGTTATTTTAACCTTGGAGCTTGTTATGTAGCCCAAGGGGATGCCAGGAAAGGTCTAGAGTACTTAAAGAAAGCTGTGCCTCCAGACAAAGTCAGCGATGGATGCGCCAACTATGCAGACCTTCATTACAACTTGGGCTTAGCTTATGATGCTTTAAACCTACTTCAAACTGGTGTTGAATGCTACGAAACCGCGTTAATGGAGTATGAAAATCAAAATAATCAAGAAATGCAAGCCGAGACGTTAAATAAGTTAGCAGTTGATTGTTCAGCTATCGGAGAAGCTAAAAAGGCCGCAGATTATTTCGGAGATGCTGCTGGGGTTTATAAAATTCTTGGCGACAAGAAGAACGAAGTGTTGGCTCTAACAAGCCGTGCTAGTTTATTGGGGCTGTTAAAAGAGATCGATGAATGTGCTAAAACATTGACGTTAGTGATTGAACAATGTGAAGACTTGACTGACCAAACATTACAAGGTAAACATACATAGATCCTCGCTATCTGTGGCCACAGTACAACTGCTTGAAATTTTAAGTGAATATTTAATTTTATATTCCTTTAAAAAACATGTTGAAAATTCAATAACTAAAGATATATATCTTAGTTTCCACTTTGTACAGATATTGTTCTTTGTTACCATGGTAATGTCAATCAAATACTAATATCATTAAAGGTTAACCAACCTTGCAAAACAGGTTTATCTATCATGTCTAGCTGCAAAGAAAGTTACGAACATGGTTGAGAAAATTCTTTTTTCAGCAGAGTTATGTTTTATTATGACAAGCCTTACTTTGAATTCCATTCTTGCATTCAGGTAAAATCTACAATGATCTTGGTCTTCTATACAACAGCCTTAAATCATACAAGCATGCAGCAGAATGCTTTGAAATTGCCATTCCTCTCATTAGTGGTGGCAGTCAAGAGAGGGAACTTGAAGCCGTTCTGCGGCAAAATCTTGGAGCTGTTTATAACCAGTTGGGTCAGTACAGGAAAGCTCTTCAACATCATCAAATTGCTGGTAAATTACATGGTAAGAACAATAACTTTCTTCATAAATTGTAGTTCCAATTTTAATCCATTCTTTTCTCATTCCAGGTGAACTCAGCAACAGATCAGCTGAAGGACAAACATTCTGTAACATGGGATTTGCCTATAGTCAGTTAAAAGACTATGAAAATGCTAAAGACAGATTTTCTCAAGCTATACAAGCATCTATTGACACCAATGACACAGGAAGTCACTGGCAGGCAAGTGAAGGACTTGCAGCAGTTTATTTCCTTCAAGGAAACTACAAAAAGGCAGTTGAGAACTATAAAATTGCACTTGGTTCCTTGTCATCTTCAGGGGACATTACTGCCGAGCATAACGAGCGCATAGTAAACAAGCTTGCTGATGCAATGAAGTTTCAGTTAGCGCAAGGAAAGTCAGATAATTGGCAGAAAAATGGCAGCTACAGAAAATCAAAGGGTTCTAAGAAAAGTCCACAGAATGGCAAAGATGAGGTTGACATGGAGAAATCTTACAGAAGAGTTGGTAAAACCAGATTAAGGAAAGAAAATCATAGACTTATCGCACATGGGTTAGCTGGGTATGACACGACTGAATCCGATGAACCTGATTCAAGCAACAGTGATTCTGAATCTGATACTGAATTTAAAGGAGAACGAGCAAGATATGTTTCCACTCCAAAAGAAAAGAAGAGAAGAGAACGGAAAGAAAAGAAGAATTTGACTAGTAGTAGGCCGGAACTTCTCCTTTCAGGGCCTTATCAGAAATTGATTAAAAACCGAAGATCAAGTACAGATGTTAATGATGAAGCATATGAAGAACCAGTTGATGATAATGTCGCACTTTCAAAGGAAAGAATCCCCAAAGCTGATTACTCTGTGGAAATGCCAAGAGCTTACCGGGAAGCTTATCTGGCATCCATTGCTAATTCATCCCCAGAACACAATAGAGAATTACAACGGGTATCATTAGATAAACCACCACAGACAACAAAATCCAAAACCTGTGTTATCCAATGAATAAGTTCTGCAGCTTTTTATCTATGTAGTTATGCAGCTATTGGACCTTAAAGAATTTTACTGGGCCCGAATATACCGAGGGTGGATAGTGCTATTCATCATGAAAATTGACTTTACTGAGCAGTAGCAACATGAAAAATCTGCTATATTTGTTTACTGTAAAGAGGTTCGCCAGAGTAGGGATTACCTTGTAAAGAGGGAGGCATGGAGGCAAGACATCAATTATTCCTTATTATCGGGTAAAAACATTGACAATAGCACCTTGTGGCAGTAAGAGGGGTTCTTGTATGAGTGATAAACGATCTGATTCTAACAGCAAATTTGTAGTTAGCATCTTACCGTAACTGTAGTACATGCTGAACAATGGAAAACCGTTTTAGTCTTACAGCATGTCTTACCAAGTACATACGCATAAGTCAGTATCGTACTTGCCTGGCTAAAAAAATTGTGCCACATCTAGTTATCCATTCATTGTCATCAACTACATTGACATGGTGTTTTGGTCCATACATGTCAGACTCTCCATTTTGCTCTAAATCCTATCTACATACGGTCACAACAGTCAACCAAAAAAGTTGGTTTCTATTTTTATACATATTTTTGATGTCTTCTAACTCGAAACGTAAGATATATATAGATTAGGATATAGAACTAAAAGTGTGCAACACTTTGCACTATTTAGTAGTAAATAGTGCTAATTAAACAATAGAAACAATAGGATTAGCATAATTTAGCAGTATTTAGTGGTACTTATGTTACACACTTATAGTGTTTATACTCTACTTAGTTTTTAACATTTATATAGTATAGAAGTCATAAAGAATTGGTTTTAATTTTTCTTTTCTTATAATAGGTCATCTCCATACTAATCCTTATAAGTTTGAAAGCCCTGTTTTTGTACCAAAAACATGTAAAATATTTGGACCACTGTTTATTCAAGAATGCATAGATTGCTTGCTCTTTAAAAAGATCCATTTTCACCTGATCTACATAACGCAAGTCATTGGAAATCATTTTCAAAAACCATTTTTGAGTTGTATAATTTCACGGGTTTATGAAAACCACTCTACATTCTAGCTTACCACTGTTATGATATAAACCAGTTGTAATACAAATAAGATTCACACAAGTTTTATTATAAAGAGAGCATTTTTATTTGTTGTTTTTTCTAGTACTGTACATTCTAAATAAAAAATGGTAATGAGTATGAAGAGGGCTGCCTGCAACAGGTATAGTATTAATCTCCCCACCAGGAGGATGTAGGAAATAAAATTGAATAGAGGGTTAGCCAATCTGGATATAGAGTAAAATAATCTTCAGCCAATCAGGAAAGATCAGAATCAGTAGTGTTATAGCTTAGCCAATCACTGCTTTGTTTTCATTCTGCAATTTTGATTGGTTAAACCCAGAAGAGTAATCCTGATTGGAGGCTCTGTAACAAGCAAATCATCATAATGAGAAATCAAATAAAGCTAATTCACCTAGAACGATGAAAATTAAATAATCTTTTTACAAATAATCAACAAAACTCTAGTCTAAGAACAAAATTTTTCCTGTACTTCTTGAAATTTTGATTTCAACTATCGTAAGTGTGTTTAAGTAAAATGGAGAAAGACCAGAGTGTATCATTGATCTTTCAAAGTATGTACAATATTGTTAAAAATGATTTATGTAATCAATATTTCAGTTTTTGAAATTCCAATAGTTTCTGCTATATATTTGCTTTAATTAATGTTTGATCAAAGTTTTCGAGAGTGTAACTTTTAAAAAGTTAAAATATTTTTGCTAACTAGATACATTTTTGATTGATATATGGATCAAATTTCTTCGCTATTCACTATTATTACTGTTAGTTATCAATATATACATCTGCGTTTGCAAGGAGAGTGCTCTTTTAGATGATGATTCTATTTCTTTTTGATGAGTGCAATGCAACCATGTACAACCACCATACTTGATGTTCTGGTACAATCACACTATAGTTAACTATGCTTACATTAAGCCCATATCTGGAAGAAAAAAATCACACACTTGAAAATATTTCTTACTACCAATCATGTGGATTTTTGGAGTTGACCGGGCAATCTGAATATGCAACAAGCATGTCAAAAATAATAAGTACTCAATAAATCTATTTCACAAAAGTCAAACAACCAAGATTTTCCAAGCTTCCAAATGTTGGTAACCCCCCAGACTGTCAAAACACAGATATTAATGGAAGTGACATATCTTAATAGTAATCAATATCATCATGCTTAATAGAAATGGAATAAAATGCAACATTGTGGCATTGGTTACCCTAAGAGTTTGATCCCAGCTTCCTGTACATACGCATGTACCATCAGGAGACACACGAAGGCTGCTGAGTTGATTGTCATGACCATAATAAACAGCAAGCCTCTCAGACTGAAAAAGTTTAGAATGCTAATATTAGTTCCAGAATTATTCATACATCCTCTAATAACAATAGACCTGTCCCTTGCATTTCAGTCTCTATGGGTCTTTCTAAAACTATACAGCAGCCCTATTAGACTGTACAATAGATTTATACTCACATAGCCTTGCATTCAAGTATAAGTCTTCCTGGGTTTAAACAATGTAACATGGCTATGGCATCAGGAGGTTTTCTAGTATGACATTCTCTCAACAGTGGCAGATATAGAAGAAATTTAGAGACTTCTAGCACAATTTCAGGTTGGAAGACACTAATCATATTATACACCCATTGGAAAGTCTTATTTACAGTTCCCTGGGCCATCTTAAAAAGGTAGTTGTGTCTTTGCATCAAAGAGAGAAGAATGTAAGCTTGCAATGATAGAGACCTTTTTTAACACCTTGGACAATATTATTCATATGTCTCCATCATTGCAAGTTCACCCTTTTTCTTGCTCCTTAATGCACAGGCATGGCTACCTTTCAAGATATCGATGGGGACTGTAAAGGGGACTATTACCTTCAAGGTATCCCAAACATGAACTGTGTAGTCATGGTAACCTGCAAACAAAATTCTACCTAAAGACGGGGGAAAAAAAGAACACGTTTGAGATTCAGAAGAAGTTGCTGTAGTAGCAAAGAGGCTTTTGAATGAAATACAAATACCAAGGCAGCCTCAATAAAAAGTATTGCTGCAGTTATATTAAAAACTAAACTATACCAGTGTGAGATTCTTACCACTTATAGAAAAGTCTAGAGATGCTGCACCAAAGATCACATGGTCTTTGTAATATGTGCTTAATAAATGGTCAGCTCGTAGATCAAACAAACGCAACTGAAAGATACAAATAGCAATATAAATCTTAGGTGGGTCTACAGGGATGTTTAATATGCACCATTTCATTAATAAGTTCAACTTGGAGTTATATCAAAAAGATGGTATTGAACGTATCAAATGCTGTGTTTACATATAATCTTATATCCAAGCTTTGAGCTATCATCAGGGAATGGTTGCAAATCAGTGAACGACATACTATTGTACAGTAATATTATTACCTTTCCATCGTCACTTGCTGTACCAAATGTATCACCAGCTGGATAAAACCTATGAAATAATCATATTTAATCTAAAATATTGCATTATAAGATACAACAGCCTCACAGAGAAAGACAGTAATTTATTATGATAAAAATGATATTTAACAATGATATCTAATACTTATTGTGCATTTTCCATATATTGAATACTCAAAAGTGCGCACATAACTATAATGTTGATACTTGCTGAGCTTAATGTATATTAACTCACCTGACACAATTAATATCAGAGTCATGATCATCAAATGAATTAACGACCCGTCCAGTCCTAATGTCCCAAACATGAGCCTTCTTGTCACAGCCCTACAGAACATATAAGCATATACTTAGCATGTTGTACTTAAGTCAGAAGTAAATAGACATATTATAAAGGCTATAGGCAATTAGAAGGGTCAGTTTGACAGGCTACATACCCCAGATATGAAGATGTTTCCTCCTTCTGACGGTGATAAATCAAGACTGAAAAAAGAACAATGATCATGGTGATGAAAATATCCAGTTTTATCCCAAAATATTTCTAAAAACGATTGAGTTATACCTCATTACATCAGAATAATGACCATGGAAACTCTGTATCAACTGATTAGATCCTACGTCCCATAGACCACATGTCGAGTCACCACTTCCTGTAAATATCTGCACATTAAAAAAAACCAATTTCAATAAATTAGCCTCATGTTAAAGGCTCACAATAAATTATGAAAATATCATAACAATAATATTTATTAAATAGTTAATTGGCAATATAAAATTGAAAAACTTTACGAATAAGTTTACAAATAAATAATTATATATAAAGATATACAAATCTATAAACATGAAAATATATATAAAGAAATATATAAAGAAATAAATTCACTATATATTATGATTTTAAAAAACTCATTAATAATTCATGAAGGAAACTCAATAGAAATCATGACCGTGAAGGAGGTTTTATATCTGATATAGATTCGTATTCATTTAATGCATAAACTTTAACTTGGATTTTCTCTTTCAAACTTGGTTCATTTCGTAAAGAATTCGGTACATTATGAGAACTTACATCATGAGTTTTTTAAGCCGTTCAATAAACTCGCAGATCTTGTTTTATCGGGTATAAAACCACTTGGCTACTCAATTACAACTAAAAAATCAGCATCCCAAATCCTAATATAATGTGGTCTTGTTCTCTTATCCATGGTCCCCACATTTTATTAACATAAAGACCTTTTGATCCCCGACACATACCATATAACTATTACAGAATCATTTATTTAATCTTTTCTTACTGTTATTATGGAAAAGGTGTACCTGATGATCTGAGTTAGCAAATTTGCAACACGACATGTAACTGGTATGCATTGCTACAGTTTGTTTCTTTGCATTCTGTGCATCGTCATAACTGAGCTTGAAAACTGAACACTTGTTATCCAAACCCCTACAAGGATATGAATAGGTATATTTAACACAGAGCAGATAATGCTAAGTTAAGTTGTCTTGCTTCCATTTACTCAAGTGTCAGGAGCTTTTGCAACTTACCCACACGCAACCAAGTTTCCTGACGGTGAATATGAACATGCCATTACCCAGGTTGTTGGCATGGAGATTGCATGTTCCTGTTGGATTTAAACATATGTGAATAATCAGCTTGCATTGATATCTGTAATAAATTATTACTGTAATAATAATTCAATTTGAGTTTAGTAATACACATCGTGAGCTTGAGCATAAAGACCATGTGACATTCCCTAGAGTATTATTTCTTTGTTTAATTGTTGAGCATGAGATTAAGTCAAATAAATATGGATAGTACCAAACAAAAAATTTTATTCTCAAGGACATGGCGCATGATCTGAAATGAAAAAACATAATGCCCAAGGAACCAAGACCACAACTATTCAAAAATATTACTTTTTCATACCTTATTAGTTGTGAAAGCATCCCAGACTATAACTTTACCATCCTTCAAAAACAATTCAAAAATTTCAATACTAAGATCAACTGACATTAAAAAAGTGTGTAGTGTAACGTTCTCAACACAATGTTTAATGTGTATAGGACGTCTATTTTATTGGAATGAATCATATGAATCAATATATGGTTAAATTTAATTGATGATCACATGTAGCATTATTATCTCAGATAAAGTTACATCATCAAAGTCATGTCAATCACGTAACATGTAGTAAGAATATACCATAAATGAAGGAATTTCACATACCTGTGAACTACTGACTAGATGTCGTTTATCACTAGACCAGTCCATGCATAAAACTTTACCCTGATGACCCTTTAAGATACGCCGTACTTTCATGTGACATCCCTGTAGACTTTGAAGTCGCTCAGCAACATTTTTAACTAGATGTGAAAAAATGAAAAAATGAAGTGGGATACAAACTGAAACGATGGGAAATAGCTAAATGAGACTAAAATATCCTATCATTTAGTATTATAAAAATGAAGTGTGAAATTTGTTTCGTGTTGTCAAAATTAAAACAAGCATATGTTCAGCTGATTGGAGGAGTGTCCATTTTCAGTTTCCATTCTATTGATTGTTATATACTACTTTGCCATCTAAAATAACTGTTTTTTACTATCATAAGATAAATTAAAAGTGTATCTTAGAGTAACTTAGCATAAGCTGGTTGATAAACGAGTTTATTTGGGCAAAGATCAATGATTTTTTCTTAAGCAGACACAGGAAGCCCAATCCTAGATTCTTTTAGCCACAAATCAGACACACTTTATTTATATTTTATCACGTCAAAACTACATTAAAATTTTAAGAATATTTTTTTTCTAATGGTTAAAGCGGTACAAGCAATATTAAGAGAAACAACAATAATTTCCTGCTTTGCAATAGAGAAAGTGCACAAGAAACAGCTCACGTCAAGACTCACTTTACCACTCAAAAGCCAAACCACCCCAGCACTAAAGCACACAGTTAAATGCACAAGCTTACGTTCTTTATCGTGGTATTTGCATTTCTCTTCTTCTATCCTTATTTTTAGTCGTTCAGCTTCTCTGGAGAGCGAATCTAGAGAGTCTTCAGTCTCAGTACCAGACGCCATCTTCTTTTCTTTCTCAATATTTATTTTGTACATCCGGGACCCTTGACATATCTCTACATCCGGGACATTCAAGATACGGGTACTTTGACCGGGTTTGGTTGCTATGACTACAGAAGTCCTGGGCATGAATACAAAATTCGGATTAAGAAAACAGAGAATAAATCTCAAAAAAACTCTAAAAATATCGAAAGATTTCTTGATATTTTCTTGATATTTTTCAACCTATACCCTCAGTTCTTACTACTTAAATATGGCTGATTCGATTAGTGCTATTAGGCATAATAATTCTAATGGAAAAACGTTACTGGATAACTGGGTTGAAGAGGTAAACACATGACATGGTCTCTTCCAGTTATATTGATTACAAGCTTACAGTCTTATTCTAACTGGATTTTTCCCCTATTTTTTTTAGAGACAATCAGCGCAGTTTGAAGATCCTAATGCTACTATACCTACTTTACAAAGACATGGACACAGGGTAAGAGATACTGTATCTATCCTCTGCTTCCTACTTTGAGTATTTTATTTCAGCTTCAGCTTATATCGAAGAGCTCTTTATTCATTCAGCTTTTAATACAGGCTCCAAAATAACAAAAATTTATGACCAATGAACTAGATTTCTTATAATATCACATTATCGTATTTTAAAAGCAATACTTGGATTTCAAAGCAAAACAGCTGTTAGTTATTAGTGTTCTAACCATTGCCTTTTTCAGGCTATTGAACTGTTAGTGCCACAAGGGAAGTCAACTCATACATTTGTGAATTTTGAAGAACACCTTGAGGGAATCCCAACCCTCCGATCTCATCTCTTTTTATAGCTTCACAGTATATAACAATCCCCAACCTTTAAGCTCCAGTTATCTCCGATAAGTTGATCATTCATTTGATTTTTGCTGTACAGGGTATTATGACCACAGAATTTGATACAAAAGCAGAGGACCTCACAACAGTAAGAGATTCTTATAGAGAACCCATAGAGTTGGGTATTAGAACCAGAGGAACGAAAGAAGAACACTTACGAAACAAACTGATGGCACAAGTTGCTGCTGAGTTGGAAGAAGAGCTCAACCCTCCACCACCACCTGTGGAATTAATATCAACAACACATAAAGACTTTAATAAAGGTATGTATATAGCTACCAATACATCAAATAGCCTATCACGCATACACACATATACATAGCAATGTTTTTACTGAGTTATGACCAGCTTCACAGGACTTCAACCAATGCCATGATCCAAAACAAAAAAATTTTTGCATTTTTTTGTGTGCAAAATTTCCAAGGTAGAATCACTAGCTACTTATAAAAAATAAAAATCATAGGATAAAGCTGCAAATTTGACATTAAAAAACCTCTATGTTCCGTACGATCCAGCCAACCATTTTCCAAAATGAAAAAAAAACTTCAAATTCGGGCATTTAGAAGAGAAAAAGAAGCTTTAGAAGTTGGGCATGATTTTGCTATACATTAAGATTATTCATGGCTATTGAAAAGGTGAAAGCCTCAAAAACTTTTTTTGTGATTCGAGGTCCAGTGACTGACTGAGGTCTAGTCACTTGTAATCCATTTCAGTCACAAACAATCCATTCCAGTCACATCCAAATAACATCCAATTTTTTTCAATATCATCTTAATGGGGGGAAATTAGCCCTAAAAATGTGTTATGATCCAGAGAGTCACCTATAGATTACATGATGTATACAGTCCTTCGAAAAACCTTTGCCACTGACTGGCTTCACAGAACTTCAGCCAGTGCCATGATTCACAAAATTTCGAAATAGAATCACTAGTTGTATATAGAAAAATATAAATTATAGCATAAAAGCTGCAAATTCGGCGTAAAAAAAGCGTCTACATTCCGTACGATCCATCCAACCAAAGTCCAGTCCATTCCATCTATGTACGGTTCCTGATTTTCCAAAATTAAAAAACACTCAAAATTCGGGCATTTAGAAGAGGAAAGCGTGTTTTAGAAGTTGTGCATGATTTTGCTATACTTTAAGATTATCCATGGCCTTTCTAGGGTGAAAATTCAAAACTGTTTTTTTTTTTTTTTGTGATTCAAAGTGCTGTCACTGACTGATGCCAAGTCACTTACAATCCATTTCAGTCTCAACCAATACATTCCAGTCACATCCAAATAACTACCATGTATCTCAAAACCATCCGTATTAGAGTAAAATTAGTCATAAATATCTGTTAAGATCCACAGTCAGATTAGGTGTTATATAAGGTCTAGTATACCAGCACATTGGGCAACCCAGTGCACGCTCCAATAGCGTCATGTTTTACGAGTAGGCAGCATGGTACTGAGTCACAGCTCTGTTATATGTACCATGTAAACTCTACCCCACTTTCAAAGAGCTTGAATAAAGACATACCAATTCCAGTTTGTCAAACTGAATAGTAATCCTTACCCCCTTAATCCCACTTAACTATATAACATGCATATATAATCTGTGCATCCCACTCCATAAACGTTAAGATACGTAACCAATTGAGATAGAACTACAGAACCAAAGATTTGCAGTTCCAATGCACTTATGTAGCTGAATTGGTGAAATGCTCTGTGGACAAGTTTTGTTGTATTGCTACCCTTAAAACTTGTGTGTCAAAGGGTAGCTTTAGAAGGTGATATATGTTCTAATCAAAACGTTTATAACCGTTCATTTCTTCACAGAATTTGAACCATTCATAAAAGAGCCAACAAGGGTGAGTAGTCTTGCAAATTTAGTGACAAAATAAAACATCTTCTTGAGTAATATCTATTGAAAGGATTTAACGCATGACTGTCAATTTTTTTTTTTCAGAATCATGACGTAAATAAAGATCAATCTTTAAGTTTTTGGCTTGAAAGGCACCAAGAAATTCATGTAAGTCACAGATGTTCTTGCATCATAGTTTTTTATTATTTTCCTTACGAGATTAATATTCTAACTTGTGTTTCCTTTTTCTTTGATTCCATAGGGGGTTTCTCAAGTCAAAACACAAGACACTCCTTTCCGTAAAAATGCATCATTCAGCACTCCTATTGGGGAGTATTTGGATTCACCAAAACCAGGAGAACAATGGAAATTCTAATGCTAATCTTAAAATATTTTAAGTTTTATATATATTAAGAAAAATGCTAGACTTTGACAACCAGTAAAGTCATGCCTGGTGTTGGTTATAATACTGCCGTTACAGTCTGAAACCCAAGTAGAAATTTTTGCATGATACTCGTGATATACCACCCATAGAGTATAGGTCAAGTGGAAGTATTAATAAAATGAAGTCTTAAATTTTTTAACGTAGTTCGTAGCTATGGTATATTTAGCCTATAGGGTACTAGATACATTCTTGGGGTAATCTAATACTATCCGGAAGATACATGTAATGGTTAGAACACTAAATGTATCTTTACTTGGGTATAACTATTACAGTAATGAGTAATGCTTTCCCAATTCAGAGGTCTCATGCTTTAGGTCTCATTCTCTAGAGTATAGTTTCTTTGTCTAACAGTTGTACATAAAAAGACATGACTGTGGATACAACTCAAACAAATAATCTTATTCTCAAGAGAATGACACATGGTCTGAAATGGGAAAACATTAGATCCAAGTAAAAGAGGTCTACTCAAAAATATAAATTATCATTCAAAATCTCAAAAGTTTAGTCTACAGTTTCAGCTTTGAGATACTAGTTTCAGCTTTCTTTTTCTTCTTTTCACTTGGACCCTTCTTTGAATTAACTTGTAGCTTGACCTCATCATGCAAACGAGAAAAGAAAGCAGAGGATGATTTCAAAGTTCTTTCTTCAGCATTTTCTTTAACTACTGAAATATTCTTGGAAGATTTGCTTTCCTTCTCAATACCCTCTAATGCTTTTTTCTTGGCATATTTATTTCCAAGACCAGGATTTAATTTATTCATAAGCTTGTTCTTCTTTGTTTTTTCTTTTGCTTTTAGTCTTTGCTTTAATTTCTTGCTTCTTCTTTCTCGTTTTCTATCTGTGTCTGTCTTCTCAGTGTCTCCTTTCAACTCGATCTTTTTCTCATGTGTTTCTTCAGGTGCTAGTAACATGGCATCACTTGCAACGACTGGAGCCACTTCTTCCATGCTAATTACTGGGGTGTTAGTTACTATCTTGACATCAGGTTTGAGCTGTTGGATAAAACAAATGCTTTTTACAATATAACTTGGCAAATAACATAGAATCTCAGTTCCAATGATAAGGGTAACGAGACTATGCAACACCTAAATATATTGTCTGTGTTTAGATCATTGTAAATTTTAGTGGCATAAGCTAGGATACCAGTGACCCCCTTATTGTTACATGCATGCATTTTTGAGGGAGGATAGGAAGGGATGATTTTTTGATTTCTTTGGAGAGACCACCTCCCGCCCAAGGGAAATCCTTCATAAGCCTCAAATAACCACCTCCCCCCCATGGGAAATCCTGCATAAGCCTCTAAAGATGTTTATTACTTACAGGTTTTGGTGTGAAGTGGAAGTTTGACAAAGCATCCAATTTAGTGAATAACTTTGTCATAAGTTCCTTTATTTCCTTGTGTCCTTCAATTTCTTCTTCTTCTTTAGGCCCTTCCTGAAAGAAATATTCAAATGAGCTGAGTTGGATTGGTAGCTAGTCAACCCTAAAATTTGGTTGGGGAGTAACAATTTGAAAAGTATCAAATAAATTTGTAATAAAACAGTAATATCCTAAGGTCCTACATGGACCGAGGCCATTATGCTGAGGTCTGTTTTCAAGACAGAATGCACAATTTATTTTCCCCCTATCCAGACCGACTTTAGGCCAGTAAATAACTTGGTTTACTCTTTCTTTTTTTGACAATCTGTGATCTCGTGTGCTAGTGCGAATAATGTCAGGATACCAGGCTGTGGGCAGATACTGAGAAAATACTGCCTGCTCAAACAGCCAATCAGAATGCAAGATTTTTAGGATACTGAACTGAAAAAAAAAGTTACTAACCTGTACATGGGTCTGTTTGACATACTCCTGTTCATAAATCTGACTCAAACTTAGCTTGCTTTTCTCTTGATCTAAGGGCTGTTTTTTCTTGTACTCATATGCTTGTGTTACTGGCTTCTGTTTACGCTCAACATCATCCCAAGACTGTAACAAAAAACAAATTACAATAAACAAGCTGTGAAAAGAATAATAAAAGTAATATATAATAAATTCACCTCATCCTTGATTCTTTGTTTGATGATGTCTTCAAGGCTTTTAGTTGTCTCTTCTGTGATTGGAGGAGCTAAATAAAAGAAAGAAAATATTTAGAAAGCCTAAATTATCCGACAAAGCTACATTGTAGATCTAATTAAATTGTGAATTTTAATTAGATCTGGTAATAATAGCTTTATCACAAACTTTTATCTTGGGAGCTATAAGTTGTGACTAACACAACATAAAAGATAGGTCCTAGTTCATGACGACGTGTTTTATTGAGGATCGAATCAGAATATGCTTGCAAGCATTGTGTTATGATCAATTAACATATTAGAACACAGGTAGCCCAAACGAGTGTTATTCATGACACTATGACTCTAATTCAGATAGAAATAAATTAAAATTCAATGAATGTTCAGGAATCATGAGCCCTTTGAATGACGATTATTTGCCATAACTTTAGTAAGCAAATTAAATATTAAGCATTTGAGTCCATTTTTGCTGTCCCTTGATAATGACTTACCTACTGCTGTTGTATGGTCAAAGTTAAGATCTTCTCCAAGTAAACTATTAAATGGTCTTGCAGTGCTTCCAGCTTCACCACTCATCTGCCAGGGTTTGGTAGTAAGGTTTTCCTTTTCCAGCTGCACAATTTTCTTCTCCATCTGTAACATGATAAAGATATCTTAGCTGTCATTGATGCACTCAGTGTAGCATCTCCTGGACTTGGGAAAACATGTGAATAGAGTTCCTTTCATCTCTTCCTTGATTTGAGGGTTTTTTTCTTTGGAATCCCCTGTGTTCCCCCTAAAAACAAACACGCTAAATTCTTCTTCGATCTATGAGGTAGTCCTACCCTGAAGCTACTTCGGATGCTGAACTTTTTACTCCACAAAACATTTATCTGTTTTCTGTATTAACTATACCTTCAATTTCTCTTTTTCATGTTTAGACAGACTTTGCTCATTCTTATTTTCCTCGTTCTCTTCTTCATCTTCATCATCCATCATTTCCTTGTCTTCGTCATCCCTGGATTCATCATCATCATCTTCCATGTCACCTTCATCGATATCATGGTCATCAACATCATTATTTATCTCATCATCATCATCTTCTTCACTATCTTCTTCAACCATTTTCATTTTTTGCTTTTCATAATCGGGAGGATCAAAGTAATCATTATATTTTAATTCAGCGGCTGTTTTCATCTTTACAGTCTTTGTACCTCTTTGGATATCTCTGTCATGTAACAAAAAAAAATTAACAAGTATTAGAAAGATAGCTTAATGAACTGAGGTTCAGTAGCCCATTTCCCTATCCATATCAGATGTCATTCCCTTGAGTATTGTTCCTTTTTATCACTAAAAATGGAGAATTCTAGTTTTATTACCTTCCCATGATCTTTGCTGTTGTTCCTAAAACCTTCCCCCACTCATCATCATCATCTGTCTCTTCATTCTTATCCCCATCACTTTCAATATCCATGAAGATGTCAATGTCATCCTCATCATTATCATCTTGTTTACCATCTCGTTTTCGTTCAAAATCTTGATCCATTTTATCAAGAAATTCTGTCATTTCTGATAACTTGAAAAACTTGTCATCCACTATTGAACCAGACTTTCCCTTTTTCTTTCCTCTTTGATTTTTCTTTTCTTGCTTTGTTGATAGTTGTTTATTATCATCACCATCATTTTCATCATCATCATCCATTTCATTGTCATCATCAATTTCCTTATCTTCATTATCTGCTGCATGTGCCGTGATTTCATCATCTTCTTCATCCTCTGAAGATGATGCTGGCATTATCACTCTATTATCAATTTCATTTGCATCATCTTCATCAGCAGAGTCTTCGAATTCAACACCTAAACGTCTATCATCATCATCATCATCATCATGTCCATTTTTAGTACCTGAAGGTAATAATCTTAGTTTTAAACCCATCTTTCTAATATCTCTGACTTTTTTCTTCGTATCAGTGATAACGGGTTCGTTCTGTAGTTCTATTTGTTGCCATATTTGTTCGTCATCAAATCCATCAACCATCAACTCCTCCAAAAGACTCGAACCATTCCCATACAAAAGCTCATGTTGTCTTGAGAAATCAAACAGCCTTTTTAAACTTCCTAATGTATCTTTTGGAAGGTCTTTAGTGGGCTGAAAGTACGATTCAGGGTCTGTGGGAATCGTTTTGATGTGAGACACCAAATCCACGAGGTTCCCTTTGGCCGCCATCTTTGATTTGATCTTCTGAGTAAGACTGGTAACTAGTATTAAAAATATCTTGTTAGACAGGAATCCCAATCATTTGATCCCCAAATCAAATTTTCCAAGTAATTGTCCAATTCTTCTTTGTATTGCTCTATATATCCCAAAACATAATTCCCATACGATAGGTAAAGCGTTTGATCCTGAATTCCTGAGTTATTTGTCTTTGGATTAGAGTACTGTATTTTTTTAAAATCATTTAGATTTTTATTTATTTCCTTCCTGACAAGATAAAAAGAAAAGAAAAAAATGCTTAAGACATTTTATTTGCGTTTAAGTTCTACAATACGGTAGATTAAGATTAAAAATTAATTTTTTTTTCGTTTTATTACCAGTCTCCTCTTTTCGCGTTGGCTAGTTACAGACGAGTAGCCCTGGGTCAAGTCCGTTCGTGATGGCGGATGAGAGTTCCGATAAACCTTGTGTCAAAAAAGAAGCTGATTTTAAACGAATTTTACCCAACAATTCTAAGGAAATTACTAATATTACTAACGGTAAGAGACTAAACTAACCTTCAAGACTCTCTTGGTGGCGTATTTGAGATTATTTAGTCATAGACATGCAGTGTAAGCCTAGAGAGAGCGACGCGCCCGCATTTTGTCTCTCAAATCATTTGACACGAAAATGCAGATGGTTGAATCCATTGAAAACATTTTTATCGCCTCTGCTGACTTACTTGAGAATATTTGTACCATTCTTTAGACTCAAGAACAGTGTTAAGGAGTCGGATGAACTAAAAATTTGAAAAAATCTGACGAAAAAGAGACGTTAAACCTAATACTTTTGCTACAAACTTATAAAATATAGCTTGTGTTTTGGTTTCACGCGAATGTGATAAAAATTATATTTTTTTCATTAATATTTGTGCATTGTTTTTTTAGTATAAATACTTCGAAGTCTGGATTCTTAATATTTAAGTGTTTCTAAGCTGTCGGCGTCGTACTAAACTTTGAGCATTCAATATTTATATATGTGAGCTTATACTTCTTCCAACAACGTTTTCATGGAGTTTGGTTGTAAGAATCTTTTTTTAGCGACATGATTTGGTATTTATTATTTTCCTTTATCTTAATTATCATATAAATGGTTCGCTTTGCGATTGTTCTGCTCGAATATTCATAGTAAAGTATATGCTAGAGTTTCTTGAGAGCATATTATAAACACTAAATGAATATTCTTCTCTAAAACCTCACCCACAATTTGTTCCTAACAACAGTAAAAGGATTTCATCCAAAAATAATTAAATGGCTTTTATTTTTTGACTGTTTTTAGGGATTTCTCCAATGAAATAATTCATCAATCAATCAAATGATGGTTACTTTAGCTTTTGCAATTGAAATGACAATAGTCCTACTCAGGCCATACTTTGATGGTCAATAGCTTTGATGCCAAAATAGTTTTCCATTATTGGCCCTATTCCTGCTTAATACCTAATATCTATAATTCTAATGAGCTTGGAGCCACACTTTTTGAAACTGTCCTTAATAAATAATTCCTAGAACTGGAAAACCATTTTTTCATATTCCCTTTCTAATTTAATTCCATTCATTCACTTCATCGCAAATTTATTTGAACTTATATTACAAAACAATTGTTTTTAGTACACCAAGGAAAGAATTTAATGTACAAATTTAATATTAGTTTTTGACAGACTTTTGCCATGGTAACGGCATGATATTCTCACAAACTGAAAATTGATTGCTCTGGTTAATATGATAACAAACTGATCTCCTGATTTGGTAAATATTTGAGTGCTTAAAGACACAGAATGATGACAAAAGTGAAAAGCAACATAAAATGTAATATCAATGCATTTCTATTGAGAGCAAAAAACCTTTTTTTAGGTTTTAGTCATACTGTAGTTTTCAAATTTTTGTTAATGAATTTCATTGGATCACTGTCATATTTTCTCCTGAATTTGTATCATTATTGGTACATCTTTAATGGTGAAAAAGTAGGTCCTTTGTGCATTCTTCCCAATCAATAATTATTGTTAAGTCATTTCAACAAACAGAGTCATGAATATTTAGGAGTAAAATATACCAAAGGCCTGATTACTGTATTGCTAGTTATAAGTTAAGGCACTTTCTCATTCAGAGAATTTAAAAAAAGTACATCTTTAAAAAAAATTGGGGGAAGGGTAATATTGTAAGGCTAATATCAGGGGAAAAGCAAAAAATATCACTTCCTTTGCATAGAAAATGTTTTATATGGCCATAATAGTTTACTTTAATCACCAAAAGGCGCACTTACATACTGTATGGATTTGTTCTTAACCTATTGGCATCTCAAAAATTGCGTACGAAAATTCACCTGTCAAAAAATATTTTTGCTGTTACTGTTTTTTGTAGCTTAGTATTATGAAGTGTTATTAATATTAACACTGCTGAAAATTTTAATTTACTGATCACTTCAAGTCCAAAGGTATTGTGCAAATTTAGCAGCTATTTATATCATTGGAAGTAAAATAATGAAAGAAACATGGCTCTAGGAAGTAGGAATTTTATTAGACTTGCTACTATCATTGACTGCAGAATTGTTTTAGAAAAAAACATGATCTAAGTAAGGATATATATATATATTTATATACAGATAATTGCAAATCAAAATGAAATCTAGCATGTCAGGGTTTGTAAAGGGAGTCTTTTGCATGTATTTGATACCTGGTAGTGAAATCCAACTATGTATTTTTGTTGCACCCAAACCAGAAAGAATGTCCTTGGTTAATTGTTGGTATGTTTATCTGGTCATTTTATTCCTACTTATTCAGCATGATTTATTTTCCTTAGGTAATCATCAAGTAATGGAACGAGAAAGAGTAAAGAAAAAGCCAGGCAAGGCTGTCATAATATCTGGCACAAGCACAGAACCTCCAATACACGATAAACCAATCGATGTGTCTGATACAAGTGAATATGTTATGGAATACACAGGTTTGTACCTTGACTTTTGGTCCATAAAATTACAGCATCCTTTACCTATGCTTGTAAATGTACAGTAAATTATGGAATTTATTTCCTATCAAACATACATTGAGAGACAGTTCAGATTTCCAAGCCATATTCTCATCACACTCATCACACTCAATGCCAGATCGAATTGGAATTTAAGAGTTGATTTTTGTGGAGAAAGGAAAACTTTCAAATGACTTGTAAAAGGTATGATTTTTGATTAAGTATGATTTAAGAGGCAAATTTCTGTGGATTCCAATTAATAGAATAAATTAAAGTAAAATCTGGCAACCTAATCAAATGATCTGGAGTTAAGCTTCAAAGAAATTTTAATTGCAAGGTGTTTTTTTTTGGCTTGGTAAGTTATTTAAGATGTAAAATACGTCTTTTCTCAGGAAAAATTCCATTCATGATAAATTTATTGATTTCTGACTTAAGAAATAAGGTTTATGTCACTCTGACATAACTAAATGATTTTAAAATTGAAAAGAAAAATCAGATATAAATGTGAGTTTTAACCTCATGACATTATTTTTTCAATTTACTTGTACAGCCTCTTTGAAATAATTTGTCCAAACACTTTAATATATTGAGAGACAAGCTTATGATTTTATGGCTGTAATTTCATTAATAGTAAAGTTAAAGATGTGAAAAATAAAATAGAAATTGAATGAAATCTTCAACCAATTAATCAGAAGTCATGGAATCAGTCGATCAGTCACCTATTCCAATCCAATCCGTCAATCAATCACATTTAAGTTCAAAACATTAATCCATCATGCAATCATGGAGTCATTTCAACATTCAATCAATCAATCGATCATTTTTTTATATGCTTTAAAGCCTTGATTGATAAATGAATCATTCATTTATTCCAAGCATGAATTTTCAATACCTAAACCACAAAATAGCATCAAGCATCATTTATTTCTTAGCATTACAATATGATAGCTAAGAAATAATACAAAAGAATTCATTTAGCCAACGCCAGAATGTCTCTGTGAATACAAATTGAAACTGGTGAATAATGTGCAAGACAAAGGCAGGCAACTGAAAATTCAATCAACATTTGGACTTCACAATAATGAAAAGGAAATGCATTCAATTTTTATGGTTTTGTCTAGTGTCTAGAATATACTGAATAAAAGTAAGGTTCAATACATCCTATGTGATCTTACTTTAGATTTACCCAGATCAGATGTACTCGTATGAGTTCTATAAATCGTCAAGTACTTTATTAAAATGGACAAAAATATTTTCTATTTTTTAGTATTTTCATGTAGGGCTTACTAGCCCTTTTTCGTTATGACACAATATCAGTTTATGTCCATCCAACTGTTTCCTTCCTTTGTCTTATTTTTAAAGAATTTTTAAGAAATGAATGCTCTTGTGGTTTCTAATGCATTCAGTAAGATTATATTAAGATAAGCTGGCATTCTCACTTACTCTCATAATGCCTCTTAAAATCTAAATTTTTTTCATTTCTAATAGATATAGAAACCAATCCGACAGAACTCGTACTTAACATGGGGTTGTGTTTTACATGACTTAATTGGCCATGGAATGTGTGTTACATTGATGTATATTAGCTCAATACAAAAGTGTGTTCCAGCATGTACCATTTTTCTGATGTTCTGAGCCTTAAGATTATAAATTTTGAAGTTTATTTTCACTATTTCGTATAGATTATTTCTAAGTATCACGTTTTTTTGTCTTCTTCATTCATCATCCAAAGTCATTCAGGCTGTTAGACAATGTGTATCCGCGATAGCTTGTGTTTTATGGTTGGTTGAGCATGCATGGTACAGTCTTTAATTATTAAGCCTAAGTATTTAAGGCCTAGGGCAAACGTTGAACTTTCCATGCACCGAACTCATTAAAAACAATGGACATGATGTAATTAAGGTTGGTGCATGGAAAGTTAGACATTTGTCCTATGCCTTAACTAATCAATGATTACTTTAATTGTTTTGAGTTAAATTCAAAAATGCAATGGAGCATAGTTATAGGAAATAAAAATCAAAAAATACCATTACGGTTTGTGTAAATGATGGTAAAGGAACTAAGCATTATATATTCTATACTATTATTACATTCAAAATTTGATAAGTTGTGCTTATTTATCGCTTTTCCTATCTCTTCAACTTCTCTCTATTACAAGTACTGGTGCCCTTTGTTGTGAAGTGCTCTCCTATCAACCCTTTTAGAGAAGAGTCCTTCATGGACGTTTTTATATAACATTTACCTCTTACAAAGAAATGACAGCAGCCAAAGAAATAACTTAATGAATCAATATGAAAAACGTTATTGATTGCTATGACTGTTGTAGACTGAATACTACTTTGAGGCAAAGATAACCCACTATTTATTCATATTTATTTATTTATTTATTTTTAAGCAAAGTTAAGAATGCTGAAATAGCTTATGTTATATTTGATTTTTCAGATATATTTGGATCCAACTCTGCCTCTGGTGTCGTCGATTCCGAAGGAGAAGTTGAAGAAAGTAGTGATACAGAAATAGTTGGACACAGTAAAGAGAATGCTCATTATACAAAATCTGGAGATGAGGAGGAGGGAGAAGAAGAGAAAGAGAAGAGCCTCCTCCATTAGAGAGTGAGGATGATTATGAATATGATGACAGTGACCTAGGACTCTCCCCTCCCCCCATGGGAAGTGATGGCAGTGACCTAGATGGCTATGTGTTATCCTCAACATATACCTCCCCAGCAAAGAGTTTATCAAGCGTTAGTGATAACATCAAAGGGGAAAAGGAACCGTTATTCAAGTTCAAAGTGGACAGACGGGATAGCAAGGAGAGTGACCTTGGATACAGGGAAGGACCACCTCCTCTAGATAGTGAAGAAGAACCAGAAGAAGAGGAGCTAATGCAGAATGGAGTCAATCATAATGATTTAGAGGAACATTACGAAGAAAACGGAGAAGGAAGTGAAAATGAACCGGATATACAGCGTGACATTGGCAGTAGAGGTAACCGTGACACGGATAGTGGGGAAAACCGTGACACGGATAGTGGAGAAAACCGTGACACAGATAGTGAGACAGAACGTGACATACAGCGTGACATCGATCGTGACACACAACCTGCCATCAATCATGAAGTAAATAGTGAAATTAATCATGAAATCGACCACCGTCCTATTCAGCGTGACATAGATCGTGAAATCGACCGTGAAATAGAGGGTGTCATACAATCAGGATCGGAAGAAGAATTTGAACCTGACGGAACAGTAGAAGAACTACAAGTAAATGGCCCCAGGGACGAATTGGACGAAAATGATGAAGCACTGGTTGCTTCAGAAGCCACAGAAAGTGCAGACGAACATGAACATGTTGAAAGACAGGAAACATTCTTACCGTTCGAAGACGAAGAGCTCGACTTACACCAGGAAAAACGTGTAGAATCCCCTGTGAGCTCTATCTCCCCTGAACCAAGCCCAGAACCAAGCCAAATCCCCGAGGGAGATGGCTACACTGACTCAGAGACCTCGGAACCAAATCAAGCACAGGAGATGAGACAGGAGACACCGGACATCATGTCTGATCCTGAAGCTCCTTTATTAAACGACGATCCAGAACCAACTTTTGTTCCAATGATTCAACAACTTAAGAAAAACAAAGTATCCTTGAAAGAGAAAGGAAATACACGGGAAAAGAGCTCGTTGTTGAAGTCTGAGAGCTCGGAGGATGAAGGTATGGGGCCATCCTCTGGAACTTATGGTGGCCAGACGCACTTGAGCGAAAGCGAGTCAGAAAGTGAAAGCATTACGGAAGAAGTAAAGGCTGCTGAAAATATCAAATTGATTGAAAGTGAAACTGTTGGTACTAAATATTCAAAAGACAGTAACGTTAATTATAAAAAGCAAATTAACAAGGACAACACTAGGATGAAAGCCGCAAAATCACCACGAGATACCACTAGTAATAAAAACACTGGATCAAAGAAATTTAATTCGGTTGATACAAGGAAAAAGGTTCCTACGAAACAAACTAATGATAGTAAAGCGAACAGAACGAAGGTTTCAGCGCAAGGTCAAGGATCGTCAAGGGGCTCTAGTGTGGAGAACAGTACAGAAGATCTAACAAAGAAGGCTTCTAAAATTGCTGGTATTATGGAAACAGAGCGTCATGTACGAGTAAAACAGGCTCCAGGGATGGCTGTTAAAGATGAAAGACCTAGAGCTAAAAAGATTAATCAAGAGGTGAGGAAGCATGCGCCTGGTCTGGCGGTTAAGGAAACCACGAGTACGATAAGGCAAGCTACTGGGAGAAGCAAAGAAAATCTTCATCTAAAAGAGGAGAAGAAGAAAACTAGAAGTGCCGTCGATTCTGGAGAAACGCTGGCTAAGAAGACACGGTCAGAGGCACAAGATAGATCAAGAAAAGGAAATGTACCCGTTAAGATAGAGCAGAGTAGTAAAGAGAATGTAAACGCGACGAAGAATGAAGCAAGAAGTAAAAATACTCGTAATGGTGACATAGTGAAAACAAGACCAAGGCCAAAGATCTCGACAAAGAATTATGTTGCCATAGGAACGGAAGATGATGACGAGCCCTTTGAAGAAACGAATGAACTTTTTGTCGATGAAAATAAATCTTTGAAGACAAAAACATTCGAAACTCGAGAAATAAGCCAGGAAAATGCTAAACCCAAGCAGAAACCTCGTGAAAGAAGCAGCGTGAAGACGTTGAAGACTAATGAACAACCGGTTGGTAAAGGACATACAAAACATGACAGGAGTAAACACGTCTGGTTGTGTAGAGATGATGAGATTCACAAGCTGATTGCTCAGAAGGCGTCCCTGTTGAAGGAATATGAATCAGGGAGTCTAGCTGGAAAACATGTCTGTAAGTATAGCATGTGGAGACGAGTTGGATTTCATAGCGCCGTAAAACAATTCCCTGAGTATAAAGAGACAAAAAATGGCCGCCATGTTGGATGACATGATAAAAGAAACCAAGACCAATTCTTTTGTTCAAGTCAACCAACATGGCGGCTATTACGTCACATGCACAAGGATAAAAGACATGGCCGCCATGTTGGTTGACATGACAAAAAAAAAATCAAGACCAAATCTTTTGTTCAAATAAACCAACATGGCGGCTATGACGTCACATGCACAAGAACAAAAGACATGGCCGCCATGTTGGTTGACATCACAAAAGAAACGAATGTTATTGAACATGGTGGCCCTTTATTTTGGGGGGGGGGGGTGGTAAGGTCAACCTTTCCTGTTCAGAGAGATTGAAGCGCACTTGATCATTTATTTGGTCTTCTTAATCTTATTTTCTAATGATTGTAGATCACAAGCTACATAAAAACAAGTCCTGTGAGTCCCACTTTCTTTTCTTTCTCTTCTTCCTCTCCTCCCATTCATCCATTCTTTCTTACTCTTTTCTTCATTCACTTTCTTTCTGAATTGTTTCTATTGATTTCTGCTTGATTGATTCTTTGTTGATTATTTCAGTTTCGGGTCAAAAGGGTAGACACGGTAAAGAAGAAGAACCTGGCTTGGACATGCCAGAAGTAAGTTTCTCTGGAAACAAATCCAAATCAAGGTCTACCCGACCAATGAGCGAAATAATAGGAGACAGAGAACCCTACACTTCAAGGAAACGAGAAAACAGACGCTCTCTCCAGCACAGGTACTCCGGCTCATCCTCAGAGGATGATGATGAGCGCTACCAACAAGGCCGCAGCAGCTAAGAGAGATAAGGTCCATCTGGGACGTTCTCCGTGGGGATATCATCCAGAAACTTTGCTACACAGAAACACGAGGATCAGTCAGACTCGGAGCACGAGGAAACATGTGAATACTGCGCGGCTGAGAAGGTGTGTGTTGAAATATTATTATGTTGTATGTATGATTAAGCTTCTTCCTTATCTTCTTATTCATCTCTCTGTCAACACCACAACTACACTCGCCTTTTTTCACTAATTGGGATACCTCTAAAATTTATTCCTAACGACTGAAAAATTCACTACTTATTCGTTTTGATTTATTTAAATTCTAAAAGGCTTAGGCTGCGATCATAATGTACGGCAGAAGGGGCAGGTGAAAATTGAAATGTCCAAAATAATTCTTAACACCCCCCTTAATATCATGCAAAAAATGCGATCCCCCCTAAGCAAGGCTTGTAGCTTATTCCAAAAATTGTGCATCCCCCCATTTTTCTGATAAAAATTTGCCCATCACCCCCTTTTTTCCTACCACAATTTTCCCGATCCTCCCTCAATTTCACCTGCCCCCCGCCATACATTATAAACGCAGCCTTGCCCTAGATTTTTATATGAGTCTGTAATCAAGTCGAAACACAAGCGGTATCGGAAAAGGTCTGTTTTGGGATTCCTGTGGATTGAGATCGGAAATAATTTGATGAGGCATCCAATTAGATGATGATGCAGGTGGTTCGAGACAAGAAAAATTTGTAACCACAAGACGCCACATCAAAAACAGAAGTAGCAGATAGTAAACTAAACGAAATCGCTCCGATATCTGGGCGCTGGGTCTGATGCGCTCCAGGAATGATTGGCTCTTTGGAGTCCGTTTATTGGCTGGTAGTCGTACTATTTGTTATTCTACGTAATTTGTATAAATTGAAAAAAAAATACAAACGATGGAAATTTTATTAATTTATTCCGATATTTTCCCCCATAAGATGATGTTACGTGACTATCTTGAATATTACGTGACGCGGTGGTTTTCTATCTATCATTCATTCACATTGTAGGCAATACATACATACCCACAAACATGTGCTCTATTCATTACTATTTTTGAGCGTGACATTTACATGACATGACATTTCGTATATTGCGTTACACTTTCTTCGATCTCCCAGCTGGTAGAATTTAGGATAGATATTTTTATTAACTTATGATCAACTTAATTATTCAACTAATTGGCGGTTAAGGCTCCTGGTGCTATCGATGATAATAAAATCTCCATTTTCTTTCCAATCAATGTGGGTGTTAGTCTGTTTCCACCAAGACATAATTGAAAGAAAAAAGAAAAAATTGTTTTTTGTATTATTTTGATATTATTGCAATTGAATTTTTTCCAATAACAGAGCGCATTCTCGCAATCTGATTGGCTGACAGCTTTGTTCAATAAGAGGACATAAATACATACACTTATTTCAATTAAGTTAGTCACCTGAAAAGCTACAAAGCTGAGACCGACAAGGATTATGGATAGATACATTTTACATGTTTCAACCGCTTGATAACTGTTGATGGACTTGAGATCTTCTACCAGTTACAAGTTAGCCTCCTCTGAGTATTTTAAACTGTTTCAGTTTGTGTCAAAAGCTTTACTTGTTGGATATAAAACATTTCCCATGATTCTCTGCGATCACAGCTTTCTAGGTTTTTGGTGACTAACTTTATTGAAATAAGTATATATACGTAGCTTCGTATAAAGTAAAAATTATGCTTATAAAAAATAAGATTTAAGTATTAATTTTTTAAAAGAATGTATGTCTCCTTTCGTCGTTCTTATTTGCGCACAAGGTGCCAATATGTTTATATGTTTATATGTATATATTGGAACACTTCTTATAATAGTTTGTCCATCCTATTCTTTATCATCGATATCTCAGTTTGAGTATAAATTTCAATATCAATTTCATTCATTCAAGTTCGGTTGTATTTTTCATACGTTTTATTTTATTTTTCATCCGGGTCTCATTCTTAGTATCATTCTGGGAGTATTTATCTTTTTCAAAAATATTTTTACTTATAATCCCGATTTTTTATTGTTTACGCAAATATGTTATGTTTTTAAATTTCCCTTCTTCAATTCTATTTCTCTCATTCTTATCATTCTACTTAGTATCGGATCGACTGAGAGTTTTTCTAGGTATCGCTCACGCAAGGTCTTTATTATCTCTTTATCACTATATCAAGAATATAAGGCCATTCCTTCCTTCCTCCTGACACTGATTTGCGTGATAGCCTCATATACCAATACATTAGCTCAATGGCCGCAATTTCCATTCGTTTTTCATTTTTGAATCAAATAAATAAGCTCATTTTTATTCGATTATATAATATACTTCATGCCTTTAGACTTCCCATTAACTTTAAAGGGTATTTCCTATCCATTTTTTCCATTTCTTCGGTGATAAATCGGTCGTCATGTTTGCTTATAGAATTCTCTTTCAAGTTAGCTTGCGTGTCTTATGCACCCATTCTCTCAAATCTCTCTCAAATGCCTCCATATTGTTTATTTGCGTTAACGTTTAACGTGCCATTTCCTTCAGTATTATCTCTTTATTTACCAATAACGCATGGTATAATAAAAACTTAAACAGAGTCAAATTTTCAAAAGATCTAAAATAGGAAACACTTTAGCAAACTCGAATAGTGCCTGATCAGTCATTATATTTATCACAGACATACATTCATTCATATTTATTCATACTTAAATTCACTCAAGTTAGATGCTGTAGTATTACCATCCGACGTTCTATTTAATCTTAATCGTATGCATCATGATCGTTCTTCAGGCATTAATTATTGAATGAGCTCAGTATCTATTATCATAAAATTATTCCTAAGACTTTTGACTGACAGTCTTTCTTCCTCACTTCATATATACTCTTGAAGTCCACTCAACCAGACTCTAAAACTATACAGAATATATATACTATATGTATGTATAATAGCCTAGTGTTTGTCCCAGTTGTCCTTGATGAGAGAAGAATTCATATGACTCGTAGTTCCGTACAGATGTATTATTGTGGCTGTGAAATCTAATACAGATGACCCAAAGACTCACCAAGAAAACTTGATGCACAAAAATTTCATTACTTCTATTGCTACTGAAGACGACTTTCCGGTGAATAAACTATTTATCGTTCAAGTATTAAATTATTCTACTCAGATTATTATTTATTGCCCTTCCTTCCTTCCCTTCTAGGCCGCAAAGAAAGCTCAAGAAAGAGATTTAGGTAAGTCTGAATGATATTTTTTCTTCTTACTCTAGCTTACTCGATAAACTCAGCTCTTAACTCGAGAGCTTTATTCCAAGGAGCTTCAAATTCATTTCGTAAACTAAAGCTGGAATTCCTCTCTTCCGCATTCAAGAATTCGTTAAATTGATCGATTAAATAAGTATCTTCCCACCCAATGTGGTTAAAAATCTTGAAAACTGCAGCGAAATGTAGGCTGTGATTCGAAAATTATGCTCATACTTAACACACGGACGCTCTAACATCTTACATTTCCATGTATTTTTTCTTCTAAAGTTTACTCTTTTGCATAACTTTTTTTATTATTTCACCAGCTAAGTTCTTTAATTTTTAATGCATTTAGTGTTTTTTGTTTCTTTGAAAGTGCTTCAGACTAAGCTAATTATTTCTTGGTTTCACGCACGTACCAAGTGGTATCGTGACATACCATAGCACTCAAATGGTTTCATCTCTGATACACTGAAGGCTCGCGAAATCCAAGCTCATCCAATCACATTGTTTGAAATGGGAAGCCATTTGAGAGATGGTCACTGGATCGCACCGCACTCAAATGACTTCCTCTCTGAACCAATCACAAGTCTCACAAAAACGCACCTCTTCCAATCACATTCATTGAAATTGGAAGCCAACTCAGAATCACTGAATCGAACGTTTTCCCACTCTTACAACTGAAGTCAAGTTGGGATTTATCCAGCGGTCGTACTTGCTTTATACTGCACTCCCCATTCGCACCTGTCAAGTACTTTCATAATTTTTCGAAGTGTTCATACCTAACACTACACGATTCAGAGAGAAGCAAATCACTGAAAAAAGAATTATTATTCTGGTGTGTGTTCCTCGTTTCGTGTTATTCCCAATAATTTTCGCTTCATTTCACTTGCAGTCGCTACTCCTCCAGGGTCTCGATTCGATTCCTCGACTCAGCATCACATGCCAACGTGAAACAGAGTGTTTTTCAGCTCTCCACTTTCCTCAAAACCTAACAAGCTAATTCCTAATCTGTGAATTAGCCGTGCAATGTCTTAGATCAAACTGGGTTGTTTCGGAGTGCGTGTAGATTTGTCTGGTTGGCGGGTTATTTTTCTATCTAATAGAAAGCTATTTATTACCTTTTGTCAATTCTCTTGTATTTTGAACGCAAAGGGTATTTTATCAATTGCACAGGAAGCCCGGTTGGCAAGGAAGTCTCTTACATCAATTTGGATGTACTTCACTTATCGAAGACTATCTAATCACGGCAGTCATACTTGTTCCGCTTATGTCCGTGTTTACATGCTTTTTAATTTAAAACTCTTCAATCTGATACTGCCCTGACCAACTCGAAGTCACACACACGTTGATCAGTTAAGATCAGTACGATAAAGATGATGGTGATGATGATTAGGATTATAGTGATATTGTACTGCAATATTTTTTCTTCTACATTACCTAAAGGCTCGATAAAAGTGTTGATGGTAATAATAACTATGATGATGATGATGACGACGATGTTAATGGTGATGGTAATGGTGATGATGATGATGTAAGGTGATAATAATGATGTTAGGTGATAATGATGCATGGTGATGATGCATAGTGATGATGATTATGGTTGTGTTGATTATAATGGTGATGATAAAGATGGTCTTGGTAATGGTAAGTGGTGGTGGTGGTGGTGGTGGTGGTGGTGGTGGTGGTGGTGGTGGTGGTGGTGGTGGTGGTGGTGGTGGTGGTGGTGGTGGTGGTGGTGGTGGTGGTGGTGGTGGTGGTGGTGGTGGTGGTGGTGGTGGTGGTGGTGGTGGTGGTGGTGGTGGTGGTGGTGGTGGTGGTGGTGGTGGTGGTGGTGGTGGTGGTGGTGGTGGTGGTGGTGGTGGTGGTGGTGGTGGTGGTGGTGGTGGTGGTGGTGGTGGTGGTGGTGGTGGTGGTGGTGGTGGTGGTGGTGGTGGTGGTGGTGGTGGTGGTGGTGGTGGTGGTGGTGGTGGTGGTGGTGTGGCTGTGCTGCTGCTGCTGCTGCTGCTGCTGCTGGTGCTGGTGCTGAGGATGGTGATGGTGCTGGGATGAGGATAGTGATGGTGACGGTGATGATGATGATGATGATAGTAATGAGAAGATGTTAGTGATAATAAAAATAATGTAATATGATGATGATGATGATGCATATAATATGATGTGATATGACTAAATAATCCAATATATTAGTGCATATTTTCGGATTTTTTTTCTCTTTTGTTTTTTTATCCAATTTGGTCTCCCTGTGGCACAACTACACCCACTTTCGCTTTCATGTGCATTAAAAACATTCTCGTTTTACCTGTCTATTTTCTCAAAACTCTTTACTTTAATATTGATCCATCTTAACCATTGCTTGAGGGTTTCCTAAATATATCAAATTGACTGAAGGTTTGATACATGGGGGGAAAAATGTTTGTTGTTCGTTAATTTAAAATACCTGACTTCATATCCACATCTCAAACCTTCTTTAAAAACTTCAAGATTTAAGCCAGATTATTCCAATTCTGGAAAAAATCCCTAACTAATAAGCTTAAAATGTCATTGGATTGTAAAATAAACTTCTTAAATGCACTTACTTTCCAAATACACTTGATTTATGAATTGAATGGGACTTAGCTTTATCTATTAGATGTTTGACATTAGTCTTAATGACATGTCTCCGAACCATCGCAAAAGTTAGGGCTGCTATTGTGAAAGCTATAATCAAAATCCTACAATATGAATACAATACAAATAAAGCCACCTCCAGTCCCACGCTTGGAGTGGTTTACTCTAGACCTTAATACTTAATGCTAAGTAATCACGGTTGCTGGAGTTCATTAATCTTATAATAAGCCGCGGAAAATGTCGGGATTTTTGGCGGCATTATAAAGGCGCCTACACAGTGGTACTTCGCTGTTTCTTTTTTTATTTTAATATAAATTATGCTCATTAATCAACTCCAAACTCTTTTTCTACTGGAAGGCTACGCCAGAGAGATTAACAACGTCTGTTAGACCGTTCATTCATTCACCACGCAAAACCAAACATCCTTTTCAATATCCCACACGTCAGTTTTCGAAGTAAGATTCAAGTTTCTACTGCCTCAGCTCGCCTACCAGCTCTCTGTATTCGCGTAACACGTTCAGCTATTGATGCGCTGTATGATTCATAGTTTCTTCACCTTGGAAGCCAATTTGTTGCTCTCAAAATAAGTCGGGCTAGAATTAATTAATCTTAGAAGTTGTTGATAAATGAGAATCGTTTGTTGACATTCGGGGCAGTTCGGCAGCTGAACGCCACAAACCACCTCAGTCATTGTTATCACGTCGGTCAGTGCCTGCTACCGAGTTTATTCATCATTACTATGGCGATATCTTTTCCATTGATTGATATTATTCTCCAGATGTGACAGCTTCATGCGAACTAACTGAGAAAACGTAACCGGGAACTGATCACATGTACTCTCTTCCAACACTTCTAGACTTCATTTCTACCATACGTTGCCACTTCTTTGCTAAATATTGATGAGAATATATCGAATTTTTAAAGAAATTGGCCTCGTGTTATTGTTTGGAGACAATTAATCTTTTACGACGTGATTGCTTAAAGCGATAATGAAGTTGTGTAGTTGTGGGATTGCTGTCGCTTCCCCGGCTGTACTGTATTCCAATGGTAGCATATGTCAAGAGTTTTGCCCGTATCTCAAGTTGTCTAGAGATATTTAAACGTCTGTAATTCATATCTGAATATCTAGGAAAACTCTCCGTCACAAGTGGCGGTTCCTACGAGTATTTCTATGTTATGCTTGTAAAATGGGATTTCAAAATGGATGACTTCGGTGACTCGGATGATTCTGACGAGTATATTAAATACGATGAATCTAAGATCCCAGAAGTTAAACTTTTCAACAAGTTTTGCCAGCCGTTTAATCAGAATCCACTTCCTGTTGGTAAGCTATTCTCGTCGCTAGCACAGCCAGACAACTGATTTCAGTTGTGTTTACTTCAAATAAGCCATATCTTTTTTACTTCTCAGTTAACCTCGACAGCCGCTAACTTTACCTGAATAATATTTGTTGTCACAGACGAGCAGAGCTTAGTTTTATTTTAAACATAGAAAGTTCCGCCATCCAAAATGACTAATTTGTGTTAAATGGTTCGTTTTTATTCCTCGCAGCATGGGAGGGTCCTCATCATCCAAGGAATCTGCTTCTTGGCGTCGTCTATACAGCCAAGGTTAGTAAAAATATCCTTTAGCGAACTAATTGCATTTCACTTTATTTGTGGTTTATGGCCTTGCTGCAAAGTTCACGTTATTCTTTCTCTAATTTACACGGCATCTATTCCCCTTTATTACCTTGGTTTGCCTTCATTGACTTCGTTTGCTTTCATTGACTTCGTTTGACTTATTGACTCTGCTTTGCTATCATGACACGCAACCGACAAAGATAATCTTAATTTCAATTCAATCAGTTCAAATTCGACATTTTTTGTTTTTAGTAATAAAATATGATCTCGCATTTGTTTAATATTTCCCTCCACACAAAAGAAAAAAAAAATCTTTATTTTCCGAGCTGTTATAGAATAAAACAAGTTAACGTGAAAAAATCAAAATATTATGCTCCTATTTTTTACATATATTGCAATAACATGCTCATATTCGCGAATAAGGTACAGTTTTGGTGCGTTTGGTTTGCAATACAATCAAGACTGCGCTCCTGCTTGAGTGCATGGTTTCCTCAGTCAGACAGAAATATCCTGGTATCTCCAGAAAAGTCAAAGTACTTGATGTATAGATTTAGACTGGAGTATTGATTAAACGCCATGACAATACGATACGCTATAGACGATTATTTAACTCACAAAAACGACCATGACTTGAGTGAATGTCAGATCAAGTTCCTAAGATACTCTCAGTATGGTAATGAAAAATACTGTCATTTGATTTTGTTTGTCAGTCGGCATTGTATTCCTCGGCTTTCGCGTCTCTTCATTTTGTTCTCTTTAAAAAATTCGTTCATTACCTCATAGCCTACAAACTATAGTAAGATTTTTCAAATATGAACTCAATACATTCTTCAAAACAATGCGGTATTTTTAATTTTTTAAATACCAAAAAACCACTTCTCAGCTCTCATATTTTTACTCGTTATTTAGGATTGATTTTCACTTTTCATCCATTTTTTATTAACTCGTTTAAGCCTCTCACATTTTCCTATTTATATAATTTTCTTCCATTTCTACATTTTCCTTCTCTATTTTCCTAAAAGAAAAATTCTCAAACCTTAACTTGAGTTTGAACTGGCATGCATAGATAAGCCTCTCTTTAAAACACAGAACGTAATTAGTTTAACTGAAATTACTTAATATTTCTCAATCTACCATCAATAAACCAATCCATTATTAAAACCTCCTACAAACAACCCTAGCAATTCTACATTATAATATAACCTATCGCCACCATCATTCTCTTCAACTTCAGATAACACAAATTAAACTTCAAAATTTCATATTCACAATTAAAGCCGTGGAAAAGGTTAAGAATAGATGATTGTCTAATACTTATTGATTCGATGGAACATTTGTAGTCTAATTACGAGATATAGACTGTAAATATTCTAGTCAACGGTGTTCGTCTTTTATTTTTGTTGCAAGCTTTTCAGATGATGGGTGATTAATACTGGCGGCGCCGTCGGTACAGTTTTCTAAGCAGACCCTAAGCTACTCAATTCGATCTGTTTACAGATCTTCATTTCTTTTTTTCAAATAGTTCCTGTGAGCGACACGTTCTGTATCCGTTTGTCAAGCCACGGGCAACTAGCTGTTTAATGAGTCTATAAAGAGTGAATCAGTGATGTTAGTAAAATATGACCGAGCGAAAATGATTGAAAAACATAGCAAGGAGTTCTTTCTTTCCCACGATATTAACTTCCGCGTGCAAAATAAATATGCAAAATATTCTTTTTTAACCTTTCCAAAAAAAGGCCATGAAGGAAAACTGGAGAAACTTAATACTGAAAAAGATTGAAAATACGCCTTGTTTTTGTTATGTCAAATAAATCAACCAACCAAACCAATCACACTCTTTGTTCTATAAAAGTTATAAGCTGTAGTAATGGATGATCAAGACAGCTTTAGTTAATTCATTTTTTTCGGATGTGTATTTTTCTCTTCTACTGTGATCCTAACAAGACTTTATCCAATACATATTGTAATCACCCGCTATCAGAACGGAAGTTCGACAGACGATTACCCATTAAGTGGAAATCCATCCAGGAAAAAAAACCCGCTATTTGTAAATGACAAGTTTTGTCGCGATCCGTTTGATATTCTGTTTTTTACATTAAAAAAAACTTTTTAGGCAAAAATGCTCCCGGCTTGAATTAGAGCAATAAAAGGATATAGAACAGTTGTTATTTTCCAAACAAACCAATCTAATTTATTAATGGCAGACTTCTACTTCTGTTGCTTTGGCTGTTAAGAAACCCAACCAAAATATCCATTGGATATTATTTTAGATTTGATAGGAGTTCGTTATTCAAGTCGGTTAAGATTACTACCACGAAGCATGAACCATTTATTAGTTTTATGCCATTTTGTTGGTTTTCTAACTTCAGCTAAGATTTTGCATATGGTGTAAAAATACTCTTTACGCTCTTGATCTTGGCCTTGAGTATTGACCCTAATTCTGTTATGATCCGGTATGAATATATATTACAGCTTTTTAAAAAGTCCAAAAAGCATCTAGAATGCACGTTTGGTTGCTTAGTAGTTAGGCCTTAGGGGCTTTCATTTTATCAGTACATCTATAACTATAACCCCACCCCCATCCTCCCCCCCCCCCCCCCCCCCATGGTAGACGCAACAATTGCATAACCCCCCTTCATCACCCTGCAATAGTTACCACGTCAGTCTCAAAATAACTTAACCCCTCTGAAATTTTGCTTGTAATAAATGAAAGTCCCCTTAATAACTAGGCGAGCAGGTGAGTTTCGTAAAATGAAATATTGCGGCGTCTTTTAGTAAAGATTTGAATAATAGTAAAGATAATTTACTGGAGAAGTGAACCCATGTTGTGGTGCGCCATTGCTGTCTCGAATAAAGAGGACTTCAATGGAGCTCTCAATGGGACGCGTCGTCAAATGACTTTAGCACGGCAACATTACCTTCTTGGTGTTCGTTTTTGTATACTCAAAAAAAGATTGAAAAGAAGCTACTTAACATATAAAGCATTTGATATTGATGTGAGACTGCCAAGTATCAATAGAATTGCGCATATGCTACTTGCCCTTTGATTCTTACCGCTTCCAGAATAAAATAGTTCGTTTTGATAAATCTTGATTCTGAAATCCAATCTCAAAAAAGACAATGGCCGGGAATATGAACCAAATAGATAGTACTTTCGCTTGTTTATACATAAAAGAACCCAATACAGATCTTTGAGGGAAACCAGCGCGATTTTCACTTGGATAACTAGAAATACTGATGACTAAACTTGTTTCCTCGATTGCAAAGACATCAAATCTTTGCCCTTTATCTTAATCACTCTATTGTAAAGGACCTAATGTAGATCTCTGTGGAACACCTTATAAAAATGTAAATATATTTTTTTAGTATCTGGGATCATCACAGATAATGTCGGCCCAGTCCCCCAACCGGTCAGTACGAATGCAACAAGCTCAGGAAGCAGTTGGACGAATCAAGGTACAAAAAAGAAATCATGAAACTTAGCTTTTCCCCTCGTTTCACTGCGTGCTCTTCATAGAAGTCATGTCTTCGTCTTATAGGTACCCGAAGGCGAAGATCAGCCGACAACAGATGTGGATTTATTTATTTCTACTGAAAGAATTAAAGTCGTAAACTCTATTAATAAGGTAAATACTTTAATGACTCTGTCACGGCTTGGTTGCGTATTGCGTGACTTTTTCGTGTTTGCGTGGTTTTTCACGCATTTCCAAGAAATCTACTACAGGCTTTAGAGCTTTCTATGCGTTACAAAAATATCTAGAGGAAGTATAGCCTTGTTTGTGATAAATCGATTGGTTACTTTCGCAGGAAATCATGATGGACCACGCCCTACGTACCGTATCGTTTATCGCCGATATCGGGGATGTACTTGTCCTCATGGCCCGTAGACCCCCAGGAGATAACGAAAACATCCTAGAAACCAAACCCTCATCAACACAGATTCTAGCCAGTGTTGCTAAGGCTGAAACCGATCCTAAGATGATTAAAATCACGTGTCATGTGTTTCAGGCTCCAGAGGTAGGTCACGGACAAGTAAGAGCTAAATTTTTGAAGTGTGTTGATATCCAACTTGGCCTTCGTTTGAATCGATTGTTCATTTTTATTCAACCCATACGCGTCATGTTTTCTTAAGTATTTTTTTTGTTCTGTCAATCAAATATCACTTTAATTTTCAACTATTGACGGAATCTATACGCACGCGGATGTGCAAGAGTTGTCAAGGTCGTAGTGACATGAAAACAGCTTGCATTTTTGCGATTCAACTTGAATTAGCGCAATCTAGTATAACTATACTTTCCTTTCTTTTCCTAGGCACAAATCATAGCTAAAAGTATCGGTCAGGCATTCAATGTCGCGTATCAGGAGTTCCTACGAACCAACGGAATATCAGAAGAAAGCGTTGAAGATGCGGAGTACAACTGCGTGTTAGAGGCGCAAAAGATCCTAGGAGAAGATTTATCGCTGCTTTCTGATGCCAGTAAATCAAGAGAGGTACGTTATCACATGAGGCAAGGGGCGCCACGTTCAGCTACCAAGCTAAATTCTAATTCAATCTTTCTCTATCTCTTCTCTACTTTCTACACTTAAAACTATGTGGAAATATTTAATTTTGAATTTTTTATCCTTCTATGGTTCAGGTCGTAGTAAACAAGAAACCAGCCGAGTCTCTAGGTATCATGATCGTAGAATCAGGCTGGGGATCCATGATCCCAACAGCAATCATAGCACATCTTGCTAAAGAGGGACCCGCTGCTAAATCTGGACGACTAAACGTTGGGGATCAAATACTGGCTGTGAATAATACTAGTCTTGTAGGGCTACCTTTGGTGGAATGTCAGACCATTATCAAGGTAATGTTTCATGGCTAACGCTGGGTTTTACCTAACGTCATTTTCTGTTTTAAGCACTTGACGTCATTTCCTGTCTTATGTAGAATGTTCATCAGCTGACAGCACATGGTGGTCAGCGTTTGACCACCACTTGGAGCGGTTAGCACTCGTTCACATAGACCATAATCTTTTTGGAATACCTTTGATTCAAAGGGCTTGGAACACTGGTATCCTATATTTAGTAAAAACCTGCACCTCAACGCGCCATCTTCATAATAAAAGCAGCCATGAAGATAATCGTGCGCAAAAAAAAAAAAAAAAAACTGATCTCTTTTTTCTCTTTGGGATAACTGGTTAGGACTGGTTTGCAACACAGGTATCCCAAATCTAGTAAATTAATCCATTGGGTGTTGATTTATTGGTTTATTATTTTTTAGAACTCCCGTCCAGGAACTAAAGTGGTAATGAAGGTGGTATCGTGCCCACCCACTGTCCAGGTAGTGGTAAACAGACCAGACACTAAGTACCAGTTGGGATTCAGCGTACAGAATGGAATGGTAATAACTGCCAGCAAATACTTTACTCTAGATAATATTAACAGATATTAGAACGGGGGAGGGGAGGGGAGGGGAGAACAGTATGATTAATATTTTCTCTGTGTTCTAATATTTTTCTCAGATTTGCAGTCTAATGCGGGGAAGCATAGCTGAACGTGGAGGAGTACGTGTAGGACATAGGATTATTGAAATTAATGGTCAAAGTGTTGTAGCGACGTCACACCAACATATAGTCGACCTGTTGGCTTCAACTACAGGAGAGGTAAGTACGGACTACCTGTGTGGGTGTCACGTGATCTTTCCTCTGCTAAAATAAAAACCAAAATGGCGGGGGGAATCACGTGACTAGTTCGCACATCATGCCTAATAAAAACCAATTAATACTTTTTATTTTGTGAGTAATATTCGTAATAATGACCTAACGTTCCAAGTTTTTGTGTGTCGTAGATTCGTATGAAGACGATGCCTGCCTCAATGTACCGTCTATTAGTCGGACTAGACGTCCCTCAATATATATAATCAAGGAATATGGCGATCATGGAATATGATTAGATCAACAGACCGTCAGCAGGCGTTGGCTATGGAGCCGCAGGATTCTCTTTTAAGATAAGGAAAAATATTCAATGTTGCTTGATCATTCGATTCTAAGTTTTCGATTGATCATTTAACTCCATATTTGATCTACAACTGATATTTGACTCCGCTTCGAATAGAATTATCTTTCAACGAAATGGTTCTCCCAGTTGTCAACGTCCAACGTTTCTTAAAAATGATCAAAATAAATGCCGTAGACAAAAAAGATTGATACAATATCGAGCTGTTCTTGCAGTTAGTGTTGAATTCTGCATTATCTTTGTATTATATCTCGGCAAATACTGGAATTCAAATGCGTCCATCGGGCTTGTTAGAGCTCAAAACTTATTCCGTACGTTTCCATGCCAACGCTAATCTATTTTTTACCGCTGGCCAAAACGAACAATTATACACAAGCAGCGAATGTTACTCGTAAGAGACTCGGAAAAATTCTTCGTTCTTTTACCTTCGATTCTTTTATTTTCCGTGAGTTGGTGACAATTTTATTTATGACGATAGGAAGGATGTGGATAATGGTGTTACAGAAACTGGAGAACATAGCTTTAAGTATAATCGCTATGAAGATGTTCTGTAGACTTCAGATGCTATGAATAGATCAGAAAAATGACTAGCTACCTAAATTGGTCAAAGATTGTAAAATACTGAGAGCACGACTTAATGAATATAATGGTGGTTACCATGACTACAGGACCGTTGACATGACAATGCGATATGATTTAAAGGTGTTTGGTATCACGTCATCGAGTTTCGTCGTAGTTGCCATGGCCACAAAAAGAGTGTCATGACTATATTATGGTTACCATGACTGCAATATGGTTACTATGAATACAAGGTGTTGCCACGACCAATAAATGACGACTTCAGCATGGACGTCACAACTACTACTAAATTGTTGCCATGGTTAAGCGGTAGTTGTCATGACAACAAGATGACAAAAACATGGCGGAAAAAGTCTGCTAAAAAGTGTGGTAGCTTCTTCAAAGAGAAACGATATATCTTCACCAAAATTTCTAATTTATTACTAGATTTACTATAAGTGCTCGGAATATCTTAACGATAATGTCTTAAAAGGAAAAAATAGAGACGAAAGTATTGGACAAAATTCTTTTATCTTAGTAAATGTTAGTCTACGTGTGCGAGAACTATGTGAAACCAAACTGGCCAGATTTGACTTTAATATTAAAATTGCCGAGCATTTGACTTTAAATTGCAAAAGAAAACAGGAATATTATAAATCAATATTTGTGAAATGCGTAAATTAATAATACATTCACCAGGCTTACCTATATCAATCTGTAGTGAACGTTTTTAACGGAAATCAAATAAAAGTATATGTAAATTTTATTGCGATACTGTTATCCAGAACCCAGAATTTTACTGAGGGCATGCCACAGACAGTTAGCTCTTTAAAATTGACGTCCCATTAACGTCACATTAACGTCATGTTAATCAACAAGTGACGTCATAAATATTCAATATCTCCTGTTCGAAGCGGATATGGTTGATTCTTCCTCCTTCACTGATCCCAGTTTATGACGTAATGATGACGACATAAATTGTAAAATGACGCATTGTTGACGGCAGATAGAAAAATAGTGACGATATGAGCGGAAAAATGACAATCAAATAGTTATATTTTCACTATGAGAATTAGCACACAAAGCCCTAGGCACGAATGGAATAAGATATGGGGAAAATCGGCCCGAGGCTTCGCGAGCGACTAGTTGCGATGGTTTGTATGTGACTATGGTCATTCATCGCTGCGGGGAGGGGGGTTGGGAGTTGTTTTCCCTTACTTCTCATAGAACGCAATCGAGCTGAAATGTGCGAGTCCATAGAGAATGGGAACGTTTATATAAGAAGCAGGGTGAGAGAATGCATGCCACGAGAACTCGAGACTCATGCAAATAAGCGTTGATGTGAAAATCTCGTTTTTGGGGCTTTTCGTGCTCGAATTCAATAGTGGGACAGTATATACATACTCGTTCATATTTAAATGCTTAAAAGTCAAAAAGGATTTGTCAACTTCATCAAGCACGCAGTCTTGCTTTAACAAGATAATAACTTCCACGGTCACGCACAATCGCGGGACAAACATAAATACATGTGATAACGATCACTCATGCACCACGTGGATCACGTTTCACCACGTGAATGATTGTGTACAGTCATAAACATCTACATAACTTAACGCGTTATCTCGAATCATTTTGACATGCGCACTATTAATCAGCATGGTTACGGTCAATATCGAACTTATCGTAAAGTCTTGGTTTGGATTAAGATAATAAATACGCTAAACCGCTGATCAGAAGAATCTCCGTCGCCATGTGATCAAGTGATCCATCTGATACAGGATTCTGAGTGAGCGGCTCAGTTCTCTTGACCAGCCAATCATAAGTGTCCATTTTGTTTTGTTTCTTGAGTAGAGCGCCTACCTTGGCACGGGATTCTCGATGATAAGCATTGACGTACTCGAGCTGGAACAACAAAAAGAGAAAGAAAAACTAGGTGGTAGTTTTGAATAATAAAAATAAGAAATAAGTAACAACTCATGAATCAGGTCAAGGCTAACCCACAGATAGACTTGAAATTTAAGGTGTTTGGCTTTGTGAAGGAAGGAAAACCAGAGAACCCGGAGAAAAACCTTCGAATCAAGGGATAGACCTCTATAATATACCTCGATATGAACTCTACTAGAGGTTACAGGCGAGTGGGCAAGCGCTACGCCACTCTTACTGTTTTATGGTGTTGTCTTTGACATAATAACAGATGTGGTGGTTCTCTCCATTTGGTTTTGGCGCTCATTCATTTATACCCCCCCCTCCCCTCCCATTGACTTCGGAGGCATAAAAAATATTGAATGTTCAATTACTATACGTACACACCTCACGGTCGGTCAATAAGTCCAACAGTATCAACTTTCTTTCATAAGGCATCTGCAAACAAATTATTTTAAAAATCATTATGCTAATTCCAATGATTCTATTCGCTTTTCTTTCTAAATCAATGCTATCGTGACGTTAATTAGCGTGGCATTGATTAGCGTGACATCTCATCTTTTTGCGTTACGGAAAGTACTATAAGGGAAAGTTTTACGTACAAAGTTGGCAGCCTCAAAGGTGACGAAGTACATATCTGGCATGTGGCTCTGTTGAATGAAAAACCAAACTGCATTAAAATTTTCGCTATTAATAAACGGTACAAAAAGAACGAAATCAATCTACTTTATGACGTCACATATGACGTCATTAGACGGATATGGTAAATATTTGAGCTTGCGTGATGCTACCTTGATTTTAGCAGGGACTGCTAGAAAAACTGTCTCTAAGCGGATACCATAGCTTCCCTCTTTGTAGTATCCTGGTTCTGAGGCAACAAGAAACGAAAAGGTAAGCGGGTTTTTAAGGAGGCGCGATGCTACCTTAGCCCTTAAACCGGGCATTTTGCCCACCGCAATCCTCTGATATACGAGCATACATACATGCCCGGTACTATCGGGTGTTCTGTGCCCTAAAGGGCATTTTACCTTCTATTGCTACTTACCGTCTGATGTAAACATCCCCGGCACTATCGGGTGTTCTCCGCTACGGGGACAAGACATGCTTATTGCTTGTGGGCCTGTAATTTGGTAACAAAAGAAAAAAGACTGACTAAAATTCTAATAGTTTTTGATAATTTTGTTTTCGGAATCTTGTCTTCGCTATTCCGTTAGATTCTAATCCATCCTCTCCTCCCCTCCTCTCCCCTCCTCTCCTCTCCTCTCCTCTTCTCTCCTCTTCTCTCCTCTTCTCTCCTCCCCTCCTCTCCTCCAGAAATATAACATGCGATTTAAATGCGACGACACTGGTGCCAATGGACTGCTTCGACGATACGGCGGCCATCTTGCCAGGGAGCAAAACAAAACAAAGCCGATGACAGAAAATATATAGAGTTTCGAGTTTGTCTTTCTGTTATGGGTTAAGGTGATCAATGTGCTGCCTTAATTCATCTTTTTGTTGTATTCTCTCGTAGTGAGGTGTTAATATCAATCGCGATCATTACTGTAATGAAAGTTAATTTGCCACCATGGATGCACCATAATGCTTTGCGAACCAAGATGGCCGCTGTAATGTCGAGCTAGTCCATTAACAGACGAGAAATCTGATCTTTTACCTTCATGTACGTTAAGAAACATTCCTATACCGTGTCCAGTGCCGTGCCGATAGTCAAGCCCACCAGCCCATAGTTCCTTGCGGGCTATGATATCAAGAAATCGTCCTGAAACAATGCAAAGAGATATTCCATACTGCGGATCGATCCACTCGATACGATCGCCGTGCAGTGTCATATTGTAGAGCAGTTTTCGTATTACTGTCAAGCTCGCGGTAAGAACACAGTCGTGACACGCAAGGGATACGCCAGGCTGCTCGAAACGTTACTCCATCTAATCAAATACCCGGAACACAGCATAAAACTGGCGCAGACACGGTCATGCCAAGGGAAAGGCACTGTCAGGCTAATCACATTGCGCAAGAAATAAATCAGCCAATCAAAATTATAGAAACGCATACGGCACTGAACCTTTCACAGTCATACGAAAACTGCACTAAACCTTATACTGACCTTGTGTTTTGTTTGGCCAAGTCGTGAGAGAGAGTTGAATCAGACCTTTGAGTACACGAGTATAGGCATCCTGTAGACCACAAGAAACAGGGTAACATGAATATAATGTAATCCTTAATAGGGACGTGACGTCTTCCCACCTCTTGCCTACCTTTTGCTCTAAAGATGGAGTTCCAAAGTGAAAAGTTCGAGTTGTATCACATGTTCCATCCCTGGAAAGTAAGACACCGTAAAGAAAGATTGAGAGGATCCAGTGTATTGCATTATCATCCCAGGGAGTGCGCGACGCGGCAAACTACATATTGTGGAATACGATGGTGGAATGATGTACAGTAGACCATGTTCGAGTTCCACATTACCGCTGTGTTCCTTGATTACAGACTCATTTACCCAGGGTTAGCCTCGTATCAGTGTCTAAATATTCACAAATACCAACGGTAAAGTAAAGAATGCACAACTTCAACAATACAAACACTTTGAAATTCCTCCGGCCTTCACTTGAACACATGAATATTCTGCACAAAATCGAGCTACCGCTGAGCAACAGATATTTCGAAAATGGAGTATACTTACTTATACTGTGATCCAGTATCCACGAGTAACGTACTATCTGTTGTAATTTGACGATCAGAAGATTTACTTGGCCTATAAAGAAACAAAATAGGAGTGATAGCCATTATCTTTGAACGTGCCCTCGTTATTATTGATCAGCTGCAATATTTCGCTCATGCGCACCAAGTGCTACCTATTTCTTTGTAATCCCAACCCTTGTATCTCTTCTCAGCTAGCCCATAAGTACAGTGTTCTCTTGGCGCACACAACGCAGAGTACGCAGGCTCTCGATTCACAAGAGAGTGCTTTTATCGAGATATTTACTAGAAGTATAATCCACTTACGAGTAGTGGATGATAGCTGCATTAGGACCGTAACCAAAGATACTCCAGAAACTAGGGCTGACGTAGTCTTCCTGCTTGCTGTGAAAAAAGATAACGAGGTATTAACGCATGCATGGATTTTCAATTCAACCACGCTCGAAGAATAGAATAACCCCTTTCATGTAAGACATTTTTATGAGTTAGAAACAAGACTTATTTCATTGCCAGCTCAAGCCATACCTCTTGAATTCCTCCAGCTTTGCCGATGCCATCAGCTCTGTTAAATCTCTTCTACCTTTAGGAACCTTAAGAAGAAAGATTATGCACAAAAAAAAAAAAAAAAAGAACTTAGAGATCTCCACATTTGGGCCAGTAAAAAAGCCAAACAAACGTCATTCCCTTTTTTGTTCCCATTTTCCTTTCCACTTTTTTCTTTTTATTGAACTCTTTCCCTCTTTGACATTTTCCCTTGCATATCCCCCTCTCTATTCTTCCATTACGTCTTTTCCCACTTATCTCATTTCTCTTTTCCCCTCTCAATAAGCCTTTTCATAATTCAAGAATCGATTACACTGCGCATGCGATTTTGTCCCGAATTTCTACCTTATTTTGTCTAAACCTTTTGTTCTTAATTAAACAAAAGAAGGTGAGAAATTCGGGACAAAATCGCATGCGCAGTGGAATCGATTCTTAAACTATGAAAAGGCTTATTTTAAACTCCCCTTCGGCCTCCACTCTCCAATACTTTAATATGATGCTTCTTTACCTCTTTTTCTAACCACTCTACGAGCTCACACATCGCCACTGCATCTTTCAGCTGTTGAAAAACATTGGATAAATGTAGCATTAAAAAAATGTACGAATCATTTGAGAAACACGTCGAGTAGTAAGCGCTCCTAACGCATGTCTTCTCACTGCTGTGGTGAGTGTCTGACTAAAGTCTCAAACCCCCCATCACCTGTGAGTAGAGTTTTCGTTAGGTCTCTCCTGTGCTTCAAGGTTTTTTTTTTCCCACTCCTATTCGATCTGGCTTCGAACGATATTGATTTGTTGAACATGTTTGGTTCTTACGTTAGCATATTTCATGCCTTTGATCTCAACATCGTTTTTGATGGACTTGGGTAAAACAACCGGTGAATATTCAAGATACAATGACTTCTGGGGAAAAAAGACACAACAGTAATGATGAAAAAAGGAGTACAAAAAAGGATGACAAAAAAGGATGGGAAAAAATAGAAAGGAAAAAGGATGAATAATTTCGATGTTCGTTTACCTTGTTAACATTCATCGCCAGTGCCTGACTGCCACGAGGACTGATCTGAAGACATAAAAAAGGACTTTGAATTCCATTCCAAGAAAAATCTAAGCCCGGTCACATTAGATGTAACTCATCGATCAAAGAGACCCATTAGAGTGTATCATAATATTTCCGTGACAAACTTGGTAAGAAATTGCCCAAATAGTAAGTTCAGCAGACCTTAGTAGACTGTAGTAAACCTAAGATGAGAGTATGCGAGTATTGTGGGTATGTGATTATGTGAGTATTGTAGTAAATCTACAAATCCTTGCACTAATTTGTACGATTTTGTTAATTATTTTTACACTGATATATTCGATATTCACTCTACCCAAGGAGGGTCCTGCATAGTCTCAGCCTATTTTTCGTTAAAATCTCAAGCCCATTCGCATATTTTTGTGTATTTGTGAATCCCATTTCCAGTGCTTATTTTCCAAGCCCCCCAAAAGGCATACTCCAGTTCTCTTTGCTCAGTCTTAGTCTCGTCTGTGCGTTATTATATTCAGCTATTCAACTAAAACCCTTGGCATGTAAATCAACTCGTATTGTTACGTAGTACATACATTCCTTACTATACCATGAACCTTGATGAAAGAAAAGAACACATGCATTTGTACAAAATCGAGGCTAAGACTGAGCAAAGGCGAACTCGAAATGTGTGTAGTCCAAGCTTCCATTTTACCCCTTCAGCAACCTCCCCAAAGGTTTTGATTATGAAACATAACGTTACTTACCCACACTTTCCACTCATTTGAAGAAGATAAATTTTTTAAATCATCCAATATCTGTGAATAATTCTTTACCAACACACACATTGAACTACAGTTACTCATTTGTAAGTGTTGTCGTACTTCAGTTGTTATCTTGTTTTTGTCGACAAATAACCTGTAATTGTTAGCGCAATAAAAAGATACTTCGTCATTGTAATAAAACATTGATTTGAAAAAGTTACAAGTGACGCCAGGGAAAATAAGAGGGAGCGCTTATGAAAATTAATGACCTTTAAATCCGACGACGAGTACGAGTACGAGTGTTTAACTTTTAAAGAGAGGCACTATCTTTTTGTAGTCGTGATCGTGTACGTAGATTGAAACATTAGATTGTAAAAAATCGAAAATCGACTACGATTCAGTGTTAACCACGAGAGCAGGACCAATTTTAAAACTCGTACACGATCTCGTTACTCGTCGTTGTATCTAAAGGTCGCTATTAAAGAATTGAGGACGTCTTTGCGCAGTCTATGGAATATCGTTCGTTTGACTTACATGACTTGGTCGAGTGTGACTATTATGTAAGAGTAAAACACAGGATTGTATGGTACATCTGATCCACGAAGATTGAGCAGCCCTGAAATAACATGCGATAACTAAGATAATCAGTCATCATCATCATCATCATCACCATTATCGCACCATCACTATCATCATCCCCATAATCACCACAACTCACCAACATAATTTTAATCACCATCACCGACATCATCACCATTTAATCATCAGTCGTAGCCATCGTCATCATTATAACACGTCAAGGTATTGTGAGAAACTTACATGCTATTTCATCCATTTGATATAAAACAAGAGCAAACGCCTTCTTCTTCTTCATTTCTATTCGAATCTCTCTCGTTTTTTCCTGCCATGTTTTGCCTTAAGAAAGAAAATATGGACGGGAAATATAATTTACCTCGTCGAACATGCGCAGTAAGAAATAAAGGCTCTGGGAACGAGATAGTGGGTTACCTGTGTATTTAAGTGACAGTGTGAACAATGTGCCATTGGGTAACGGTGGCTGATTGGTCCATATTTCATCCACCAGGTTAGGGAGCAGACTTTTTAGCTGTAAGCCTTTCTCGTTAAGTTTCTGGTAGGATATACAAATAGATGATGATAAATGTGGACACGAGTCCTCGATCCAGCCGGACATATTAGTTATTTCATGTGCATTTGAAGTGATTATTTTTTAAAGAAGACTTTTTCCGTGTTAAAACTGCAACGGGAGGGACATGAATATTCAAACTTACCGTTTTCAAAGATTTGTAAGAATCTGAAGAATAAAGAGAAGATAGATTGTTAACCCCTCAAGACGACTTTTTTTTTCTTCTAGCTTAAGAATCCAACACAAGAAATTGAATTACAAACTTAATCAAAAATATTCATGAGACCTAGACCTAGACCAAAAGGCCTAGTACCCACGCTGAATAAACTGGCAGTCGAGGTGATCAGTTGAGGGATTAGTCAAATGTAAGAGGGAGAGACTGGGCAAGAGTGTCGTTCCCAGTTCCCTGGCTATGATACATACCCATGCTCGTTAGGTATGGATCGATAGCAACAGTTTCGCCTTTCTTTAAAATCTGTTAACGATCGATAAGCAAAAAATAATAGTCATTATGTATCAGTAATAATCTATACGTAGATATGCGGATCCTTATGTCATGTCAGTATTCAGTAGATGATTAATGGGGTTAATGTGATCTTTTTTTTAATGTAGTTAGTATGCCGTCTACTGACCTTTGGTAGCCACTCAGTGGTAATTACGTCATCTAATGAAACAACAACAAAAATTAATCCATGTGGGATGTGAATATCAAACAAATTGTAGACAACACTAAGGTACATTAGGTCAAGACACTCTTTAAGCCCGATATCCTTTTCACAGTCAAGTTTTCTAGACGGCCATTATGTATATTTTCACCTGCTTTCATCAGCACCCAGTTCGAATCCATCTCCATCATGGCCTGCACATAATACCGTCCGTCCGTCCACATAGCGGCATGGGTCATCGTTACCACTGCATCTCCTGCAAACAGAAAAGATGTTGCTTTCTATTCAGCTATTATTGCTTTTGAGCAAATAAGTCGTATCACTCTGAGCTCACTACACGACCATGACCATAACTGTGCCGTGGACTTGACAGTGAAAGTGCCGTGACCATGACAGAGCCGTGTCCGTGACCCTAATGTGACAGTGCCGTGACCATGACGTGACAATGCAGTGCCCGTGACCTTGTCGTGGACGGGAAATTGTCGTGACCGTGCCGTGTCGTTGGCTGAATAATGAGTGTGCGCTATGATTGTTAAATGGATGCCATCAATTCCGTACCTTGACCGTGCCTTGTCTCTAAAAAATACTTAAAGTTTCTTCAAGTAACATGTTTCTTGATGGTAGAACAATGCCAATAGAGATACAAACCTGATGAGCCAGTGAATCCAGAGATGAATGCTCTTCTTTTATCATGTAAAGATATATATTCACTCTGGAATACAAGTCACAGTGTAAGATTAAAAGAAGCAGTAAGCAAAAATACCTATTTACCTAGCAATTTTTTGGCGCATGCGAAATTTTCCAAAAGTCAAATATAATCAATGAAAATCATGCTTTAAAACAGAGTTCTGTGTTTAGTCCCCATCGAAATAAAATAAAAAATATCGGGAACATTAAAACAATTTTGGCAAGTCTTTGAACCCATGGCCTCTTATACCGGAAGTCCAAGAAATCCTGGTCTCAAAAAATGGATTATGCCAGAGCCCTCGTCCTTCGCCGCAAGCCAGAAGAAACGCAGGCTCTGGGTACGAATTGACTCGAACAAAGAATGTTATTTTCAAGATACTTGGCCTGAAATGGGAAAACAAGATGCCCATGATACAGAGTTCTGATTGCCATGCTAACGGCGCGGACAAACGATCCAAGTGGTGTATGCAAACATAAACTGGAATTGCACCATGTGGTCGCCTTCTGCAACTGTTGCGCAGATCATTGCGCGAGTAGATATGAAATCGGCGTTCTACATTAGGATCATGCGGATTCATTGCGCACAAACGATTAGATGCGGATTTTCCACTCGGTCGCCTTCGGTTCTTGGATTTCGGATTCATAGGGGTTTTGAGATGAGAAGATAATGAGAACAACAAAAAAATCCTTAGACATACAATAAATTAGGAATAACAAATCGAGCTGTCACGCAAATCTACGATGAGAGAAAAAACTCCCTCCTGCCTTGAATAATAATCATGACGTCACCCTCTATCAATCTAAAAATAGAAGATGATCTAAAAACCCCTACGAAATCCAAGATCCGAAGGCGACCGAGTGGAAAATCCGCATGTAATGTATTGCGCGCTATGAATCTGATGTAGAACGCCCATTTCATATCTACTTGCGCGCAGCAGCCTTTTGGAAATACAATATCTACTTCTAAAACCTTCATAACAAACTCGTATGTTATTGAACCGAGCGGACCAGCCACATGTATGAGCTACTTTAAAAAACATGGCTTACAAAATACACACCTGGTGAGCATCAGTAGATGGTACGATATACGCTGATATGTTCGTAGCCTTCATCAGCGCGCGTAAGTCAGCCAGACGCTTGGTTGTGTTAGTTTTTGGCAGCGCTTTGTCCTTGAGAAGAGAAGATAAGAATAATATTTGCTTTAATATTTTGTCGGTGTTTGATCAGGCAATACTTAATTATAGCACATTATTTCAAAGAAAATTAAAGTCTGGGTGATCCAGCTTTAGCTAGAATTTAGTCAACTTACAAAAAACTATGAATAAACTACCCTTAAATGGCCGAGTTTGAAATATATATATACATAATTTTTTTTCGTTAATTAACCCGCGTTTAAAATGAGATTACCTACCTTCCAAACTGCTCTATTTACAAATTCATATTTAAGGACGAGGAGTTTTTAAAACCATTTTTTACTTTTGATTGATTGATTTAGTTAGGACCATACTTCCAGACATCGAGTACTTAACCGTTGTATGGCAGCGCGAAGCATTTACGGCTATGCCGGAGATTTCGGCCCCGACAGCGCGCTATCCCTGGATTTACAGACTGATCAGGAAGCTCGGCCGAAGCCTAAGGGAGAGGTTAGTCGGCCCATAGACCGCAGATGATTAACCCCTTGCTATGACCAGCATACCCGATTTTGAGTTTGCGTCGCTGGTGCCTAACCATCCATGTCTTTCCTTTCCATGTGGGATGCGTTTTGAAAAACTTGCCGTGAGGTTAGGTATATTTTATTACAGAGGAGAAGAACCAGATATTAGAGAGTTTTAGATTTACGTTCACGGCAAACGTGAAACGTCAGTTGACCAGTAAAAAATTATCTTAAATTGATGAAAAAGAATCGCAATAAAAGTTCAAGTAGTAGAAAAACAAAAGAGTATTTGCGCTTGGTGAGAAGGTTTGTAAATAGTAAAGTAAAATACACGAAAACTATGAAAACGTGGTCACGCCGTTTGCCGTTTGCGGGGAGAAAAAAAGTCAATCTAAAACTCTCTATTACATGCCAAATAATACATGCCTCGGGATCAGTTCAGTTTCACCAGATAACCTTTTCTATAACGGATTATCAGCATTAAAAAACATGCCGTGATTGTGCCTGCCTATTCAATACTCCGGGGCCAAAAGTTCATCTTTGAATTCACAAAAATTGAGAGATTTTATTCCCGACACCGCTGGCGGGGTTATCTATTTATCTTTATTAGCTTTCATTATCTTTGAATGAGGTTAGATACGATTATACTTGTAAAAACAGGTTTGAACTCGAACTTCGCTACGTAAGCAAATATGCGGTGATAAACTTTAAACCATACACTATATTCTTTCTTAGGATTTCAATATTGTGTTCAAGATAATTTTCTCAAGCTTCGTCTTGTTTTGGAATTTCGGAGTTTTCAGCTGGCGCATGCGCAATGCGACGTAAGCTCAAAACAATCTACCCCCCATCCCCCGGGAAAAAAAATCTTTTTCGTCAAAACTAATATGTGCGTGAAGCTGTATTCTTTTTCTTGTGTTTATTTTGTAGCCTGTTGTGTTGCTTCCAGTGCGCGTATTTACTATGCAACAATTCGACTGACAAACACACACAACTCATTTCTTGCAACTATGCGCCAGAGGATCAATTCTGCAAAACATCAATTATCAGAGCATTCCAATATACTCGGATAACAATACAACTGATAATTGTACTTGCTTTCCTGTTTTGTCTTCAACATTTCCTGCTTTGCCCGTCTATGCTAGCCCAAACGTGACAAAACTTCAAGTTGCATTTTTTCATGATCAAGCAGTACGTTTTATACATCAAGTTGATTTTCATTACACCAAGACAAGTACTTCTAGCGTTCCCCTTTGTATGCAAATCGCAAAGACCTAAATGACTTTTGATTGTGATGGCTGCTTGTCAACTTAAACATTGCGCTTGATATCAAAAACAAATGACTAGACAAGCGAAACAAATGACTAGACATAGAACACGAGGGTCTTGGTACTTGCTTGAGGTACTTGCTATAAAACGTACTGCTTGATCATGAAAAAATGCAACTTGAAGTTTTGTCACGTTTGGGCTAGCATACCCGTCGCAACGGGCGATCAAACCTTTTCTACCTGATAACAGTCGAATAGGCTACTCTGTTTTTATCTCTGAGATATTCAATCCTTAAAAAGAAAAGTCGGGTGCTACTGACGCACAAAAAGATAATCTGGTATTACATGTATATCGTTTGATCGTGATCTATCTTTCTCATTCCAGTGCACTGCGAAATTTTCTGAATAGCCATTACGTTTGTTGAAAGTACTCTTAAAAAGAGTAACAGCTTACAAATGAAGCGCTTTCTGGTGATACCTAGAATTCTTTTTAAATGGGTTAATTAACCGAAGGTCGACAAATATGATATATCAACTAATTGCTTTTTTTTTTTTTTTTTTGCCTCTAGGGTTTCTTGGGTTGATTACTTGAACTGCACAGGAGAATGATAGATATTGTAAGAAATCTTAGGCGGTTTTAAGCCATTGGATCAGTGTGACTTCTGGGTCAATATCAATTTGAAAAAGAAGACGTCTTGTCAAATAATAAATGTCAAAGTAGTCCATTTTAAAGCCTCGACATTTTGAACAAATTAATTGTACTTAGTTATGGCTTACCTGCAAAGCTCGTCGCTGAATATGATGCACGGATTCAAGCCTTCTTTGAGCTCCAATGAGTACCAAACTAAGCAAACTAACTATAAATAAACAAATGCAAAGCGACGTAAAAAAGAGTATCAAAATCCTAAAATATAAACACTTTTTGTTCCGATTATAACAGGAATGAAAAATCCTTTTAATTTGGGAGTTTTTCTCGTTAATTATATCTATCAATGCCTGAAAGTTTCGCTTAATTCATTAGAAGCGAATCTCTTTACAAATCAACATTCAAACGAAGTCGTTTCCGGAATCGAATCTAAATACAACTGTAAATACAAACACAAAGAAGATCACAAGGTTTATTGAGAATTTTACATTTTCATTTTTACGGTTGTCTACAGGATATTGAAAACAGAAAATTAGAAGAAACAAATCCTCTGCAAAGAATATAATTAATGAGAAGTGGTATTGTCAGTAAGATTGTTCTTAAGATATGTATGTGTACAGAAAACGTAATTTATGCCTCTCAACGTCTGTCAGAAAGGAGTACTGCTCAATTATAACAAAAAACTTATTAAATGAACTTGGTGGTTTTGTTGCTCTTCTGTTATGATGTTACTTAACTATTTCATTCGGTTTTAAATTTAGCTTATCGTCGAATACTTTTTATACTATATATCATTTTTTAAATGCAGAAGTTCCAACTTTCTGCACGAGCCAACTCGTGGTCGTAATAAGCAGGCAGTACTGCACTACCATCTTTAGCAATAGAATTATTCTAAAGAAATCAAATTATTTACCTGTAATCCAGAATAAAAGATTCTTGGTTTTCATATTGGTTGATATGATTACGATTAAGCGCTTGCTATTCTGGAGATAAACAGACGAGAAGGTCTGCTGCTCTGAGGTCAGTAACAGCGTGTGGCGAGTACTCAATCTGTGACTCGACCGCGAGAGATTAGTACCAACACCTGTACGTTCGGGCTGTAAACTGGATGAGATTTATCGATCAAATCACAGGCAGCCCAAGCTTGGTTTCTGTGGTGTCATGTTATAAGGAAATGTATGGGGATTCATCAAACATTTCAATAAAATCATGGAAACGTGAAATAAAGCCACGAAATTTTACCCAATCATTAAGAAACAGAGTTTCTTTCGCTCTCTGTGCACGTGAACTTAGCTTGTTTTAGAATTTTTGAATTTAGCTCGTTCTAAGATTTATCCCCCCCCCCCCCCCCCCCCCCAAGTAGAGTACAAACATTATAAGTGTGTAACATAAATACCACTAAATACTGCTAAAGTATGCTAATCCTATTGTTTTCCATATCAAACTTTCCACATAGAAAAGTTGTCGTTCCGCTCCAGACGTTTCTTTTACCACATAAGGAATGTACTTACCATATTTGGAAATTGGAATATAATTTTCTTCACGAAATAGGCGAATTTCTTGCTCAAAACTGCTCAAACTTACAGTAAATCGAGTGAAAACATCCCAGCTAGTCAGCCATCTTGGTTTTGGCCAAAAAAGGACTGGAAATGTGTAGGGGTGGGGAGCGTGGTTTGTCACCACAGTGAACGTGTTTGATTGAAGTGTTGCACACTTTTAGTGTTTGTACTCTACTGTAATTCCGGCCATTTTCGTATTTTCTAGAGAATCGCCTGCAGTAATTAGTCCTGGCACACTTCCGCACTGTTAATTAATAACTCTATTGAGTAAAACGTATTGTTTTGTTGTTAATGAAGAGCTGTTTTGGCCGTTCGCCTTGGACCGTCTTCCGCTTATACAACATATGTCGCGTCTCTACTGACAAAGATAAGATTAATGACATCATTAACTATTATCAAGCCAGATAAAGCTATCAACCTTAGCTAGGTTTAGAGATATGGGTTATACTCTGTACCAAACAATAATTTGAAAACTGGGCCCGGTTGTACAGGGTAGAGAACGTTATTATGTCTGAAAAAAATTATCCGTGGAAAAGCACTATCCACCCATCCTGACAAAGCAAATTTCGAATGCTTCAGGAAATTTTCGAATAGTTCAGGTTAAAAATCGAAAATTTCCTTATTCGATTTTAAACCTGAAGTATTCAAAATCGAATGCATCCAATTATCGAATAACACGGGTCAAAATCGAATGAATTCCATAGTTTCATTGAAAATCAAATGGTTGCCATATACATTGTAGGATGTATACTTTATCGTTTACTGTACCATTGCTATCTATCTGCGATACATATCCATAATACTGTTATATAAGTCTTTTCAATCACCCAATGACTTAATATTGATTTATTTTGTTGATTTATTTATCGATATCTTTTATTTAATATCTTTTTTTAAATTTTTATTTAATAATAATAATAATAATAATAATAATGATAATAAAGAAAGAGTTCAAGGGATTATGCTGACAGTGGTAGACGCGCGCAGACGCGCGCACACACTCAAGTATTACTCGAAACAGCAGGGATCCCTGTGGTATTTTGGCGGGATGCCTGTGTACTTCAAAATGGCGCGAACAACACAGTCTTCAAACAAGAAGCCTGTTTTTCTTCATCGTTCCTCACAGGTAAGATCTATACTTTAATCTCATTCATCTTCTAACTACCTCAACAACTTAGGTTTACTTTACGAGGTGTTTGAAACGTATTATTCGGGCAGTTTTGTCAAAATATTATATTTTTACGTTTTAAGATGATCTTAACCCAGGTCGAGTTGACCTGTGTATTCGAGGGTTAAAGATCAGAGTTCGTATCGTTTGCTAAAAACCTCTGTGAATTCCTACTTCTTACATGTAACAAATAGCGTGCTTTTACTTTTCGAGTGTATTCCAAATACCACGCAAACTTATTTAAAGAGATTTATGAACTCTTGAATCTGTCTGATCAACGGCAAAACTATTTATATTATAATGATTTTGAACTGATGTACACTAACTAATTAGATTTTCGTGGAAGGACTGTTAGGATAGGTTGTTAATTATGAGGTAATAGAATATTCAACGTCTTTTCGATGGATATATCACGGTCAAATGAAACAGAGATTTTTTCAGGGGGTTGGGGTGAGAATGGCTTTGCTACAGTATCTCTGGAACTTGGCGAGACCGGGGATTTTTAAAAAGGGCATTTAACAGCGTGAAAGCACGGTTTTTTGTGGAGGGAGTAAAATTGGAGAACCTGGATAAAAACCCTCGAATCAAGCAGAGAGACATCATCATCATCATCACCACCACCACCACCACCACCACCACCACCACCACCACCAATAGCTATATATATATATATATACATTTCTATCAAGAGAATATGAACTAAGAGAAGGAATCCTACCTATATAGACTTGTAACCATCATGTGCCCAGTTTGATAATATTTTTAGCTTGGAGATATTTTGAGCAAAGAACCTGATTGGTTGATTTCTTGATGGTAGGCGGCTTCTAGTCTTGCAGTAAACAAAAGCTTGTGTTTTTGTCGCTTTTAAAGGAAGCATGAATATCGCGCGGGCATGGTAACGAACTAAAAATAGCATCAATGATTCTAAAAATAGCATCAAAGTGTGCACATGATGGGGCACGGGGATTCCTTCTCTTAGTTCATATTCTCTTGTTTCTATATATTCTATATTCTAGATAATTTTAATTCTACACTGAACTATCATTCACGGCTCCCTTGTAAAACAAATGTGATAATTTGAAGGAATCCCGTGTATAAATAAAGAACAGTTCAGTTCAGTTCAGTTCTCATTCTATCTTTCTCTATTTCTCTCTTTCTCTCTTTCCCTCTTTCTCTCTTTCTTTCTGCCGGCCAAGGCCTACCTGCCTGCCTGTTTTTGTCGTTCGTTTGATGCGTTCCTTCAAGCGTCTCCATTAAATCTTTTTATTCTTTCATTCATTCTTCCCTCGTAATTTCGGTAATTGAAAAAGCCTTGAGAAATGAAGTGTTCATTATTATCCGCACGTCTCTCCATTATTTTGGTCCATTATTCCATTACGTTCAACTTCCTTTCAATATTTCATCAATATAATCTGGGACGTGATCATTTATTATTACTTGGAACTGATCCACAAATATTGCATTCTTTTTATAGCGTACTTCAATTTAAAAAGTTATTCTCGTTACTTCCTTTTATTCCTGGTTAGGCACGAAATATGTATTTCAGTTTCCAACCCCAAATACGATTTTATATATTCATTGTTCGCTTTATCGTTTTTTATCATACTTTATTCACATAACTCGAGATTTTATTTCTGAAACATTGGATATTTATTTTACCGTTTCCATGGCAAGCTGCGAGTCTTAATAGGCCATTTGCATTATGGCGTCATTTACTACCACTACCAGACTCCATTGCATACTGTCTTTTGTTCTGTTAATTAGCACCAATTGTCTCACTATTCCCATGAGAAACTACAAATTTGAATAAGTAAGAAAATTCTTGAAGCATTTTGGTAGTGATAGTAAAATGACGCTATAATGCAAATGCCTATTCTTATTAATGAAGAACATGTTTTAAAGATGAATTGGAAGAAAAATGAAACGAGCTAAAACAGCAGCTTCTATTTTCATTTCAGGCCTTGCTAAACACATGTCTTTCTTTGAATTTGGTATTTATTTTGCCGAAAAGGTCAAATCCAGCACTGTTAATAAAAAAATTCGGCTGCATAGCATAATTTAGATGAACAGTCAAGGGTAAGAAGAATAGCTGTCATAATATCGTGTAACTTATTGAATTCCAGGCGACAGGTGTTAACTCTTCACGGAGTATTTTGAATGGTTTTCTAAATTAATCATGTCTAATTAATCTTTGATCCTTTTAAAGCCTGAAGTTCAGTTTAAATGAATGAATGATTATGATTTATATAGCGCCCTATTCTATGTGGATATAATCAAAGGCGCTTTACATGGAGTTGTGAATGACAGATTACTTTATGCAATTTACAAGCATGAGAGATGGTTCATAGTATTTAGTGTAGGCACTGAGGGTGGTCACTGCCAGTTTCTTTTTATGTCCTCAGTGGTTCTTTTATGTCCCCCATTTACTGTAGGTTAGGAAGGGTTGGGAGACAGGGCCTACGGTTTAAAGTCCTTATCCGAGAAGACTTGAAGGTCTAACCATTTGCAGATATTATTATATAATACAGCACCTTCTCAGTTATTTTAAGACCCTGAGTGTTGGTCCGGCCGAGGCTTGAACCACGACCTCCCGCACAACAGACCAACGCTCTTACCAACTGAGCTAATAATTATTTGAACTAAGAGTTGGTTGGGGTTAGTTGTTGGAGATAGTTAGTATTGGAGTTAGTTATTGGAGCTGGGAGAGCTTGAGATGCAAGAGAGAGGAGAGAGAAGCTAGGTTTGCATAAATGCTATCTCGATAAATGCCACATTGCAAGTATAAGTGTATAAACAATTCAAATACTAGAAAACCACATATAGCAAAGCCAAGTTTCATTGATTCCAAAGTTAAATATTACATTCAAACCATCTCAAGCGTTCCCATCGAGGTTCAAAGATTCATTTTATTATTCGAAGTTTGATTTCCGTGAATGCAAGCTTCAAAACAAGATGGAAATCAAACTTCGAATAATAAACTGAATCTTTGAACCTCGATGAGTTGAACCGCGCATGAAAGTATGGGCTGGTTTGACCATAATAGAGGGGAATGGCTAGAAAGGCCGGCAAACGTCAAAGGATCAGCCTGTTGTTTCGCATTTGATGTTGAACCGTACCATCCCCTTTATGGTTTGACTGTAATCGTTTGCGAAGGCTGATGATGACGCACAACTAGATTAACACTTAAGAAAATTAAAATAATAGAATAGTTTCAGGTATTTGTTTTTATCGATGAGTCGAGTAATATTTCACATGTATGTGTTATTCAAATTTCTCATATGTTAACGTGTGACCACTTGTCTACTGTTATACATCCCTCTGACAGGCGTCTCCAAAGATTCCTTTTGCAAACATCGAGTTTGCTGGACGTCTGTCAAGAAAAATATCAACAAATAAGTCCATTATGTGATATACATGTTTATAAGAAAACCGTTTTATCATAAACCTCATTTTTATGTACGGGTAATTGGGGGGGGGGGGGGGGTGTGTTCTAGAGGGTACTAGGGGGAGGGGCACGTAAAAATATGGCACTCCCAATAAATAAATAAATATATAATTTATTTTCGAAATGTATCCACGTAAGGGGTCCATGTAAAAAAATTGAGAATGGGTCATACATTTTAAGGAAAGCAAAAAAGGAAATGGTCCCTAACTCGATCGCGTGCGACTGAGTAAGACAGAAAATTATTATTGGAGATTCAATAAATTCAACTTACAATATACCTAGACAAACGCCGACACACGATGTAACCACTATGCACAATCTGGTGTAGGATCAGTTCCTACTTCAGCAACATTGCTTGCAACAAATTGCGTCGTGTGGCATGGCTCGCAACATCTATTGCCTGAAACATGGCGTGCAATATTGCACCGTGCATCTCTGACGATCCTACTCCCTTTTACCCTAGAACCATCTAGATATATAGAAATGGACTGCTATAATCATAGGGAAAAAACTGAAATATAAATATATAAAAAATATTAAATTGAAATATTAATGATATTAATATTTGCCGATCGTTTTTACATAATGTCAACTTTTTCAATGTTGTGTGTTATCAAGTGTGTTATCTTGCGCTAATTTATTTGAGGTTTGATTTAGCGTCTTAATCAACGTCAGATCAAATGTAGGAGTTATGATTTTTTCCTTATTAATTTGAAATATTTATACAATCGCATATACGTGATCAGACAGTAGTAGTCTTGACTTGAAATGAGTTTAAGTGGAAAATTTTATTTGGTAATAAGTAAAACCACTTTTTCCGTTTTTTCTTCTTCTTTTAGTTCAGTTTATCTTTCTTATCTTTCTTTTTATCTCTCTCTATGCCTATGACCTTAATGTCCTTCCCCCCTACTTCATATCTAATTTACTCTCATCGTTCAAACTCAAGTAGCTATCCCTTAATCGTTGTCAAAATAGCTGGCTTCGTGTAGGCGGGGAAGGATCAATTGGGCGCAGTTTTCTTTTCTTTTATTCCACTTTTCTATTCATCCGAGTTCTTCATTTCGATGTTTTAGCCTGTGTACCTAACATTATCAGAAGACAGTCAATATTTCACTTCACTGGTTTCAGAAGCTTAAAGTTCTTTCGCAAATCTTGCAGTTTATATTTGTATATTTGTATAAATATTAATAAAACAAAATTATGACTTGTGTAAACATGTTTGAAAATTATCCCAAAATAATCAATGTGACTTATAATATGAATAAGGATGTATTTACACAGAAACCTCGATTCCTTAACTAACCAATATCATTAATAATACCAACTCATTTTTACAGTGGAACCTAGTCTCCAGACGGACACCTATATCTAATATCTTGGGATCTTCGTTGTTCTCTTACATAATAATCGATTTTTTCTTCTTTTTTTCTGTTGTTTTTTCTTACGTTTTTTCCAAGTTCTCGATAATCCCCTTGAAATTTTTCGCGCACAATTTCCGCAGTTTTATGGGAACCCATTAAGTTCGTTCGAGATAAGAAGAGCGGCTTTTGGTCCAGAAGTGGAAATGCATGGCTTGGTTCTTCAAAATACTTCATGCCTGACGGTTTTTCAAAGCCTCGTGATAATAATAGTACAATCGAATTTGTCCATATATTTTATAATTGATTGCCTGCTTTGGGTTTTCTTTCCTGCCAGGCTGATAACAGGACAAATCTGCCTGCTCTTTGAGCGGAGATTTTATGTTCTTTCTACCCCCTCCCCTCCCCCCCAACGAGAATGAAGAACTCTACTCGTTTGGCCAATTTTTTTTCTAATCCTATTCTCTCGTTGCTCAAGGATGAGCGTTGGTGGTGAAGAGCAGAAGAAGACGTAAAAATGTATTCCCTTATTTCTTACTTTTCAAATGAAATATTTCGCGAGAGAATCATCAATGATGCGGGCAGGAAGTAGAATGAATTTTTTGCATTCTATTTTCTCCGTTGCCTTGTCCAAATTCACTGATTCATAATAGTTTTGCAATCCGCAAAGAATGAGAGTTCAAAGCGACAATAATCTTTACGTTCTGTTACCGAAACTTCATTTGCATGTTCAGTTTTACCAACAGCTGTTACGAACGTTTTTTTATTATTGCCCCACTATAAATGGAACCAGTCTTGTCAAGTTCATCAAATGCATTCAGGTCCCGTCCATACACTATGCCGGATAAATTTGAATCCGAATTTTCAAACCGAAACCGAAAAAAAAGGTTTTCCGTCCACACTAATACGGCTAGTCGGTCTGTTATATTCTACAGCCATTTGTACGCAGCCTTGCGAGCCTGCGTTTTCAAATTATTCAACTCTGGAGACCGTATTCGAAAAAATTAGTGTGGACGGTCTAACCGAATAAATAAAAAATTGGATTCAAATTTATTCAGCATAGTGTGGACGGGGCCTCAATTAATGCCTACTAGTAAATAAGCTTGGTATTGACTCAATTGCTTTAAATATCCTAATTGCCAGTGATGTCTTTTTCTCTTAGGAAGCATCAAGTCTTGCAAGGTTTAACGAGCTTTTCCGTTCGACAAATAAATAGCTTCTCAAGGACCTGACTAATGAATTGGTGCGCATGCGTTAAAGTGAAAAGTTTATTTTTGATCAGTCAGTCGATGTGAACATTGCCTCCGACTTGAACCTGAAAACAGAACTGTATAGTGTTTGAGCTCGAGGGCTATACAATTGGTAAAACCGTGGTTGATTCAACATCAAGGGCACTTAGATACAGATGTACTGAATGCCGACTGTTCACTTAATGCAGAATACCACAGTGGCATATGATTTCACGCAATGAGAAAGCCACTTCTATTCCAACGGCGCCAACTGATACAAAATGGCTCCCTGTTTACTAAATACAAATGCGAAACAAATTCTATCCTTCGGAGAGAACAGCAGCGAACCTGGGCGCTTGATAAACTGTAGCACGAATTTCTCCTTCGTGAATAATGAGACAAAGGACATGGATAATCTTGAGGAGGTTAACCTTGGTAAATCTACACTGATGCTCTTCGCTATTGGCGTAGCAGTGATGGGGAATTTCTTCATAATCTTTACTTATTGTAAGAATTTTAAAATGAGAACAATAACTAACACTTTGGTCGTAAATCTATGTGCAGCTGACCTTCTTTCATCGATTTTTGATCTTCCATTTTGGTTAAGCTTGACACTAGGCTCCACACTGTACAAGCAATTTACACTTTGTCGTATTATTTTTTGCTTTGAGGATCTTTTTCATATAGTAGCCATACTAACCATGTGTGGAATCGCTATAGATCGCTACGTTACACTAGTCAAAGGCCTTCGTCGATTGATGACTCATAGACGAGCTCATCTCCTGATCGTTTGGTCGTGGATCCAAGCGGTTATATCAGCTGCTCCTTGGAACCTAATTCATGAACTACACGGATCAAAAAGATGTACTACTTTTCCCCATTTTTACGAACCATCAATCCGCATCGAAGTGTTCAATATTTTCTTTAAAGTCATAAATATTGTATTTCCATTTCTAGTTTGTTACTACGTCTTTTATCGCATCGTTCAAGCTGTTCGGGGGCGAAGTAAAGTCAACATTGACAACAATTACGTTTCACGGAACTACAGCGCCGAGAGATTCGCTGTTGATGCTTACAAACGTTCTTCCAAGACGGCAATTATTCTTTTTTTGATGTTTTTTATCTGTACTTTCCCTGAACTTTGTGTTACATTTTGGAGCGTTATAACTTCTGACAAAGTTGGTTTTGGCATTGGTTTTATTACGTATTTTATTTTCACTTTAAAGCGATCTCTTTTTCCAGCTATTTACATATTTCGAAATCGGGTTATCTGGAGTTATATTCACGAAACTTTAACTTGTGCCTTTTGCCGAGGAAATGGCAATTCTATTCACAACGACTCCTTATCCTACGTACCTGCTGATCAAAGTACAAGTTGTTTTACAGTTTTTGGAAGGAATTTTTATCGCTCTCGTATAGATCCTTCCGTGTTTGACGGCGAGAAAAACTACTTCCCTAAAAACATCGAAGTTTGCTTTGTTTGCGATGGCAAAGAAGTGATTGCTGTAGGAGATAAATTTACGGATATAACCAAAGTGGAAGAGAAAAAAGTCAACCCTTCTTCGAGTTCAGTAAACTAGTTCACCATCATTTTAAATTCTTCAATCTGTTTTTGTGTGGAAGACGTGAGAAAGCAAATTGAAAATGGAAAACCAGAATTGAAAAAGCGAATATTGTTTAACCTGATATGTTAAGATGTCAGCCATGATTATTTGTTTTTAGAATGACAAATCATTGACCATCGCCAGAAAAATCAATTTTGAATAGAATATGGAAATTCGCCATTATCTTCTCTCCAAGTCTCTATTATGTTTTGCAATCTTGTTTTAGAAGTAGAGTCATTTCAAATTCAATTAATTTCCTTCCAATGAGCTCTTTATTATTTATCTTGCATTGTCTTGTAACTGCTGGTGTCAATGAAAAATAGTTAACTAAATTGCAACGCAAAAACTGAATTTTTCTAATGACATGACGAAAAGATCTGTAATATATAATTTAAAAAAAGTCGTTACAAATAAATGTTATCTTAATGGTTTTACTGTGCGTTCAAATTTCATCCACCACACCAAATTTCATCCACCGTATGCGACGATTATTTCGTTTTCACAGTAATTTTGAGGAATGGTTATTCCCTAGTGCTTTTGCACTTTATTTTTTAGGGTTCAGCATGAGTTTGATCTTTATTCCGTAAACTATTATCTTTTTCAATTAATTTTGACGAAAAAAAACCAACGTGCTGACGGAAACGACAAACAAACGAATAATACACAAGCCACTATGGACAGTTCCTTTACTTTTTGTTTCTATTAACACGTTATTTTGATCAATGAATTTGAAAATTTCATTGTTTGGGTTAATTTTTTTAGAAAATCGTCTTAATAAAGCTTTTAAGAATAAGTTCTGAAGCGGCCGAAGAGGCCCCGCTGGTTCAAAGTAAAAGGTTGATATAAAGTTGATTGTTAAACGCTTGGTAACTGATCTTCACGATATTCTAATATTCATATTATAAATTCCTGTTATTTCTATGGATTATATTTCACCGAATTCCACCATCATCAATATACTATCATCATCATCATCATCATCATCATCAATATACTATCATCATCATCAATATACTAACATCATCATCATCATCACTATCATCATCACCATCATCAGCACTATCATCATCCCCGATCACCCGCAATTATCATCACTATAATTATCACCATCATCATCCCTATCACCATCATCAGCACTATCATCATCACACCATCATCAGTACTATCATCACCATCATCAGCACTATCATCATCATCATCATCATCACTAACATCATCAGCAAATCATCATTATCATCATCATCATTACTATCATCATCACCACTATCATCACTATCATTATCACCATCATCATCACTGTCATCATCACCATCATCAGCACTATCATTATCACCATCATCAGCACTATCATCATCACACCATCATCAGTACTATCATCACCATCATCAGCACTATCATCATCATCATCATCATCACTAACATCATCAGCAAATCATCATTATCATCATCATCATTACTATCATCATCACCACTATCATCATCACTATCATCATCACTATCATCACTATCATTATCACCATCATCATCACTGTCATCATCACCATCATCAGCACTATCATTATCACCATCATCATCACCAACATCAGCACTGTCAACATCATAATCATCACATCATCGCCATCCTCACCTTTATCTCCACTTTCACATAAACTAACCAGCCTCCCAACGCATCCTCCTTAATGCATATAAACATAACATTTCAATGTCACATTGTTCCCAAATGTTCTTAGAAGTGGACAAATCTAAACTGCTTAGATCGTAAAATTGTTTCCACTAAAAATAACACTTAATTATCACTCTATAATAGGAGTGACTGATTTTACATTGTTTTAACATGATTTCAAAACAAAAAAAACAAAAAAACAATCAATTGACACCTATATTCACCGACGGCGTTTTTGTATTAAAGCGCATTCGAGTTTTCTTTTAAGAAAATTCACAGTAAAAGATTAAACAAAAAAAATAATGAACTAAAGGAAGAAAGACGAAAGCTTTCTCTTTCGGAAATAACAAGACAGAAGATCATCATTGATTTTCCTTTTATTTGCTGTGTCTATATTCCAGATAATGCTTCCTGCATGTTTCGAGTTTAATTTATTCTTCAAGTGCTTTAGAACAATGCTTTAGGCCGACATATGCCCGTCTCTCTATTTGCGTTGAATCACGGAACGACAACTTGTCATTCTTATAAAATAATAGTTAACAATTGTAAGCGAAAATATCGCTTAACAGTGAAAATATCAATATAAGATTAAAAAATGACAGCATTTTTGGAAGTATTTTGAACTGGCAGGAAAGTCTCTTTCATTACTCAAACTAGATGCGATTTCTACTTATTTTCATCCCGTTGTTATAGTAACCATATCTGTCAAATTGTTTTGAACATTGATACCATTACCGATTATCCACTTTCATCTACGTATTAGACGAGTAAGCACGGTCTGTATGGAAAGGAAAGTGTTGAACTGCGAGCTTGAGCGGCGCATGGAATTTGCACTGCGTCATTCCCACTGCGCTTCAGTCTTACAGTTTACATTAGTCGGAGATTAATTAATCGTACATTAGTCTTCCATTAGTCGGACATTAATTACTCGTACATCAGTAGGACATAACTTACATTAGTCCTAAAAGGATATAACTAGCTAAAACTAGTGTGAGCTGCGTCGGTGTTTCTAATGAAACAGTAATGATGAAAAGGTAAATTATACACCGTGAAAAGATGAAAAAACTTACTGACGTTTCGGACGCTAGTCCTTCGTCGGAGTAAAAGAGCTCTTTTACTCCGACGAAGGACTAGCGTCCGAAACGTCAGTAAGTTTTTTCATCTTTTCACGGTGTATAATTTACCTTTTCATCATTACATTAGTCCTACATTAGTTGGATATTACTTGTACATTAGTCGTACATTAGTCGTACATTAGTCGTACATTAGTCGTACATTAGTCGTACATTAGTCGTACATTAGTCGTACATTAGTCGTACATTAGTCGTACATTAGTCGTACATTAGTCGTACATTAGTCTAATATTACTTGTACATTAGTCGGTGTCACAGGGATTTGTGTTCCCCCAAGTTATGTGTTCCCCCGAACACTGGGCACTAGTGTTTTGTGTTCCCCCTTCCCCTCCCTATGAAACATCTTTTGACACGATTCTCTCCCCCAGAACGAGGAATCTCTATAAATGATTGGTTTTCGGTTGTGACAAACTGGCTAAATCTGAGAATTTTCTTCAAATCTAAATTCAACGAACGAATTCAAAAAATCATGAAAGCTTCACAGTATGATAATGTTTTTAAATATTTATGCCGAAAGGAACATCCTCTTGATTTTGTGAATAAAGAAAAATATGTTTTACAAGAAGTTCTTGCTCGAAATAATTGCACACGAAGAAACTCATTAGCATCTCGTACTATGGTACGTAGAAAAAGGAGGGAAAAAGAGAGTGGTAATCAGAGGACGTGAAGAGAAGCAAAGCTAGGTTCTTTGAGGAGTGCCATTCATCTGTTTTCGGCGCCCATGTAGGGCTAGATAATATTGAGCATAGAAATTTTGCATATGAATTTTGCCGAAAGACCAAGAAAAGAACTCGCTTGAATTATTGCATTAGGTAAATACAATTTTATCTCTCAAAATACCAACGGCAGCAGAGGATCACGCGGTTATACGGTTTACAATAAAGATGTACGATAGAAAAAGTCCACTGATTTACTTTTCAATTTTAGAGTTAAAATGTTCTCGTTCTGGGGGAGAGAAACGTGTCAAAAGATGTTTCATAGGGAGAGGAGGGGGGAACACAAAACACTAGTGCTCAGTGTTCGGGGGAACACATAACTCGGGGGAACACAAATCCCTGTGACATCGGACATTAGTCGGACATTAGTCGAATATTACTTGTACATTAGTCGGACATTGATCGTAGATTAGTCGAATATTACTTGTACATTAGTCGGACATTAGTCGAACCTTACTTGTACATTAGTCGGACATTAGTTGGACATTACTCGGACATTACTCGGACATTAGTCGGACATTTGTAGGACATTAGGCGTACATTGTAAATGCTATACTTACACCTCCAATTTGCTATTCCAAGGTGGATAAATATACTGTGTCGTGTCAGCATTGCAAAGCATTTTGGGATTGTTTTAGGAGAAGTAATATACGCCATCTTGGAAGTCCTCTTAAGCAGACCCACAATGCACTGCAATACCAACTGGACCTATTCCCCTTCATTAGGGTAGGTTTTCTCATTTCCAACCATTGGTCAATTCCCTAGAGTATTATTTATTTGTTTAACCGTTGACTCTAGCTTATTCCTTGTTTGGGGGGGGGGGGAGGGGAGGAAAGGGGGATGGGGATCTTATTCGTTATTAAACATTACGACTGAGCAAAAGTTAAAGAGGTCTATTCTGATTCTGATTCAGGTGCTGATGCAAATCAACATAATGTATATATCTACAAGTGACGTTTAAAATAACACTCCATACAGTTACATGTCCAAGCAATTTCATCTACGTTTGTTTTGGAATAATGTCTTTAAAGCATCAAACATGGCATATTGTCCCTTTGGCCAAAATTTTTATCTGTCATATATTGGAAAAAAGTGTGAAAATAGTCTAGCTATAGTCCATGCTTTTTACCCGAAAATGACCAAAAATTTTATGAGAAATGAAATTTTTCATTTCTCATAAATAATCCATAATTTTGCAAAAGGTGTGAAAATGGTCCATTTTTCATCAAAACCATGGGCTATATAGTCCATGCTTTTTACCCGAAAATGACCAAAAATGACTAATTTTTCATTTCTCATAAATAATCCATAATTTTTCAAAAGGTGTGAAAATGGCCCATTTTTCATCAAAACCATGGGCTATAGTCCATGCTTTCTGGCTAAAAAATACCCAAAAATGACTGTTTTTATTTCTCATAAATAATCCATAATTTCGCAAAAGGTGTGAAAATGGTCCATTTTCATCAAAACCATGGGCTATAGTCCATGCTTTTTGCCCAAAAATGCCCAAAAATGACTGGTTTTTCATTTCTCATGAATCATTAATATCTTTCCAAAAGGTGTGAAAATGGCCCATTTTTCATCAAAACCATGGGCTATAGTCCATGCTTTTTGCCCAAAAATGCCTAAAAATGACCTATTTTGAATCCCTCATGGATAACGTATATTTTTTTAAAAGGTGTGAAAATGGGTCAAAATCGACCAAAACCATAGGCTATATATAGTCCATGCTTTTTGGCCAAAAATGACTGATTTTTCATTTCTCATAAATAATTCATATTTTTGCAAAAGGTGTGAAAATGGCCCATTTTTCATCAAAACCATGGGCTATAGTCCATGCTTTTTGCCCAAAAATGACCGTTTTTTCATTTCTCATGAATAATTAATATCTTGCAAAAAGGTGTGAAAATGGCCCATTTTTCATCAAAACTATGGGCTATAGTCCATGCTTTTAGCCCAAAAATGACTGGTTTTTCATTTCTCATAATTAATTAATATCTTGGAAAAAGGTGTGAAAATGGCCCATTTTTCATCAAAATAATGGGCTATAGACCATGCTTTTTGCCCAAAAATGCCCAAAAATGACCTATTTTGAATCCCTCATGGATAATGTATATTTTTTTAAAAGGTGTGAAAATGGGTCAAAATCGACCAAAACCATGGGCTATAGTCCATGCTTTTTGCCCAAAAATGACTGATTTTTCATTTCTCATAAATAATTCATATTTTTGCAAAAGGTGTGAAAATGGGTCAAAATCGACCAAAACCATGGGCTATAGTCCATGCTTTTTACCCAAAAATGCCCAAAAATGACTGGTTTTTCATTTCTCATGAATAATTATTATCTTGCAAAAAGGTGTGAAAATGGCCCATTTTTCATCAAAACCATGGGCTATAGTCCATGCTTTTTGCCCAAAAATGACTGGTTTTTCATTTCTCATGAATAATTAATATCTTGCAAAAAGGTGTGAAAATGGCCCATTTTTCATCAAAACCATGGGCTATAGACCATGCTTTTTGCCCAAAAATGCCCAAAAATGACCTATTTTGAATCCCTCATGGATAATGCATATTTTTTAAAAAGGTGTGAAAATGGGTCAAAATCGACCAAAACTATGGGCTATAGTCCATGCTTTTTGCCCAAAAATGACTGATTTTTCATTTCTCATAAATAATTAATATTTTGCAAAAGGTGTGAAAATGGCCCATTTTTCATCAAAGCCATGGGCTATAGTCCATGCTTTTTGCCCAAAAATGCCCAAAAATGACCTATTTTGAATCCCTCATGGATAATGTATATTTTTTTAAAAGGTGTGAAAATGGCCCATTTTTCATCAAAACCATGGGCTATAGTCCATGCTTTTTGGCCAAAAATGACTGATTTTTCATTTCTCATGAATAATTCATATTTTTGCAAAAGGTGTGAAAATGGCCTATTTTTCATCAAAACCATGGGCTATAGTCCATGCTTTTTGCCCAAAGATGCCCAAAAATGACCTATTTTGAATCCCCCATGGATAATGTATATTTTTTTAAAAGGTGTGAAAATGGGTCAAAATCGACCAAAACCATGGGCTATAGTCCATGCTTTTTGCCCAAAAATGACTGTTTTTTCATTTCTCATGAATAATTAATATCTTGCAAAAAGGAGTGAAAATGGCCCATTTTTCATCAAAACCATGGGCTATAGACCATGCTTTTTGCCCAAAAATGACCTATTTTGAATTCCTCATGGATAATGTATATTTTTTGAAAAGGTGTGAAAATGGGTCAAAATCAACCAAAACCATGGGCTATAGTCCATGCTTTTTGTCCAAAAATGCCCAAAAATGACCTATTTTGAATCCCTCATGGATAATGCATATTTTTTAAAAAGGTGTGAAAATGGGTCAAAATCGACCAAAACTATGGGCTATAGTCCATGCTTTTTGCCCAAAAATGACTGATTTTTCATTTCTCATAAATAATTCATATTTTTGCAAAAGGTGTGAAAATGGCCCATTTTTCATCAGAGCCATGGGCTATAGTCCATGCTTTTTGCCCAAAAATGCCCAAAAATGACCGTTTTTTCATTTCTTATGAATAATTAATATCTTGCAAAAAGGTGTGAAAATGGCCCATTTTTCATGAAAACCATGGGCTATAGTCCATGCTTTTTGCCCAAAAATGACTGGTTTTTCATTTCTCATAAATAATTAATATCTTGGAAAAAGGTGTGAAAATGGCCCATTTTTCATCAAAACCATGGGCTATAGTCCATGTTTTTGCCCAAAATAACTGATTTTTCATTTCTCATAAATAATTAATATCTTGCAAAAAGGTGTGAAAATGGCCCATTTTTCATCAAAACCATGGGCTATAGTCCATGCTTTTTGCCCAAAAATGCCCAAAAATGACCTATTTGGAATCCCTCATGGATAATGTATATTTTTTAAAAAGGTGTGAAAATGGGTCAAAATCGACCAAAACCATGGGCTATAGTCCATGCTTTTTGCCCAAAAATGCCCAAAAATGACCTATTTTGAATCCCTCATGGATAATGTATATTTTTAAAAAAGGTATGAAAATGGGTCAAAATCGACCAAAACCATGGGCTATAGTCCATGCTTTTTGCCCAAAAATGCCCAAAAATGACCTATTTTGAATCCCTCGTGGATAGTGTATATTTTTTTAAAAGGTGTGAAAATGGGTCAAAATCGATCAAAACCATGGGCTATAGTTCATGCTTTTTGGCCAAAAATGACGGATTTTTCATTTCTCATGAATAATTCATATTTTTGCAAAAGGTGTGAAAATGGCCCATTTTTCATCAAAACCATGGGCTATAGTCCATGCTTTTTGCCCAAAAATGACCGTTTTTTATAATGTATATTTTTTTAAAAGGTGTGAAAATGGGTCAAAATCGACCAAAACCATGGGCTATAGTCCATGCTTTTTGCCCAAAAATGACTGATTTTTCATTTCTCATAAATAATTCATATTTTTGCAAAAGGTGTGAAAATGGTTCAAAATCGACCAAAACCATGGGCTATAGTCCATGCTTTTTACCCAAAAATGACTGGTTTTTCATTTCTCATGAATAATTAATATCTTGGAAAAAGGTGTGAAAATGGCCCATTTTTCATCAAAACCATGGGCTATAGACCATGCTTTTTGCCCAAAAATGCCCAAAAATGACCTATTTTGAATCCCTCATGGATAATGTATATTTTTTAAAAAGGTGTGAAAATGGGTCAAAATCGACCAAAACCATGGGCTATAGTCCATGCTTTTTACCCAAAAATGACTGGTTTTTCATTTCTCATAAATAATTCATATTTTTGCAAAAGGTGTGAAAATGGCCCATTTTTCATCAAAGCCATGGGCTATAGTCCATGCTTTTTGCCCAAAAATGCCCAAAAATGACCGTTTTTTTCATTTCTCATGAATAATTAATATCTTGCAAAAAGGTGTGAAAATGGCCCATTTTTCATCAAAACCATGGGCTATAGTCAATGCTTTTTGCCCAAAAATGACTGTTTTTTCATTTCTCATAAATAATTAATATCTTGGATAAAGGTGTGAAAATGGCCCATTTTTCATCAAAACCATGGGCTAAAGACCATGCTTTTTGCCCAAAAATGCTCAAAAATGACTGGTTTTTCATTTCTCATAAATAATTAATATCTTGCAAAAAGGTGTGAAAATGGCCCATTTTTCATCAAAACCATGGGCTATAGTCCATGCTTTTTGCCCAAAAATGCCCAAAAATGACCTATTTTGAATCCCTCATGGATAATGTATATTTTTTTAAAAGGTGTGAAAATGGGTCAAAATCGATCAAAACCATGGGCTATAGTCCATGCTTTTTGCCCAAAAATGACTTATTTTTTATTTCTCATAAATTATTCATATTTTTGCAAAAGGTGTGAAAATGGCCCATTTTTCATCAAAACCATGGGCTATAGTCCATGCTTTTTGCCCAAAAATGCCCAAAAATGACTGGTTTTTCATTTCTCATGAATAATTAATATCTTGGAAAAAGGTGTGAAAATGGCCCATTTTTCATCAAAACCATGGGCTATAGACCATGCTTTTTGCCCAAAAATGCCCAAAAATGACCTATTTTGAATCCCTCATGGATAATGTATATTTTTTTTTTGGTTTACCCAAAAATGACTGGTTTTTCATTTCTCATAAATAATTCATATTTTTGCAAAAGGTGTGAAAATGGGTCAAAATCGACCAAAACCATGGGCTATAGTCCATGCTTTTTACCCAAAAATGCCCAAAAATGACTGGTTTTTCATTTCTCATAAATAATTAATATCTTGCAAAAAGGTGTGAAAATGGCTCATTTTTCATCAAAACCATGGGCTATAGTCCATGCTTTTTGCCCAAAAATGACCTATTTTGAATCCCTCATGGATAATGTATATTTTTTTAAAAGGTGTGAAAATGGGTCAAAATCGATCAAAACCATGGGCTATAGTCCATGCTTTTTGCCCAAAAATGACTTATTTTATTTCTCATAAATAATTCATATTTTTGCAAAAGGTGTGAAAATGGCCCATTTTTCATCAAAACCATGGGCTATAGTCCATGCTTTTTGCCCAAAAATGCCCAAAAATGACCGTTTTTTCATTTCTCATGAATAATTAATATCTTGCAAAAAGGTGTGAAAATGGCCCATTTTTCATCAAAACTATGGGCTATAGTCCATGCTTTTAGCCCAAAAATGACTGGTTTTTCATTTCTCATAATTAATTAATATCTTGGAAAAAGGTGTGAAAATGGCCCATTTTTCATCAAAATAATGGGCTATAGACCATGCTTTTTGCCCAAAAATGCCCAAAAATGACCTATTTTGAATCCCTCATGGATAATGTATATTTTTTTAAAAGGTGTGAAAATGGGTCAAAATCGACCAAAACCATGGGCTATAGTCCATGCTTTTTGCCCAAAAATGACTGATTTTTCATTTCTCATAAATAATTCATATTTTTGCAAAAGGTGTGAAAATGGGTCAAAATCGACCAAAACCATGGGCTATAGTCCATGCTTTTTACCCAAAAATGCCCAAAAATGACTGGTTTTTCATTTCTCATGAATAATTATTATCTTGCAAAAAGGTGTGAAAATGGCCCATTTTTCATCAAAACCATGGGCTATAGTCCATGCTTTTTGCCCAAAGATGCCCAAAAATGACCTATTTTGAATCCCCCATGGATAATGTATATTTTTTTTAAAGGTGTGAAAATGGGTCAAAATCGACCAAAACCATGGGCTATAGTCCATGCTTTTTGCCCAAAAATGACTGGTTTTTCATTTCTCATGAATAATTAATATCTTGCAAAAAGGTGTGAAAATGGCCCATTTTTCATCAAAACCATGGGCTATAGACCATGCTTTTTGCCCAAAAATGCCCAAAAATGACTGGTTTTTCATTTCTCATGAATAATTAATATATTGCAAAAAGATGTGAAAATGGGCCATTTTTTGTCAAAACTATGGCCTATAGTCCATGCTTTTTAGCCAAAAATCACTGATTTTTTATTTCTCCTAAACAATTCATAGTTTTGCAAAAGGTGTGAAAATGTGTCAAAATCGACCAAAACCATGGGCTATTGTCCATGCTTATTGACCAAAAAGGACTGATTTTTCATTTGTCATAAAGAATTTATAGTTTTGCAAAAGTTGTGAAAATGACCCATTTTTCATCAAAACCATGGGCTATAGTCCATGCTTTTTACCCAAAAATGCCCAAAAATGACTGGTTTTTCATTTCTCATGAATAATTAATATCTTGCAAAAAGGTGTGAAAATGGCCCATTTTTCATCAAACCCATGGGCTATAGTCCATGCTTTTTACCCAAATATGGCCAAAAATGACTGATTTTTCATTTCGCATAAATATTTCATAGTTTTGGAAAAGGTGTAAAAATGGCCCAATTTTATCATAACCATGGGCTATAGTCCAAAAAATACTTATAAAGTTATTTTTAACTTGGATGAATAATTCATATGCTTGATTTGTGATTTTACAATTGATAATGAAAGCAAGAAAGAAAATGTAGCTTTCCTTTTAATTCCTATATTTTTGATCTCAAAGCACAAAATAAACAATACTTCTATTTTAACATGACACAATGTTTAAAACCCATATTTAGCTTGAGTCTGTCTTTTTGTTTGACGATTTGAAGACCACTGTTGTTGTAGTTCAAATTCCCTCTCTTTTGCCTAATTAATAATTAATAATGATTAATGAATTATCACCCCACATGAAGAGGCAATCAATGTTAAACTCTCCCTTGGGTCCTTTATCTGGTCATCTTTGAGTCCCAAGGAGGGGGAATAGACAACCTTTTTACTTTAAATTACAGATTTTTAATATGCAAAATCTCAATTGAACATCAGATTTATCATGCTCTGACTTCGATCAGTGCAGAGTTTGATCTGTGAGTGCCCAGACTTTGAACACCGCAGACCACATCAGCAATGCTGGAATTTTATATCGGTTTTTTATAAATGCCATTATTACTATTAAGTTAATACAATGTTGTAAGAAGGCATGATAATTAATAAAATAGATATTTAGTCGATAAAGGTTGTATTTTCAATTCTTATGCTGTCAAACATAACCAACTTCAAGTACAAGCTGCTGACATACCTGAAATGCTAAGTAGGTGATTTGATGTTTTCTGCGTTGCTGTGATGATGGCATATTGCCCTTTTTCTGTGGGAAGAATTGAGAAATGATAATGAATAATAGACAATGTAAATTATTGTATTGGGGGGAGGGAGGGGAGGGGGGTTGGAGAAGGGGCAGAGGAAGGGAGGAGGGGAAGAGGGAGGGAGGAGTGGGGAGAGCTGGCAGGGGTCGGGGAAGAAAAGACTGTAGATTACAACAAAATATAAGTGTGGCACTTACAGTCCAAATAGAATTATTTATTGCCCTTTCAGGAAATATAATTGAGTATTTAGAATAGGGACACTTCATTAGCCAGTTGATATTTTATGCACAAGGAAACTAGAGAAATTAAGGTATCACTTTTTGCTGTGTTTCTTGATTACAGACTCATTTACACAGGCTAAGCATCAATTCTGTGAAGAATATTCACGTTTTCCAGTCAAGATCTGTCAAGTTTAAAAGTGTTCGTATTGTTGAACTTGCGCATTCTTTACTTTACCTTTGGTATTTGCGAGTATTTAGACACTGATATGAGGCTAACCCTGGGTAAATGAGTCTGTAATCAAGGAACACAGCGGTAATGTGGAACTCAAAAAGGGTCTATCAAACCTTGGAAGGACGATGAGCAATCTGTTCAGAGGTTATTTTTGTCATTTGTAGCTGGGTGTCACCAGTCTGGTCAGCCGCATTGATATCTATGATGTTGATCTGTTCGTTACGGTTTCTTTTACCTTGTAATCTTTTTAACTGGAATTTTTAAAACGTCAAGGGTGGTTATTGTTAAAATAGGATTATATGTGATATATACCAGAGTTATCATTGCCATATATATCATCATCTCATCAACATCACCATCACTATCACTATCCACAACCACATCATCAACATCATGACCACTATCATCCTGACCATCATCATCATGATGACCACTACCATATCATCATCATCGTCATCATCATGACCACTAACATATCATGTCATCATCATCATGACCACTACCATATCATCATCATCATCATCATGACCACTACCATATCGACATCTTCATCATCATGACCACTACCATATCATCATCATCATGACTACTACCATATCCTCATCATGACCACTACCATATCATCATCATCATGACCATCATCATTGCTATCACTATCTCATCAACATCACCATCACTATCCACAACCACATCATCAACATCATGACCACTATCATCCTGACCATCATCATCATGATGACCACTACCATATCATCATCATCGTCATCATCATGACCACTAACATATCATGTCATCATCATCATGACCACTACCATATCATCATCATCATCATCATGACCACTACCATATCGACATCTTCATCATCATGACCACTACCATATCATCATCATCATGACTACTACCATATCCTCATCATGACCACTACCATATCATCATCATCATCATCATGACCACTACCATATCATCATCATCATCATGACCACTACCATATCATCATCATCATGACCACTAACATACCATCATCATCATGACCACTACCATATCATCATCATCATGACTACTACCATATCCTCATCATGACCACTACCATATCATCATCATCATGACCATCATCATTGCTATCACTACCATATCATCATCATCATCATCATGACCACTACCATATCATCATCATCATCATCATGACCACTACCATATCATCATCATCATGACCACTAACATATCATCATCATCATCATCATGACCACTACCATATCATCATCATCATGACCACTAACATACCATCATCATCATGACCACTACCATATCATCATCATCATGACTACTACCATATCCTCATCATGACCACTACCATATCATCATCATCATGACCATCATCATTGCTATCACTACCATATCATCATCATCATCATCATGACCACTACCATATCATCATCATCATCATCATGACCACTACCATATCATCATCATCATGACCACTAACATACCATCATCATCATGACCACTACCATATCATCATCATCATGACTACTACCATATCCTCATCATGACCACTACCATATCATCATCATCATGACCATCATCATTGCTATCACTACCATATCATCATCATCATCATCATGACCACTACCATATCATCATCATCATGACCACTACCATATCCTCATCATCATGACTATCATCATTGCTATCACTACCATGTTAGTATCACAATAACTTTACCAACCTTTTCCATATCAATATCATCTGTCTTCTCATCAGTCTGTTCTTGAACATAACCTCCATATGTCTGTTTATACATTCCTTGTGTTCCATCAGCAGCATAATATCCAGGATTCTCACTATATGCTCCATATCCTGACTGGATGGACAACAAGAAAATTATGTCAGGGTAGATCATTGAGCAGAGTCCTTGTGGTGAGGGTATAGGCTAGTGTTAGGGGCATTATTGCAATGCTGACTGGGGTACTGTAGTTGAAGCACTGCTAGAATAGGACCATGTGGAACATAGTGTTCTGGCACCTAAAGACTTTACAACCACCCCATAGTCCATGCATGTGACAGGGACTAAAGAGCAATGTAAGTTCTAAAGAGGAAGCTATATCCAACCAACTTTGAAATCATCACCAAACAAAAGTGCAACTTCAGTTTTGAATAGTGAATGTAGTGGTAGTGTGTGTGGAGCAAAAATCATGAAAAAGCCCTTTATGAAATATGAAATACAAACAGATTATTGAATCCAAATATTTCTTACATATTGTTGACTAGAACCTGCTGTTGGCTGATAGTAAGTGGTAGAAGCACCTTCACTAGTATCGTAGTATTGAGAAACAGCTGATGTACTTCCATAAGGACTTCCTTCTTCTAAATATGATACTGAAGCATGGGCACTCTCTACCCCAGGTGTCCCAGAATTCATAGCAGTACTGTAATCTGTACTGTTAACTTCAAAGCTACCCGTAATTGTCTCTGATTTATTAAGGGTTTTCGGCGCATCTATTAGATTTTCATTTCCCAGAATGTTCACACTTGTAACAGACGTCCCTAACTTAATTTTCTTAACGTCTTTTGGTACATTTGTTTCTATGTCACAATTTTGTTTCTCGCTAAAGCTGAAGAAGGCAACTGGCTCGCCATCATCTTCATCATCACTTCCATCGTCTTCCGATTTCTTCCCTCTTTTAGCATTTTTCTTTGCCGGATCTGTTTTTTTGGTGAGTGTATGTGGGATGAGAGGTCTGTTGGAGAGTTTAGCTATGGGTTTGTTAGGGTTATATGAGGTTGTAGTGATGCTGTGTCTTGGTTTTGGAAGGAGAGAAGAGAGACCTGAACCAGTCTGAAAATAGATAAACATCAAAGAAACATTATAGACCCATTGAACTAATTCCCAATCTGGGAGTCAGTAATTTTGTTGAGTGTACTATAAAACAAGTAACTCTACTCAATTTTGAGAAATAGAACAAGTGTTTTTAATCCAAACATGTTTCGGCGTACACACCACCATCATCAGTGGATGTTAATGACGTAATAAATGTATAACCTAGATTATATAGTTACTCATTCACATGATGGTTGATTTAAGGGTCAAACCAACCACCATAATGACAAGAGATAGCAATGTCACTGGCAGTGCTCAACATTTGTTGAAATTTACTGCATATATTTCTTCAGTAGCAAATAAAAAGGAACTTACTTTTGATTTCATGGGCTTCTTGGCAGTAGGTTCTTTTTCTTCATCATCATTGTCTAAATCATCCTGTAAATACATACATTTTGATTGCATTACTTATTCCGGGTACATTGATTAGATCATTGCTACTCCCTGGAACCAATATTGCAGGGACGTAAAAGAACCAAAGAAACCCTGGCAGTGCCTACATCTTATACTAACCACCTCTCGTTCACAACTCATTGTAAAGCGCCTTAGAACATATACATATGGAAAAGAGTGTTATACAAATAGATAAAATTATTATTATAAAAGGTTTGACTGGAAAGGGTGGGCCTTACACTTGGTGTGTGTGTGTGGGGGGGGGGGGGGGGTGTTCCTACAAGTGTCTCCTAGTATTTTACCTCACTGATTGTAGGAGCCACAATTCTGACTGGTTGCTTTCCTTTTCTACTCTTGTGATCTTCATCATCTTCAGAACCTTTCTTTTTGCCAACAGAAATTCCTGTTCCAAACGACCACGGAGAAGGCATACGTGAAAACAAACTTCCAACTGATTTCTGCTCTTCGTTTGCCAATTTTACTGGAGTCTTCTTATCTTTTTTTATCTGACTTAAAGGAACATACTCCTCTTCGACCTCTATAATCTCGTCTTCATCTTCAACGAGATTTTGAGTGTCAAGAGTCGAGAAGTTCGGTCTTAAAACTGCTGTGGCGTTGTTTGGCTTTGGTAATAGTGATGATAGACGTGAACGTTTACCAGAGTTGGTCAAAGTCACGTCTTCGGCGGCCGTAGAAGTAGAAGGAGTAGTTTCTTCCACACGTTTTGCAGACGAAGTCGAAGGTTCACAAGCGGAAAACGACGATGTTTTTGGAGGATAATTAGTGTTTCCTTCCCCTTCGCTATCACTTGATCCATCATCACTATCTCCGTAAGCTACAAGTGACATTTTAGACGTCTAGTCCTAGTCCTTAGTCTAAATTCCGAGCTAAAATGTTGAGCTTTCTTTACACAACCTGCACAACCTACAACGACGCCATCTTGAAACTTCTAATGAGATGCGCCTGCGCATATTTGAAAGATCGTAAATACCACAGGAAACCCAAAACTTTATCTTTTTTATATGTGTGGCGTTCATTGATAAATTCTGCTCAAAACCGTATATTTCTAGAGATCAACTCACTAAGGGAACTCTTTTTCAGTAGATAAGTGGCTTAAAAGCTAAGGAAGGCCATTGTATTTATAGGATTCTTCATATTTGACAAAGTGAGTGAGCGCTGAACGGGAGTCAAAGAGCGTGGACTTTATAAATAGCTGGTCTGCCAGCCCATCGAATCTCCGTATGTTACGAATTTGATTGTGCTATCCACGTGACAAGTGGTCCACTGCGCCAGTGCCTTCCATGAGTTTTTCAGGTATTTGCCAGCCCATCGAATCTCCGTATGTTACGAATTTGATTGTGCTATCCACGGACAAGTAGTCCAGTGCGCTCCTGGAAGGGCATCGCTACCCAAAGATATTTATGGGATTGCCACATTCTCATTTGATCCTCTTTTGGACAATTCTATTAACATTCCATGTTTGGTTTAACTCAACACAGAAAATGTCTGTCAAAGGCGTTGTTTATTTCCTTAGCCATCTAGTACATATGATCTGATAATAACCATACAGCTATGGCTTGCAAGCTCTTCAGAGACAATGTTGTAGCCTTTTATTAATATTTTGATCATGCGCACTTTGAAAGATCCTAAAAACGACACACCGAAACTTCCGAGGGATGTTTTCGCTAAAACCATAACACACCAGGCTGGGCATGGGGCTTCACATAATTAATAAACTCACCTTTGTTTCATGCATTGTTAACTCAGTGTTCCAATTCCTTACAAACTGTAGAAAATGCTGAAAGGAAAAACCATTTTTTATTCTAATGAAACGCGCTTCCTCTAATTAGAAAGACCGTTGCATGAATCACAGGAAACCCAAAGCTTTTTTGTAGTATCTTTGATATTGAACTATAATAAATAAATAAATATAAAATACAAATTATGACGTTAAGGGGTGATGAATAAGTGTACAAAGAAAGGGGATTCCCTGGGTCGGCACCAGTAAACAACGAGCAAGTCGTTCACAAGTACCTAACAGGTAGATTTCTATACATATACACCATGATACCACATGATAACATATAGTATTCCATTATTAATGACGCCTTGCGATTCCCTTATTGGCTCCAATCGAAAAGGAACAAATATGAAACGATCGCCATAACTTGCTAGAGTAAAAGAGGAAGTATATTAAATGGGAAAATAAAACAAACGTGATGGACAAAAGGTTGGAAATCCCTTGGAAATAAACGTAAGTTTAACCGGTTAAAATTAGAATTATACGAGAGTAGAAATTCTTTATCGGATGCATCGTCGCCATTTTATTATAACGTGTAGTCCTGATACTTCATACGATGGTCGTGGCTTGAATAATGATTAATCCTATTTAGGACACATTTATAATCTGAATCTTCTAAATAATATTATAATCTTAACGAACAGTAATGGTTGTTTTATCTATCTGATTATGAATAAACTCGCTGGTAGAACCTGTAGGATTAGGTTTTACTATTATGGCTGACGACGTCTGTGCTGTTTGTTCTGCAACAGTGAAAACTATTGGCTAGATTTATTGCGAGTAATATCCATGGCAACTATCTAATGTCTGTGAGAAATATTACAAGAAAATTTGAATCGTATCTTATAGAGTCAGGCCATAGATATGAAAAAAGACATTTTTTTGAAAGCCTGAAATAATCAAAGCTTGTTGTAAAATTCAGACCTCCCTAGCGTTATCAATCTTACAAATAATTGAATTCCAAGTTGTTTCGTTTCCTCAAAACGCTGCAGTTGACACGAGAAATTCTTACTCTATCAAAAATTTTGATGTTAAATTATTTTCTTTTTCAGATGTAGAGAAAGCTATAGACTCAAAACGATTACCAAATGAGCCCGCACACCCGGGATGTCTGAGTTGCCCTCGCCCATAGACACGCATGCGTACTCACTAACAAAAGAAGCCAAACAATTATTAAGTCGTATCAATATAACTAACCACTCGCCGAGGGTTGGTAAGATGGACGATCATACTCCATTGTCTCCAGAAACTAAAGTTCACCATGAAAACATGGCGCTGTATATGTTTGCTGGTATCGTCGTGACGTTTGTTCTCATTAGTACAGTTATCCTGTTCGTGGAGTTGTATCGAAATGGACGATGTTTAAAAACTACGAAACAGAAAAAAGAAAGCAAGAAAAAGATAGAGGAGGCTGAGGAAATTGAGCTTAAAGATATCTCATGACATGCGCAGTAAGGCAACCTGAAAGTGCAAGGAATTAAGAAATTTTATAGATATCTCATGACATGCGCAGTAGAGCAAACTGAAAGTGCAAGGATTAAGGAATTGTATAGATATCTCAACTCGAAAGTGCAAGGAATTAAAGAATTTTATAGATATCTCCTGACATGCACAGTAAGGCAACTCGAAAGTGCAAGGAATTAAAGAATTTAAAGATATCTCATGACATGCGCAGTAAGGCAACTTGAAAGTTCAAGGAATTAAAGAATTTTATAGATATCTCATGACATGCGCACTTTAATATCATGAGCACGCAAGATTATGGAATGTATACAAAATGAAGGAGCAAAGGATTATAGGATGTTATAGAAACTTCATGACATCTGTAGTAAGACAAAACTATACACAAGAAAAATTCAAGAGTTTTATAAATATCTAATGACATGCGCATTTGAATAGTACGAGTGCAGAGGGATAGATATCTCACACATGCGCATTGAGAGAAATTGAATGGCAATAAATCATGGCATGGGGCGCAGCTAACTCATGCATTCCCATCTACCCAAATGAACACTCGTCCCAGTCTCCGGTCAACGAATTCGAATGTAACGCAACCATTTCCTAACGGTGTGGTTTAGTAATGCACTTAAAATAATTTATATTTAATTTTAATAATAAAATGGGAATTCTGCGTCAAATATATAATATTCTATATATTCATTTTTAACGAAAAAAACTAGCGATAATAACGGACTTTTCGAGTGGCGCTGACATCATTTTCAAAGTGAAACAGACAGAGTTTGAAAACTATTTCAGCGACATCAGTGAAGCGTCATTTATTATTGCTAGTTTTTATCGTTAAACGTATATAAAAAGATTCTTTGACCTGAATATTTCTGTCAACCTTAAGCAATGGCCACCGAGTAGTTTAATAAATTTCTGGGTAAGTAAGAAGTACAATTTTAAAACTGTTTTGAAGCATGAGAGCATGAGAAAACGACAATGAAAGCGCTATCTAGCGACAGGCGTCAGATATCTACAATACACATTACATGTTGAAATCGTATTCCTGAATTTTCTTGAAATTTTATTTTTTATTCATGAATTTGATTATTTTCTTAACAACAGCTAGAGCTGGTGGTTTCTGTGTTACCGGAACTTCCTTTGTTTAACACTAAGAGTCCTGTACTAAATATCTATTGTCACTGCCTCTATCCAAGAGGTAGTTAATTTTTTTTACAAAAAAACTTCTGGTGAAAAAGCTTTATTACGAACAAACGCTTGCCCATCCCTGACTCTCTCTCAACAAAAGCATTATTTTTTTTCAACATCCTACTTATGACGGATGAGATGAGAATCAGTTTCCGTTCCCTTAATGTGTGTTTTAAGAGTTGTAGTTTATCCTCGATGATGCTTGCCGGCAGATGCGACGGAGGAAGTCATTTATGAAAACTTGGATTTTTTACGTAGATTGTAGAATTCAGTAGTTGTAAAAAGATAGACAATAACGAACTTGCCGTACATTTTGGTTTTGTATAAAGCAGGTCTGAAGATCTAGGAACATTTTTACGCGAGGGGCAAACACGTAAAAAATTTATAATAAAGCATCGGAGTGGCGGGGTTACGTTTTTAAACAGATAGATAGATAGATAGTTTATTGACTAAAAACATAGCAGCCATAGGCTTAATTACGTCTAGCTTACAAATATTATACAATATGAAAACAATAAATATAGACTAAATGTAAAATTTAATGCAAAAAAAAAACTTATTATAAAATATAAATTAAAAATTTGATTAAAATTTTCAGCGTGAGTCAAGACGTAGCCGCTGTACATGTGATTTACAATTGATAGGCATGTTTTTTGATACGGCGGCCATCTTGAATTCTATTGTTTTAACTAACTCATTATGGGATGCTGAGGGGGCAACTATTGGAAAATGTATAGACTGCACAGCTGTAGAAGCACATCTAAAAAGCAATTGAATTTGACGGTCCGTATAACGGATATAACAGTCCTTAATTCACTTGTAAATATCGCATATCAGTTGTTATACAGCATTTTATTATCGACAACCACTTCAGATAATTGATGACTGTCTGTTCTTGGTCTGGGATCACCAACCATAATATACCGGATGGTGATAGTAGTTAAGTGTGTTTGTTGTAAATAGTTAAGCCAAGCTTACTGTTCAGACAACTACAATAATGATCACATGTTTTCCAATGTAAACATCATTCAAAATCCAAATGAACCAGACGCACAAACGCTTTTGAATATTCTCAGAAGGTGAATATTTTGTAGGGGAGAAGAGAAGGTTGATGTATTTATGCCGTAAACTATTAATGATATATGATATAAAATATAAAACTGTTAACATCGAGTAGTCTGCTGAGCCGTTTATCTAAAGAGTGTAAAGAAATTAATTACCCTGTATGAGCTACAATTGCTGATCTATGCTTTAAGACTAAAATACAGACAGTTTCCCAAGCGATGCTCATTCCAGTTTTTACAAGTGGAAAAGGATGGCCAAGTGAGCTCCAAATTAATTGACGTCAGATTTCGCTAATGAAATTAAAACTTCAACAGTTACAATAACATAACATAACGTATGAGCTTAATCCTATTTCACCGTCTTTTTCTCTCTAATTCAATAAGCCAATCACTGAGCGAGAAATTCCCGCCATTTTATTACCGTACGCGCGTGTGTGTTTCAAGGCATAATTTAACTCTAAAACATAAAAATTCTTTTATAAAAGCTTTTGGAAACTATTATATAAGAAAACAATTAAATAAAATTTATACTAGCCATAATAGAGTAATTATTTCCTGTGGTGGTCGTGTAAATTCTTTTATTTCATTTTTGCGTGACTCAGTAGCACCTGAGGTACAATATCAATCCGAAGTAATCTTGACAAAGTCTTATCAGTTTAGTAATTAAAGCAATTTGATTAGTGATGAGTGGAAATAAGTCCATTATCAGTGTTATTTGTTTAAATTCTTTAACGATCTTTTGAACGATACCAATGAACGTTATCCTTAATGAATGACATTATAAACGAAATATATGAAATAACCTGGGCATTAGTGATTCCATCAGGGATTAATAGCAGTGATTTGGAGTGTTTCTCTGGTTAATTTATTCATCGTATTATTCTAGAATTAATTCCAAAATCAAAGCACGAAGAAAGCTGACAATATCATAATGGTTAATTAACAATCGATCAAAAAATTTCGTGGGAAATTTATTGGGGTTATCGTAGCGGTGAATGATTGAAATTAAGATTGCTACTTGCTTGGAGCCGTTCTGGTTGAAGTGCACAAGAGAAATCATCAATTTATATACACACCTATTTCAATAAACATTGTCATCGCAGAAGGCGCGATAGATGATACTGAGGTCATTGCGACATGGAGATGGTTTTCGTTGAATAAAAAGAACATTGAATCAGTCTCAAAACTAAGGTCCATGTTCTTGACTGAAAGAAGAAGCAGAAACAAACACAAGTCATTCCAGCTATTATATTCTTGATCTTGGAATGACCTATCTCTTATTGCTTTGCAGCTATTGCCTCCTTTGGCGATGACAACGTTTATTAAAATAGGTGTATATGAACGTGAACCGTGCTATAAACAGTCTCATGCAGTTCTGAAGGCCATAAAAAAAGCAGATAAAAAGATGTAAAGTCCACTTGCAAATAATATCACAGTAATAGGATATCATAGATAAAAACCAATATCATAGATCGATGTGGTTTGATCGATGCAGCCAACTGAGGCAGTACGACTAGTCGAGTTTGATAAACTTTATAACGGATACCGGTCAGAAAAATCCTCCAGTTTGAACTAAATAGGCTGTTATTATCTGAATATTTATCCTTGAAATATGAAGAGACAAAAAGCTTCCATGGGAAGATGCTGCTTTTGGAAACTGGAAGTTGTTGTTAATTATTTCAACAGGAAGACTAAAATTTGTCAAAGGGAAAAAGAATAAAATTGTTATGAAATGATTAAGACATCAATAAACGTATGACAATTGTTTTTACTGTACACAAATCTAATGCCTCGTCCAAGAACTTGTAAAAAGTGTAAACGAAACCTTATCCATTGGACCCTTACTAGTTTGAAGATGAAAAAAACCTTATTCATGACATCTGTCGCAGGCCGGGTATGCATACTATATTCTACTGACCACAGTACACTGTACAATACCATTTACTGAACAAAACATACATCTGTATGAAAATTACATACAGGCTGCAAGATTGAGTTCGTCACGGAATGCAGTTAGCTACAAGAACAAATATTAAACACACTGGTGAAAGGGTTCACTTGTCCAAATTGGTGGACAGCCAGTTTTATGACAAGTCGTAAAAACTCTGCGAATGAATCATGGTCTCTTGTCTCATGCACGATAAAGTCTTTGCAATCTCTACAAAAGTTTGTAAACTTTAAAATAATATTCATTTACTCTTATCAATAACGAGTAAAAATATTGAATGTTGTAACATGAACGAAAAGATGATTAAATTGCTTGGAACAGCCAAGCAAAGTTAACAATTTGCCATCGGCTGCTTGCAACATGACCAATATTTAAGTTTATCATACGGATTTTCGATCGCTTTCAAAAAAAGCTTAAAAACTCATATCTTCATAAATATATATAAATAGATATGATATAGATACCAGTAGTTAGAGTTATATATACCTTATATTATTTTTATTGTTTTTATTATTTTATTTATTCTTTTCTTAACTTATATCCTCTAGTTTTAACTGTTTTTGGATAAGTTTTTTTAATGTTTTGTATATATTTAAACAAGTATATTGTGAAGCGCCATAGAGTCTTAGATATGGCGCTATACAAATATCTATTAGTATTATTTTTTTTATTTTTATGTGTTAACGTGCCGGGAAAGTCGACAAACTTTCTTAAAGTTGGTTGGGATGATTAATCGAAGAGTACAAAAGTAAGCCGAATGACGGAAGAGGTAGCAATGACGTAATTCCATCCAGATAGACGCAGATAGAAACGCCTGACTCCCAGCAACAAAGCTCAGGAAACACCTACTTGCTTTAACGCAAACACAATTCTTCGTCACAGAATGCGTAAAACAAAAAGAAACCCTTCCTAAATGCCTTTTTAGTGGCACTTTTTGTAGTGTGTGTCATGTCCGCGGACTGACAAAGTTTACGGTCACCAATCCATGATCGAGCTGGAATTGTACATGTTAGGTTAGTTGACGTTTGAAGAGAGAATAAAGAAAACAACATAACAGAACTTTCAAATCACAACTTACAGGAGAGTGTCGATGAGAAGGGACCAAGAAAACCTCACCTCCACCCCTCACAGAGCCAAGAGCATCCTCTAGAAAAACTTCCTCAATATTAGGAGAAAAAGATAGAAAGAAAAATGGCGCGCAGCTGTGCATAGAACGCTTGTTTGACTACAATGAAATAGAGACTTCAGCATCCTCATGCGATACCAAAGTACCTTTTTTTTCATGACCCTGTTACTACTAAAGCAAGCTAGCCATAGCTTGCTTTAGTAGTAACAGGGTCATGAAAAAAAAGGCTCGACTCAAATTGTCCAATAAATCTTGATTCGCTAATTCGTTGCAGTACTCTTAGAATATAATGAATAAATGTTCGTTTTTTTGTCGGCTGATTTATGAAGGATTAACATTGTACCAAAGACAACTTTATATTAAATATTTGTCATAACTTCAGGACTAACCAGAAATTTCTGACTTCAAAGTTGTAAGACGTCGATTCCTGAGTTGTTTTTTTTCAAAATTAATAATAGTAATCTTAAGTAGATTAATCAGGAAAGCTTATATTGCGAGCACAGTTCTGAGTACATTTTGCCGTCAACAGTTTGAAGGACTAAAGTCCATTGTTTATAAGGAAATTCATAAACATTATTCACAATTATTCTAATACTTTAAGAAATTAAAGGTGTGAAATGTTTTAGATTCTGCTGAACTCGATGCAAGAACGCTCTAGAAAACTTCTTATTAAACTTATAATATGATTCAATTTGAAATTGTCACTGCAAAGCTAAGCATATTGCTTGCATAAGTGTCTCGTGTGAAAAGCTGGTGTGAAGCCTTTTGGAAAGCAGAGTATCAAAAGACTTATTTATAGAAAACGTTTTTTATATCGGTGATGACTAATGATATATTGGACTTCTTTTTCACAAAGACCACACAAATTCTTCTAACAATAAACAAATCCAAGTAAAATGAAGCTTAGCCCATTCATTGTTCGTGCTAAATTCCTTTCAAGAGTGGGACCAATGTAATTTTCTGTCACAATCGTAGGATGTAAGGAAATTTTTTGAGTTAGTTGAGAACCAGGAAGGACAGAGATTCGTTGGTTTTACGAATTTAGGCTCGTTCTCTTACACAGCTGGCGAGGAGGTGTTGAAGCAAGCATCACAAAAGGCTTCAGAGGAAAGAAATAGTATAAACAACAACCACCCCTCCAGCTAGAAATTAAACAGTAATCCTATCACGACCTAAAACTCTATTGTCCCTGTATTCATTTAATTTACAATGCTTTTGTATCTCAAGTCAAGGGATTGTCCATTAATTATACAAAGTGAATACATTAGACTAGGAATAAACAAAAAGGAAACAATACGATCCATGCCGCCCTGGTGTTTTCCATTAGCGTAATACAACTTTGGAAGAATTGTTAAATCGCAGTAGGTTGCCATAATAAAGTTGGATAATCTTTTCACTGTAATGAGACAAAATTGCTTGGCGAGGTCTCCAACTGTGAAAGCTTAGCTTGAAATTACCTCGAGTGGACAACAGGAAATTGATCAATCGTCTGGTAATCATTTAACTTTGTCAAATGTGCTCTTCAAACTTCCTGCATCAAAACATCCAAGATGAGGCTGATAGACTGAAAACTCACAAGTGCGCATAATTATTAATGAAAATAAATTAAAGCATAAGTCAACTTGCTGTAGATAAACACCGCCCGCTTTTATCCTCACAGCCGTGGCGACACAGCTCTTGTAATTAGGTTGATTGGCCGCTAATTTTCTCTATTTTGCTAACAAGCTACAAGTCCTTTAAAATATTCATTTGGCTCTAACTATCAAGCAAGGTGGTGATTAAAGAGTATCCTTAAATGTCCAAATGTTGTTTTATTAATTTATAAAATAAATAGTTGAAGTAGGTGTCGAGAAGGTAGGAAACACGCATAGAATGATGTCAGAATCTAGAATGGACAACCGGCCACAATTTGATGAAACAGAGCTGAATTATCTTCTCGCTCGGTGATTGGACAATCTTGAAAGGTTATTTATACTTAGCCTATTGTATTGTGAAATAAACACTAATTAAGAAACTGACATACGGTCATTTTGATTACCAAACAAAAGCGCTTAGATTAAAAGCAAATATTAAATTTGCATTCATTAGAGGTTTTGAACTCGCTCGAACAGGATTGTAAAGACAAGGGCTGTTCTTGGGAACGCACGAGCATTCGCGGTATATCCCGGCTTATTATTAGGGTCAATACTAGATTTATAATGAACAGCTTAAATCGACCAAGCATGATGTATCGTGTAGGGGAAAGAGAGAGATCCCTAGATGAGGTTCAATCACAGAGTAAGAGCAATCATTCTATAGAGTCAGCTTTAATTCAGGCCTCCAGTAAAGGCTATACCATTGATATGATACTTGGTGGCAGCAACGATAGACGACAGCCCCAGAACCGAACCTCGCAGAACGCCGAACAAATCACAACGTCAGTCGAAGACGAGTCGAGCGATGTTGGTAAGACCTTTTGAATACTTTGTTGAATTCATTTTACTCGTATCTACTGCAAAGGTTAATCTCATTAAGGTTAAGTACTATACACTAAGTGAATCGTCTATAGTTGCTATCTTCAATGGCAAACTCAGCAGGGATATTTGGAGTGTTTAAGTAATTCTTTCTTTCAACCAACATACCAACTACCTAATACATGTGTTTGACGCTATGGACTTTTATCCTCTTATGAAATCACTAGCCGTATCAAATCACAAGACTTTCTTTCTAAAATATATCTAAACACTCCTGAGCGCGGAGAGTTAATGCTCTTGCCCTAAGATCGCAACCCCCAAAAGCCTAACCCCTTTTGCAATTCCCATAGAAAGTGCAAAAGCAAATAGACAATTTTGGCAATTTTTCGTGTGTTTTTCATTTCTATAAAGATTTTGCTATTGATATAATTTGAAAACGTCAATAGACTCTCGTCATGTCTTTAGATTAGCGTATCATAATTTTGATAGAACGTATGAATGTCATTTATTAAAGACGATGCTCCAAGTCCGGGCGAAAAAGACGAGATCTACAGCAACGGCAGTCCAAGTGATGATATCAAAGGACGCAAAATGAGACGAAGTAGAACGACTTTCACGACGTATCAACTACATCAACTTGAACGCGCGTTTGAGAAAACACAATATCCTGATGTATTTACACGCGAGGAACTGGCTTTGAGACTTGACTTGAGTGAGGCAAGGGTCCAGGTGAGTTGTCTAGGCTATTCTTGCTATCTCAAATTATCAATTTACTAGTAATTATGATAGGAGTATTATAGATTGGACCATAAAGTTCGTGGAAGCCATAAAACTAATATGTTGATATCGGTGGTTCCAACAGCAAAGTTCAGATAACGGTTGGCTATATACCGTTAATTACTAATTAAACACTCTTTGACTGCTGTGAAAACTGTACCCTCATAAAAGGAAGTTAAAACACTACGTATCTTTCCGTGTTTACTTGACTGATTATAGCCAATGAATACGACTCTACGACCCAAATAAAATCGTCCTATAATTTATCACCAAACGGATACACGATTGTATTCCTGTATTCTCTATTTAGAGTTGTAATAAATTTTCTCGCGATGAAAGAATAATTCAGTTTCCAGTCTAGATATCGAAGTATCTTATTTATGTTTAAATAAATGGTTGTTGGAGATTATTTGAAACAGTCATTGAGGTATCGATTTGCCCTTCAGAACGTATTAGCTTTTTTCGCCCGTCTTTGAAATTAAGATTTATGACGCATGGCATCGGCAAAGCCTAAAGCAATACCTATTTCAAAGTCACCTTAAATTAGAATTCTCTTATTAGTTGTATAAGTCAGTAATTAATCACGATGCTTTGGTGCCCGAGTTTGAGACATCTTAGAACAAGAGTCTTGATCAAAAAACAAGACACTGTTCTTAATCATAAAACAAGCGAAATTGTTTAAACTTACTATAATTCTTTTTGGTTTTAGCGGAACCTTTCGGTGGTTTTACCAGTTTTTGAGTTAGATGTCGGCTGTTATATACCGCCGCGATGACCGTCTCTTTAATTTGTTCTTGCATCGACTCTTCATATTTAATAATATATTTTACATTTTGCCTATGAAAACTGTGCTAAATCGAGGGAGAATCGAAGGTTAACAAGGCTATAACAACACGAATAAAAAATTTAAAAAAATCATAAGAAACTAAAACAAGTTAGAAAGGTTAAATGAAGGAGAAAAGGTTGATTAAAAAAAAAAAGATAATCCAACAAGTAATATAAGATACGAATTGGAAGTTTTTTGAGGTGATATATCAATTTGATAATAGAGAGTGTGTTATATCTGTTGCCAAGCGTTCTTAAATGGACACTATTAAATAACCAATTAAAACCCTACAAGTCGATACAAAATTGAATTAATTAATTAAATGTTGCGTTAATGAAAAGTAGTGTGAATTGGGGGTCAGTTTGTTCGATAATTAATAACAATACAGTTAGAGAACAACAAAATCCATACTATATTTTGTTGATTTAAGAGATAAACTGCTGCATGCAACGTTGTTGAACAGAAGGAATTTCTCTTCTAATACGAACATTTGAAATCATAAAACCTGCTTTAAATTGGCAAATAATCCAAGTTAAATGTAAAAAATAGGTTATTTTTTTCGGTTCAAATCCCAGTACTGAAGCAAGTTGAAAAACAAGTTTGAGTTATTCATTCATTTTAAAATTCCTTTTGATGTTATCGCCGCTAGCCTCTTTCAACTCGACATTTTAGTCATACAATAGACGTAGGAATCATCTACTTAAGTATTAATATCAAAGAATATAAATGGTAAAGTGTTTGATTATAACCTGTAACTCGATAGCTTGATATCTTTTCTAAATTATAACGATTAGTTGAGATTGTAATATCAAGGTTTTTGATAATGCTTTCAACCTGTTTGTTTTCGTAAAATTATCGATGAAAAACAAAATCAAAATTTAAACTTTCAATTAAGGTGTTTAATATGAAGTCGTATTCGCATTTTTTCAATCAAAAATAACTAGCTTCAAAAGGTAAAATAACGCGGACAGGTGCCGAACAGTTAAACTTATTGCGAAAGAAGAAACGCTTGTGTTCATGTGTTTGTATGTGTTTTTACAGAGAGAGTTATAACCAATCTTGGAGAGGCAAAAACATGTGTGATACATGAATACAATGCTCTTGCTATACTCATGCATGTGGTGTACAATATCGATACTAAACCAAGGCCACTCGATATAATAGCAAACTTGTATGAACACGAATTATCACCGAACTTAAAAACACAAGTTCAAAGACCTATTTTAAAAAAATGTTTTCCTGAAAAGTCGTGTTGTCATAAATATTTGGAAGATTTCATTTGTCATGAGAAATTGCTGAAATTCGGATTCAAAAGATAACCTACGCTTTGATAGTACTTTGGTTTTAGGGCTGAGCACACAACGGTCGGCTAATACAATTTCGCGATCACCTATAGCGAACACATCCACTTAAGAATGTATACATTACTGTTGATCCATTTAGAAACGTTCGAAAAGACACGAGTCTACACTCAGTAGTCGGTAGGATTACTAGACCTTAGCTTTTGCACGAAATGGCCTTATACAGATGTAACTTGTTCTTAGTGCAAGGCTATGGGATTCGAAACTGGGTTAGCGTCAGACACTAACTGAATGATTTCCTTGATACAAACTTAACACAATATGGAATATCAAATGATGCTATTACAATTTACACACAGTACACGAGTATGATAAACATGTTGGAAGATAAAATCTACCAGTTTCTGAAGTTCTGTTACGGGAGTAATTTGCATGAGCTATTAGCCCCATGCGGAGAAAAGCAAATAAACCCCTTGGGATGTTTTTTTCTCTCCAAACACTCTATCGATGAGATTAAAATCACGTTCAAACAATCAACTTAACTTGTCTGTTTTACACGTTATCTGGGGATATTAGATGGCTAAGCCAATATACGATACAGAGAATATATAATTTGTTTATGAACCTAAAATGCTTAGGTTCAACAAAATGTGCCGTAGCTAGAGCTATATTGTCTCACTTCCTGAGGCTTGATTTTGCTTGAGAGAAATGATGTATGGATCACACGAGAAACCTTTCATTGACAAACAAATACTCATTATAACTGGGTCAATTAAGTTTACATTGTAATCATTATTAGAATATAGAAAAAACGCCTTGATATGAGATCTATGGACTCGACACTAACTGACACACATATTTCCGAGTAGATTTAGATCTAAGTGTTATGATTTGGTCTTCGCTAAAGTCGAACTTACTGTGAGAACAAAGACTGTAAAAAAAAAACGATATATGGCTTTTCAAAACATTTTCATTGTTGCCTGGAGCTAATTATTTCGTTATGTTTTGTTGAGCTCTTTTTTAGTGATTAATTTAAATAGTTCCACGATAATCTTTAATTTTCGTTATCACTAGTTAGAATATTGACATAAGTAAAAAGGTGAAGTTTGTTTTCACGAGAATATACTTGTTTATATATTTTTTCGAGATGTTTTTGAATATAAATTAAACACAATTGTTCCAGTATTACCTAGTTTATCACATGTTCAATCAAGGCTTTTTTCTGCTCTTTTATCTTCTTTTATAATTAATACAATAACACAACCCTCCAAAAGACAGGCGATGACAGATCTTAATCTCTATTGATTGAAGAGTTAACTTTTTCAAGTGTTAGAAAGAATTAGCAAGTTCGGTATTAAGTCTCTAATAATATGCGAGAAACAAAGGACTATTTGAAAACGATAACAAGCTGTTTAGCTTTTCTGGACTTGAACTTTTTTATTTTGAATTGGACTTAAATTTTCGTTGTACAATTAAATTTCTTCCCTATAGGTAGTGTTTGTGAACATGGAATTCAAACTAATTGCAAATGTTTACCGTATTCTGACTCATCCATACAGTAGTCCAATATTTATATCCGTATCAATGAATTATTTACATTTTTTGTGGATTTTGATTGTATTACAGATTGCATTTTTCTATCCTTTCTATCCTTCCTTCTAGCATTTCTACCTCTCCTTTAATAGTTTTAACAGATTAATACCAATCATGATTAATTTACGAGCACTTAGGATGTATATAAGCAACCTTCTGTTACTAAGTCTATAATCTTTTGATATCATTATAGGCGAGATAATCCGATGAATCCTTAATTTCCTCCCGCCAGTACGTTATTATTGGCTTAAAGCTACTATTCATTACTGTCTATAAATGATACCCGTCTAGATCAATCAAAGTTAATGTTCACCTTACTTATAAATCATTGATTGTTTGTTTTAAAATGACAAACGGACGTTAAAATATACTGTCTCGATGCGGTTTGTTAGCACTCATTCTGAACGAGGACGCTTTCCTTTTCCTTACTGCATCTTGTACTTCTCTTTATTATTACTTCTTTCTTTTGATTCTATTATTATTGTGCCTGTATAAAATAGCGAGAACATATGGAAAGATATTTTCGTCTGGGTTTGTAGTATCAGGATAATCCTAGTAATTCTAACCACAAGACTTAATGCTGTTACATTATTATCTTATGTGGTATTTTTTTCTTTGCCATTAAATCCATCCAGACCGATCAGGTATGGCAAAAAGAACTAAACCGAATTAAATATCAAAGTGATTTTTATTAAAAAAACTGGGCAGAATCTGATGAAATCAGTACATCAACTACTGACGATAATCGTGAGAAGCATGTGTCACATTTAGTTAGTAGTTTACACAATAGTTTTACACCATATTTGTAAAGTTACATTTTCTCAGTTGGGAACCCTGTCTCAAGAAGAAAAAGTATATCACAGTATATCTCTCACAAGATATCAGAAATACGGTTTAAGAATGCGGATTGGCTCTCGTTGCTATTTCATTTAGTAAATAACCATGTTATTTTTAGTCTCCTGACAAATCAGGCAGTAGTGAATTTGACAGTTATTTCATCAGAAGACAAAAGTGTTCTAATGATATTTCAACTGTTTGGCCTTTTAGAATGGTTTGTAGAAGATAATAATGTATAGTCGATTTTTTTAGGTCTGGTTTCAAAACAGAAGAGCCAAATGGCGTAAGAAGGAGAAAGCTCTAGGACGTGAGAGTCCTAACTACGTGTACCCAGCCGGCGCAGGAGTACCAAAGATCGATACAAGAAATGCAGCAGCTACATGGGGGATCAATGCCCGGAGTACCAACAGGGTTGCTAGAGCGATGGAACCACCATGTCCCTGCGCTTAGCCTTGTCTCTCCATATGCTGCAGCACCTCCTCCATTTAGTCCATTTGGTCCGCATTTTAGTCCCATGTCTCCGTTGTCTACTGCAGTATCACCGCTTTCACCAAATGGCGTGGGCTTTTACTCGCCATCTCTGATGCGACATCCTTACTTTCATCCTTCTATGATTCCATACATGAAAACACCTCATTCAGACTCCCCAGAACTGAATCAAGATGTTAGAAAGACTAGTATAGATGACTTAAGACATAAAGCTAGAAAGCACTCGGAATCGTTGTCATCACCTAATGAAGATATTAAGACTAAATCATGATGAATCTAGTTTTTAAAAGAAAATGAAAAAATCGATTTGTATCCAACATAGTATGACTCAACATTCGTGCGCAAAAACTGGTTTAGTAGTTCACACAGCAATTTCTAAATTAAGTAAATTATATCTGTAATATTAGATATATTTCTATGATCATAAAACTTGAAATAATTCGTTCTCAACATCATCAACCAATATTTGTAAATATACACAATATTTAAATTTACACACGGTGTAATCATTAGTATTAAATATTCATTCATCTGTTAATAGTCTTAGATTAAACTTCGCTCATATATGTAAAGCAAGCGAATAAAGGCACGGGCACATGGTACAACATTGCGCGCAGCATTGCAGACAATATTGCTGAAGTAGTATAGTTTTCTACTTCAGCAACGTTGCGTGAAACAAGTTGCGTCGTGTGTCATGACTCGCAACATCAATTGCAGGCAACATTGCAGTGTTTCCGTTGCTTAAGATTCAGACTGTGCCTTGCGCGTTGCGAGAAATACACTGCGCGATGTAAGTACATTATTCTGCAAAATCTATGAAATATGAATTTGTTTCCCACGCAGGGAGGGTTTATAAAGGCAAACGTAAAGTTACAAATACTAATACCAAAGGAGTACCGGAAGTTACCTCATGAAAAACTGTCCTAAAAAGACGCAGAAAATTTATTGCTAACATTTCTTAAGTCTGTTCTTGGATGGCAATGTTGCTCGTGTGTGTGGGCCTTAAATCTGACTTGTAAAAGTAAGGACTTTGTTACCGACGCGCGGAGAATACGTTGCTTTGCATTTACTATATATAACAAAGTCGAATACTAATCATTTATGACACCTACTTAAAAAGTTTGTCATAGCCAAAGGAGAGAGGCGATAGCTCATAACAAGATGAAAAGAAAATACAAACAGCAATAGATATCTCAAACACTAAGGTCCATGGTTGCTCTTGTCTAGAGTGAGTCATAAGAGGAAACACAAGCTATTCTTAGATCCTGGAATAATCTATATCCTATCGCTTATCTCATTTGGTATATACAACGTATTTGGAATATAACTGTATAAAAGATTTCTTGAGGCATTTGATATCAGTTGTATATATATATATCCTCTGTTCCCATATCAAAGGACCAAAAATATTTTATTAGAATGAAAAGTTAACTCAAAAGAAATTTGTGTGATCGGTTTTCTCTTTATTTCTCTAGATCCCACTCTTCATTTGGGGTTGAATATTTTTTCATATCGAGTTTATTTTCTTAAGTATTATTGTTTTTTTCCCAAATACATCTAGCATTACTGTTTAAGAAAGAAATAATACTTAAGAAAATGTCGAGAAGAAAAGTACAAAATAATGCGCACACTGCCCATCGATGCGCACCCATCTATTGATCACTCTACCCTGCTAGGGAGAGACTGCAAGTCACTCGTGATAAGGGGAGATAAGAGAGGATGAAAGCATGGAAATTATTAGAGAAAACAGGATATAATAAAAAACGAAAGTTTGCGTCAATAATTGAAAGACAAAGTTAAACGCTAAAATGTTCTTAAAATCCATTAAGTAAAATAGAGAGCTCCGAAATTTAAGAAGTAAGAAAAACACGTTTAGACATTCGAGAGAGAGAAAGAGAGAGAGAGAGAGAAAGAGAGAGAGAGAGAGAGAGAGAGAGAGAGAGAGAGAGAGAGAGAGAGGAGAGAGAGGAGAGAGAGAGAGAGAGATAATGAAGAATAATTTTAAAAATATATTAAATTAATTAAAACGTTTCTGTCATTATAACCTGCTTACAACAAAGATATAACACCTTCATTCAAAGCTTTAAAACATTCATTAACCCAAACAGAACTCCATCTAATTTAATCAGGGTTAAAAAAAGAGTCTCGAAAGACTTCATTAATTCCAACTCTTCAATAAAATCGTGTTTATTAACTTTACAATTTAGCAAAATATATACATTGCGTTGTCTTAGCTAACCTGAATTACAGCCAAGATGTTTGCTGCGTTTGTAGAAGATAGGCGTGAAAATATTTCACTCATCGAAAAAAGTTTCTGGAAAGTTTGTTAATTATTTTTTGTTTATGATAGCGAGATAAATAATATGATGATGGCTGTGTCTGTGATGAGATCAGTGTGGAAGAAATACTGACATTGACATTTGGAAATGAAGAAACAAAGACAGGATAAATGAGAATAAAAAATGTGAAAACCATAAAGATGTGACTATACTATGAGTGGCCAATCTTCATTTCCAGTGAAGTAAAGATTTTGAATATGTAAGCTGGAAGAAATAGCATTTCATCGCGCGCTCGCTTCGATGTAAATATCGCAAAATATTTTGTACAAATCTGCCATACATAAACGGTGTACTTTCGTCACTCGAGAAGAAAATAAATAAGCGCCATAAATGACACTAAATAAGCATTAGATCGTTATCATTTTCCATTAAGAAGATGGTAGCGATAAGATGATAACATTTGTACACCAATATATAGTTATCAGTAGGAATGTCTAAGCACGTGTGTGGTGATTCAAAAATAACGTAGAGTTTCCCATACACCAATATTCCCCTCTTTAAGCTATCACTCCTTCTACTTTACAGTACAATCTTCATAATAAAATCATTTCACTAAATCTCTAATTTACAAGTTCTACAGCAACTATGGGAGGATCGTCAGCTCTTCCTATATTGTCCAAGTGTTCTTTAGCTTTGAATCGTAGAGTGGCGATACTTGAAGACCTTTCGTCTGTAGGACTCGAACTTGAGGTAGAACTCGGACTCATAGCGAGAGACATTTCTGAAAGAGCGCCCGGGCAGGCGATTTGGGCGGGTAAATACGAGGAATATGCAGCTAATGCTGAATGACCGTATGGGTTAAAATACCCAAGAGCCGGGGTTGTACTTCCTGCTCCTGTTGACGCGGCGTAGAGAGCAGATCCGTATGTACCATATGCACTTGTAGCGAAAGGAAGAGAACCTTTCCACATATCGGAGAACGAGAGACTCCCGTACCCTCCGCTATTACGAGATAAAGAGGGTGAAGGGAGATCTTGCAGAGTCGCCATCTCTAGTTTTTCCTGTCTGCGCCATTTGGCTCGTCTGTTTTGGAACCAAACCTATCAAAAAATGAGAGAATATGGTCATTAAGAAAGGAGAACTTTATCCTTAGATAAACCAGTTTAATAAAAATAGAAATATGTTTTGACGAAATTATCTAACGAATAGATTTTGTTCGAAAAGTGAGACATATGAGTGCCAGTTAAGGGATCCCTTTTGAATACTTAACCTATTCATATCTAATCAAATGCTTAAGCCTGAACTTCGTAGTCTTAATACATTCAAAGAAAAAACTAGGGGTTTTAAGACGTTTTATCAATGGCAAACCCTTTAGAAGCTATCGAAACATTCTTTTTAAAAGCCATTAATATGAGAAAGCCATTTAATAGCTGTATGAAAAATTCCTTTTAGAAGCCATTTCAATGTATTATTCAAAACCCATTCTAGATAAGTGCTGAATAAACCAGATGCCTTTGGGCGGATATTTTCAATTTAAAACACTAATATTTAAATCTAGCTCTTACATAAGTATAAAGGAAAACGAGATAGATATAGAGAACCTTGATAAGCACTATTCACTCATAGAAACAAAAAAAAAATCTGCTAAAAAGTCGAGGAAATATAAATGACGTCTGAAAAAAAAGCCTCGAATTTCGACTCCTAAACTCTAATTACCAAATTATCATTACGATAATTCCGAAAACAGTTAGTTGAACATAGTTATTAATTGATAATGATTTTAATGACATCTTCAAAACTATATATGTTTATTAACTTAATATTAATGGAATATAATTAATGAAATAGATAAACACCGCGATACAAAAAAATTGTAATTTTTGTCGTGTGTAGATTTTAGCAGCGGTTTCGTGATGTTTTCCCTCAAGGAACCTTGGGGCGGTTGAGGGCTCCTAAAGATAAGATTCCAACACGAAAAACATGTTTTAGCGTCGAATAACTAGCTTGTATCATATCATCACTGCTTACTTCAGTTATAACGAAAGCACAAAAACAGCGATATCTCTACAGAAACTGAATAATATTGCTGGATATCGTTTTTAATCTTCAGAAACTAAACTTTTTGACATTAATTTTTAAATTCCACCTGCTCGAAATAAAAAAAACTAATCGAATTAAAACCACAAAAAGCCACACCGATTCCCAAGTCAAATTACAGAAAATTTAACGCTCAAAACAAACAAGAACGATTTCGTTTTTTCGAGTCATAATATTACATAATTAAACGTTTTACACTTTTGTGGGAAATTATGAGATTATTTTAATATCAATGGACTTAAGCTAAGATCAATTAACTTAGCTTGGAACTTTACTTAATTTGAAAAAGATTACTATGTATAAAAACTCCAAAACATTTCGATTCCAAATGAGGCACTTTTTACACGGTGTTCGTGTACTTTCATACTGCAGTTTTTTGTTTGTTTATTCTTCTTCCTTCGAGCGAGGATATGTTTACAGAAGGTAAAGTTTGTGGCCGTAAAAAATCGAAATACCGACAACTAATCAAATTTTGCTTTCACTCAATATTCATCTTCAAGAAACTTAAAGCTAATGATCTATCAACAACCACATAAGGTTACTACTGAACTGGTTGAAACCACTCGCCATATTTTCGAGTTACTTCGCCTAAAATGTTTGGTAGCAATCTATTTGCTTGGATCTAATTATTTACTTTCAAAGAGTGCTATGTTTTCGACTTGACCACCATCATTAAACATACCCCAGGAGCCTAATTTCTCTTTGAGTTAGAACATTAAATAATTACAAGCCTTCATAGCAGGTTTTTATCTCGCTTCTAATTAGCTGTCCGACGAGACAGTGAAAGAGGCTGCTTTCCTACCGCCTTCTAGTATTGGGGTGGGCGACGACCTTGTTACGAAAATATACACATTAATTATAAAGTTTATTTATTGGTAAACAGAATATTTGGGGAAAAATAAGTCCGTTTATTTTTCACGAAATGGAAAGAAATTATGGAAGTTGTCTTAAGAATTGCAAAAAAATATCTGAAAGATTGTCTCATAGTTTGAGTCGAGATTTTCCTTGAAGAAGAAGTGCTTTGGAAGTGTGGTAATGTTCAATTCCTGCCCGAGGCTATATATATGTATAGAGATATTGTAATCATATTGCCTTGGGATACCTGGTCAAACAATGAGCTAGAAACCTATGTAACTCAAAACTTTTAAAAAAGATGGAACTTCAGGTGAAATTTATGGTGTCATGAAGCTCAATAGGGTAGCACGCCGAATTTATACAATTAGCGAAAATAACACACTAATTGCGAGCCAATTATTCACTTCTGGAAGAAAACTGTGACGTTTTTTCAACGTTGCCCTGGTGAGACCTGTTTTAAACGATTTGATAGTCAAGGAAACAGAGTCATGAGTTGCTGAAAAATGATTTCTTCCGTGCTTACCTACAACGCTTTAAGTCATAATGCACCGTACTTAGAGAAGTGTTAAATTATGATGTTGTGCGAGGCATCTTTCTGGGCTCAGAAGTGCCAAACTCTTAATTTCAATAACAAAAATCGTTAAATTTTTATTAACCAATTTGCAAGATCTCATTGAGACGGAAATTACTGAAGTAAGTATTCATTACAAGAAGGGCGAGACTTCGTTGGAGATGCTAAAAACGTTAGCGTTAAGCCGATTCAAAAGTAAAACTGAACGCGAGAGATTAAAGTTGTAAAGAGCGAGAGTTTTTAAGACCAATGCTTCCTTCTGAAGGAAAGATTTTTCGTTAGGAGTTCTGAAGAGGGTGTGTTGTGTAACATATAACTTTCTATGCTTTAATTAATGAGACCTAATTAGAGCGCGCCAAAAGCCTTCCAATTTCTAAGATAGAACGTTATCTTTTAATTGACTGAAAAACTTTCTCTTTGCGTTTAGCCAAAGAGTAACAATCCCTAAAGAATAATTATTAAGCCACGTTTACTCTTGGAAAGTAGTTAATAGGTACTTAGTAATAGCCCAGAAGTAATGAGTCACAATTGAGAAAAGCTTATAATATTCTAAAGTACTCTATTCCAATCTTATAATTATATTGAGTACAAAAATGATGCCGAGCTAATAACAGGGTGGGTGTTGATAATTGTATATTCACCTAATCAAGACTGCAAACATTAGCATGGTCGATGTAATTGCCTTTTTATTTGTGTACTTCCTATCTAACAAAATATTTTATATTATCTGTCTTGACACAAACAGTATTTCCCTCATAAAAACGCCCCAATTTTGGCGGACAACTAAGCCAAAAGAAATGGAACTAAAGCAATGTTTCAAACGCGTTTTTTTTTCATCTCAAGAACTGCAGGTGCCGAGTCGGGAGTTAAAGTTTCTAGTTTTGCGACGAAATACAAAATGGTTTTATTAGAAAATTTACCCATGCATGGTGCCAGGAAGAAGTGTGACAACAGTGTGGGATAATATTTAGGACTTTCTCCTCTAAATACCCAATTTATTTTTCGTGTTCAGTAAGTGTTCGTTCTCGGAATCTGACAGCAACATTTATTATATCAAAAAGAAAAGAAATATTCATCATCGTCTGAAAACTAAAAAATGTATATTTAAACCGGAAAACGTTTAAACAGCTTGCATTAATGAAAGGTAAATAGACAGGATGCGAATCAAATTAGGCAATACTCGTAAAATAAGTAAATAAATAAATATAGATTGGATACTTACTTGAACTCGGACTTCAGGTAAGCTTATTTTAACGCAAGTTCTTCTCTCGTATAAACATCAGGGTAATGAGATTTTTCGAAGGCGCGTTCAAGCTCGTGTAGCTGGTACGTTGTGAATGTTGTTCTGTTGCGTCTGAGCTTCTTCTTGGCAGAACTCTCACCTGTATCATCTTTGAAGAGAATATTACTTGTTATCGAAAAACTTCGTAAAAGAAGTATCTTGACTAGTTAGTGAGTTAGTCTAAGATCAATTCATCTATTCACAGTCTTTAAGTACAGTGTAATGGTTTTCGTACAATACCTGATTTAGTTTCGCCGGAGCTGAGCTCGGTATCTGTGACATCTTCTTCATCGTCAGAGTATTCATCAGGGTTTTCCGCTTTCTGAGGATGTCTTTTTAGCTGCTTTCCTTCCTGCTTTCTGCCAAGAATGGCGTCTATGGAATGGTGGTTCTGTACCTTGACTGGGGAAACCTCTGAACTGTCTTTGAGGTCTTGGTTTGGTGTCTTAGGTTCGCGCTCTGCAACTTTGGATCGGATCATTGTGGAGTCTCTTTCGTCTGCTGATCAAAGTGTGAAATGACCCTTTTCTAGAAGTGGGCTTCTAATAGACAGCTATTAACAGAATACTTACTTGGAAGCGTTAATAGCACATTAAGAATCGAGGCGGGCATAGATAGCCTGATAACAACACATCAGCCAATCACGAGAGAGTATTCCCTTCTTTCGATGTGTTTAATATTGTATTCAAATTACCGTGTCGTTTGTCATGGTCTGTCAAGCTAATAATTAGCCACTGAAAAGGTTGCCATCAATAAGGAGAGAGAAGTGAAGTACAGATCATTGTTAAAAGACAAAGAAAGAACACCCTTGAAAACTATTGACGGTATGTGATTGACAGCATCTACCTCCACCAAACCTTGGTAGAAGACGATACTAAATGTCGTGTACTCTTCCACACTTAATCCCGATAATAATATTCTATAGTTTTAAAATACTCGAAATTAATTGCCATACTTTGTGCTCGGGATATGAACAGCTTTTGAAAACGGCTTAACGATTTCACACCAAAAGAAGGTTTTTTTTTACTTTGTTATTCTAAGACTTCCAAAAAGCGAAATCTATTTATGATCTCACAAAAAAGCGCCACTGAGACAGTTGTCCAAGCAGAACAAGATGGTACAAATTCTCAAATAAAAAGACTAGTTTTTCCTTGAGCAAAGAAAGACCTGTGAAATAAATAAATCTGTTCAACATAATCATCAAAAATGTTGACTTTATTCAATCCAGAGGAAAAGAGCTTGAACTTGTCCTGTAGTGTTAAAAGATAAATGTTGTACTATTCGAGTAAGAGATTAAAATTTTTCTCCGAAAATTTGAAAGTACGAAAGAACGAGACGATTCAATTATTGGATCCAATTCAAGGTAATTTAGCTGTAGTTTCAAATCATTACACTCCATTAACACTTTGACCAACGATCTCTGGTTTTGTTGCCAAGGTTACAGAGCATGTGCTAGAATAAGCAGCCGTGGAGAGATCTTTGCCACGTGTGGCGGGAGAAGATGAAGACCCACATATTTGATACATATGCCGAACAAAGGAATTCCATTCCTTACATCTGGATTCGAGCGAGGCAAACTCCCCAGCTTGTAGTATATATAGCCTGAAGCGGTTGATTGTTAATAATGATGGTAATAATTTTGTAGCAGAATCATTTATTATATTCTACACAAGTAATTGCCTCTGTTCTAGTAACAGAGATTTGATGTGCTTCTAGTTTGATATCTAGGAATATTGATCTAAGAGTAAAAAGTCCCTTGGGAGTTAGATTGCAATAGGAGTAAGCCAGTAGGTTATTAAGCAAATTGACTTTAACAGGCACTTTGTTTGGCTATTGTCGGCTTAATCATTTTCTAAATGCTTTAGTCGTTGTTGATTTCATGAAGAAAGTACGTACGAGAATCACTGCTCAGATAGGTTGGGTACTCCCTTTATGGTGCATAGATGGTGTAACGTTCCTTCAATTCTATTTTGTCATTGTATTCTATTGCTTAATACCTTTATTAAAACTAAGTGTAAGCGTAACCACAAAAGGAGTACATCTCATGTGAAAGGAATATTATCACCACTTAGGTCGATTAACTCAAGTTGCCTTCGATCCTTAAGCTTCGGTTACCTCACCTTAAAACGCCGACAAGAACTCGACACAGTACTTAAAAACGAATACCCCTCAATGCCTTTAATGTCTACTGCCAAATAAACTAAGGCTTTGTAATAGAACAAGATTCATTTTTGTACGTTAAAGTTTTGATGAAATGAAACTGCGTATACATACTTTCTGGAAGATTCTGTGAATTACCATGGCGACGCGTACGACTCTCTATTCTAAGCTTAGTCATAAAGTTTAAAAAAGCCTCGAGCAAAACGCAGATATTGAAGACTCATTTTATTTAGTTTTGATGAAAGGATTAAAAGATTAGGAACAAAACTAAGTGAAAAGAAAAATGAAAATGCAGAAGTTTGTTAATTTGGTTGGTACTAAAAATACTGATTCTTCATATGTTAAAGGATTACTGATTTAAGACTATCAACTGTAGCAAGATCGGTTCCTTGTGATATGACTTTAAGACTAAGATACATAGCCCACGGCTAAAAAACCAATACTAAAAAAAAAGGCTTCGTAAAGAGATAGTTTGATAACACAGGATTATATCATGTAAAGAGCCTAGGTTAGTCATATATTCACCACGTATAAATCGGATATAATTACGAACTCACTTATAGCTATTATAAAGTATTATTAGTCAATAAATCTGGGGCTTATTTTATTGAATCACATAGAGTTAGAATTTCTTTGAAAATCCGTGAAGCGTCTCGATACAGTTGAGTTCTCTGCACGCGAAGGACATAAGTAGTTGTCCTATGTTCACAGTTAAACAACGTTTGGGCCTTGGGTTTTAGTATATGAAGAATTCGTTAACTGCTTCTTTAATCAACTCTATACCATTCAGAGTATAGCATATGGGGCATTCTCTTCTTTTGGATAATCTTTTTTTGGGATTTACTTATGAGTAAAATTACAAAATTGATATTTACAAACATTTTGTTTGTTAAAGTATTTTGGGAATGGCTTTGCTTTTCGTAACACCGAATAAATAAACTCTAACATTATTTTCTATTAATACAGCCAACTTTCGTTACAGCGGACACTTTCGGGATTCGGGACCGTCACTTCGTGTCCGTAATAAGAAGGTGTCTGCAAAAGCGAAAATTATTTACGGTCATTTCTTAGGCAGTATTTTTGTCGGGGATTTTTCTTCTGTCCGTAATAGCAAGGTGTCCCTAATATTGGAGTGTCCGCAAGGCAAGAGTTGACTGTATCATGACACCAATCGTTACGAGTAACATTTAGAGTAAAATGACAATAAAGTTACAGAGACTAAAAGAACACTGATTCAAAGTGTGCTTAAGGCAAGATATATCATTGTGATGCACGTCTAAGATTATCATCATTTGACTTCTGTGAATTTCATTAAGACTTTATATAATTATACCGAATTCGCGCACGATAAAATTTCTTAACTTTTGAATAAAGACATCCAGGAAATCGCTATGAAGATAATTGCCGAACACGAAGTAAATACGAATATCAAGCTGTAAAGGGACGAGGGAAGGTTATTACAAACATCTAGATCTCGATTTTGTTTATACTTTGAATATCAAGAGTATTTTACATCTATTGTATTGTTTCTTTCTGTGATGGGATATCAGCTTGTTTCCTGGGTGTTTTAGTGGGTTTTCTATCTCAGAAATAAATCTTTTTGTTATATTTAGATTGCTGAAAGGGTTGATTATCAAATTATAAATTCAGGAATTTGGAATGGCTTAGCTTTTGTCTTTTACTTTCTTTCTCTCTTTCTTTTTCTTTTTCTTTCTTTCTTTCTTTCTTTCTTTCTTTCTTTCTTCTTCTTCTTCTTCCTTCCTTCCTTCCTTCCTTCCTTCCTTCCTTCCTTTCTTTCTTTCTTTCTTTCTTCTTCCTTTCTTTCTTTCTTTCTTTCTTTCTTTCTTTCTCTCTTTCTTTCTTTCTTTCTTTCTCTCTTTCTTTCTTTCTTTCTTTCTCTCGTTCTTTGTTCTCTTTTCTTTTCTTCTTTAATAAATAAAGTACATTCTCTAGTTTTGTTCAGTTTTATTTTTCTTTCGTCTAGTTTACTTTTCCCTCTTTCTTTCCTCTTTGCTTTTCTTATTTACCCTTTTCATTATTAAATTTACCGAAACTCCCAAGAAATTATTAACTATAGCAAACGAGACACCTCACAACATCTTTATAATTAATTAGATTTTTTAGAAAAGACATCACCTAAATGTTGATAATCTACTTCTTCTGATCTATCCATTCACCTGTCAACTATAAATCCACAAGAAAAAGGTTGCGTTTCTCTAGCAACCATGTTGAAGTACCCGGAAAATAAGTTTTTTGATTCAATCTTATAGCTGAAAGAATACGAATTCATCAATGGTTTTTTCACAGTTTTGTGTGAAGAAAGTTAAGTTCATATCATAATGAACTTCCATTCAAAACTGTGAATTTGCGAGAGTCATTTCCTTTCTAGTCTCAAATTTCATACTTTAAAGCGAATTGATTGAATTCGAAAACAAAAACAATAAAGATATCAGTGTTTTGTCTTTCTAAAACAACAGGAATGTAGTTTTATAAAATAATATTTTGAAATTACGATCAAGAGGAAGTTTTCCGTTCAAAAGATGAAAAACTAAATTGAATAAAACTGTATATAGTTCAGATAATTTAATTACTATAATGATTGATTGAATATTTAACTATTTCTTTAACTTCACTGCCTCGTTCTCCAAAAAAGCATAAACTTGTTATATATTAATATATAAGTTAAAGTTGGCTCAGTGTTCCCACGTTAAAGCCAACGATGTTGTCATTTGAAAATCAGTCACTACTCACACGAATTGTTTTTGCGTGAAAGCACCTTTGTCGATCAGTTTAAGATACGAAGGTCAAAACTACACGCTTGCTTGTAGCTTTTTGACACTCAAGAATGATTTAAGGCATATTATTCCTTGGATAATAGTCAACCAGTTTTATGATTCATTCAATCATCGATTGTTTCTTCTTCTGTTTTAAAGATTTGAATTCAAAAGAAACAAGTCGTTTGCCCTGGGGCGACTAGTAGAACCTTTAGTGTAGTTCTCTTTGTTAACGTCCTTTTTTGCCTTAAGCAAGCCACGCGTCCAGTAGAACTGCACACCAACCTTTTCTTTATTCACACGGATTTTCATCAACTTCAAGACGAAAAAGAAGGCGCGAATATAAACGATTTTGTTTTAGTCTTTATACCTCGAGAATGACACGAATTTATAGCAAATTAATAAGCACCTGCGATACCTCATTTTCATCATTGTCATCAGTTGCATTGATTTGAAATCAAAATCAGTATAGTATAAAAAAATGGGCTAATAACCGCTTTTAAAAGAGACAAAATAATTCTGGTTTTATTTATTTATGATCGATGTTTGGGATTAATGAAGGCAGGACAAAAAAGAGGTCCTTTCTAATAAAGGGCGGGTTTTTAAATAAGCTTGGCGTTGTTTTTGTTGTTAACAAACATTGTTTTGCCTCAGTTTATCGACGAGAAATCGTCAGATAGATAACTAAATTCCAATAAAATACCCATATACTAGATTATATCAAGGCTCTGAATCAAACGTCTTTTATTTTTTCTCCCCCTCCCCCCTCCCCTACACCCCCGGAAATAGCACGAAACAGCTGCAGTCCTAAATCATACGAACCATCACGGAAAACTTACAAAAGGACATCCAAAAATATTTTCGATTGTCTGAACACTTCTGCGTTCACGGCAACCAAGAGAAATCGTCCAAGCACGCAGGCAGGTAATTATGAGTCCAAAGTAGTTCATCAATGTCTCTGAAACTTGTCATTAAATAGTAGCCCGTCTCTGACAACATTGTTTTTAATAACATAACAACTTTAAAGCGATTCATTAATATGCTATTATCGGTAACATTTTTACTCTGTAACCAATGGCCAAGCAGTACAGTTTTAAAATTGCCTTTAAATAGAGTTATCAAGAACTTTTAAGCTTCTCTTGTTAATGGTAGGATTGGACTAAATTACCAGAGTTCCACAGTATTTTCTACTTTCTCGTTGAAATGAAGAAAAAAAATTCAAAATTTTCAAAACTTTTTTTCGCTATTCTTGGACTTAATTTTGAGAACAGTTCAAAACGAAATCGATAAGATAAATTGATAATCATAATATTGAAATCGTGGCTGTTAATGGTTAACAACAAATTTGAACCAAAAATTTACTTGATTGGATTAGTTGTCTAGGAAACCCGGTCACCACATCAAGTTTTTACTCAATTTTAATAATCATTTAAGAAATCACTAGCTACGAACAATCAAGATTTTTACTTTGTCATTTAAGTATTTTTGATCTATGGAAATAATTTCTCACATTATTTAATTTGAATGGGAGATCGATATTGATGCGGGAAAACAAGCCTTTGATTTTGAACACTAATCAGACACCTATAAAGTCATTATCGGATAACGATGAAGGGTATTCTATTGTTTGCTGGAGAAATTATGTGTATTTAGGACCAGAAGATTTTCTGTGATTTGCTTGACTAGTTTGCATGTTCATTTTATGCTGCTGCTGCTAGGGAAACAAGAGAAAAGGTCTCTCAAAGTCGTAAACAAAAAACACAATTAAAGCCGGTGAAAGAAACTGAAATTTCTTTACATTATTCGAGACAATCAAGCGCTATTTTCCTCCTTTCCTTTTCATAAACTGAATGGAATAAGATTTTTACATGATGTAGTGTATCATAAATTTCCCAAAATGAGAATCAATGATAAAGAAAACTAGGTGTCCAAAGTTGACTGTCTTGAAAATAGACCTGCTGAATGACGTGTCCAATAAAGCAATACTTCATAATGCACGACTGACTGGTGTTCTACCGAGTATAATTACTTTAGTTTGGCAAATTCGTTACAATTCTAAACGGGTGAGGTATTGAGTGCATCGTGGTCATAATTGAGTTTTATCGTTACTCGATGACAATTAGAGGATAACACACAATTGATGTTCACACCCAAAGAAAAGCGAAATCACAAAAGAAGGAGGAGAGTCCTTAAAAGAAAAAGATAACGAAACAACGAAAGAAGATGAATTAGAGGAAAATGAACTGAAACTGAATTGGTGAACAGAAGTTAGAAGAAGTATAACTGCTAGAAGAAGAAGAACTGAGAAGGAGGAGGGGGGAAATAACTAAGAAGAGGAAGAAGAAGAAGAGGAAGAAGAAGAAGAGGAAGAAGAACAAGAACAAGAAGAACAAGAAGAACAAGAAGAACAAGAAGAACAAGAACAAGAAGAACAAGAAGAACAAGAAGAACAAGAAGAACAAGAAGAACAAGAAGAACAAGAAGAACAAGAAGAACAAGAAGAACAAGAACAAGAAGAACAAGAACGTGAACAAGAAACCATGTTAGTAACAGAAAAAGAACACTATATGACCACGAGAATTTCGCTTTTTAAGTGTACTGAAATTTCTCAACTTATCATGAGTAATGAATATAATATAAAATGTACCAACAAATCATTCTACACTGACACAATTCTAAGTCGGGCATCAAAAGTCTAATTAGACACCAGTCAATGAGGGGGGTTTCCTTCACAAAAGAAGCTGTTAATTGTCCATTTGAACTTGTATTCTCGAAGAAAAGTACTTCATGTGTATTGTTTGATGCGTGACTGAGATTTGTTCTACTGACATCAAATATCATCGATATTGACAATCGGTCCAATCCCTCAACAGGTACAGTGTTGCATTTGCTTGTGCTAAAATTTACTCCGGTAGAGGCGTGCAAATGAACACGTTTCTCCTGCTAAAATCTAATGTCTAGGAAGAATAAAAACGTCTTTGTATAGCTATGTGATAATAATGCAGAAGAATTAAACTTAAGATTTATTTGATAGGAAAAAAATGTTTGAAAACTTTTTAAAGACAGAGGGAATGGAGAAAACTCAAAAGAAATAAAGAAGCGATGAACCTGTTCTTTGTGGGAATTTCTCTAACTGAAGAGCCGCGTGCGATTTCACATTTTATTACTTTGAGTGGCAATCCATCACCTTGCAATAGTTCTCTGCGATTCTTTGCCAGCATGACCAGGTGCCGTTGAGAGGGCAATTGCCATTAGGACATCAATTGCTATTAAGTTGACATGCAGACCAATTGATGTTACCGAACCTATTCGTTGTTTGAGGCCAATTGCTTTTATCAATTGCTTTTATCAATTGCCATTATCAGATATTTACCAATCGTTTTTACACGACAATTCCCGCCCGTACCAGACCGAATTGCCGATGTCCAGACTGCCATCTCCATACCAATTGCCGTTGCCTGGCCAACTTGCCATTGTGAGAGTAATTGCAGAAGAACCTTTAATTGCGCCAATTAATCTCTTTCGTAGTGTCCCAAAAGGATTGTTTTGCAAACAAGTTAAACGCCTTTGTATAAATTGCCACATGTCCTATGCATATTTCTTTGAGTACGTGCGAGGACAATAAATAAAGTCCCAACCACCATTCTATTTGCAGATTATGCACACCTTGTACCAAAGAAAAGAACTTATTTATTCTTTTTACTTTGTGAGAAATAACAAGCATTCCAAATGTTAAAATATTACTGTGTTTTCAACATGCATCACGTGCTCACGCATCTCAAAGGGTTTTACTCGCTGTTCAATTATTATTTCTTAAATCAAAATACAGCATACATCGACGTGTTCGAGAGAAAAAATTCATATCTGTTCCTTCTCATTATGGTATGTTTACACAACTTTTTAGTTTGCGGCCTGTTCATTGGGCTATGGATTGTAAGACCCTTGGTACGATCCACTATTATTATCATATAGACGGCATGGTTATAGGTAAGATAAGTTCAGTATGTAAAACATTACATACTTGGTACAAAAAAAAAACAACTCACAAATCAAAACATTTTATATTTGTTTATCTTGGAGAAGTCCTTTGACGAGACTGTTGGTCCGAAATTCGTAACCTTGAGTTTTTCTTAATCAGTGTAATATTCTAACATTTGGTTTACGTCAAATATATTAAAATATACAAAATATATTTGCTTTGCTAAATGAAGTTAAGGGCCGTAAAATCTTAAGTGCAACGGGTTGGAAAGCTATGCCAAAAACTTTGATTTTATAGCTAATGAACATTGATAGATTGAAAGTGACCTTTCGAAGAATTGTATAAAACTGAACATAGAGTGACTCACCGAGTGTTTCTGTTTACAATTGCATGTGATCTATTCAAACGCGCTTGCATCATATATACTTATATTATTCACTATAAAGGTATGGCCAGCTTGAATGCACGTATAGATGTGTTTATTGTACATCTATTAGATGCTACCAGCGCCATTAATGGCTTCATACTCCCGTTGTTTGATTTATAGCTTGTCACGTACTCATAATTAAGCTTTACTCAACCAAAACTACGACCAACACACCAACTCATCGTAGACACAAACCTGCCTATTCTGGCTGAAGCACAGAATAAGATTCTTAGCCAATTCTTTTGCGATTTTGAATCGTATTTCTATGGCATTTGAAAGGACTGTTTCAGATGGTAAATTCTGAATTTGATGATACAGATCTACTTCTTACGCTATCTTGATTTAATAAGTATGTTAGCGATAGACTTTTTGTCTTTAAGTGCAGAATTCGCTAGAAGTAGACACGGAACTAACCATGCCTAGACCACTTAAAGGCTAAACGAAAAGTCACGAATGGTGTTCAGTGCGGCACTGAAGAACTAGGGACATGCAGAGCCAGTAAAGAAAACTTTGAAAACTTTAAGGAAACTTAGAAAAGTTGGTTGTGGAGGTCCAAAGATAAAGTTGTTTACATGTACAGATGTAATGTAGCCAAAAACAAAAAACAAACAACAACAACAACGAACAAACTAACGTTGGACTTGAGCGAAGCAGATGGAAAAATGGAAAAACGAATTCTAGACGCGGTTCAAAGACGACTCAATATAATACTCACTCTTTCTAAGATTGCTCTGTTTTAACCTTGGAGTTTGTAGCCACGAAACAAAGCTCATAAGCAAGTATAAACCTCATGTCTAATCAATAAATCAATTCATCTATGACAGTAGCCTTTTTAGGCTATTGTTTTGTGAACAACTGAAATCAAAGCACTTCTGATTGACACACAAGACTAATTGACTATTTAGAAAGCACCTCCTCTATTCAAGTGGCTATACACACGATTGCAGATGAATACGAAGTCTTTAATGACTCTTCGAGGCTTTTCTCAAAGTTTGGGATATGATTAACCATCTTGTTGGCTTCAAATAACGAAACGATCCCCTTTAATGGCTATCACGTAATTCCCCCAGATAAAATCTCTAACCCCAGTACATAGATATTTATATGTATATTTAGTGGGCGTTGATTGTGTAGCAGTTATATATCATGTATGTTTAGATTATAGAAAGATTGACTGACCTGAATAATCTTCTACCGAACTGAGAGTATGCTTGACTTGGCACTCAGGTGTACGTGCATAAAATTTGCTTAATTCTGGCTGTATGAATGCATCCTCTTTCAAATATTCCTATGGGGAAGAATGGAAGATGATAACGTTAATAAGAGCGATGGAAGACTCTCCCATTTTCTCTTATAATCGTTCTGCTATCTAAGAAGCTAATTTCATAAATTTTCAAACTACTCATAGCATTTTCTAAAGAACGTGACTCAATATACTTTGCTAAAGTGTAATACATATATATTTATGAAGATAAAATATAACAAATACCAAACTTTTTAAAATGTTTTGCTTTTTTTCATTTTCTCTGCGTTGTTACGCAGGTTTAAATAATCTAAGAGGGCTGTTCATGAGATATACGTAAATAGCATAATTATATAATTGACTATAAGCGATAATACGTTAACAGCATTAATTATTCAATATTTATAATATTAATAATAGCGGAATGCCGAGGTTATTCCAATTAGATCAGCACTTCATGCAAGATATCATCTTGTCTTATTTTAATTAAAGATATTGTGATAGGCTTTCTATTTATGACTATCAAAATATACAGCTATGCAATCATAATATCTATAACTAGGCATTCGAAGATGATGTCGTGACTATAGCGTATAAAGTAATAAAGATACATTGAGCATTTATATGATATGGAATGGTTTACTTCATTCATGAAATAACAGCAGACAACAGAGTGCATACCGTATATCCGTAAATAAATGTAAGAAATTGCAAGAATATGAAGAAGGCTCTACTAGAGGTCTACTGAACTCTCTAATTTGTGCAAATATGCCCAAAGTTTTCAGTCACGATATGTGATATGCACTCCAATACATATTTTAGATACTAAAGTATATTTTCTGGGTTTTTTTTGCTTGTTAATCATTTTAAACGTTTAGCCGCTAAGCCCATTTTTGTTTTATGGTGGGGAGGTGGGAGGTAAGATTAATCCGTGAAGAATATTGGCCTATGATAGAAAACGTTTTAAAATATATACTGGAATGTCAGCTTGAAGAGGACATCCTCTCAGTGGTGCCGCAAGGGTTACGACGGTGTGGGTATTTACCAAGAAGGGGGGTTTGAGAAGGTAAGGAAACAAAACGAAAGAGGAGAGGAAAGAAAGAAGGCTACAGAGAGGACAGAGATGAGAGAGGCCGAGAGATTAACAACAAACAAAAATAACCAAAATATAAATAAAAAAAGTTCAGGTATATGAAGTAAGTCATAATTTATTTTTTGTATCCGCTTTACATGTATCTTCCAGTCTAAATCTTAAATAATACATATATTGGGCTTAGCTATATTACAAAATGCACTTTTAATTGAAAGGTGACCCGTGTTAAACAAGACAAAACTAAGTTTTAAATATAGTAAAACTAAAATGGCTGACCAAAGCTTGCTCCATATGAATGCTGGGATTTTATACCAAATATAGAAGTTAAAGAGGATTGAAAATCAGGTGTTGATCCTTCGTCAAATTAAACATTTTATTTGTTTGTGTTGGTTAAATAATAGTAAACTTGGATTCTTATTTTTGATTTCAAATAGCTTTGTAAGTGCTCACTGCGCATGATCGATGGATCTACAGTCCTTTGCAATGGACTAAGGTCAGATAAATATTAACTTTACTTATAATATAATACAACATTATATATTTATTTATTATTTAAGATTTCTAATAGCTATCAGACATTTTATGATTATTAATACTGTTGGAATAGAAATGCATTAATTTATGAGTATTGCCATTATTCTTTGCGAGAGATCCCAAAATCCTTTGCTCTTTAACGTCAAAGAAATACCGCTTGCGTTAGAAACCTTAAACCTTTTCGTATAATTCCGAAATATTTTGCACCAAAGGCCTCAATTTTTTGCCTTAGAAACAATAATCCTTTGCGACAGAGATCAAGATCCTTTGTGCGAGAGACCATGATTCCATGATCTCAAATTTAGAGTCTTTAGCAAACTCATACTCATAGCTAGGCGGTTTTTTTTACTTCAGATGCGGTAGTATCAGATGAATCAAGAGGAAAATCGTACGCATTAGTATAGCGGCGATCTGTGTCATAATGTTCTCAAGTAGAAAATAAATGATTTTGACTGACCATTTCCCACATATATCACATCACATCACCAATCTTGCTGGTTCATGATATCCGCAACAAAAAAAAAAAAAAATTCTCAAAGCTCTTGAAATGTTTCAGCTCCAAGGATTCAAAAATTGTCGTGTTTTTTAAAAGTCGAATATAAAATAAAAAGAGCAATGCTTTGGAAGAAAAGATAATATTTGTTCATAGAGAAGTTACGTTGCACCAATATTTGTTGATAAATTCAAAGAAAATTAATAAATACATGAAATGATTTTTTACTACGTACAAGATGTTCGTCGTTTTTTTAGAATTTAAAAAAGTTCACATCTAAAGTTATAGTGTGTATATATATATATATATATATTGTTGGTTTACTGTCGATAGCTGGCCGAGATAACAATAACATCCCAGCATCAGATCAGACAGACTAGAAGAATTTGCAACGCTGTTTGATTGACAGGTGACTTTGATAAGCTCATTTGAATACAGACGAGAGATACTCAGGCGTTCCTTAGCTTGTTCCGCGTTGAATCAGCGTTAGAATCGTGCCCATAATCCTCGGGCTGAAACACCTATGGACAAACAGAAGAGTATTTTAACATGGAAATCCCAAAACACGGTTCAACTTGATTATTAATGAAATTAAGGTTGCTGTAAGTTGCAGTGTGCAAGGTCTTATGACCGTCTCCATGCTCCGTGTTGAGTTTTATTACGGAGTGTGAGGTATCTATTATAAAGTAAGGAAATATAGTCATATATAGACGCTAATCACGAATGCCAGTAAAACAAAAGAAGCCTGAGCCTTAGTCTGCTGCCTGCATAACATGAGCAATATCAAATTCACAGTTGCTATAGCAACTTCGAGATTCTATGTTGTTATAGCAACCATGTAATTTTTTAAGGAGAATTGTTATGGAATCTAACTGAATACCATGCAGACTAATTAATCTCATAACCCACGGTAGTTAAAAGACTAGATGTTGTCTATCGGTGTGTAATGCATGCCTTTAATATGTTCAAAGGCTTTTCTGCGCAGACTCGCGATGCTTGTGCCGCGCCATTGCTCACCCCCATTGATGTTGCACTGTATGTCCTGCAGCGTAGGCGAAGAAGAAATCGTCATTTCCCGCGTTGCATACGATTGCTGATAACTAGGCTGTGATTGTGGATTACTCTGTTGCTGGATTGCCATTCCAATGTGTGACCGCTGGAGCGGTGATTGTAGAGGGTACGACTGCGGCAAAACATCATGGGATTGAGTAAACGAATGATGTGGAGGTGACAAAGAGAGCGACGGTGAAGGACCCTGGGCCATTGTTGGCATTGCTGCTGTCACTGTTGGTGGCCAGCGGTGGTCATTGTGAAAAGAACATAATGAATCTCCGATAGATCCTGGATTGTAACTTTGAGCCATGTGGGATGGAAGGATAGGCGCGGGAGGTCGAAGAATTGACGCTGTCTTCTTGCGCTTCTTCCATTTGGCTCGGCGATTTTGAAACCAAACCTGAACAAAACAAAATTAAGATTAGTTCTAGCATCCTTCAGATTTTGGAATTAAAATCCGCTTAGTGGTGAATGAGAGCTGGTATTGGTTTAACAAAATCTTGTAAAAGTTTGTCATTTTGGATACGATTAACAAGATTAGTCAGTGTCCTTAATTTTTGGGGTTGAAATTATCTGGTTAAATCGGATAGATTTTAAATCTACAATTTTATACGATATTGCTATTTAGCCGCAAGGAAACAGTTTAGAATTGAAAACAAGAAGTGGTTTTGCTATTAAAGAATTGAATGCGCTGAACGCGTACGGTTGTCTCGCAGCCTTCCTTGAAAAACTGATTTCCGTTATCGGTCAATTTCCATTAAGAAAATAATTACTGCCTCAATTCACAAGTTGAAGACACAGCAATCAAAACTTTAAAAATGTCAGGAAGAATTCTGGCATGCGCTACCTGCGTCCGAGTGACCCAAACTGACAACACTGAATTATATCGGTAGCATGGTATATTTGGTTCAAGTGATTCAGTGATCGGTATGGAGCCACTACAGGAACCACCCCTCAGGGCTTCCCACCTCTAACAACACGATATTGAAAGCACTTTTTATTACAAAGAGAAATCGTTATAGACTATGAAATTTAGGTTGGCTACTTTTCGAGTCTTGAACAGTTCTTAATTAATTTTACTAGAGCCTTTGGGGTGAATGCCACGATACTTCTTTTTATAATCTAAGTCGCACAGATCTAAGAATTAATTCACGCTCTGATAGCCAAATAATTTCACAAAATTACAGTCTTAATAATTTTTGTGACGGAGGGTTTTGAGCAAATAAATACGCGATTTTTGATCAATTTTATTTATTGTGTCATAAATAATATCATAATGTATGTACTTAATATGAATAAAGCTTAGAACATAGTCCCCTTTCAACATCGTTTTTTGGATGTGAGACTAACAGGAACTGATATAATGCAAAAGAAATTCCTCTTTTTCTAGATGGAATTTGTGCCATTTTTTCATTCTCTTGTCATAGCTTTGCTTTCAAGATCATTTCTAAAGGGCTTATACTTGTTTGTACGTACGTTGTTGCGGCTCTCTTTACCGACTTCATTGCGGCGCTTCTATTTTAGTACACCATTAAATGCATAAAATAAACATTAAAAACATGCTTGTGAAGTAGGGAATAATTGTTTTTTATCTACTAGTTCAATCACCATAAGGCTGGAGATAAAACACTAACATCAGTTAAGCCATCCCATAATATGCTTTTAATAACTTGAATACTCGGAATGCTTTCACAAACAGTTTTAGAAATTATTATATTGATTATAAGTACGTGAATGACTTCAACAATTAAGATATTTCTATCAATTTGAACTGAAATTTTATGGGAACACAAGCAAAGACATGTTAATTTTAATGTTCGTACCCTTAGTTGTACAAGGAGGGCCTTTATAACAATATCAATTTTTCCAGACTCAATTTTTAATATTTTTTATTTTCAAAAATCTTCATCTCATTTCCTTATTGAAATTTCAGTGGCGAATACTAGACTCAGCGTGGTGAGCCAGAAAGCTCCTAAACAGGCAGGCGGTTCCGCTTCCCGCCTTTTTGGTCACATGATATCAAATATATACGAGTGAATGCACCTTACTTACTGGGCCATCAAGACTCAAGTAAACACAAGGGTTTCTAGAAATGTCATTGGATGTCTTAAAAGTCTTAAAAGTGTTGTGGTTGCGCACGTAGTAAGAATATCTTAAAAGCGCTAAGTGTGACCTTGTGAACTTCCCATGATAATAGCATTCTGGATTACGTGATTTCTTAATTTTTCTTTGTACGTCTCTGTTTTAATATGGACCGCAAAATATTCTATTTTCGAATCGAAAAAAACCTGGGATAAAGTCATGAGAATATTTGTGTTGACGAAATAACATGATCTCAGAATTACAGCCAAAAAGAAATATGAAAAAAATTCTTTTTGGGGGGTTACATTATTTTAAACATCGCGAGAAAGCAAGCCCATCAGACTTGTAGTCGACAATAAAATCTATGCTCCAAAACAAGAAAATAGAGCTTATTAGTGGAACACTGAGTAAATATTCGAATGAATAAGAGAAGTGGTGATTTATAGTTCTCCAAGTGTGTACATTGAGTGTTGGTTTTCGGAAGTCCATAACTCCAATCAAGACAAATTTCAATTAGAATAGTCCTATCTACGATGAACCAGCTAGCCCTTTTTTAGATGAATTACAAAACCGCAAATGATTTTAAGTTGAAATATCGTACGGTGAAAAAATGATTAGTATTCACGTGATTCTATAAAGAAAACTCGGTGTTTTAAAAATTAACTTGAACGAAGATCTTTAGTCGTTGTATTTATAAACTGTGATAATGCAAAGTCAATGGTTCAGTAAATTGCCAATTGAGATCAATTTAGCCAGGTATAATAGGTATAAAATCATAATCACTGTGCAATATTGCAACTCTTTAGTTTGTAAATCAACTATCTTGTCATTCACTCTGATAAAAGTCATTCAAAATGAAATATAGTAGAAAAATCTCCCAAAAAAACGTTAATGTCTTTAAATGAGATTTTATCCAAATGTATACATATAGATTTACAAATATACAGATATATAATATACATGCACTTCTTCTAGTGTCTTTCATTTCTAGAGCAGTTGTAGTCCTAATGGTCAGAATTTCAAGTTCGATGATGACATAAACCGCAAGTAAGCTAGTTTACTTTATATCTTCATTCATATATTTCTATGGCAAGTGATGATCTACCTTGATAATCAATTTCCTTAAACATCCTAAAGGCTGGAGAAACCCATAACAAAACGACCTTAAAAAAAGGTAATGGTTTCGAAAAATATTTGGATGGAAAATAAGCGAAGATCATACATACGGTTAAGATTTTTTTTTGAAGACTAACCTTCGAGTTACTCCAGTAAGTCAGCGGTTCAGTTACTACATTTTTTTATTATGAAAAAAAAAAAAAAAAAGAATCAAATTGAGCTGATCCCCTCGCAGTACATGACAACTTATGCAGCTGCAAATTGAAACAAATGAAGAAAAAAATGAAGTTACGAAAAGTTAGGAGAGGCAGCGTTACAGACTAATGAAAGAAAAAACAACCAAGGATTGATATTCTTAGTAATATAACACCATTCCTAACATTCGAGATTCATGTAGTAATCGAATGATGGAGAAAAAAGCTAAGAAATATGAATAAAGACCGTGACAAATATAACGAAATAGAAAGTACGTTCTAAACTCTTAAACGAATTTATACGGACTTTGAGACAAGGATTTAGGAGTAACTAGAGATCTGGTGAAGACGCACGAGTGGTAGGAAGGATTTTGTCAATTAATAACAAAGTTGAACATCAAACGATATATAGACTACGGTGTCATTGTAAATAAGTTGTGAATATGAGAATAATTAGATCTGAGTTAAGATGGAGTGTCCTTAGAGAAACCTCTCGTTTTTGTGTGTGTGTGTGTGTTTTTTTTGTTTTTTTTGATTCCTGTTCGGCAAATCTCATGTCAACTTTGGCTACTTAATAAAACTAAAAGAGTAAACTTCGAAGAAATGAAGGGTTTTCAAGGGCTCTGTAATAAGCAATTGTTAGTCTTAAATAAAGTATAAGTTGATAATCAATTATTTACAGGTTTGCTATCATTCGAGTTTGAAAAATTCGCAAAAATAAATAAGTGGTTTTTTAGTAATTCCTCATGTATATATTTTCACCTTTAGCTCAAAGTAGTTTTTCTTTTAATTAGTTCTATTCATATCGTATCTTACTGTAACACAATAGGTTTATAATTAATCTCAAGGTCATTGTGCGTTAAAAGAAATTGGTGAATATCTTTGGAGACGGGCATTTTCTAGTCTGACATCTATATTATTTTCAAGAAGAAAATTAATGACTTATTTACGACTAGTTTTGGTAATTATTTGTCGGAATTGTTCTACTTAAACTGATGGTTCAAGTTCTGTGAACTCACTTCTTTGTCATTAATATTATACCAAGTACTGTTTTGAAAAGCGTCAGTAGTTGATGTACTTTTTCCTTTGAGGACTGGAGAGCTTGAATTGGTGTACTAATTGCGCTAAATATGATCAAGATTATCGCTATTAAATAAACACGGTAAAATTCGGGGAAAAAAGAAAAGAAAAGAAATGAGGCGAAAAATGCGGATTTTAAAAAGACGTGTTTTTTTGTATATGACAAAGAAGAAATTAAAAAAGAAAGGAAGGAAGAAGGAAGGATGGAAAAGAAAAGAATATTGGTGAACATTTGATGTAAAATAGAAACACGAAAAGGTGAACACATATTTCTGCCTCTTAATTCACAAATGATAATTAAAAAAACAAAAGAAATAGAAATAAAAAGAGATATCAAGTTTGATGTGAACGTTGTTTTCATGCTTTTCCTGTTTTTCTTTTTCTCATTTTTTTCTTCCTCTCTCTCTTTCTTGTTTGTGTCAATATTAAAAGTATCACAGACCGGACCTCAAAAACGCGATGAATCAAACTACTCTTGAATATCAAACCATAGGTAAATATTTTCCTTATTTCTTTGAGATTGGCTGTTTCTTTGAGAGACTGGCTTTTATTTGTGATACCTTCATTAAACCAATCTTAGAATAGACCAGAAAAAAACTCAAAACAAAACCATTCGAGAATGAAGCATACTGAAATTAATATCTCAATGTAAACAAGCTGAACAAGAAAGCCTTGGATTGTATCGGTAATTTTGTATTAAAAAAACACTTTAATTTGGCGGAATTCTATGGTGTAAAAAGGGTTATGATGTATTTTCTTGTTAATATATTTTTATATAGGAAACAGGCAGTGGAAGAACTATAGCCAAGAAGCTGTTCAAATATCAAACTCGAGTTTTTTAATTAATCTGTGTGACACAAGTGTCGGAAGAATAATGATTGCATTTTAAAAGGATTATTCAGGCCATAGAGATATCTCTTAAAATTGCAAATGAAAAAATCCTATTGAATCTGTAAGAATGGTAAGACACTAACGAGCTTGATGTACACAAAACTAAAGAGGAAAGTACACATTGACGAGTGTTGTAACAGCAATGAATCACCTCCAATCACTGTGTTTATGCGCAACCTACTAACACTTCTAAAACAGACAGATACCCTCTTAGTAGCCGTAAATGATGCTAGAGGAATATCACGTTCGAATTTGCACGTCGCATACAGCTAATATCATGAGCAAATACAAATGTACCGATCGATTCTAATGTAGGATGGTGTATTGTTTCCTTAACAAGAAGATTCAATCAAGGCTTGAGAAAATTGCGCCAAGCGAGCTAGCTAATCTGACCATTCAAGAGATTTAATACGCCCTACAGTTGTCTTCCGACCCACCCATCTACAAAGCCCCGCTACGGACCTATTTCGTATAGAAAACACATCATGATAATTAGCCGCTAAATCACGAAACAGATGCAATTATAGCCCTGCCGTGTATCCGGAAACACTACCCTCATCATATCGCAGTTCTATTTTAAAATTTTGGCCAGCTGTAACGAAGAGGCAGGAGTAACACCTTAACTCGTCCCCTGTAGATCTATCTAGGTATCGTGGGGTTTAAGCATTATATGTGAGGGTTATTTTTTAGTGTTAAATCAATCCGGATACTCGAGTTTTACTGTTCAATGGGTAGGAAATTGACTTAATTTCCTCGTCGTGTCTTGCTGGGTACAAATGCTTGTTCAGGCTCACTTTTTGCTACGTAAATATTACCGACTCCGTAGGGTGCAAGATACTTTGGTACCCTTAAGAGATCACCCTTTTAATATGGTGTTAAGATAATTCATTCACCCTTTTAGTTTAAGGGAACGATATTGCAAAAATTGAATAGAAGTCCAGATGTTGAACAGCCAAGTGAAGTTCAGAGTGAAATTTCTTCTGATTTTCTGGGGCTCTGCTTGCAATTAGAAGCGTCCGACAAAAGGGAGATCGCTTCTAAGTTATGTCATCCAGCTGTGAGGCGTTGTAAAAACCTTGGATGGCGATAAGAAAGTTCGGAAGATCAGTTTGGCTTTTTGTAGTGTTGAATTGTTTCAGCTCATCTTTATATGCTTAGTAGTATACAACAGATGTATCATGTCTTTGTCCATTTGCATCTGCTTGTGAGAACGAGCTCGGTAGTGGTCTCACCCCTTTTCAGTCGAAAAAAATACATCAAGTATCGTCCCTTCCAAGAGACCCTATGTCTGCCTAGCAAGGAAGAATAAGACGCTCACTTTCTGGCGACAATCACTAATTTGTTATTTAACAGCATTCTTAGGATTTTTAGAGTCGGCTAGATAATTATTGTAATAACTATAAAAATCTGAGTAAATCAAATGATGACAGTGATGAGCTCACTTGAGAATTTTTTTCTGTCATCTCGTTCCCCAATATTAGTGAGAGGGCACGACTTATTATACCAAGCTATTGATGATAGACACTTGCGTAGCAAATATCTTTGAGCATTTGGGAATAAAAGCTTTAGATTTAAGCCTCATATGATACTTAAAGTTATGTATATAAGAACGAATTGATATGGTAATAATTTAGTTTTATGTGTTTTTTTATTAGTTTTTACTCTAATATATGTCACTAACGAGGTATTTGGCGGCTATCGTAAATAAATGAAATCTGCATTGATCTTCAAATGCTTCTCCAAGCCATAACTATGCTATTATTGTGGGAAAAAAAGAGAAAACTTTAGTGCGGTTGTGTCAAAGTTATAACGATAATTAACTAGATATTGCCAGTGAATGGCAATAGAAGTAATCTCTGAACTGAATGGCGATCATGATCTTAGCATTGTGCTGACTGCTGAAGAATTTTTTTTTTCTTGTTTACGAGGCTCGTTGAAGGTTGTTATGAATCAGAACATTAAGGGCTGTTGTTTAGCTCTTCTAAGTGCTTAGGACATTAGTTTGAGGATAAAAGGCTACAAACAACAGCATTCATCTATTAATCGCTTTGACTATTTTTCCCCACATCATATGTCTAATGTACAACCTTCCAAACAGGAATACTGGCACAGAAAAATATCCTAGGGCGACTAACAACTCGAAGTTAGAAAGTATAAAGTTGAATGTTTAAAGATAAAACATATTTTCTATCTTTTCTAAGTCTATACCCATTCATCAAGTTTATACTTATCGTGGACCGCGTTTAAGTCATTAAAATATAAGCTCTGTATAATTTTATAAGAATAAGAATTACTTTCCTTACATTTAAAGATAACTTTAACAGCAAAATTAAAAAGGGATACGTCGTAAATTTTCTTAGGATCTCCTTTTAATCTGTCTTTAATCTGAAAAACTATTTTCTTTTTGTATTGTTTAGACTTGGCTGTCGGCGTTCGTATGTTTGTATATGAAGTGAATATAGCTCCTCGTATAACCATTTGCTCTTTGTTAGACCTGAATGGCAGTAAATGTTTTGTTTGACTCGGTCCTCTTACTGACAAAAAGAGTCATCTTCAGTTTCACAAAGCAGCGCGAGTAATCAAAAAAAATCTTGTTATTTATTTAACATTTCAAAATATAAAAGGATGGGAATATTCATTTGAAATGTGAATGAGTACGTCAATGGATAATACGTAAATTATTTGATTTATAGGGAAAACAAAGGCCAATCGATTTATTTAATTTTCATTCTGCGTTGATCCGATATCGGTTATACGAAATTGCGCGTCAAAATCTTTATCTCAATTCGTTTCTTTGTCAGTATTTCTCTACCATCGAAAGTTTAAATTCTTGCGCAAATCTATGGGGGTTCTCTAAGACCTCCTATAGTTCTGCAGTATTTCTCTAAGCATAAAAACAAATCTAACTTTCATTCCAAGCCTAGCTGATTTCATTGTCCAAGCTAATCACGTCGATTTCAGGAACAATACCTGTATCTTGAAACCATCGCCTTTTCGATGCGGATAAATTATCCTAATTACCGTTAAGAGATCTAACTCTTTAGACGGTTATAACAATTTAGATTTTGCGCCAGTCCCTAGAGTTTAGTTAGTTTCTCTCTATGGGGCGTTCGAAGATTTCTAGTAGTCATAAAATTGGGGATTTCGAGTTATCCCAAATATTCAGTCTGAGTAAACAGGCGGAACGCCGGCAGCTTTTCGGCTGAAGCGGTTTCCCTGTCATCTTAAATTTTGAAGCCACAGAGGTTTATGAAAAAGCGAAGAGGGTGAGCGACAATATGAAAAATATAATTATACAAAAGCCTCGGGAGTCCGATTGACAAAGTCTAATTACGTCCAAAACACCGGTACGCGTCTTTGTCTTGGGAGTCCACAAGCGCAATAGAGTTGTCTATCCGATAGCACCACTGGTATGTTTTGATAGCTTTGATTGAAAAATTGTCATGCTTAGCAAAACAAAAAAAGTAAATGACAAACAGAAATAAAAAACTTCATTTTTTCGTTATGATATATTGGTGAATTTTGACTTGGGTATGAATTTTGAAAAATTAAAAATTTTTTAAATCTAAAAAATATTTGGCTTTTTCTGTGCTTTTGTATTGGAGGTGACTTTTCACAGAATTTTACGTGATTTCCTGTAGTGAGAAATAAAATTCATTTTCTTTCTTTCCCATCCATTTTGCATTGAATTCACAAGTAACACAATTGTCAAGAAGTCGATAGAGACACTTTAAGTAAAGAAAAAGATAGTAATAATATTAAAGTCTTCGTATATTCGCGACAAATGGGTTTCCAGCTGGAAACCAGGAAATTTCGAGTCCACAGGGACAGGTGCTAGTGGCTATGAGTCGAGTTCTTGTGATAACATAGTCATGACAAGGCAAACCTTAATGGGGCAATGGAATCATGGCCAATTTCACCACCAATTAACTACAAGCAGCGTAAAGGACGACACTGGCTGAGTCAGATTTTTTTACTAGGATCATAATACTTTAATTATTTTTTGTTTCCAGTAAACAATTTACCAGAGATTGTCGTTACTTAGTTCAATCTTAAATAAGTACTTATAAATGTGGTTTATCTATGCTTTTCTCGCCTTGTCTCCGTCCTTCGAGTCCACTTATACAAACCCTTTCAAGATGAGCGTGCAGGTCAAGAACGGTAACCATTGAAGAGCTAGCTAATTAGAATTTCCAATCGGCCGCATTTTCGGCGATTCATTGAATGTGTTTTTAATAAGCTAGGCTATTGTGTACATACAAAAAATACGAGGACAACGGTTTGCGGGGATCGTGACAGAAGATGTTTTCCGACGACCTCTAAAGTTACTCCTTAACAATATAAAGACCTCAATTCTTTGATCAATCATAGAAAAGAGAGAAAAGTTCATTTATAAATGATTAAGTACCTTCAAAAGTGAAAACTGAGTCGATTGGCGTCCCTTCTAAGGCTGCCGGCAAAATCGCTTCTCAAAACAAAGACTAAATTAAGGCGACAAAGCCAGCTCTTGTTGTGTATTGCTGATAAAATAATAAATTGTTCGGCCCTACTCGCTTAAAATCTTCCTAAGTGGCTCGCTTTTGAAGTCCCTTTTCCTAATGTCCAAATAAATACAATTTAACAGCGAAGCATATGTACAAATTTCTTTTCTGTGGTGTGAAAGCGATTAAAGAGTAAAGTATACAAATATACTATTAAAACCGGAAAATGTGCTGATGGTATTCGCGATTTTATCGTTTATAAGAAATCAGATACTCGCAACTTTAACTTCGGAGGATGTTGTCAAAGAGTTACAAATATGGCAGCTGATATAGTGCAAAAAGTTACGAGAAAGTAAAAATAACAAAAAAATCCTAGCACCCAAAAATCATACTCGCCGAACCGTTACATCAACTTAATTAAAATACACGATAGCTTGAAGTCTATTTTTTTCTCATTTAGGAAACTCTTTTAAGATTTTCAGTCAACAGTTTAAGAAGGGAACATACCTGGACCCTGGATTCTGTTAGCCCGATCCGAGCAGCTAGTTCCTCGCGCATGAAAACATCGGGATAATGCGTCCTCGCGAAGCACCTTTCAAGTTCATTCAGTTGAGCCGGGGTGAATCTTGTTCGGTGCCGTTTCTGTTTTACTGCCTGGCTGTCAGTAGATTTACGATCATCTTCTAAATCAGGTGTATCAAGGTTTGTCTTTTTTTGAGACTCAGTCGGGGACCTCTTTCCTTCAACGATGACAGTCTTGGAATTATCTGCGAAGAATAAACCATGATCTCAATTAGAACTTATAACCATCTATATCATTAGAAAAATTATTTTATAACTCCAAGTTAATGTGACTGATCAGGGTAAAAATGTCTTCAATTTACAATTTGTTACTCTAACAAGATATTACCAGTATTGTGATCATTTAACTCTCCGTTGTGGTTGAGGATACCAACAATAGAATGCTCTAAGCTTGGCACAAGCTCCAAAAGAGAATTGGAGGAATTGTCTTCATGGGAATCTAAGTTGGAGTTTCTAGCTGGACGATGTGTACTGTTCGAGAGCTCCATAACTAATCTTCTGATCCAGCCACAATTTCGGTCCTCTTTGTGGAAGTGCTTATTACTCCGGATTTAATATCTATAGGCTGCTCGAGCCAATCACAGCGCGACTTGGTGCTATTTTCTAATAAAATTATGTCAGGTGTCAGTGCCGGATCAAAAAGCATGTAAGCAAATCACTCTATATTAATATTTAATTGCTCTAATTGAACATGAGAGCATTGCAGATCATGTGTTCTCCCTATTATTCCTCTCCCTCCGAGCTGGGGCCAGTAGGACGAAGTATGCAATCAAAGTGTGAGTTGGTTTTTGCGAAGATGGAAGTAGCGTGCGGAGTAAACTCTAAGATAGCTCAGCTCAGGTGTATACTATGTTGTACTAACTGCAATTCTTGTTAATTAATAAGCATTTGTTTGAGAAGAAGTATTTTGGCTTCCAAATAATTGGTCAAATAGGCCATGATTAAACCAAACTGAACCTTCATTAGCATCATTAATAATATATTAATCATGTATTAAATCGATAGCGCTTTTTGACACCAATACGAGGCTGATCTGAGGCCCAAAATGGACGGTTCAAATACGACAAACCGACGACAAACTAATAGCACTTTATTTTCTTATTCAAACACTACCAGAGATAAATAAGAAATAAGAAGTTCTTTGATTGCTGGGAAACCTAAAGCTTCCCCTTCTTGAGTTGCCTCCTTCTCTTTGAATGAAGGCACGCGAGGCCTTTTGTGATAACAATTATGTTTAGAGCAGACAGAGAACACTACAATAGCAGGTTCTCGTGTGCGCAGTGAGCTATGACACTGGATAATTTAGGAACCAATTCTTTGTGTTTTTCCTACTTCAACTTATTGTCCCACTTGACTAATTAGCCCAAGAAATGTTTAATTTTTTTTTCTATTGTTCTATCGGAAAACTAACATTTTCATTTAGTAGTAAGATAATAACCGTGACCTGTCAAGACTAACTTTTGATTTTTTTTCTCGTATTCTAATCGTTTCATTCAATGCTTGTCTGTAAACTTATTGAAGCCCAACATAGTTAGCTGAATAGAACACAAAAGATATAATCTTCTTCTAAACGACAGAACATATAAACTTGGGGATCTTTTTTTCACCGCACAATTAGAAGTGTACTATAACTATGCATGAGGTTCAGGAAACATTGTGGTTTTGGGGATTGCAATGTATTTACAAGACAAGGCAATCCGTCATTCGTCCTTCTTGGTTTCCCCGCAGCCTCGAGGCATGAATATTTTCATCTTTCTCACTCTCTGGCTCTCTTCCTGTTAGTTCTTGAATTCCCTCTCGTAACCACAAAGAGACGTTTTCGTAGCCCTTAGAAAAGATTTAATAGGCGCAATGAAAGACTTAAAAGATACCAATGAGTTGCGCACACTAAGGGAAATGGAAGGAAATCCTTGTGTAAACTTTCACAACGGATTATTGTACAGGTTTCTTTAATATTATGACAGTAGAGTTATAAAGAGAGATTTGGGAGTCTTGGGGCAGCTGCGGTCGACCCCCTGTGAATGATTAGCTTCAAATTAATCAAATTGTCTAAATTGTAGAATTAAGCATTGTTAGTTATATTCACTAGTATTTTGTACTCCATATAACGAGTTTATGAATTTTACGAAAAGTACACGACCTAAAGAATAATACTTCTCAGTTATTTGACTTTTAGTGTTGTTTAATTGTAAACCAGGTTAAAGGGATGGTTCATTGCTTTTTTGCTTAAGAGAGATGAGAATTCCTTTTAATAATTTTGCAAATGAACCTTTAGAAAACCAATTTGTCTTTTTATTCTTTTCGATAAGTTCTACCTTATGAAAACACAAGGCTAATTTACTTCGCGACAAAAATACGGAAAAATAGACTCCACTTATATTAGTTTTTGCAAAATTTCGTGATTTTCAAAAAAACAATTATTGAAGGGGGTTTCATTCAAACCTTCAGCGTAATCGCTCACAGAGTATGTTCAACCACCAGTCTCTCTAATTGTCTGATTTTGAGAGGTAAATTTGACATTGTCTACCGCAATGTGGGTAGGATTTTGGATCTGCGAACCCTCAGAAATAAATATTGAACACCAACTAAAACCCGCGCGCAGATAAGAGAACATTCTTTCCCCTTCTTGAGTGCTTTTCAGAACTAAAACGTGCGTTCTTTGCCAGTACAAGAAGAGGCAAGTTTCAGTAATTATTTCAGTCTTTATAGCAATGCAATCAATCCCTCGCTATCTCAGGCCCCAGATTTTAATTACGAACAAGGCTGTCTTTTCTGAGTATTCTCTAGCCTGAAGGTGTTATGACCGCTTCCATTGATTCGCAAGGAATCTTATTATCCTGCTGTACGTGTAGCTGCTCGAACTAATCAATAATTAATTATTTCTAAATTTATAAATGACGATTATCTTGCTTTACAATGACGATAATGCTACCGCGTGTGTGCGGACGACTTTAATGAAACTGATCAAAGACCCTCAAGAGATCACACGCTGCCTTTATGGAGTAGACGAGAAGTGAATCTTGTACAATAATTAAGAATTGTAAAACATTAAAGTATACACACGAGTATGTTAGTACGCGCGATCTCTTTCGAGAGCTAGCTAATTTCCAAGTTGAGCCTAACTGACGAGAAATTGATATTAGTGAATTCAAATGAGTTAATTGACAGTTCTGCTGCTGTAAAATAGTAACGCAGAGTTCATCAACTATGTATTATTTTTTCTCTTTTTTCACATTCAACAAATCATCGAATCACCTTACCGACGACAATTTGTTGACCAAGACTCATATCTTGGACTTTGCAAACAAACCTGAGGACCTATTGTTGACACAAAAGTATAGAAAAAACAAAGATATTGGAATGAGATTACGGTGGTTCCTTTGTAATTCTTACCATGACGTACACTACTAGGTTATCCATAAAGTCTAGTGAAGTAGCCAACGAGCCGAGAATACTCTTTAAATACAGTGGTGCCGCTAAGGTTTCTTTTTCTGTCACCTTTTAGAAACGTGTCTTCATTGTACTCGTTGTTTTTATAGACCTGAATTTTGTATGTACTTAGCACCGATAAATATTATCAGTTGAATATAATTAACTCGAGAAAACACTGACAAAATGAGTTTAAACGATCTAAAGTAGGAGCTCGAAATATGGTAATTGTCGCGGAGTTGGGTATTGGAATTCTATCTTTCGTTAGTTGTCTTAGATAAGTATAGCAATTCCACCCAATGTTTCTACCTAAGAAAGACAAACAATCCCTACCTAACTCAAATAAGCTGTACACATTAAGACTAATCAATCAATTCAATAGGGTGCGTTTAAAAAAAGTAGCTTTGTTTAGATTCTGGAAACGGCTATTCTGATCTTTTTAAATGTTTATAATAAAAAGAGAAACGAATATAAAACTTTGATAGTAGTTGGAATATCAGTGATAATAAATTTTAAAAGGAAAAGATAAAGAAGAAAAATTCATTTCTCTGTTGAAATGTCTACTTTGTCTCAGCAAGAAACTTATAATAATGAAATATAAGTAAAAATTATGGTTGGACTTAAGATATTATTTTAAATATGAAAGGTATTGCTGTTAAATGTTATGATCTATTTCTTGTCCACAATAGCGTTTAGTGAACCAAATATTCGCCCGCAAATTACCTGCAAATCTATTGTGAAATCTATTCCAAAAACTGTGTTAGCAAATTTAGATTTCATACAGAGCTGGAGCTGAAACGCGGCGGAAAACTAAGAAGGCACAAAACATTAAATTTGTTTCAACTTTTCTCGAGTTACTGAAAACATAGCGCTTATTTAATCAAGACAGTTGGTTATACCCATTCAGTGCTAGACAACTAACATCAAGTTGTTTGAGTCCTGTATCGTAATTTCTCTTTCTGAGACTAAGACCAATGTCTAAATGTCTCTCTAGAAATAAAGGTTTAATGAAACTAAATGATTCTAATTTTCAAACATGTATTTAATTCCGAGTTGAGGATTTTTGAGCTCAATTGTCTGCTGAATATAAAACCCAAGTTGGAAAGCAAAAATACCGAAGTATAATATAATAACCGTTTAAGAGAATTTGGATACGAAAGATGGTCGGGAAAACTAGGTAGCCTTAGACTATTGGTCTCGCCTTTACTAGTAGATTATCATTGTCAATGAGTGTGGGGAATCAGGTCTTCCCTAACGAGCACAAAGCGACTGAAAGTAGTGATTTACAACTTGGCAATGTGATACCTATTATCCCAATCTGTGCTCTATTAGAGTTAGTAAAATACCCTGTAGTATATCTAAACGAACTAAATAGACTTTAGAGGTTATCACGGACATTGCTAAACTGCATCCTATTCTTCGCTAATTTCTTTTTTTTATATTCGCAATATTTCTTTTCCTCGACTTGTCATGTCATATATTAATATATGGTTAGAGAATCAAGCGTTTTAATCGTTAGTTTGGGCTGCGTTGCGCTATGTCCAAGTACAATCATTAACCCTCTCTTTAGTCGTCTACGACCTTGGAAACTAAAGACACTACTATTGTTCTGATCGAACTAACTAAGATTATTAGAAAGTAAATTCCATGTGGACTGAACCAGCTACGGATGGATGAATATGAAAACTCAACTTAGATTTGAATTCCAATGCCGTTTTATGGATTTGCTTTGATCTAAAACATCTGGATGTTGGAAATAACAGCTTTCTTTAGCGGAACCGAGGAAATATTTCGCTACAATGTACTTCGTTATCTCTTTCATCCAGTCACCTGCTACACTGACTGCGAATCTTTCGGTTGGCGACGTTTAGAAGAAGCATGCAAACTCAAATTCTGACGCTGTAACCTTACGCATTGGAGAATTATGGAATTTGGTCATAAGCGAACGAATAAAAGGAATTCTTGATTGTACAAGAAGAAAGAAGTGAAGTGAGTTGAAAGATCTTAAAGTTGGAATTCAGTTCTTTTTTCAAGATTTCGTAACAGTGTACACACCCACTCTTATACTCCGGGGAAGGTTTCCTACGACTTACAAAGGTGGATAGAACTGAGATAAGATAGATAAAAATTGAAAAACCAGCTCAGACTTTCCTCAGTTTTGTCTCTACGAATTTCTGTTGATACAGCTCTTTAAGAAAGAAAAGTAACTTGATCTCAGAAAGGGCATTTTTATGATTATGGAAGTACTTAAGATAGATTTCTAGTATTGTGTGGACTTAATTCATCGAAGTAAGCCACTCCAAAAAGAAGATACTTTATAAAGACGCATTTGTAAGGCTTCGAAGGTTAAATTACACCGTGGAAAAGAATTACTACTGAACATAATTACAATAAAGAAACGAACTGCACACAGCATGATAGATATCTCACGTCTTGCAGGTGTGCTACTCAAACGATCTCGTGTAATGTGTGCGTAATTTATGCAAGAAGACGACAAGCCAAAGTCTTATAAAATACAACTGAAAATATACTCCTGTGTGTAGTCAAACGGAGGTAGATTTTCTGTGGGTCTCTGTTTCATTTCTTGTTAAGTTTTGTGCGAAACGATAGGCCAGGATAAAAACACACTTATTTTTCATTTCATATGATTACAGCTTTTGACCTTAAATTATCTATTCTTTTATTATACTCTGTTTGTTATAAAACGTTTGAACCAACCTCACAGCAAGAAGTACTTCAACTGCCTCGACTTCTTGCTTGCTGGTTACATCTATACAATTCTCATTCAAATCTTTTGTTTTTGAAGAGAAAAGGATTTTGACTTCCAAGAATGCAACACAAGGCATTGCTTTTAAAAGCGATTGGAATCTAATGCCCTTTTATTCAGGAAAATTCTTATTTTTAAGTGTTTTCACTTTCTCAACGCGATATGATGCTGCGCAAAATGTAAATAAACTCGTTTACCATCTGCTTGCGGTATCTTTGGTATTTTCTAATTTCGAAATCTAGTGGATATGGAGTTCGTTAAGTGTATGCCAGGTGAAAAACAAGGGTACTTTATCGTGAGCTTTCCATTTTGTCGGTAATCAAAATGCATGCTTGTACTTCGTTTTTAGATTGATATGATGTCCAAGCTTGGGAGATTTCATTTCTTAGATCTCAGAATTGATAATATAAACACATTTTTTCTCTAAGAAAATTCATATGTGATGAATAGATTGTAAGGTTTTGAACATTTTCAAAAGCAAAATTTCTCAGGATTAGGTGGTAATCTTAGTGCAGGGTTGGAAACACTTGTAGACTGAAATTACTTGTTATAGTAATAAATATCAAAATCCCGCATACACTATTTTAGGAAACTAAGCGATATAATGGTCAAAGTATGTGTGATGGTCATAGTACTTTTTAACTACGTTTTAAACGCAATTAAGAATTCAACTCCCAAATTACAAAACACTGAATGGAGTAATTTTTTTTTGGTCAAAAATACCACGAAAAGCAAATTAAAAACTTTCGGCAATACTTCTCGCGTTCGTACAACATTTTAATAAAGTAAAAGAATGTGGGTTCCGATGATCCTTTGTTCAAAAGTAACCTAAATCATGTAAAACTGTGAAAAATAATTTCCTTCAAAAGATGATAAAAATAATTAAAAGAAATTTTTTTCCTTATATTTAAATCTATTTTTTCAGTTTTTCTTCCTTATTTCCATTTTTATTTGGAGCAAAAATTACAAGTTGCGGCAGAACCTTCCATTCATTGAGTTGTCTGTGTTATTTTCAAGTCGAAACGACCCTAGAATGTCAGTGAGTTGTCTACCATTAACGTAATGCCATAACAGCGGGAGTTTTGTACAGAGTTTATAAAACCAAATCGCTCTATTTTAGTAAATTCACTTTATGTAATTATTTTATCTGTTAAACGATTCCTAAAAGAAGCATTTTTAAAGCATAAGTACGACTGTCTTTCAAGTATTTTTTGCTATCTCTGTTTTAGCGACGACAATTGTAAGATATTTAAGAGTGAGGACAGATTTGTGTTTACAAACTGTAGGACGTAACTGTTTCAATTTAAAACAAACTACATTTACAACAAGTTATCGCCTAAGAAGCTCTAATTCAAATGAGAGTACTCAAGCAATCTTCCAGTGATTCTATTCTACAAATGAGGCGATCTTTAGATAAAGCGTTCAAACAATCAAATTTTCAGTTATCAAAGCTTACAGAAAAATTACTCATTTATTGAGAATTTAATATAACTTTATAGGAGTTAAAATGATAGGTATTGTATTAGTTTAGTCTTAAATAAAAGAAAGTAAAAGAATACTTACAAAGAGACTCCATCGTTGTTCAATCTTCTGGTTTTCTTCAAAACTTGCTGAAAATCGAAGGAAAGGAAAAATATGTTTTCGCGCCAAAATCACTTTTCCGAAGACGCGCCTGCCCGCTTCGATCAGAACCGATGTCAAGACGGAATTACTTAGCTGATTTTTTAGTTTATTGAATCTAAAATGATCGGGTCAAATCTTTCGGAAGGAATAACTCTTCTCTTCAGTTGAATCACTTTAGGTGAATTGTCCAGAATTCACAACTCTAAATAAGAATATTAAATTATCGAATGGAAAAGAGAAGTTGAGAGCTCTTTGCGGATCAATACAAATGAACCCTAATTGAATACCCAAAGATTGGGTAGATATATAAGGAAAAACTTAAGCTACTTATCAATTGCTTTACCCTTATTTGACGACTAAAGACTGGTCGAAGATTTTTTCAGGACAACCGTGGCGCTAAATTAATATTTTGTAATGTAATGCTTTGCCACAAATACCTTGTTTAGAAAATAGAGCGTTATGACTAAATAGACAATGACAGTGTGCAAATACTATTACAGATTAAGAAACATTCATTAGTCATCATATTTTTTGAATTTTGCAATTCTTTTCCCAAAAAAATTAAAGCTATTTTAGCGTAGAAATAAATGATATTTGAAGTTATGTTTCCATTGTTTTGTTGATACCAAAATATTGTATTTTTTTCTTTTAATTCGCTTTAAAAGTTAAGCTTTTTAAATATTTTTTTGGTGAACATTTTACCGAGTTAAAATTATTTTTCTGTTTTAGATGAAAATATATTTCGTTATCTTGAAAGTCACATGATATTTATTTATTCTTTTATTTTATTCTCTTATTTATTGTTTTAATGCGCAAAAAGAAATTTGTATTATAACATGGTTCTTTTTAACCTAACAGACTTCCCTTTGGCTCTTTGGCTTCCTAGCAAGTAGTTAACATTATAAAGTGGGTACATAGTTTTCCTGTCGGTCGGTAGTCAGTTTTGACCAGTGTTCTATATTATCGATATCTGTGAATGCTTTATAAATTAATCACAAAGAAATATAATTTTAAGAAAATAAATTTTTGCTGACTCCTAAAAAAAACTAGTCTTGATTTCAAAAGAACCCATCAAATACGAACATCATAGCAAAAAAGAAATAATAAAATCATCGGTGTTGCATGTGTTTTAGTAAGTACCGGAGACTAACGGGAACCTCTTTCCAAAAAATTAGTCTTCACTGAGCTTTCTCAGCTTTTCAAACACTTTCTGCACTCCTTTTATTTTTTAAAAGTAAAGTAATGTTAAAAGGATGATGAAAATGGGGTGAATTTTTATAATTAGAAGCTTTGCAAATTAATTTTTCAAAGATAATGCGATAAATTTATGGAATTAAGCTAGAAAACGGAGTATTATGAAGTGCTGATTATGCACTGCTACTCAGTGCTACCTCTGCTACTCCCTTTGCTGGTGGTGGTACTACTGCGTATCTGTGTTCATGCTATTGTTGCTGCTGCTATCGTACTTCTGCTGCTGCTGCTGCTGCTGCTGCTGCTGCTACTACTACTACTACTATTACTACTACTACTACTACTACTACTACTACTACTGCTGCTGCTGCTGCTGCTGCTGCTGCTGCTGCTGCTGCTACTACTACTACTACTACTACTACCGATATGACACGCCCAATAACCATAAAATAGAAAACGAAAGAAAACAAACAAAAGCAACAGCAAAAGCTAGCAAAAATATGAAAATAATAAAAATAAAATGGATAAAAATTACTTAGCGGACAGCATACTTTTATCAACATTCTATTCTCTTATTTTTTCAATTTTCAACAAAATCTACAAGAGTTCAACATAAAATCTATAAAATGATCTACCTAATAAACATTAAGACTTACTTAACTGCGACTGAATCATTGTTATATGACGTGCTGTGCTTTTGTTCCACTAATACAAAAAATCTTCATTTTAGTCTATCAAAAACGAGATAAAAATGTAAAAAGCGATAATTTTATTTAGGGCCGTAATTACTGATATAGACTCACACTCAAAGCTCAATTTGATTCATCCTCTCCTAGAGTCTTTGTACATGAAGTTCCAACGAAATGATTAAGGTGAAAATTAAAGGCCATGATTAGTGTCGTTCATCAGTTACTAGCTTGATCGCTACGATAACTCACACTAAAACCTCCATTGATTTGATTTTATGAAATAACTTTATTATCTATAATCATTGTACAATTTGAACCTGTACATTGCAATCTATCATTCCGGAATACTAGAGATTTATATCAAGTTACAGTCCCGTTTATTCCGAATAAAAACCAGAGCTATTTTTGAAGTGAGTTTAATTCGAGTTTGGTCTTGAAGCGGGCGCCACATTTTTTTTCGCGCGCCCAAAAGGTCCCGAATGTTCAACTGAAAAAGGTGAGTACACTGAAGTCAAACATTCTGCGAATCGTTTTTAAAACCTGGATAAAACTGTGGGGAAAAGACTTTTCTTTTTCTTAAAGGCGACAAAATGAACGTACATGAACATTTTTGATGTCAGAAACCTGTTCAAAAATGAAAGACGCACTTAAGTCTAATTTTTCGTGCAACCAAAATGTTTTCACACGTAATAGCCAGTGCATTTTTTACTGCAAAAAATTGCGAATATTTAATTTTTGACCAACCACAATGAAAAATGGAGTGTGTAGCTCATTTACTTTAAAGACCTAGGCCCTCAATAAATGAAATGGTATTTTAACTCACATTTAGAACAATTACTCGCCCCGACGATATGTCTGAGACGAATAAATGGTTGAAAAATAAAGTCTTAGCCGTGAAATGTGGGCGAGAAACCGCAAACTACTCTTGGTCGGCTTTAGCAATTCTGTTTTCATCACTTCTAGTGTCATAAATGCTTTCTCAGACGAATATCTAGGGCTAAAGTAGACCAAACAGCACGCCTTTTCTTTTCTTGTAAGAAAAAGACAACTAACAATATGTGGTGGATGAAGTGTGTTTTAGTTTAAGTAATGCTTTGTTTTTAAGTGTGTTGTCGTGTTGATCACAGTATTGTAAGCTAATAAATCTCCTGTTGTGTCGGTCACCTACAAAACTGTCAACCCCGATAACTCTTTCCATTTTTACAGACATCTGTATAATTCGCTTGCTGTCTCTTGGCTGGAGACGGAAAGATAAAGAAATCGACAGCACTTCACACCAAACGCATTATCTTGCACTTTACAAAATGGTGTTATTTTTTCCCATTTTCTCACCCAATTTCGACTCAGTTGTCTCATAACAGAAATCAGACATGACCTCTCCACACTCAAACTTCAAATAACGTGATTGATCTTTTGGTTTCATCGCCAGAAAAATGAAAAATATTCCGATTTTCAGTTGTTTTTTTTTTTTTTGGCGTAAAATGAATGAAATGACATTTTCAGTTACACGCATCAGTGACCAGTCGTGGTCTGACCAATTACATGAAGGTCATAATCTTATTAATATTCCTAGATCAGTCAAAATATTCCTGCAGAGATATTATCCGATTTGATCTTATATAATTAATGTATTATAGTAGTTTTTAAGAACTGCAGAAGATCTGTTCTTGCCTTACTCGTGGTTGCCTCTCTACAGACATAATACTATGAGCCGTAGGTTATATTGAGAAAAACAAGACAGAAAATGAAAATCTTTATAAAAGTAAAATGGTCACCTAAGACTCAAGACAATAAGAAAAAAGACTTACATGAGAGGTATTAAAAGAGAAATGTAATGTAAAAAATCGTGATCTTCGTTGAGAAAGAAAGAGGACAAAAGCTTTAAATAATCATAGGTTTAGGAAAGTTGCAAAAAGTTGGAAAGATCCCGAAGACGTTTTGTAAAGTCGTTCCATTCAGATCGAATTGCATACTTTTAAAAGAGTTTAAAATATTTTTGCTGTTTTTATTTTATTTATCTATTTGTTTTTATTCATATTCCAAAAGAACATAAATAATTTTTAAAAGTTTCAATATTTTTTCAATTCAGTACAGTACATTTAAATCTTCATATTTTTTCGTTTTTATTTGATTTTTAGACTTTTTTTCCCTTTTAGTATTTACTCATATTTCAAAGCTCTCTAAAAAGTTAAATTAAAATTTATTCAAGTTTCAAGTGTATTAAGCTCTCGTTTATTTTCACTAATTTTAAGTCAAATGAGCCTTTATGTAATTACCTTGAAATGTCCTCAAAAAATACTCCTTTACCAAGACTCTAAAAACTAATCAACTTAGAGAACTCAATACTCTCTCGTTGACGTTTCATTTATTACCCCCTATTAGCAACTTCATTAGGTCAGTGCTTTCTTTGTCATAATCACATTTCACGAGAGTCAATTAATTGTTTGATATTAATTGTTTTAATTGCATAAACGCGGGTCCGGATTCCAACCCCTTTACTGGTGTCTAGAACTTGTCCAAATAATAAACTTCATTTTGGAGTATTCATTTATCTTAGTCCCATATCTCACAAATTACCAAATTAAAGAAGGAAATTATAGTATATGATCTGGTGCTTGAATTTGAAGTTCAAACTCCAGAACTAACGAGAAATTTCCTCTCTAGGGAAGAGGCGAAAAAATCACTTTGAACGACAAAAGTTTGATTAATTTGATTTCATTTTTCAGTCTGCCAATTTTTGTCGCTAATTCTATTTTCGTTTGTACTCAAGTTTTTTGTAGAATATATGACTTCCAGATAGTCAAAGTTAAGGTAATTGAACCTCGGATTTTCTTAAAGATCAAATTTGTCAAAAACACTAATTTATGTCGCCTCCAAAAAAAAAACAATACAATAATGGAGGTATTTTTTTAAGACTCACTAATTTTGTCAAAGGAGCTTTGATGGCATCGAGTTGATTTGCTTTGTGCTATCGTTCTTCTAGGAAAGAATAGAATAATAAAAATCTACTTTCTTCGGTATTGTGTTAGTGTGAAAAGGCCGGCCGAAGGAATATGGTAAATGAGAGCACAAGAAAAGAAACGAAATAGAGAGAAAGATAAAATACAAAGAATCGCGCGGGTAGAAAAATACTTCAGACAACACCAATAAACGAGAAAAATTCCCAACCGCAAAACTACTTTAAAAATACAAGAAAATATTATAACAATTTTTTGGTAGTAAAATAAAACTATGTATACCAAAAGATATGTAAAAAACAAAAACTCTCGACCTGTTGTGCCATAACATCCGGATTATCTTTCGATAAATTTTCACCGTAAGATTTCAGTGTGTTTTTACGCGAGAGATACCCAGTGATAGGAAACCCTTTCTCTCTTGCTACTAATGGAACTAAAAGCAAAGCTGTACCCGGGAGCTATACTTGTGTTACTCACACGGACGAGCTTTAGGATCTTAATTTTGAAAATAGAGAAATGGTTCAAGGAAGTATCGGAGAGTTAACACACGGCGTTTCACGCTGCGAGTCTTTAAAAGTACATCAAAACAAATGATGTAGTACAAATATTTTGAAATGGGGTTTTAAGTACTTTATTTCGATACCGTTGTAATGTTGTGGTTCATCTTGTTTGAAAAACTTGGTAAAGTTAAGACGAAAAGTTAGTGTTAGATCGTATTAATGTGTGTGCATGTGTGTGTGTTTATTTTAAAGCAAGCATTTTAAAGACTCAAGGATGGATAGTGTTTTTAGTTCCCACTGCGAACCAACACACAAAACAATGGCGGAAGAACTTAAAGTGTTTTTTTTTCTCCTTAAAAAACATTTACGGAACTCACAACCCTCGCGTGATCGCTAACACAAAATACTTTTAGAGTAAAAGTTTTAAAGTGTTTTAAAATCATTTATTTCTCATAAAAATTACTCGTTTTAGGGGGTTTGTGGTGATAAATATCTTAAATAGTGGGACTAGAAAACCTAGCTCAGAAATACAATGCAGTAATAGCATGGAAAACGAGAAAGAAAACCTACCTTACCAGAAAAAAGAAGAGAATAAAGGAGAAGTAGAAGTAGAAGGAAAAGATCCTAGAGTGACGATAAAAACACTACGAGAATAAATCAGAACAAGTAAAGACAAAAAAAAAAAAAAAAAAAGAAAAGAAAAGAAAAGAAACATATATTGAAAAGATTAAAAAAAACGGTCCAGGGAATGTTTACAATAAAAAAGCATTAAAATAATTAAGATGAAGATCATAGTTGACATTTTAGGGTCTCGAAATTAAAACGAATTTCAGTTCATCTTGAGGTGAGACTGTGGCTCCAGCATGTATTGTTTCCACTACTTCCTTCCGAGGCCCAAACTTCACAGTCAATTCATCAACAAAGTGTTTAAGGCAATTTGTCAAAAGGAAGCGACAGACGCTGCTCAATAGTTTAGTTACACTAACGGCTTTTCACCACTCGAGGCAACACCGCGGTTCCGTTGTCTCATTTTCGTACGAGGAAACAAACCGTTGGAAAATAGAAAGGTTCAGGTTTTGAATAACTACCTCAGCTGTCATTGTGTAGAGTATATTAGTACCTATATTTAAAAGAAGATATTATATGCTCTATTTCCTGGAGATATTGAATTGACGCTGATGTGAAATGTTATTAGATAGAGGCCACTCGAAACTCTTAACATTCGGGAACAACGGAAATCTCTGATTTAAGGGAGCACGCTAGCACAAAAGCCATGAAAACATCTTTTCGAAATACGAAAAGATTTAGAAAAAGAAAGTCAAATTGATTCGAATACTTAATTTATAGTTTTAATAGTGGTTTTGGAAATCGTGAAAAGTATTTGCATATTTGTTGTTTTACAACGGCATTTTCTATCATTGAAGATAATATTTATATAAAAAAATAGCTAAAGCATGACATAATATTTTTTGAACAAAATATGAACTCAAAGATTGAAATTGAAGGAAATGAATTGGAATGCGATAACTCGTAGTGATGAGAGAAAAAAAGCTACCGATAGCAAAAAATACTGATATATCGTATGAACAAAAGTTATATTGCGACGACAAAAATATACAAAATCAAAATTAATATTTCAATATAATAAGATTTATTTGTGGAAGAAAAATGATTATTATCATGAATAAAGGTGGATATTTGTTCTAATGGGCTCCCTGTGTTGAAAGACTGCGATCTTTGCCCACCACAGGAAACCCAAATACGATGTTTAGGCTCCAATACCAAATTTAATACGATTCATATCTCTTTCTTTTTGGCAAGATGTGCGTTATAAACTAAGGGTGCGCATTAGTTTATATACAAAGACTGGGATCGCAAAATCGCTGACAAGTCAATCCAAGATGTTGCAAATTCCCAAGACCGCTGACCCTTTCAATCCGAAGTCGTCAAAAATCCATAAGACCGCTGACCATATTAATAAAAGATGCCAATAAATTCGCAAGACCGCTGACCATATCAGTCCAAAATGTCGAAAGTTCTCCATGATGATAAAACGATGATAAAAGGTAATAGGGCAAATGAGATTTGGAAAATAAAATGAAAATGATGTTAAGAAGAAAATTGGAATGACAAAGGAAAAATATGAGTAAAAAGGATTCAAAAGTGGATGAGAATAGAAAGAACGGTAAACGGGAAGTAGGACAAACTTATTCCAATTTAATCATATTTCTTGGGAGAAAAAACTTTTTGGAATGGGTATCTTTTGAGTCAGCTGCCTTTAGTGTTAACATTCAGATGGTTCACATAGGTAAACAGGCGCAACGTGATAACAAATAATCAGGCTTTCCTTATCAAACTTTCCACATGACATAGAAAAGTTGTCGTTCCGCTCCAGACGTTTCTTTTACCATATAAGAGATGTACTTACCATATTTGGAAATTGGAATATAATTTTCTTCACGAAACAGGCGAATTTCTTGTTCAAAACTGCTCAAACTTACAGTAAATCGAGTGAAAACATCCCAGCTAGTCAGCCATCTTAGTTTTGGCTGAAAAAGGACTGGAAATGTGTATGGGAGGGGAAGGGAAACGTGGTTTGTCACCACAGGAAGCCCGCGAACGACAACAATATTGTTTGATCTATATGCATTTTGATTTTGGTCTAATCAAAAGTTCACCTTGATAATTACCTCTGCTGATGAGTTGGTTTATACAAATATACCATAACTGGTCATGTTTTAACGAAGGGATCTTAGCAAGGAATTACTAAGAACAATAACATGATTCACTGCCCATATATTTACACAATGTCTTTAAAGTTAACCTGTAAACCATTCCAAATCCAGGCCAAATTAGAATGAACATAAAACTGAATAAACACTTAAACATTATCATTATCATTATTCTAGGCTAAGCTTTTCACTTACCTTATCGATTTTAGATCCCATCGATGCGAAAAACAGCTTCTGAAGTATAAACAAATCGCATCTGTAAAAGTGTTGAATTCTCGAATTAATAAGACCTCGAGGTTGATTATATTTCGTAAGAAGATGTTTTTCTCTTTAAAATGCAGCAGCGAGGCGTACATCTTTAAATATCTGAGAGAGCCATTAGCTCTTAGGTTGAAAAACTGAGAAAACTGTTAGTTTGTGGTCAGTTTTTTTGAGTTGTCTTACCTAACATTGTCTTCTGCTTCAAGTAGTTTGTGAGAGAGTACAATGCAACAAGAATAAATCAAATGACTATGGCGATGATGATGATGGAACACGTGATACGCATAACTTGCAAGTACTTGTTTAAGCGCTGGAATTTGATCGATAGGAAGTTAATTGACGTAAAAAGGAATTAAGAAACATGATGAGTTGAAGGCGGGCAAAAGAAGAACAAAATGTAAACGGGAATAATACCAACGAATAAAAACAAAAACAAAAACAAAACAAGAATGAAAGAAAAACTGAAAGAACGACAAAACAAACAAAACAAAGAACAAACAAACAAACAAAAATACAACAACAAGAACAACAACAACAACAACAAAAACAGAAAAAAAAGAAAAAAACAAACAAAAACGGTTAAAACAAAGGGCAAAACGAAACAGAAGTTCCTATCTTTTAATCCAATTCTTCCCTTAGTTCCGTCAAACACAACTAATATCTTTCGGTCCAGTCAAAAACTGGTAACTCGTAGTCAGTCATAGTGTTCGCGAAAGAATCTTGGATCCTGAGGGGGTTCATCAAAGAACACGTAGTCTTGATCCTCGTCATCAGTGAAGGAACGCATCTCTACTCGCTCTAATGTTTGCTTGTTTCTCTTTGCAGCGAAATCGGGATTGAGAATAGAATTGCAACCAGACGCACTGGGGTCAATGGTGCAATCAGCAAACTTCTTTAGATGACTTTCGAGGTAACTGAGAGGAGACGAACCTTGAGAAAGCACCTGCAGTGAACAATACATAAGTCACGTGTCACGCCACAGGTCACGTTAGTTTGTCACACATTTTCATAGGCTTTCTCTAAAATAGCGAACATGGGGCAGTGTGGCTTAGCTTGGGTAAAAAGTATTGTTCATTATGTCGTATACAGTGCTGTTTGTACCCATGCTAGACCACAATGGGCCTGGTTTGCCAAACTCAGAAAATGTTCATACATAACGAATATTGCTTGAAACCATGACAAGTCACGCGTAAGTGTCTGTTTCTCGTGTCAAGCAATCATGCACATGTCACAAACATGCACTCCCACCTGGAAATGAAAATCCTTCTCGTCAAATGTCTTTCCTTGAGCTTCAATCCGCTGACTGGTAGCATTGCGGTAGCTCCATATAGCAAGCTGACCAATCATGTAGGCCGTGGCTTGTCCCGGGTCGCTTTGGTAACGCGTGACATCTTTGATGGCTTTATCAGTTCTATCCCAGGCGTATTTGGCAAACAATTCCAAAGCTTCATGTCTTGTCATGCCTGTTGCGCAAAAGTATAAATAAGGATTTTTGGGTCTAGCGCGCTTCCCTTCTATAATCTGCTCAGTATCAGCTAAAATCCATGTCATTTGGCTTTGCTCAATACTAAAACTGCTGTGTGCAATGCTAATTCTACTATATTTCTTCGCAAAGCCGTTACAGCAAAAAAGAGGCCCAGTAAATTAAGCTCCATTCAGCTTCAGCTTAAGCGTTTGATTATTGTGTATAAATGTGCATGTGTTTCCTATTTTAGATTACGTGACATTCCCTTGAGAATGACTCTTTTATCCACATATTAATATATTTCTTCTAGCATTACTGGTGAAGCAAAGAAATAATACTCAAGGAAATGACATGTGATCTGAGATAGGAATATAGAGGGTCGCTTTAAATACAACCTTTGTAATGAAGTCCAGTGTCTACAATTAGACGTAAAGCGCGCCAAATTTGCCACTTTAACATGCCATATTTCTGTAGAGGGAGGTTGTCGTAGGTATCAGTCTCTTCTGTGATGAGCGGGTTCTCAGCGTACAATGCCCAACCCTCTGTGAAAGCCGTGTAGTAGCTAAGTCCATTCAACCAACTGATGGTATCACCACGGTCATCACTGAATAACTCAACAAAACTGTGTACCTAGTTTCAAATCAGAAGATACCAAGTCAAAACGTAATCAAGATACCTCTTTACCTTGGGCGTAATGTTTACCCATTCTAGACCACGTGCCATTCCCTTGTGGATAAGACTCGTTGTATCCATATTCGTGTGGTAAACGTTAAACAAAGAAATGATACTCTAGAGAATGACACGTGGCCTGAAATAGAAAAACATTGCACCAAGACGAATGAGGTTTACTTATTATTCGTCTTCGATAGAAGACTGGTAAAATGGAAGAGATTAACTATTGCGCGTCCCATTGCATTTTCATTCTCATGTAATAATGAGTGTTTTGATTTGAGGAATTTACAGTGTCGCAAAATGCGTCAATCGCTCTCGTTCCCTGACATGGATCCCCCAGAGGATGTTTTGATAAAAAATATACTAACAGATCACATTAATAAAATTTCCTTAAATTAAGTTATTATTTAAAGATCATACCTGAGTATGGTGCCCAGGCCTTGCTTCGTGCGCAGCCACAGAATACGCATTGTATACGGGACCATGGTTCTTCAAGTAAAACGGCAATCTGTATCTACAGGGTCGAGAACAGGAACGATCACTGCTGCTGTAGCTCTGTGAACCTGTTCCTGGATTAAAGTTTGCCACTACCTGGACTGGACAGTTTGGTGTGCTTTGCTTTGCGCCAGTAAAATGAAACATATTCACGGTTTTGGGTGCCAAAAGAGAAAGTACACCTAAAAATAGAAAGAGTAATTTGTAGAAATTTGGTTGTGTTTGGTTTGTACAGAAACGAAGGAATGAATGGCAGAGTAGGTGCACATGCCTGTATACTCGGAAACCTAAAGCAATTGACAAAATTGCGACAAATTGCGAACACAAAACAAAAACAACAACATAAAAAATAATAAAAAACGAAACAAAAAAACAACAACAAACAAACAAAAAACAACAACAAAAAAACAACAACAAACAAAAACAACAACAACAAACAAACAAAAACAACAAAAAAAAAAACAACAAAAACAAACAAATAAAAGGAGCAAAAGATTGAGTAGGTACGATGTTTAGGTCACCCATCCAGGTCCCAATCCTACCCAGTCGGGCTTGACTCAGTTTTTTTTTGGACCAAAGTTTTTTCCACTAGACCACGGTTCCAGGTGAATCAGCATAATAATAGCCATGAAAACAATGCACCGAATAGACTAGACTTTTTAACATTATTTTCTCAACCGATTCCGTGCGTGGCAGAGATGCAAGGGATTAGCCGATATGGTCTGGGGGCCGGCTGGTCTCTCCCCTGATGCTTCGGCTAGAACATTTTCTTGCGTAATTCGTACACCCAAGGGCAGAAGGATTTAATCGCCGTCAAGTCCGAAGTCCATACGACGCCTCAGCTCTGCGGATGTCTCGGGGGTATGGCAAAGTGGAGTCGATTTTTTGGAATTTTTCTTTTTTTCTTTTCTCTTTTCGAATCCCACCGTAAACAAATGAGATTTTTTTCTTCCTTTCTTCTTTTTCTTTCTTTTTTCTTTTCTTTGAGAGAACTTTTTCATTCAGCGACAGTTCTCAAATAAAATTCAAAAGTGCCACGAAGAGCGTAGCTCTTATTCTGTATTTGTTTCATATTTGCAGCAACTCGTCTTATAACTTGCTGAATGTCCCTTATGGGCCACTGTACCAATCCCCCTATCATTTCCTAGACATTTTACTCCAATGCGTTCACATTGACAACGTATTCATAAATTTCACCATCATTTTGTTTATTGCTTTTAAACATGTTAATCAAGTATTTAATAAAATCATTATTATTAATATTATTATTATGATTATTGTTATTATTACCATAGCTCTTACCATTTACATAATCAAACCACTTGAGCATCGATGCATATCTCTGAGGACAGTGTATCTTAGCGCTCGCCATATCAATACATTTCATCGCCGCATCCTCATTCGTCTCATTGTCGGGGATTGGATTCTCATTAAAGAACATTTTCGATAGCTTCTTTTTGAAATCCGTCACGGCCTGGTCACTGTCATTGACACCCGTGATTTCCCGCGCGATTGAAATGGCTTTTGGATACAGCTTGTCCAACATGGACCAACCAAGCTTATTTATCTCATCAGGACTCATGTTTGTAGTGGTAAAATAAGGCAATATGCTCTTGTAGGCTTCAGATCCGTTCAGCTTTTCTCCAAACGGCAGTACCTTGGTCGTTGTTTGGTTGGTCTTCTTGCCATCGAAGTACACATAATCTATCGGAAGATTAGCAAGACCGCTGGACACGTTACTGGGGACGCAGTACCTCGAGTGATTCAACTCGAGGTATTGTAAAAGATTGTACAGAGGAAGGCCGACATCCTCGACAAGTGATTCATCGATCGACTCCTCCACTTCTTTTCCTTTATTCTGTTTCCATGACGATTTGGCTGTGCCTTCGAGGTCTGCGTACCATATTGGCGTTCCTCATGTCTCTGACAAAACTTGCATTAAGAATTCCTGCAATATAATAAAATATTGTACGAGGTACCTTATTACATGAGATTTTCATGATGTGCTACTAAAATTCGAAATTTTTGAAGTCACACGTTTTCGTATTTAATTTCGCAATTTCATTGCAAAATCCTTCATTTGTTCCCAAATGCGAACAAAGTCCTTCATTACATTCATTCAGTCCTTCAGTGTTGATTTAGATCCAAAGGAATCTATATTTTAACAGGTATTCATAAAATTATCTAATTTTCGCCATATGAATATATATATAATTAAGAGCCACCTACTTTTTGCGTTATTATAATTTCACAACACGTATTTTCTTGGCGCTTTCTTTGCTTTTTAAAAAAATTGCAAAAACAACGCGTCGCAAAAATGTATAGAGTAATACGGTATTGTGTTAATGACCTTGCCTTCGTTTGTCTCAGATAACGTATTATCTGGCTAATGTGATACTGTATACATGCATTTGGTATATAATTGATATATTTTACTTGATTGTTCTTATCAAGCCAATTTTCATTAAATATTCAAGTTAATTCCAAATCAAATATACCAGAATATATCTATTTTTACAACCATTGATCCCACTTTTTTGATCCCTTGAGCCTGCGCTCACAGCAGTAGCATGGAACTCTTGATATTGTTTAATTGCAATCCATCACGAGCGTAAATTAAGAGCTAGATTTCTTCAAAGCATTGACCTTGATATATAGTACCGTATAGGTCAACTGCAGCTTTGTATTTATATTACATATCACTATATCAAAAAGACAAACTTATACTCTAAAAAAGTGTCAGACTTTTACATCTCCCGTCATTCAAAAGGAATAATAATAATAATAAAATAATAATATTAATAATAATAATAATATAATAGTAATAATAATAGTAGTTCTAGTTCATAGTAGTTCTAGTTCATAATATATATAACGTATATGTTATATTAATGTAAATGTTGCTAAATGTTACAATACCCGGAAAAAAATGAAGTAAGCAAGGGGAGGCGAGAGATTTTGGTAGCTGTGGTATATCAATAACCTAATCAATTCTGTTGAAGGTCAGTTGAATATGACACTTATTTACTGTCGTTCTCCTCTAACCGTGAAAACTCGAGTATTTTGCCACGGTTAGAGTAGGACGACAATAACATTGTTAGTTCATTTAGACATAGGATTCCAGCTAAATCTGATTCGTTCGGTATGCGAATGTCCACATGTGACCATTTAAATCTAAAAGTTATGAAAGCTGTCAATCAATTCGGGTAAAATACGCCCGAACACGGCACGGACACTCATGAAGCAGCTAGTGTGGCCTAGCTCATACAAACTCAAAATGGTTACTTAATTTTTCGATATTTGACTAAATAAAAGCGGGACTCCATTAGAAATTTCATCGTCCTACCTTGTTTTCCATGAATTGCCACTGTTAAGAATCTTCTTTTCATGGTTCCTAATCCTGCCTTACATTCTTCGATAGATCTAATATACCCTGCTTTGATTCCATACTTCAAGTTTTCAACATACTGTGTCAATGAGTCGTTCAGCTGCTTCAAATGATTTAGGACAAACTCAACATCATCGACGGTTTTTGGTCTGAAGCCTTTGGACTTGTAAGTGAAGTGAGATTTAATGTCATTGCCAACGGCGCAAATAGGTTGCCAGCAAAACAAGTTAGGGCCCAGAAGCCAGTCACCAGCGTAATAATTCTCATCATACGGAGCTCCAAAGTTGCTTTGCAGGAAATGTTTCAACTGCTCGAGGGCTTTAGCCTCGCGAGGAAAGAGTTTCGCAGGATCCACCATTTGAGATATCTTAATGGTTCTGTCGTACAGCTCCCTGGCTGTATCGGTGCGGTTCTTGATGTCCTTGGGGTGGCATTTATAAGGAGAAAATACCTCTTTGATAAGAACGGGTGTCGCATCTGGGTTGTAAACGATCGAGTTTGGATTCGACTTGTAATAAGTCGTTTTAACTTCCTCCAAGAACTTGTGAAATCCAACCCTTAGTGCTTCAGAGGAGAAGTTAGCTTGACTTACTGGCGTGGGTGCCGGTGTGGTTGGAGGCACCGACGTTGATGGTAAGTTACTTGAATCACATTCTTTGCCTTTCTTTACAGCGCCAACGATGATAAGCGCTAACCCAACAATAATCAGAATAATTCCGACCCCTAACAAAACATACAACACTACCTTAGTAGGACTAGCTGTCTTAACTTCTGTTTCGCTGATATCAAGCTTGTACTTTGTATTACTCATCTTTAGTTTGAGTCAGTCTCAAAGCTCAACGGTAACCAGTCTTAAATACTACAAGACTTTGAGATGCTACACGCGGATTATAGAAAACTACTAGCCACGCTCCCACATGCAGCGAATAGCAGCTCTAGATACGTTGTACCGTTGGACAATTATCGATATCTCATGTTACGATCTACTTAATACAATCACCGCCATATGACATATGACCGCCACTCCGATAAAACGTTTGCTCTTTATATTGTTATGAAATAAAGATAATCATAGCTAATAGAAAAGAATATTATTGTAACTATTTAATGGTGGGGTTACTAGGTATTTACTAAGTCAACTTAGTTTTTTTACGTCAATGTCTTTGTTGGATCCGCTTCAGTCTGCCGGAAATCGGAGTGCGGATTTGATAGACACTCAAAGCAGATGTTCAACTTCCGCCGGAAGAAAGTATATCGAAAATACATATGGAATAGGAATGGGATGAAAAGGAAAATAAAATCAAAGATTGAGATCCCTGTGAACAAATATCAGCTTGTATAAAATACTTTGTATGTAACTCATCTTTATTAAACAACGTTTCTGCCGGCCAAATAATTACTCATTTTGGGATTGTATTGCGGGTGCAATCAAATCACACAATAAAAAAATGTATGTTCAGACGACACTATTTATTGCAGATACTTTGTAGTTTAATAACTTAGCAACATTAATGTTATGCAAACGTTAGAAGAACCATCTTATAATTCACTACTCCAAAAAAAGCTTTTTGGCTCCATGATGTCGGGTGTCATCTTCCGGATCGATATAGTTTTAATTTATTTTAAATGCCATTATTATGTAAATAACTATACAATATCAATTTTATAAATTTATTTGGAATTTGAATTTACCTTGATATTGCAAGTCCTTAAGGAGTGTGAGATGAAATCATTCTCGGCACACTCAACTCCTAGTTTGATTTAACGACTATAAAAATGACGTAGTTAGTTTCTAAAAGCCTCGCTTTATTCAGAGCTAATAGAGGGGAACCTATATTAACTCTGCTTTATTGAACATGTTTAGGATATTTGCATTTTTAAATAGCAGCTTAATGAATCGTAGGTAGGTTCACGCTGGTTTCATTTTATTGAAGTCAAATCAAGTTTGGCTCATTTCAGTACTGACAAATATGAAGGTACAGTGCAAGACCAAACCTCTTTGGATTATTGTAGGTGTCTTGTTCTTCTTGAGTACAATTCTTTTCCTGGCTGGAATGGTATTGCTGGTGCAATCTAAAATGCAAAAATGCTTAGACAATGCAAACATGTCAGCCAAGTGTAGTTACTCAGATGAAGCTGTTCGCTCAGGCCTCGATAAGTTCCTACAAGAAGTCCAAGATTCCTACTTCGAGATGCATCCTGAAAACGTAATGTATAAAGATGGTATTACTGTAGATGAAGTGAAGAAGACATTCAAACCTTACGATCCTTCTCCTCTGAACATCAAAAAGATCACTGACAAAGCTGCCGCTTTACTTGACAAACTCAATGCCAAAACAATCAACGTCCTGAATCTCAAACCCAGAGAAAAGAAAGCTTTATTTCAAGTCAAACACTTTCTGAAATTCAATTACGCAGTGCCTTACGATGGAAACTATTATGCGGGAGATTTCTTGATGGGACCGAATCAGTTTTGTTGGCAGCCCATTTGTAGTATGAATACGCAGATGAGATACATATTACGTTATCACAAGCCTAAGGATCTGAATGATATCTCTATTTTGAGAGAAAAGATGGCTGAATTCAACCAAACATTTGTTCAATACATGGAAAACCTTAAGTACGGAGTCAAGACAGGAATGGTCCGAAGTACCGAGGAATGTAAAGCTGGTCTTAATGCAATAAAGAGAAAGTTCTTTCAGATTGCTCTCAAGGGGCCCAGAGGTACTGATAGCCTTATTAAATTATCCTTATTCTTTAAAATTCGCATATTTATAATTACTATTATGCATGAATTTGGGGATATTTATACCCACCCCTGCTGTTACGAGGGTTTTGGGTTTATTGATTTTCGGGTTTTGCAAGCGAATTAAGAATCTTTCTTTGTCTACGAAGCATTTTGCTTATTCTTTCAACTCTGAAATCACTAATTATTCAATCTGTTACGATCTGCAAATCTATTTTCTTTGATTCAGTCACCGTGAGGTTATTAGTGTTGAGTTTACACGCTCGTCGTTCTAAAACGAAACAGACGGCGACATTGTCTTGTATACTTGTCTGCTTGTCTACTGAAAATGTTAAAGTGACACTGTAATAGAGTGTACCGATTAGTTCTATCTACGCTTAAGTGTATTTCTTGGGTGAAAATCACTCTAATAATAATACACAAAGTATGGACTTTACATGGCTCAAAGTATCATGGTGGTCATACATCGCATTCAGTTGGAGCCATTGACCTTGTCTGAGTTCCAAAGAGTCTCTTGACTCTAATAACAAAGAGAAAATGCTACCAATCTCGACCACCGCAGTGAACAAGCAATATAATTATCGCCTTTTCTAGCCAGTGTTGAACAGCTTTGTTTTCATATGATAACCCTTAAGTTTAAAGTCACATAGTTTGTGACTTCAGCCAATCACATCTTTCCACGTGTCAAGCCCGACATCAGCCAGTTTTATTATTATTTCAAAAAGATTTATTTCAAATTCTCAAACCGTTAAAACGATTGGCTCATTTTTTAATAGTATACAATAGCATTTTTTCAAAGTCACGTGACATTTGATTTACTCCCGTTCTATCGCCATTCAATTCAGGTGTATACGATGAGCCGGCTTTACAAGCTGTACTGTCCGACCAGTTTCTCTCATTGGTAATAAACAAGACAGAACAGATGAATTCATGGAAAACGAAATATGGGAAATCGTACAATGAGACTTTGAGAGAATACGTGTTGACGTACATTGGTGAGCCCGTCCATAAATTATTCAGGTAGACACGTGATAAGCCATTTTTGATCGACACTCAAACCAGGCCTTGCTATAAACCAATTACAATGTGAGAAATCGTTTTAATCCGATAAAGGCTTTAAATTTTCCTTCGCTTTGCCGGCCTACATTTGCATCTGGAAAAGGAGCGGTTTCCTCTAAAGCTTTGTTCTCAGTTGCAAACTTCTGATTGCGACGGAATCGGTGTTGGAAGCAACTTATGACAAAGTGAAAACCAGAAAAAGGAGTGGAAAATGATGTGCAGTCAGAAGGTTTCCTTTTTCTTGCGCCTTATGACGAGAGGTTTTTATTTCCAATATTATGCATTAACCGCTTCCAGCTCCCATTCCTTTGCAAGTCGAAAATTATACTTGAATATGAAAGAGATAGAATGTTCTATACGTTTTCCCCAGGTATCTGGAATTTGAATTTTCTCAGCACTGTGTTCCCAGCAACATATCGAGTGGATTAGCCAGTCTTCCATTGTCTTATGTATATGTCAATGGTACAAGCACTGGTCAAGCTACAACAAAGACACTACCAACAGGCGAGACACTGGACGGGAAGAAAGCTTACGAGAAGATTATGCCATACTTTACGACAAATGATATGACGCCTGATCAAGTACATAGTCTTGGATACAAGATGCTCAATCAGTTGTATCCAGAGGTGAGAAAAGTGTTAAAATTGATGGATGGGAGTTATTATTCTAACCCACTAGGCTATTCTCATGTATCATTTTTCACTTCAGGTTTTGGAGATCGCTCGCAGCGTAACAGGACAAAGCGATAATGACACAGCAAAGCATCAGTTCATAATCAGGCTCAACCAATCGGATATGTTCTTTGACGACGAACACGGAATCCCTCAAAACGAGAGCGACGATAATGCTTACAACTTGTGTAGTACTCTTAAAGATGCTGAAAAATACTGTCCTAAACGATGGGCTGCGATGCAAAGATGGTTTAGTGAAGCTCAGAAGGTATGAAGATACTGCAGTTTTTAATGCACTTTATGACCAAGATGTACAATGTCTTCTTGAAAATGCAGTCACAGTGTGACATTGATAAATTGAAAATTTTCGAGAATCCTTAAAAATTAACTGTTTAATTTTACCTCGTATAGACAATGAGTATGTTGGATCCTAAAACGACAGAAATGTTCCATTTTAATGGTTACCAACACACCACACCAAACTGCCCGGTCAAGTTGGTACCAGATTTTAATCCATCAAGCGCAGCACAAACCTACCAACAGAGTGATTTCAACTGCACAAACCCGGCTGTCTACTCCATCCCCTTTTTCAAGAATAGGCCTGGACCCAAGTTGGAGGAATGGAGTGTTAATGCCCATGAAGCCAGGCCTGGTCACCATACACAGGTAGCCCAAAATCCCATTTATGACCTATTTTAGGCTCTTGTAACTATCGCGATAGAAGATTAAAGAGCCTATGACACCTATCTCAATATTTTCAGCATTGATTCCAAATGAAGTGAAAATTTGAATAGCAAATTATTTTTATATGGTTTTTAGTGAGGCTTCTGGGAGATATCAAGGTTTTTACTCCCAATATGTTAATGACGTCAAAGAAGGCATTTCAGTTTATCTGCCATTACTATGAGAAAATGTTTTTGCTAGAACCTTTCTTTAAGTCCTAAGTACGACAATGATGTTTTATGCAAGATATTTTACTGCCCCAGAAAAATGTTGTATATTCAATAAAACATCTTTTAACGTCACACCATTAACATATTGGAAGTATAAAGCTTGATATCTCCAAGATATCTGCATCACTCTAACCATATAAGAATATTTTACTATTCAACTATTTACTTCATATAGAATTAGAAAATTTCGAGTTGTGTGTCATAGGCACTTTAAGACAAAGGTCTCCGAAGGTCTTTGTTGCGCAATTGTCGTTCCTATCCATGCCGTACTTTTTTTTAAATTTTGCATTCAACATTGAATTGATCTACAATATTTCATAGGTTCAAGGTTCTGTAGAGCACTTTCAGGACAGTTGTAAAGGCGCGATAGCCTGGTTAGATGCCTGGTCGTCCAGCACAGCATTTGAAGAGGGTTGGGGGTTGTACGCTGAGAATCCATTGATTGCAAGAGATACAGACACCTATGAGAACGAACCCATCCAGAAATATGGCATGTTGAAATGGCAGGTGTGTTTGATAAGGAAACCTTTTAGCTGTAGCACGTGAAGAGAGGGAGCCTGGGTTGAAGGATGGAGGCTTTAAGAGAAGAAGCAGAGAAAAGGACAGTGATAGACTTCGAGGAAGTGAATAAAGGATCCAATGAAGGAGCGAGGGTGAGATAAAGAAGGGATAAAAAGAAAACTTTTTCCAGAGAGCTGAAAACTAAAACGTATCATTTCATGAATACAAAGGAAAAATAGTGAACTGATTTTTTTTATTAATCCACTTCTTTTAGGTTTGGAGAGCGCTTCGTTTGATCGTTGATACAGGACTTCATTACAAAGGCTTTTCTCGTCAGAAGGCGTTGGACCTCTTCGCAGAGTACGCATGGGACACCTCGGATGGTGCACAAAAGGAAGTCACACGTTATCAGAGTGATCCAGGACAGGCTACAGCATATATGATTGGTCAACTACACATCATGTCACTTCGAGACTACGCCAAACAGAAACTCAACGACAAATTCAACTTGAAGGATTTTCACTTTTATCTTCTGTCTCAAGGATCGTCTCCTCTGAGCTACTTGAAAGATAGCATCTACGAATACGTGGATTGTACGCTAAACATGGGCAAGGGAGATGGCTGTAAAGATGTCCTGTATCCCGTTGCTAAGGAACCAGTCACAACTGCACGGAGGCAAGGCATTGTGGATGATGTAGACTGGACCCACAATCCTCCAAGAAGACCTCTGCCAAAAAATTACTTTTGACGACGTCCTGTAAACCACCTATAAAAAAACAACTATAACGCTTTTTGACGTGAATGAAAATTTACAGTATGTAAATTATCAGTAAGATTGAATGTGTGAATAGATGTTGATTACGTAAGAAGATCATTCTGCCATGAAGCAGCCGAATAATGTAAGCTCCACTGAAGGTGAACTACAAACCTTTCATGTTATAAATTGCTTTTAAAATCGTTTTCATTGTCATGATGAATGCACTTGTATTCGTTGTTTGTAAATGTCATGAAACAGCTACTCTTACTGTACGGCACACAATAAAAGCCAAGCTATTGAAATTTTAGCTATCGAAGGTATTAAAAATGTTATTTTTTCTCATGCATCATTGTGTTCTATCAATCATTCATTGGACCGTCCAGCAATGCAATCGCCTCATATGTCAATTGCCCATTTCAAATCAGTTGATGTTTATAAACTTTAAAAAGATGGTTATTTTTTAAACCATAAAATGATGCGGTAAACGATCAATTGAACTACAAAGTCTGCAGCATATACAAACATGGTCTTTTGACAGAGGTCACGCTAGTGTCACGCTAAACAGTGAATAAACAAGCCAACATAATATACGTTCTAAAACATTCGAAATTGATGGAACTTGTTCTAAAAAAAACACATGTATTTACTATGATATTCCAAAATTTAGTTGATGTAGAGTGCAAACAATATATCCGTGAAACGTTAGTGATACTACTTAGCACAATTTTATGCAAATTCCATTGTTTTCTATTGTTTAATTAACACTATTTTGTACTATTTAGTAAATAGTGATTCACGGATTAATTTTTTGCACTCTGCTATTTCGGTGTTTCCTCCGCTTTATGTTAGGAATCACCAAGATATTGAAATGGCAAAAAAATCAATGAATAAATAAAATAAAATTCTGAAAAATTTAAATAAAAAGAGAATAAAGTTTGCATGTGTTATTTTGATCAGTGTTTTGTACTGTTGTGCTGTTTTAAAACCGCGAATAAACATGTCAATCATCAATCATTTGCGAGTCATTTTCTTTCCGGTCGAATACATACCAGCGCTATCCCTTAAGTACCAAGCGCCAAATTCATATAACCCCTGGAAGCCGGCGTGTCGTGTGCTATCTGGGTAAAGATGAAGCTTCCTCGTGGTAAGACAGTGTTCGTTATTGCGGGCCTTGTAGCTTTAACAGGGATTATTCTACTGATTGCGGGAATAGTTATGGTAGCAAAAAGCAACAAAGCTAGTAAAAACTGCGCCGATTCTGGAGCAAGTGAGGGAACAGGATCCATAGTAAGGTGTAGTTATTCAGATGAAGCTGTTCGCTCAGGCCTCGATAAGTTCCTACAAGAAGTCCAAGATTCCTACTTCGAGATGCATCCTGAAGACGTGATGTATAAAGATGGTGTTACTGTAGATGAAGTGAAGAAGACATTCAAACCTTACGATCCTTCTCCTCTGAACATCAAAAAGATCACTGACAAAGCTGCCGCTTTACTTGACAAACTCAATGCCAAAACAATCAACGTCCTGAATCTCAAACCCAGAGAAAAGAAAGCTTTATTTCAAGTCAAACACTTTCTGAAATTCAATTACGCAGTGCCTTACGATGGAAGCTATTATGCGGGAGATTTCTTGATGGGACCGAATCAGTTTTGTTGGCAGCCCATTTGTGGTATGAGTACGCAGATGAGATACACATTACGTTATCACAAGCCTAAGGATCTGAATGATATCTCTATTTTGAGAGACAAGATGGCTGAATTCAACCAAACATTTGTTCAATACATGGAAAACCTTAAGTACGGAGTCAAGGCAGGAATGGTCCGAAGTACCGAGGAATGTAAAGCTGGTCTTAATGCAATAAAACGGATGTTCTTCAAGATTGCCCTCAAGGGCCCTAAAGGTAAACTATAAGTCTATAAACTAATGATTTGTTTGTTCGTGTTGTAAGGCATATTTCCTGTTCATTCTAATATTACAAATACTTAAAGTAAACAGTCCTTGCATCATGCTTGGAAGGTATCATTAGACCTCAAAGACCTTGTAATTGAAAACACATCAAATTCAACTCAATTACCTCAATTATATGCAATAAAATGCTCATTTGTTATTATCAAAGCATTGCAGACTTTTTCGGCGATGTTTAATTTGTTTTTCTATAGACACTTTTTTTCAATTTGCCCTGAAGTTCGTGCGAAGTTCTAGAGTAAATGTAAATTTTGTTAGCGTTCTTCCTTTACCACCTTCGAAGTCGAAGTATTAACGTTTAGTGAGCTCGTTTCTATCAATGGTCAATAGAGATGATAACAATGGCACTCGCTCTGCAAATAGATGCACAAACCTAAATCACTATTTGAGTATTTATCGACTACCACTTAAAGCCCATTAAGCCGCGCACAATACCTTTAATTATTGAATTTTTGTAATCTGAACTTGTAAAAAATTGTTTTATCTTTCATATATAAAGTTGAAGTAAATTTGTTATTTGATTTTTGTAGCAAAAGCGTACTTTTTTGTCATATCTTTCACACTGTTTGTAATGTATAACACCAACAGAGTCTGCCACAGGGTTCCTTATGAGCTTTGTATTAGATTACTGACGTCTAAAAACAAAACTTGACAGCAACAGGAAGTGAATAATCTTCCCGCCTTGACTGCTCATGTGTCACAGCGCGCCACCATCATTGATTCCTTTTAGCGCCACTTGTGAAAGGGTTCCAGTCGCCCTTTTGATGACAGAAGAATTTATATCCCCCCCTTCCCCCAAGTCTTCCGACCTTCGCAACCTCCTTCAAGGTCAATAATGACAGGTCCCTTAAATCCTTTTTTATCCCGTTCATTTTAAAGACGAACTTTTTTCCTTAATAGGTGTATACGACGAGCCGGCTTTACAATCTGTACTGTCCGACCAGTTTCTCTCGTTGGTGATAAACAAGACAGAAGAAATGAATGCATGGAAAACGAAATATGGGAAATCGTACAATGAGACTTTGAGAGAATACGTGTTGACGTACATTGGTGAACCCGTCCATAAATTATTCAGGTAGTCACGTGATAACTCATTTTTGATCTACACTCAAATCACGTGATCAATATTTATGAAAACTGAAAAAGAAATTGCGAGAAATTATCACCTTAACCAATCACTCGCCGTCATTTTCATTTGAACTATATGTTTCCCCAGGTATCTGGAATTTGAATTTTCTCAGCAGTGTGTTCCCAGCAACATATCGAGTGGATTAGCCAGTCTTCCATTGTCTTATGTATATGTCAATGGTACAAGCACTGGTCAAGCTACAACAAAGACACTACCAACAGGCGAGACACTGGACGGGAAGAAAGCTTACGAGAAGATTATGCCATACTTTACGACAAATGATATGACGCCTGATCAAGTACATAGTCTTGGATACAAGATGCTCAATCAGTTGTATCCAGAGGTGAGAAAAGTGTTAAAATTGATGGATGGGAGTTATTATTCTAACCCACTAGGCTATTCTCATGTATCATTTTTCACTTCAGGTTTTGGAGATCGCTCGCAGCGTAACAGGACAAAGCGATAATGACACAGCAAAGCATCAGTTCATAATCAGGCTCGAACCAATCGGATATGTTCTTTGACGACGAACACGGAATCCCTCAAAACGAGAGCGACGATAACGCTTACAACTTGTGTAGTACTCTTAAAGATGCTGAAAAATACTGTCCTAAACGATGGGCTGCGATGCAAAGATGGTTTAGTGAAGCTCAGAAGGTAAACCTTCCTCTTTCGGTACTGAAGAATTTGTATAGAGAAACGTTTTGCTTAATTAAAAATACACTCAAATTTAACATATATACGAAAGATTCCCGAGGTGTTTACGATACGCTTACGAGGAGTATACGAAAACTTTACGAAGTATATCAAAATGTTTCTGTATTTATGAAACGTAAGAAACAAGCCATTACATACTTAGGAAATGTATATATTAGGTGTTTACGACACGTTTACTAAGGAGGTATGAAGTATTGACTAAAAAATGAATTTTAAATAGCGTATTCTGACCTGTTTTAGGCGATGAGCATGTTGGATCCAAAGACGGTTAATATGTTTTACTTCAATGGATACAAACATACAGCTCCAAATTGCCCTGTTGAGATGAATCCAAACCTCAACCCTTCCAGCGGAGCACAAAGTTACCGTCGAAGTAGTTCTGACTGCTCAAGGCCTTCCTACTACAACATACCGTTCTTTCTAGATAGGCCTGGACCCAAGTTTGAGGAATGGAGTGTTAATGCCCATGAAGCCAGGCCTGGCCATCACACACAGGTAGCCCATAGAGTTAATTATCATGCGATGATTTTGATGTAATACTTACCAATATCAGAGCTCCTAACACAATCGTTTTACTATTCTGTTGGGAGAGATGAATGTTATGAATAAGAGAGAAAATTTGCAAAGGATTATAGTAGTTGTAGTAAACTGACGTCATTATCTAATTGTTTTATAGGTGCAAGGTTTAGTGGAGCACTTTCGGGATTCCTGTGCCGGAGTCATAAGCTGGCTGGATAAATCGACGTCTTACACAGCTTTCACTGAAGGCTGGGGGTTGTACGCTGAGAATCCATTGATTGCAAGAGATACAGACACCTATGAGAACGAACCCTTCCAGAAATATGGCATGTTGAAATGGCAGGTGTGTAATACCAACAATAATGATATAATATAATGTAGTGCAGTGCAGTGCAGTGTAGTGTAGACCTAAATGTATTTATTCTTTATTTTTGGTTAGATTTGGAGAGCGCTTCGTTTGATCGTTGATACAGGACTTCATTACAAAGGCTTTTCTCGTCAGAGGGCGTTGGACCTCTTCGCAGAGTACGCATGGGACACCTCGGATGGTGCACAAAAGGAAGTCACACGTTATCAGAGTGATCCAGGACAGGCTACAGCATATATGATTGGTCAACTACACATCATGTCACTTCGAGACTACGCCAAACAGAAACTCAACGACAAATTCAACTTGAAGGATTTTCACTTTTATCTGCTGTCTCAAGGATCGTCTCCTCTGAGCTACTTGAAAGATAGCATCTACAAATACGTGGATTGTACGCTGAACATGGGCAAGGGAGATGGCTGTAAAGATGTCCTGTACCCTGTTGCTAAGGAACCAGTCGCAACTGCACGGAGACAAGGCATCGTGGATGATGTAGACTGGGCTTACGATTCTCCAGAAAGACCTATTCGAGATGAATACATCTGATTTCATAACATTTGGATTGTTTCCCCATCTTGTAAAGTAACCAGGCCTTGCGTGCAATTGAGGCTACTACTGAGCAGTAACCAGGCCTTGCATGCAATTGAGGCTACTAGTGAGCAGTAACCAGGCCTTGCGTGAAAGTGACGGGTTATCGTTGAGCATGTAACCAAGCCGTATGATATGCTTGGTATCTTGTAATGCCTTACTTTCTCGTTCGGTCCTCTGCCCCAAGCCACTGATCTGTTCGCTGCCTGTTTAAGGCACGGTTGCTTTGCAAGATGGCGTCTGTTTCAATTTATTCTATCAATGATTTTTTAATGTTTTATAATTAATTTAATAATTTAGAACCCACGAGAGAGTCTTGCCATTTTGTTATCAGACGACAAAGGCTCAGGACGAAAGAATGAATAAATAGACACTACTATTAGTAACGATTGTAATTAGAAAACAAATTTCAAATAAACTTTTTTCAATTGAGCAGTGCCAGCAGTGCATTAATGAAGTTATAGTACAACAAATAGTCAACAAAGAACAACTGTGTTTGGATGTGCAGAAAGCAAAACTAGAAGTACATTATTGTTAACACAGTCTGCAAGTGACCTTTAATCTAGATGATCAAAAAGAGTTGAAAGACCATCTCTTCACATTAATGGCGGCATAAAAGCTTCAGCCGATGCCTTGTTTCATCACTCTTATTTAAATTCGTTGCTTTGATAAAGGCTTTTTGATAAAGAGCTTGAAAATTAATCATAGGAAACTTAGCTTTGGCTTGGTCTAAAGAAGTATGAAAATTGAAATAATAGCAATAAATAATAATAATCTATATTGATCGAGGCCGACTAGTCATTTTTTTTAGACCGTTGTTATCGAGGCGAAATCATAATTTTGTTAATCTTGGAAGTTCGCTTCTTTGTTCTAGCATTCCAAGGTTATCCGGCTCAACAATCATAAAATTCGATTCAAAGATTACAGCAGTGCTTCGCTATAATCTTTAGTTTATCTCATGAGAGCCCGGACGTCAATCTTGGCGTGACACAACAATGAATGCAATTCCTTTCTTGGTAAAAAAGATACTGGGTTTCATTTAACCTGAATTGCAGTTATACTCTAAAACATATCAAAAATGCCCTCTCTAATAGGAGCTTTTGCGTTTTTTTACGTAATTATTCGTAGCTGATTTGCCGAGGTTTTTCTCGCGGCGCTATTCGTTGTGTATTTATTTTTGGACAATACAGTGACGTGAGCTGTTGGATAAATAAAGAGGGCAACACAAGAGAGCGCGAGAATCAAGTTTCACTCACTCGTATCAGACGCAGAACAGCAGATTTATCATCTCTTCTCTTAAAAACACCACAGTTTTACAATTCATTCGAGCTTGGTTCTCTTAATTCACACCAAGTAAACCTAAAGACACCTCAGATCACCCTGTTTTTCGGTGAGTTGGTAGCTTTTCTATCGGTGCCCTAACGATCACAGGTCACGATGGACAAGAAGCTGGCAGATGCTGATGCTATGATGTTGCAAAATAATGGAGTAACGTACAAAAAGAAATCAACCTGGCTTAAACGAACCAAAGTTCTGGCTTTAAGTATATTAGTTATTGGTGTAGTTTGTCTGATCGTAGGTATTGCGTTGATTGCAAGCGCTAAAAAACCAACCTGCATTGACACTCAGAAGCCTACTTCTGATTCGGAGTTGTTTTGTCGATACTCAAATGAAGCAAATCGAATTGGTTTGGGGGAATTTATCGACCGGGTGAGGAAAACGTACTATAAGTATCATAAATATAATGTCATGTACGATCCAGATCTTGGGACGGATATGGAATCTTTCGAGCGGGTCAAGGTGGAGTTCGAACCGTATGATGCTGTGCCTCAAAGTATCAAAGAGCGCACAGACGTATCCTTGGAACTTCTAGAAGAAATCGATGGAAAAACCATTCAAGTTGATAAATTGAAGCCACGTGAACGCAAAGCAATTGAACAGGTCAAACACTACCTAAAGCATGTTTTTGGAGAACCGTATGATGTGAATTATTATGCTGGGGATTGGATGTTAGGACCGAATTTATTCTGCTGGCAACCTGTGTGCCACATGAGCTACAGTTTGCACAACGTTATGCTACACCTTAAGCCTTTGGACTTAATGGATGTAGAACTGATCAGAACAAAGCTTCAAAGCTTCAACTCTACTATCAGTCAGTACGTAGCGAACATGAAGCTTGGGGTGATTAAGGGAATGGTACGAAGCGTGGACGAGTGCAAAGCAGGCTTTGATGCTATCTCCAGAAATTATTTGAACATATCACTCTTCAACGAGACTGGTAAGCCTTTTAGTCATTTCATTATCAGTAATGATAGGAGTCAATTATTATGTAACTTAAGAGGTGAATGACGTACTTCCCTTCATACCCATGTGTGACACAATCATTTGAGGTCCAAACAACCCCTGAATTTCTCCCAAAACAAAATCATATTTTGATACTATTAGGATTTTTCAAGGCGCAACACCTAAACATTTAAAGAATGGAGGATTCTTTAAGCAGATAATAATGGGATTTCATCTAAGAACTATTTTTCGACAACACAACAATTCCTTGTTTTTGAATTCCTTCGTTTCTATTTGACAGAGATAAACATAAACCTCCCAGATAGAGAGGTAGATCAAGATAAAATACGAATGCGTTAATTCGCGCGCAAGTATTCCAATCCAATATCGTGACGACCCTGACTAGGACTTGCCTATCGTGCAGTGCAGCTGTTTGATGGTAATTACCAGAATAAACATTAGTTTCAGTACATCAAATTAGACATAGATAGAGTGAAACGCGATGGAATAATTAGGGTATTTATCAATAGAACAACAGCGTACGACAGAGATAACAAAAGTTTCCTTTAAAAAAAGATTGCGCGAGGTGTTGGGGAGACGATAATAAAGTATTTGAACGAAGATAATCTACAGTGCCAAGCAAGATTACCGAAATAATCTTTAAAAAAGACCATATTAGAAATACATAAAAAATAAACTTTTGTCACTTTTGACCTCCTAATCTCGTAAGTGTAGTTAGGCCTAACTTTGTTTTTCATTGATAAACTAACATCTAAAGAAAATTATTAGAGTTATTTTTTAAACTAAACGCATTTTTGAAATTGCTTTTCAATATTGCCGGATATTTTGGGAAGTTTTCCGTGTGATTTTAGTCGACTCGACTCGACGTCCTCATATTTACATCATTGGGAATGTATACTTTTGGAGTTGAGTTGGTTTAGTACGATGAAATTATCATGTCCAGTTTGCTTAACGTATTAAGTGGCTGTACCGTTTTTCCTATTCTTCCGTCAGTTTTCCATGATGGCTGTTCTTATTCGCGCGCTAAACCTGCCACGTTTAAATTAGAATTGCCCAGCGCGACCGGTAGCAAGTATGATATATAGATTAGGTGATTAAACCGTGTTAAAAACACAAGACCTTGACATTTGTTACATAACCATTGATATCCATGCCCAGGAGGAGAAGTCCTGGGGTTGACTGACCTCGATGGGGGCTTGAGAACTAGTTAGTTTACAAGAAATTTGATTCGGTTGTCCTTGGTCATCTCGTGCGATAGCAGATCGACCGACCAACCGAACACGTGAACTACCATCCGACTGACAACTGAATAACCTAACTGGTCAAAAAAATGATCCACCGACCGACCACAAATAGAATAAATGATTTTTGACCTCTATCACTCCGCCTCGCAACCGCTGTCAACACTGAAATACTCTTCATATATCATCTTTACTCGCTAAAGGTTTCTCGTCACATATTTCTAATTGCATATACGGTCACAGCGAAGTATCGAAATGGTGACCACATTTACTGGCGATAACGGCAAGAAGCTCAAAATAGCAGCTGTTGTTTTTATCGTTGGAGTCATTGCCTTGATTGTTGGAATAGTTCTAATGGCCATTGGGACATCAAGGAGTAAATGCGAGGCATCACCTAGCGTATCCACCAAGAAAAACACTTTCTGCGAATATTCTACCGAAGCAAAGCGAGCTGGTTTTGATAAGTTCTTGGACAAGTTGAAAAAGACGTACTATGAGCTCCATTCTCACAATGTCTTTTACGATCCCGACTTAAAGAAGTTAACTGATCAGAAAGGCGCGGCTGAGCGCGTTCGAAGTGAGTACATTGCTTTTGATACTACACCTAGTGTGATCAAGAGCCGCACAGATACCGCATGGAAGCTCCTCAAAGATCTCGACAATCAAGGAATCGCAGAAGAGAAGCTCAAACCGCGGGAGCGCAAAGCTTTATCGCAAGCAAGACATTACTTGAAGCAAGTATTTGGACAGCCTTACGACGTGAATTATTACACGGGAGAATGGATGCTTGGGCCCGATCTATTCTGTTACAGGCAGATTTGCTATCTTGGTTACGGCGTATACCAAGCAACGCGACACCTCAAGCCAAAGAGTCTAAACGACGTCAGAGATATTGAAAATAAACTCAAGACTCACAAAGCCGCAGTGGAGAGATATGTTGAAAACATGAGGATGGGAATAAAGAAAGGAATGATACGAAATAGAGAGGCTTGTTTGGCTGGTATCGATGCAATGAAGCGGGCGAATCTAAACATATCACTCTACAATGAAACTGGTAGGTGAGATAAAATTGAAGAACCGTTGCAAGGAGAGGTTAAACAGGCTCGGTTCTCACTGCACGAGAGAAGTCATCAAAACGACGCCCGTTTTTGATTAACCTATCAACACATTTTTTCATATGAGATAAGATGATTTTATTTTAACAGGCTTTTTCAGTTGTTTTTCCAGCCTCCATGTTGAAGGAAGTATAGAAAGAGTCTGTAACAACAGACACTCTTTTTCAACTGGATACGTGAGAGCAACCAATGTTGACTTAACCTGCAAGAAAAGTTCTTTTTCAAAGTATTACACTTCCAGATCGCAAAAACATATTGTAAAAACCAGTATTATATATTGGTCAGTAAGGGATGGACCATAATTTATGGGGGGAGGGGGGAGTGGATTGCAGGAATTTTGGTTGCATGATATTTATTTTTTGGCTCAACCCTTGCAATTTATTTTTTTGCGTACAGTTAGATATTTTTCTTCCAGCAGAAGAGGTTGCACGATATTTTTTGGGGGTTAAAGTGCTTGCTCGACGGTATTGGTATTGAAAGCGCCGCAAAATTAGCTAGAAGAATCTAAATCGATTGGGGAATAACAAAAATACAAAAAGTAAAATTATATCTAATCTCTACTGAATACATTCATTCCACAGCTATACTCTCCGATCGTTTATGGATTTGGGAGTTTAAGGCTTTAGTATATATTTTTGTGTGTGTGATGAATATGCGCGCCATTAGCGCCTTTAGCAATTTCGTGTAACTTAAAACTCCGCGTTTTGTCTCGTCTTATAAAAATCTTCATTTCCTACTTCAACTAAATATTTCGTTTCTTCGTGGCTTAGTTTGTCATATCTATATTCAATTATATTTTATTTTTTCAAATTGATTTTAAAAGTTGGAATATTTTTCCTTGAGAGGGTAAAGAAATAATAGAAGAACAGAAAACTAATAAAGCAAAGCTCAGAGTAAGAAACTTGATAAACAACATTGAATTATTTTGGTCGATAAAAGGCGAAGGTGATTTGGAACATATAGAATGACATTGATGAGAGTGGAAAACTTTCTCTATACAAAACATTGTCAGTTTTAAGTTCGTCATTATTTCCGACAGATGCACGCATATATATATAAAGATGTTTTACGATTCAATGTAAGAGACAGACCTGATAAAATCGACAGATAACCATTCTATCCGGGTGGTAAAAATATCAATTACATGTTATTTTCAAAAGAAGCTAATTTAAAGGAAAAAGGTTGAAATAGATATTATCTTCGTCAGTTCGAGTTTCATTGAGGCTGAATCTTTTCTGGTGCCCCAGACTGCCCCAGATCGGCATAGAAACCTTTAAATTGTATCAAACCCTGAAACAAACTCTTAGCTTATTAGAGTCAAGGCAGGCCACGGCTATAGTCATAAATTAAATGAGATTTTAAAACATTATATGTTCACTGGCAGGAATAATCCCATTTCCATTTATTTTGCAATTGGATATCTCCAGAAAGATATCTAAATTGAATCGTTTTTGTTCTTTATCAATCAAAATATCGTGTTTCGAGTTATGAAATGTAACTATCGCATATCCCTTTGTTGTAGGGCGGTGTGAATCGCTAGCTTTGCAAACCTTCGTATTATTTATCAATTGATTAATATAATGAGAAAAAAACGAATAATTGATGATTGATGAACTAATTAATGATTAAGATTAATATTAATGATTAAGAATTATTTACTATTTTTTGGATTCTTTTAGGAGTGTTAAAAGAATGGTACACTCAAGCTTTACTGGATGCAGAGTATTACTCGCAGATCAGCGATGATATGAACAAAGAATGGCAAAAAACTCATAACAATCGAAATGTGAGCGAGTCTATGAAGGAATATTTGATTGAGTACATTGGGAAGCCAATCACAGAACATGTTGAGGTATTTGTCACACGTTTCAGCTGTCACACACACTTCTTGTCACGGCTGTGTTTAGTGTCACGACAGCTGTCCCATATTGTTGGTTTCCAATCTTGCCAAGCAAATGAAACAACAAAATACGCAGCATTCAACATGGCGGCTTTAAAAACCATCAATGAGTCTTGTCGCGGTATTTACCATGAGGTATTCAACCGAGGCTACAGGCTAGCTTCAAAGTATTATTTGACCAGTGATCTATGTATAGAAAGTAGTTGATACATGTATTATTGTCTTTATCAGTTTTTCTCCACAACACTTGTTTCTCGTGTTATCTTTGCAGGTATTTGAAGAAAGAACATCTTACTCATTGCATCCCCAGTTCCGTGTCCAGCGGTTTAGCTGGTCTACCCGTCAAATACGTCTATACTAACGGCATTGCCAACACATCCTGGCCGACAGACCCGACCCTACCCCTGACAGATAAGATTTTAGATGGCAAGAAAACATATGAAATGATCATGCCATATTTCACCACCAACAACATGACGGCTGACGAGGTTCACCAGTTAGGGTGGAAGATGCTTAATACTCTTTATCCAAAGGTATGAGGAACATGGGATGGATTGAATGGATGGGATGGATGTATGGATGAATGGAATAGAATGGGATAAATAAATGAGAAGGAAGAATAGATGGAATGGATGGAAAGATTGATAAATGAAAGAATGGATGGATACATTTGCAGTGACAGACATTTACTGAGATAGTGATCACGATGCATTGAGGCCTACCCTGTGTACAAACATTCTTTGTTCATCTAACCTTATATGGTGTTGTTTTTACCCAAGCTAGACCATAATGCACCGCGTTAATGAAACTCAGAAAAAAACATCTCTTTAGAGTACCACGAACGAAAGGAATAAAAAATGTCCCAAAACCTCTTGTGTTCACAGGTGGTCGAAATTGCTAAAGAAGTGACACAAATTCACAATGACAGCGCACAAGCCGTCCTCAAGTTTCGTGAGATTCTTAATTCGTCTGACAGCTACTTTGATGATCCAATTCCAAAAAATGAAAGTGACGAGACGGCTCATCGAAAATGCAGTGATTTAGCTGGAGCTGAAAAGTACTGTCCTGCTCGATGGGCAGCTATTCAGAAATGGTTTGAAGAGGCCAGGAAAGTAAGACCTGACTTTTTTTCGTTTCTTTTCTTTTCTTTTTGTCTTAGAAAAGCAGTCAAAATTTGTCAATCATTTTAAAACCTGACCCGTTGCAGGTAATGAGCATGCTGGACCCTAAGATCGTCAAAATGTTCTACTTCACTGGTACAAAGCACACAACACCCAACTGTCCCGTTGATTTGAGACCGGATCTAAACCCATCAAGTGGAGCACAAAGCTACGACTCGAGCGGGACAGCATGCAGTGGCAGTGCAATCTATAACATACCGTTCTTCTTGGGGAGAATGGGTCCTCGGTATTCTGAGTGGAGTGTTAATGCTCATGAGGCAAGACCTGGTCATCATTTACAGGTATCACATGCAACAGTCTTTACATCGATGTTAATCATATATTATTCACTTATATTTCAGGAAACACCCAAATGCGTCATAATTACTTAAAAATTGCGCATGTATTATTTTTTTCACTAGTTGATTGCGCATGCGTTATTTTAACTTCGTACCACTGCGCATGCGTCATTGTAGAAGAAAAATTGCGCATGCGTTATTTTACTTGACATTACTGTGCATGCGTTATTTTATTTTACATTACTGCGCATGCGTTATTTTACTTTACCGCGCATGCGTTATTTTACTTTACATTACTGCGCATGCGTTATTTTAACTTCGTACCACTGCGCATGCGTCATTGTAGAAGAAAAATTGCTAATGTGTTATTTTTGATTAGTTGATTGCGCATGCGTTATTTTACTTAACATTATTGCGCATGCGTTATTTTACTTTACATTACTGCGCATGCGTTATTTTAACTTCGTACCACTGCGCATGCGTCATTGTAGAAGAAAAATTGCGCATGTGTTATTAAACATTTTTTTGTTCCTTACTTGAATAAAGGTCCAGGGAAACATCGAGCATTTCCGAGACAGCTGCGGTGGTTCCATTGGTTGGTTAGACTCGGAAACATACTACACGGCCTTCACCGAGGGATGGGCGTTGTACGCTGAGAACCCTCTAATCGCTGAAGATACAGATACCTACAAGAACGAAGCTATGCAGAAATTTGGCATGCTGAAGTGGCAGGTAGGAAACGCAAAAAAAGAAGGAAAGAAAGGGCCTGCCGCATTTTTTCTCTTACTTCTAAAAAAACCTTGTGTTTGTGTCCTTGTGTCTTAGGGTATTACAGCCAGGTAGAGCATGTCTTACGAAACTGTGAAACTTGTTCCTTGGACGAAAGTCAATTTATGCAGACGAAAGAATAGCGGGGAAAAAATTCCTTGCTTACATATGTTGCCGGATGAGAGAACCAAATTAATTGCACGATAGCGGTGGTGAGAAGCAGCTCAGTAGTAGCGCACACCATCTGTGGCCCGAGCTTCTTCATAGATATTTTCATGCATTTTAATATCACTGAAAACTTTAAATCAGAGAATTTCGTTGACATATCAGAACAAAACATGGGTCGAGTTGTCATTGCGGTGCATTTTGGGACAGATTTAAAGGACAAAATAGAAGCCATTTTGGATGTATGTGCCTTAAAACAACTCGATCCAGTTCTCTTCTCAACCTCGGAATAGCATATATTTATATATCATTATTCCTTTCTCCCTGTACTCCATAGCCGAGGGTACAGCTCCCAACTACTTGTAAAGGAATATTCAATTGTTTGTTATTAGATTTGGCGTGCCATCAGGCTCATCGTCGATACCGGGCTTCATTACAAAGGAATGACAAGGAGCGAGGCCTTGAAGCTTTTCGACGAGAAAGCCTGGGACGGGACAGACTTGGCCCAGAAAGAAGTCACTCGATATCAGAGCGATCCAGGTCAAGCAACGGCTTACATGATTGGACAACTAGATATCAAGAAAGCCAGAGAATATGCTACGAAAGAGCTGGGGAAGAGTTTCGACTTGAAAGAATTCCATTACCAAGTTCTATCGCAAGGGTCTTCTCCTCTGGGGTATCTAACAGACCATATTCGTCGATATGTTGAGTGCAAGAAAGATTCCAGCAAGAGGGGATGTAAAGACATTCTATCGCCTCCGAAAGAAACATCTAGTAGTTCAGAAAAGGAAGGAACGAAGAAGGCTCCTACGCCCATCATACGTCCACCCAAAAGACACTACATTTAGATAAGAAGGAATATACAACGCGCGATGTCTTCTCATACCCAAGATATAGATGAGCTGGATAGGTGATTTCTGTGGATATATTATAGATTACTATTGTATATGATGTGGTTCTTTTACGATCATTCCTTTCAGCTCATATGAGTGATTTAACAATACTTGCATATATTGCCGCCATGTTGAACAAGACTAATCTTCCAACATGGCGGCCAGGTCTTTCCTTATTATTATTATTTTTTCGTGAGCGTTTTCATTTAGAATATTTCGGTTTTTATTTCTTTCAGTTATAAGGTAGAACGTAGTCTACGAAAGAAAGGGGGTACTCTAACTTTTGCTCACTCAATCAATGATATAGAGGATATTACATGGGCGCGCGGAGATACGAAATTTATCTTCGAGTGTTGAAAAGATCTCTCACACTTATTTTTTCAAAAATTCTTGATCAGTTACCTTTATTAATTTACGAAATATACTTGATTAAAACTATGATGTACGAATGTTACGTTATCATGTATAGTAATTACTCTCATCAATGCGTTTGAAGCTATTGAATTATTATTAAGTTATTCAAGTTATATATCTTAAGCTTCAAGATAAAAGAGCTCAAGTATCAAGTTATGTTACCATCAGTTAATGGAGCCATTTCTTCATAGCAACAGCGTTGCCATTGCAACGAGTCAACAGATGGCAACAATGGCAACAGATTTTCTAGCGCAAAAATAAAGAAATAGAAAACGCGCGCGCGTGTGCTGTATGTAGTTATAAAGCTGGGATTGGCAGAAAACCAGAGAAGTGTTAGGATCGAGAAGCATGACGTAGCGAAGGAGTGCTTCTCGACACTTCTTGAGTGTTCTGCTTATCCCCAAGTGTTTTGTTACTACACACAGCACAGCAAGCAATTTTTTTATTTCTTCTATGAAATACAAATTAGAGCAACCGTTATTTTGGATACGAAAATGATGACAAAGTAGAATGTGCGCGCGCGTGCTGTGTAATCTCATAACACACGCGCTACCGACCAATCAGAACGCGCGATATTCATAACAGATATTTCATACATTTGAATGCAACGGGCAATCTAAGCAAACAATTCAAATGTCAATAGCAACCATTTACAAATATCACCATGGTAACAACCACTTAGCGACAACTTCCGTAGCAACTGTTATCATATTAAGACTAATGTGACCAACTCAGGTTGGAACTGTTTTCAAGTTGTTTATTTCGTTATAAGCTCTTAGTATTAATCAAAACACGAGTCGAGAATGTATTGTCCATTATTTTGGATCAGACTCAGTATCGCTTTTATTACCTAGATGTGAAAAAAGACAAGCACTGTTTTTGAGGTATGTTTTATTGAACCAGGCTTTTTTCTTAGTGATGAATGCGCACTTGACATCGTGACTTCTCAGATATAAACAACTCACCGCTAACGATTAATGGGGGTCAAAAGTAAGTATAGTTAATGTTAGTACTGTTTTTCAAGTGGCCACTCTTCGTGTGGTGTGAAGTGGGTTAGTAAAGGATTTTAAGGTAATACACAATTTTTTTGCAAATGTTATGGAAATGATTCTAGTCTAAGTAAATACTTTGAAATGTTTCCATCAAAATGAAAAGAGAAATAGAGTGGTAGAGCAATTGCGCAATTGTTCCTAATGACATGACGAGACTATCGCACGATTCATATATGGCCTGCGCTCCCTTCTCCAATAGACCTCTTCGGCTCTGACGTAATGTTTTCCCACGTGTCATTCCCTAGAGTATCATTTATTTGTTTAACGGTTGCGCTCGGTCGCCCACGAGAAGACACATGAATATGGATAAAAATCAAACAAAGAATCTTATCCTCAAGGGAATGACACGTGGTCTGAAATGGGAAAACATTACGCCCGAGCCGAGGAGTCAATTCCCTAGACGGCCGCTACCGACATATCAGGACTACACGTTGTCTAATAATTATTATTTCCGTATTCATTCATTGCACGGCTAACAGGAAATAATACTACATACTGATTATTACAAATAAACTTCTTTTTGTGTTGCTAGTACGTTGGTAGCTGAATTATGTTGGTAAGGATTGGTTAATAGACTGCGCGCTCCTGTGCGCAGAGTGAAGCGGATTTTTATTTATTCAAACCCCACTCAAATGTTTTAAGATTTTGTACAAATATGGTTAAAAATGATACTGAGTAAAATTATAATGCAAATTGATTAAAACTAATGAATCTATCCTAACCAATTAAAAGTCGAAAAGTGTCGGTTGTTGAGTCACAATCATTGACGGTACGTAAATTGCATTCGCCTCTCGACTTTGGCCGATTTCGGGCTTGGATCCTTGACTCGGCATCACATGTGAGTAAAGCTTGTTAGTCGCGTTAGGTCTCTTCCTTGATTCGAGGTTTTCCTCCTGACGCATGACCTTAACCCTAGAGGTTGTTTCGGGGTTCCATCTGTAAGTTAGCCATGATCTGACTTAGATCGGCCCAAAGGTTGTTTCAAGGTTCGTTAATATTCGAAGGATTCACCGTATCGCGATGTATCGTTTCCTTCCTCATATACGTTGATTTCAGCTCTGTTGCTGTATCGTTTGTTGCTCTATCGCTTGGGGCGCCATTAGAATTTAGCGAATGGACTGGCGTTGAGTTCACAAAGTACAAACGAAAAGCAGTCAAAGATTCTACGACTGCCTTTCTGACTTTTCTATTGGTTTTTAACCAGATCAAAGGGTTGGCTAGAGCATTGAGGTACAGCAGTAGCTCCATCCACGCCTTGCCAAGCAGCATGTAGTTCTTACCTGTGCTGATCATGATATACATCGATAGCAAAGGAACGTGACATACGGCTAGAGCGATTATCACATAGAGCACAACAGTCGTAGCCGTACGCTCAAAGGTCAGCTGTCTGTGCACGGAGCTTCTTATATCAGCAGTACTCCTACTCTGCTTCTTTACACCAGTGTAGACACCCAGTTGAAAAAAAGCTACAAGTGTAGCTGTGATTCCATACATTATCAGCAACAGATAAACACTGGGTTGAACACTGAGGAGGAAAGTGGCTGTCACACTGAAAAATATACCGAATATCCACACGACTGCCAGAAATATAACTACACGAGTTAAAGTGAAAGTACTACGGTAGAGATGGGGCTTGCGAATAGCTATACATCGATCTATAGAAATCAAAACCATTGTAATCAACGCAATTCCTCGATATAAAATCGCGATGAATAGCCATGCCATATGTATTAGACTCCTTGAACAGAAATTGTCCGTTTTGATGGAAAGAAATAACTGATAGATGGAAAGAACTTGGAGCGTAGGCACCAAGAAAAGATCTTTTAGGTTGAGGCTGCTGAGAAGGATTGTTGAAGGTGTTCGAAGCCTTTGCTTGCTCAGCACGCCAATGATGACCAGGGCGTTCAAAACAGTGGAAAACAGAGCAAAAATAATGTTCAGTGGAATTGCTACTGAATGCGATGTATGAAGATATCATTGAGTCTGAAAGGTTGAAGACAATTCAGGAACATAACATCGCGGTTTTCCTCGATAAACAGTCAAGTTGAACATCGCTTCAGTTAATGATCGAGTTTATTTCTTCTAAAAAATAAGTTTAACGTTAGCGAAATCATTTTTTACTCATGCGATTAGCTAAAAGGTACCTCAATCAATCACATGATGCCTGGTAAAACATATGACAAGTTATGCCTTTGAAACAAGTGTATATCGACGATAAGTTATTAAACAACAAATTTACTGAACTTACTTCAGACGTCGGAAAAGTATTGCTGGTTTGATTGAACGCGATATATTTGACTAAAAGAAATATCGAGTGCGCAGAATAGACACAGATGTGTTTTGCGAGATACCTACTGTCCTCAGTTGGTTGCGGTTCTAATCGTTTGATGGTTTGAATTAAGAGGGAAGCCTTCCAGTTAATATGAAACCTTCCAAAAACAGCTGCTTATCAACAAAAGGAAAAAAAACAATATTCAATGTAACATATTTTGAAGTACATCTGGTTCTTTAGGAAATCATATGGACAAGATGACGATATTTGCACTAAATAGACAAAATATATTCGAATAACATTAATACGTACTTGACAACCCTCTGAATGGATTACTCGTGCAACAGGAAGTGTGGGCCGGTTATGTCTTTAGTTTTTTGCCGTCTTCGCTTTTGCTTTATTCGCTGCACTTCAATACCGTCCTAAATCCATTTATCGATCGAGGGGTGTCGAAGTGACAATTTGCGACTATAGAAATAACGGGGAAAATGGCCTATTGACATGGTAAAACATGCCTCGGGATAGTAGTTCAGTAGCCTGCGTGCAGCCGGCCTCTAACTTACTGTTAAGAGAAAAGAGAGAAAAGTCCAGCTGCACGCAGCTAGTAGTTCAGTCGATGTCTACGTGTTCATGAAACGTTCTTGGCGAAAAAGTGTGACAAGGCTAGTATGTTACACGGTGAAACAACTCAAGGTACACGCTGGGATAATCGCAAGGATCATTTAAAAATCCTCATACTTTCTACTTGCAGCGTCGTAAAGACGCCAGAACGGAAGGCAGAAGATTTTAAAAAGGATATCTGCATGCAGGGTAGACTTATGAGCTTTGTTCAAAAGAACCCTTATGAATATCTTTATGGATATCTTTTTGGGGAAAAAATACCTTTTTGTCGTATTTTTAACAAAATCCGCGTCGAAGTGACTAAGCGTTTTCGAAAGTGTACTCGGTACGTTAATGAGTTCAACCCCATATGTGATCTGCTACTGAAATTTGGTGAGTTGATCGCCGACGCTCGATTAGTTCAAATTGCAAATTCTAAAAGCCTTAGTTTTTAAAGTTTTTACCCACTCATCAAAGACTATACGTTTGACAGCAGTAAAAATATCACCATTAAGTTGCTCACCCACTTATACTATAATCACTCTTTCTTTATGCGACAGCTTGGCCCACGCTTCTCGGATGTTTACCGTAGGGTTGGTAATAGTTGGTTTGCAAACATTCCAGAAAGAGCCAAGAGCCAGAGATGGTCGCCATGTTGGTGTAAGAAATAGAGGAGGCTAAAGAGGACGTATTTGTTTATAAATACCATCAACATGGCGGCGATGACGTAAAGCGCAAACAAAAAATACTTACAACTCTCTATGGCTCTTTCCAAACGCTGGCAGACGTCGATAAATTCAAGCAAAAACTGTTTAAAAATTATTCAGCTGCACCAATCTGTCATCACAGGATGTAAGTCTAGTCTAGTCTAGTCATCAAGGTCATAGTACGAGTCTTTTTTGCCCATTTATTGTGACCACACTTGATCCTCTCGAAATATGCCATTAATATGGACCTCCGCTAACAACTTGAAAGCAAACATAACGAAGGACACCCGTAAACTATACTTCCTAACAATTGTAGAATACTGGACTGCCTCGCAAGACGTGTGCCCAACAATATCTGTTTTAACAAGTTGAATAATTCACTCACAGAGTTAAACTTCAAGTTCCCCTAATGCCTGAGACAATACTTTTAGTATTGATTCTACATGAATAGTTGAATGATAAAACTGATTTGAGTGATGCGTCTTGAAGATATCGAGGTTTATACTCTTGGCTGTGACGTTATCTGAGTATTCATTAAAAATATAAGTACTAACTTGTTCAAGCCAAAATTTATTTAATAAATATTAAAATCATACTCATGGTTTACACAATTGAGTGTACATTTGGTGTCTCATAATGGCCTGTGTTTAGTATTACACTTTAAAACAAATCCACCCAAATACCCAGAATGACATCACAGCCAAAACTGTAAACCTTAATAACTTAAAGACGCAACACTCAAATGCAGAAACGTTTCACCATTCAACTATTCGCTTCATGTAGAATGTAGGCACTTTAAAAGTTAAATGCCTTAGTTGGCTTAATGGGAGACATGAAGAAATTCCACTAACTTATCAGGGACACTGCGATACGAAATGAAACAGTGTCATAGAGACAGCAAAGAAAGTGCTTGAAATTAGTCAACACTAACTGAATAATAAAAACTTTTATTAAAAACTGGTAATTAATTTTGTGTTTTTCTTTTTTTTTTTTTTTTTACAAACTAGATTTAATAATAATATAAATAATCTACGGAAAACAGGGTAGACGCAAGGATTTCCGATAGGGGTGGAGAGGGGAACTTTCGACTTAAAGTAATCTGATTTCTCGCTGCTAACACTTCTAAATATTTTTTAAAATTAAAGTTATGATAATTATAAATACCGTATGCGTAAGTGTTCCCCTCTACATACACTTATTTCAATAAAGTTAGTCAACAAAAACCTAGAAAGCTGAGATCACTGAGCATCATGGGAAACTTTTCATATCAAAAAAAGCATTTATATACAAAGCTGCTTTAATACAAACTGCAGCTTGATGATGCTCAGAAGAGGTGAGACTGTAACCGGTAAAAGATTCACAAGTCGATGAACAGTTATCAAGCGGTTGAACGTATCAAATGAATCTACCCATGATCCTTGTCGACATCAGCTTTTTAGCTTTTCAGGTGACTAACTTTATTGAAATAAGTGTAAACGGTTACTTAGTTTCATAAGGTCTTTTTTTATTTCTAACATTAATATAAATTCATATAAAACTCTATACTTAATTTGTAAAATTTTAAAACTTGTGAGGTCGTTTAGACTCGAGTTGAAATTAATCGTGGAAAATGACGTTTTGAACGACGAAATTCGAACGATATGGATTACAAATATATCTGTGCTATTAATAGTATTATTCTTACACTAAGTTATAGTGATTCGATTATCTTCTTAGCGAGAACCATCTTTATATTTCAGGCTGCTGTTATTTGGAAATCTTCATTCATTATCATCTTTTTGAGGACATTATTGTCATTAATGTCGTTAGTCAAAAGGAAATACCTAGCATGTGACCTAGAGTCCCGTTCGCACTTTCCGCTTTGGGTAGCATGTTGGTTCTGTAATTTTCCTTCCTGATTGACACCCAATAGAAGTTGTAAACTAAACTAAAAACGTACTATGGTGACCATTATTATCATCCTTATCGTCGACACCACGCCATTTGCATCATCACCATCATCATCACCGTCACCATCACCATCACCATCACCATCACCATCATTTCATATTTGTCATTATCATCATCAACATGAATCGTCATTGTCATCACCAAGTCATTCTCATCATAGGGTCATCACTTCTAACGTAACCAGCATTCTTGTTATCTATATGCTATTGTGATCATGGTATTCCTTATATCATCACTGGTCAACAAGATCATTGAACCTATCAAGATACGACTTAAAGCTCTCAAACTCTCTTCGTCCCCAGGCTTCCCACACTATCAGTTGGTAGCGCTCAGTTGATGGGTCTTGGCAGCCTGGGAACTGACCCGATTTGTTGGCTGCTTCTTGCCTGCGCAGACGCGTTGGTTCTAGACGTCGAAGACAGACAATCTAAAAGAAAAAATTATAACAGAATTTTTGTTTTGTTAAGTCTAATATATAAAAAAGAATCTTGGTGAGAGAAGATCTTACGATTTGCGCACCTTCACTGAAGCATTTTCTCTTTCTCTTAATGATAAGGGTGTCAATAGACGAGGTAGCTTTTATCGCGGGTGGTTATGTATTTCTTTTACAGTCCCAGGACACTAATAAGGCTTTTAAAATTTTTGGTTGTAAGAACGAAAGAACTTTCGAAAAAAAAAGGAATTCAGCAGTGAAGATGAGGTAATACGAGTAATGAAATCACCCAAATGGTACCGCGGCATCATGCGTTGCAAGTTGCAGAGTAAATGTATGTATAACCAGTGCGCGCGCAGCAAATTTTTATTGTTGCTCGAAGAAGAAGCTCTCTCTACTTTTTGAATAAATTGAGCGAAAAAACAGCAAAGCAAAATAAAAAAAAGGGCCAGTCTTTCTGACAATTCCTTGTACGTTTAGTTTTCATTTAGTTTCTCCCTGGGTTGTAGTTAACAATAAATGAATTAGATTTTCTTTACTAACCTTATTGTTTCCTGACTGAATGATTTCATCTACTTGACCAGAATTAAAACGAAGAAAGCTGTCGCACTTAAGTTGAGCGATGACTTCTCCATAGAAATACGTTTTTGATTCATCATCAACATTGATTACAATCACGTCACCCTTTCCTCTCCCGACCCACAGAGTACCACCCGTATGCAGAACTGCCATGACTTTATTCACTGACCCCGTCAGGACATGCAGACGAGGCCTCGCAGGTTCATTACGCGTTTCCTTCGATGATGCTGGGACATCGCTGTGACGGAGAGATTTTCTCTTTCTTGATCTCATCAGGGAGGGGCCCCTGGAAATTGACTTTGGCTTGGCAGTGAGCGATGACATGGACGCTGCTTCTATGGAAGGAGATTGGTTGTTTTCTCGTCTCTCTTTTGCAGCTTCTATCACGATTTCTGTTCGATTCACGACCTCGAATGTCGCTTCGTCGTTGTTGTTTTTGGAATCCTGTTCCTTTTCTTCTGGTATCGTTTTGGCATCAGACAGAATGACTAAAGTGTCGTTCAAAGCCTTCAAATCAACGCTCTTTATTGATATCTCAGAGTAACAGCCACTGTCAACTGACGTCCCAAGGTATTTATTTTCCGTTTTGGAGTCATTTTCCTGAAGGTTGTCTTTGAGCAAACTATCTTCATCTGCAGGGCACACATTTTTATTCTGTGTGTCTGTCGCCACTGTCACTTCAGCTTGACTTCCTGTCTTCGACCTTGAAGACTCTAGTTTTGAATCCCCTTCGGCTTTAAGTCCCAAGGAGGAAGACTCCTCAGGTTCCATCTTGGCCAGTTTGTCAACTACTTCACTAGGGACACCAGCTGAGCTGATTGGTAACGGTGTGGAACTCCGGCTCTTAAGAGCACCAGAGCGCGATAACCGCGTCTCACCGCCTAAAGCACGGTCAACTATTGTTTTTGCTGCAGTGTTTCCGTTGCCAGGATAAGGTGGTGGCCTATTGGTATCCGCTCTATTTCGCCACGTTCTCGGCACTGTATCACCTTGTCTTTTCGCATCTTCCTCGCCAATGTCTACTCCTTCCCTCTCACAGAACGGCTTGCAAACTGATTTCATGACTGGGTTATCGACCTCGAGGTCAAATACGTGGGTCAAGTGGTGCGTTCGTACGTCCCACTGAAGAATCTTGGTGGAGCGTCGATCAATACTCCACACACGGTCATCACAGGCGACCATTTTACGAACATGCGCGCGCTGTGACGAATACACAGGAATCTCCTTGACGATAGATAGAGTGTGTGTGTTCAACACGATAATCTGATTACCGCAACTAACCCACAACTCTTCGTTATCCTTGGTAAGCACCATACTCTTGACTGGATTACTGCTCTGTCCCAAGTTGATCACTTGAATTTCTTTCCATTGCTTAATCTCTTGAGATATGGCGTCATCGCTTTCGTCATAGAACCGCTTTACGTCATCGTGGGTGTGGCTGGAGGTGGCAACGCTCTCGTGAGTAAAAACGATCAATGTGCCGTTTGCTAATGCTGCGTATACACGGTCCACCTTGGTCGCGTTCTGAAAATAAAATAAGAACGAGCGAGTTAAATAACATTAGGCGTTTCTTCAGCTTTTCTTTCTCTGCAAAACCTAATAAGCTAAATTCCATTTCGATTAGTGAATTAGCCGTGCCCTGACTTAGATCAGCCCAGAGGTTGTCTCAGGGTTTTATCTGTGAGTTAGCCATGCCCTGACTTTGATCAGCCCAGAGGTTGTTTCAGGGTTCGATCTGTGAATTAGCCGTGCCCTGACTTTGATCAGCCCAGGGGTTGTTTCAGGGTTCGATCTGTGAATTAGCCGTGCCCTGACTTAGATCAGCACAGAGGTTGTTTCAGAGTTTGATAAAAACATTTCATGCGATCTTGGCTATTGACGACTCTTAAAACTCCAGTGTATGCAGGCTTAGCCTGGAATCCAGGAGTTGCTTGTTTCGTTATTCTAATTTCTGCTTTTGTTTACTGACCTCAGAAGTGAGGCTAAGCCCGCATACACTGGAGTTTTAAGAGTCGTCAATATAGAGCACTTTATTGCTGAAGTACCAAGAAGAATAATTTGCCACCTAAGTGGTCTAGAATTACTGATAGTACCTTGATACCCTGTGAAAGCCTTGTCTCTTGAGTCAGCAACGCAAGCACCGGTGCCTTGACAATAAACGAGCAGAGGGTGCTTGGAAGACGCCACGAACGCTTACCAAACACTTCAATTGTACAGCCCTGGTGGAGAACAGTGCAAAAGGGTAAGAATACTAATTGTTTAGTTAATATTATCATTCTAAGATGAGATGATTAGTATTCTCGCGCGCTGCACCGTAACTGTGCCGTGTGTTCATTCTGAGGAACATAGGTGATATGTCTCATTCGCTTGAGTATCATTTCTTTGTATAACGATTTTGCATGAGAAGACACATTCTAGTGTGGAATATTTATCATCTGAATCGCAAGTTTTCAATATGATTCTTTCTGGTTGACAGCACATGGTGGTCAGTGTTTGACCACCATTTGGAGCAGATAATGAGATTCAAAAACTTTTATCAGCTGAGTGAAAGCCAGCAATTCTCAAGAGAATGACACGTGGTCTGAAAAGGGAACGCTGCACATATTACATCTAAGAACCTAAGGACATCAAAGAAGACCGCTTTATTATCCACTATTTCAATTAGGTTCGGCTCATGTAAAGTTCGACGTTGACCTGAGCCTAAGATGGCGTAACTATACTAACCTCCGTGCCAAGCCAAGTCCTGCTACCGACCCGCACCATACACAGTACTCTATGTCCAGGGCAGGACTCGTCCTTGTAATAAAAGACCCCAGTATCACAGTTCAGCATGCTGTACTGACGGCGATCCCTTTCACGACTCCATAGCAACACAAAACTATTCAGACTAACTGACGTACCGGGACTTTGGGAGTCGCTGGGATCTGGTGAGAATGACCCTGTATTGAGAAAGTACACAGAAATCAAACTAATGTAGAAAGGTGTGCTATACAAGAAGTGGGAGAACGTTTAGAGCTACTGTTTACTATCAATCACGTGACGTTTTAGAGTTAACTGGTGCAAACAAGCGGTTGACCGAGGGGCAACTAGCGGATGTTAAAACATGTCAAAATAAGTCCTCAAACTATTGTATTTGACAATATCTACGACATAAAACCAGAAAACAAGAGATCAAACAACCTCCAAGGTTCTACAAGCAGTTATTGCCGGCAGTGACGTCTATTGATAGCAACTTATTCATACAAATAGGCTTTTAGCCGTTCGCGTTTGGACTGTACAGTGTTTTGTCACGCAATCAGTGTAAATCATGTATGATCATAAAACAATTAAAAAGGCTAATCCTAAGCATACTTTTAAAGTTGTCCTTTCTATTTTTCCCCGAATGCCATGCACCCACACTGCGCAAGGTCCACACAGCAAGAGGTTCTCTATTACAAGGGTACGAGAGACAGAGTTCAAGGTTATCTAAACAGTAACAACTTTAATGTCCCTACCTGTCCCAGAGTGTACTAGTCCATAAACAGAGGTGATTTTCTCCAAGACACCTTCCTCAGGTTTAGGCATGATACGATAGTGACATAGGAACTCTGGTTCCTCCATCTCGCGCAGTGTCTGGTCCGCACTTGGTCTGCTCTCTGGAAGTTCATTCCACGAGGACACCATGACTGTTTCCAGTCTGGGCAGTTGGCTGTCGACTTCTTGGTCCTCCAGCGACGGACGAACATTACGACGGATGGCTTTTTTGATGTCGATGGCGCTTCTGAAGTCTCGAAATGGCCGTACACCGGAAATTAACTCGTAAAGGAAAATGGCAAACGAGAAAATATCGACCTATAAAATAAAGAAGTTCAGCGAAGGAAGGTGGCGTTTTAAATTTCACGCAATGCAAGTGTGCCCTTGAAGCCATAAATAAACGCTGAAAAATGAAATTCAATTAAGATATACGGGTTTGGTTTAGATTTCAAGAACATTCGTGGTTATTAACAAAGGTTTGTATTTGAGTTCCGACAACAATCCGAAGCAAAACCGAAGGTTTTTCGACCGCGATCCGAATTCAGAATTTTACCGAAGTATATTCCATTATAAGCAAAGGGAATGCAGAATTCTTTAAGGTCAAGCGTAAGAGAAATTTTACAAATACACATATCTAAAAAAATACATAAGAAGGGAAGGGAAGAAAGGAAGAAGGAAAGAAGGGAAGAAAGGAAGAAGGGAAAGTTAGTCGATTCAACTTCCTATCCCGCTGCCTGATAGCGGTCCCTCCCTTCCAAGCCTGGCTGACCTTTTCATCGTATCCTATTCCCGAGCGTATCTCAGGAGCTTGATATCCTGGTGTTCCCTCGTCGCCCGCAACCCCCTGGGGCGTGGCAAAACAAGAGATTCCATAATCAGATAATTTGACGTTAATCAAGTCATCCTCATCCAGGGACCACACCAGAATATTGTCGGCCTTCAGATCTCGATAGATGATGTCTGAATCGTGGAGATACCATAGGGCGCTGATAACCTATAGGAATATGTTGGAGAGATTAGTGGATATCTTAAGATAACGTTTTCCAGTAAGTGGGGCATGACAGGATATATGGACATTGTTCAAGAGGTAGCCATGGTGACTGCAACAAAAGATTTCTTCACGCGTAGCCTCGCATTCAAGTGCTTGAGGATGAGGCTATGCATAGTGTGACCCGGCAAGGTCCGCCCCAGCTCTCGTGACTCACTCCCAACAATTCCCACAGAGCAATATTTACTAACCTGATAAGCGATCTTGTAAGTCAGTGACCTTCCAAGTACACTGTCCTTAGTCTCATATTTGACAGGATTAATGGCTTTTTTCTCTTTCTCTCTTCCTAAAGTCATCTCTTCAAGCACATTCGCTAGGCTTCCATGTGGCGCTAGCTCAAGGAGGAAGCACAGTGGATGTAGACAGACACCCAGTAGTTTGACGACACATGGATGTTGGAGATGACACAGCACTGCAACCTGAAAACAGTACAAAGAAAAGAAATTCATACTTATTCTAACATTTCAAGTGCTTCTCACCTCTGGGGTCTCAAGTTCGATTCCTGGACTCGGCATCGCATGTGAATAGAGTTTGTTGGTTCTCTTTCTTGATTTGAGGGATTTTCTTCGTTTTTTCTCCCTCCACAAAAGCCCAACATGCTAAATTCCAATTGTGAGATAGCTGAAACGAGTTAGTTAATCCCAGAGGTCGTTTCATAAAGGGTTTGATAAAGTTAAGGTAGGTAGTAGGAACACATTTCCATTTTCTTGGTAATTTTTCAAGCGTTACTCGTAACAAGTGAATAATACTCAAGGGAATTGCACGTGCTAAAAAAACGGAAAAAATATGACTCCCACAAGGACTATGTCCTACACGAACCTCTTGTCTTAAGTCCCAGAAAGCGCGAACAACTTTCGTTTTTTCTAACTCATCTTCCATATTATCTTCTTGCAGACTACATTCCCCTCGAAACACTCCTGCTCTTCGCATACTTGAACCCTCGCTCCGTCTGGCTCTGAACGAGGGTCCCGAGATTGGCCCTGTAGAGCTGCCGTCAGTGGACGCACCACCGATACCGCTATCAAGAAGATATCTATGGAGAAACCAAACGCTAAGGTAAATAACATGTGGTTTTAATAGATAAATAAATAAACAAACAAACAGAAAAGTGTCACTCATCAATACCATTGTTAAATCATTTATGTGTTAATCTAAATAACAGTGGATTCTCTTTATGTGAGCCTCCGGGGGACCAGGGGAAAAGGTTGAAAATAATGGTCGAGATATCCAGGGTAAAATCGTAGTAACGCAAGTCCACTGGATGTGTCCTCAAGTCAGTGAGATACCCGGGATTCAACTGCATATTTATGATTAACATATATATCGTATATTGTTACCTTGTGGTACGCGTTGAGTGAAAGGTCTTGACAGCTACCTCCATTTCATCCATAAAGCCTCGAAAAACCTCTCCCGCGCCTCCCCCTCCTAACCGACTAACAGCATCAGTCTTATAAGAGAACTCCCCTCTCTCGACTAGTAGATGCCGGGGGAGGTCAGTCATGAGCAGATCAGGGATAAGCTCGTCTAAAGAGACTACTGTTTCAGGATGGTAGGGACAGTTGATGGTAGCGAAGTTAAGGGCCGCAGCGGCACAGGTTGGTAGAGTGAAATTGTATGGACGTACAGGCTGTGCACCGCAGTGCTCTGTGGGAAACTCTACGGAGCACGAACGGCGAAGATAGGATCCACGGCGGGCGAACAGGGTGGAGCATTGTGGGCAGGGTATCAAACGACGTACGAGTGGGTAGCCAAAAGAATCGGTGTCGTCGAGACCTGCAAGAGGCATTCATGTGATACATAAATATTGCGTTACGTTATTTAGGTATTGCGTGACTCTTAAAAACTACGGCGCATTGCATGGTCATGGTAGGAAAAACCATCAAGACATGTTGGAACCAAAAAGCGCGGCAAATTAAGACTTTTGGTTACTCTCAAGCGCGGGAAAATCGTTGGTGCCTCCGAAAAACCAATCAAGCCGCGCGAAATTAATATGCTGCTACTCCAATCAGAATGCTGTAACACAACAGAATGATGGTCACGGCACAGGCATTTCTTAACGTGGTACAAAATGAAAACTAAATAAGTAATCAAAACGACCGACCATACGAGACAAGTCTACATACCTGGGTACCATTCAGATATCAGAGCGTCTACTTGATCAACAATGAATCCAATGACAGAAAAATCTCTCATCCCAGACCAAACTTCTATAGAGACGCCCTCAAGTTCTTCAAACCGATTACGGCCAGCATGTAGTGGAATCTAAAGCAAGCAGATCAAATATTCCATCAAAATAAAACAAGGCTTCCTTGCTGCTATCTAAGTTATTTTAAAACCGAGTAAAAAAGCATAAAGCATAATGTGATTTGAAATTTAAAGACGATGCTCTGTCATATCAAGCTGACAGCATTACTCAGTGTATTTTGTACGATTAACCAGAAAAGACTGAAAACTAAAACGAAGTACTGATGGAGAGACTATTGCTCCTCCTCTCCCTGGGACAAAACAGACGCCATCTTGAAAATATGCGATGACTCTAACATTTAGAAAATATAGAAACTAAAATATTTTAGTTCAGTTATCATTCGATACATACCATTTCCCTGTACGACTGGACGATGAAGTGTCCTCCTTCATAAACTACACCAATGCCCTTCCTCCAATATATCATGGAGAACCGCTCTTCTTCAATACCTTCACTTGTACGCCACCTCTGCAAAGAGACCATCAGCCTGGTGATAAGACGACTCCAGAATCCACTAGGGATGTAAGCCATCTGGTAGTTACGCCTCACTGCATCAACAGGACCGTTTGGAGTTCCATCCTCTTCCAGTTGGTCTTTAAACTTGACTTTCTCCTTGTTGCCAGGCCTAAGCCTTGGTAACGACGCAGCCTTGCATTCTGCGGCAGATCCATTGTCGTACTCTTTAGCCGGACGAGAGTATTTCTCGGTCTTCGAACGCGGTCTTGATATACCCCCCAACCTGTAGAGTTTGTCAAGCTGCATTCCAGGGGAGTCCGGGGGGAGCATGGAGGGAATAAGAAGACGATTTTCATCAAGGCCGAGAGCTATTTCAAACCTCTCCATTAATTGCAGATACTGAAATAAAACACAACATTGAAAAATGTTTGTCAGGATCATCTTCATTGGCAGACCAAAAGGTATTCCGCGTCCCTTGACACTACATTAAATAATCAACGGTTCACATTTCGGTTTCTTTCCTCTCCTCTCCCCTCCTCCACTGATTGTCTTTGGTTTTAGCGAAATATATACAGGAGCGGCGGAGCGTTTTTGAAAGTGGCGGGAATCTTGTGCAACAGGCAACCCACTGTAAAAATTTAGACTAGTCGCGGAAACGTCAAATGATAGGCTTAAATGGTTCTACCAAAAAATATTTAAAGAACAATTCTTCGATCAATACCTGAGAGATGAACTGGGGAGGAAAGCGTGGATCTTTGAGCACCAAAGCCACATTGCTCTTCCACATTATCCCTTCCTTGATGAAAGGATTGCGCTCTCTTACAGTGACGATGTTAGCGATAAGGTCACACACCCAGGATGGGTCGATGAAGTACAAGCTGTTTAGACCTCGAAGCTGGTCATTGTAGTGCAGAAGGATGCCGTTTTCATGAAGAAACCTTGTGGCTTAAGAAAAAAATAGAGCAGTTTGTCACAGCATGATCAAGGTTTCATCACAAATTGTTTGATGAATTAATTTTTCATAGGACCTGAAGATGGATGTCTAGAGATCTGATTGACTGATTTCTGTGTTCAAAGAGCTTCTAGAAGTAAGGTTAACACCACCACAACAACACCATTCCTATCATCATTATCATTATTACCCCACTAGTCATCATCACAAACACAATCATCATCATCACCAATCAGCATTCATTATCACCACCACCATCATCATCATCAACACCATCATCAGATACCATCACCATCACCATCATCATCACCATCACCATCACCATCACCACCATCATCACTATCACCATCACCATCACCACCACCATCACCACCATCATCAGTCATCATCACCATCACCAACACCGTTTATCATCATCGCCACCACCATCATCATCATCACCATCATCACCATCACCATCACCATCACCACCACCATCACCATCACCGTTTATCATCATCGCCACCACCATCATCATCAGGTGTCATGTTTTTGGTGTTACCTAGCGTGAGCTCCTCGTGATCCAGGATATCATTGTCTTTATTCTTGCTTGCTAACTCAAGGATTTCTTCTTCAAGTAATATGGGTGGTTCTCCTGTAGCTCTTCTCCTCTCTGCTTCTCTCAACACTGATTCTTGTAACTGAATGTAACTCAATGGGACCTGAAGTGACAAAAAGATGATTGACAGACTTATATCATGGAAATCAAGGATGTTGTAGTATTAGTGCACCCGCCTCTCACCCCTGGGGTCTCAGGTTCGATTTCCGGACTCTCCATTACAATAGACCAGAGTTTGCCATGTCTTTCCCTTCAATTGAGGGTTTTTTTCCGGATTCTACGGAAATCCCAAATCTGATTTAGCCATGCCCATAATTTGCTCAGCCTGGGGCAGGCTGTTTCAGGGTTAAATCTAAGAGTTAGCCTGCATACCCTGGCTTTGATCGGCCTAGAGGCTGTTTCAAGGTTCGATAAAATGTGAAGTTTTTTTTGCATCACTATCCGCGTTCTCTACGTTAACATACTCGCGAGGCTTCATCACCCGCTCACCTGTTTTCCAATGACATTCTCTCCTTGTTCTTTAGTTTTCATGGCTTTACTGTATATCATCTCTCTCAGCTCTTGAATATTTTCTCCTGTCATTGCAGACACCACAATATTCCCTACAATCTTAGGGAATCCTTTACTGTCCGCATATTTATTCATAACTATTTGTTTGAGCTTATCGACGCGTGTTTCACGGTTCTTTTTCGGCAGCATGTCGACGTGAGTCCCGACAATGAGAACATCAGAAAATGGCGCACGAGCCTATGAACAAGTGGGAAATAATTCGCAAGAACTTCGTAAAAAAATCGTGAGAAAGTCGTTACCAAATCGTTAGAAAATCGCCAGCTGAGAAAATGTATTGCGCATGCTCAAGAAAATGGCGCGAATATAACATGCGCGTGTCTTCAAAGAATTGCATTAACAGTCAGTTTCCCAAGCATGCGCAGTACATTTTAAGCTTACTAAAAATATGTAAAGAAGCGAAATTTATGCGGACTAGGCGTAATGTTACCTTAATGTTCAACAGCCATTGTCTCAGACTTTCAATGCCTTCTTCACCGAGTGTGACGTTCCACACACCTAGGTATAGAGTACTGGTTGATAGAAACATTTGATGTGCAGCGTAATACACACTCTGCCCAGCAAGGTCCCAAGTACTAAAGGTAATACTAGGTGGGGCAGACTGAATGGGACAAACAAATGTTAGGGTTAGTAACACTGACTGGGTACTGAGGGATGTGGTGGGTGGGTGGGAGGGGGGATGATCAATGGATGGATAGATGTTTATTTATACATAGCATTTTTATATGTTAGAAATTTTATCGGCGAGAAAGTTTTGTAGAAAGGTTCATGTTTAATTTGTTTGTGTAAAATTTAATATTTTTAAAAAACTTCATGAGAACTAATAAGATGTATTTCATCAAGAGAGAGAGAATGAGAGAGGAAAGGGAAAGAAAGGGAGAATGATAGGAAAGGGAGGGTAAGAGGGAGAGGGAGAGGGAGAGGGAGAGGGAGAGGGAGAATAATTAAAGAATAGGAAAAATTATAATGAAAGATATGATAAGTCTAACCTGAGACATTAGTCTGGATAGAGGGAACCAGGAACCAGAGCCTAGCTGTACATTCCATTCATCTATCACAATCCCTACAGTGGATATATTCTTAGGGAGGTTTTGACCTTTGAGTGCTGCAAGAAGGGTTGTTTTACCATAGCCCTGGGGGAAAAAAGATAAACGTTTTCTAGCAAATATTCAAAAATTTCTATTCATGAAAAAGTTTTTCCATTCTTCAAAGTTTAGCTTAATTTTATGGAGCATATTTTTTTCCATTAAGAATGCTCAAAACATAGCTCCATCCAAAAAAAAAAAAAAAAAAAAAAATTTAATGTGTACGCATTGAAAAGTTTTTCCATCATTGAAATGTGCAAATTTCTATCACATCAGTTTTTTTACCCTAAATATCTATGTTTAAAGGTGTTTTCCATGAAAAATTTGAACAGCTAGGCACAATACCTGTATTCCAACTACCATAAGCTTCATTCGGTAATATGGTACTGACTTGCGTAATGTTGCTCTTAAAAACGCCAGAGTATCTTTAGGTCTAACGCCAATCCCACCTGTGTACAGTAAGGTATAATTATTTAAAATACACTCAATCGTAAAATCTTTGTCCAGTTCAAAACAAAGAACATAGGAGCTGAGACCGAAAGGTATTCCTGGAAATGACATAATTATCCTCTGATGCATTCATTTGTACATCTAATTGACGTACTTCCCATGTACCATTTCCATCAATCAAATTTACAATGGTCTGAATTGCAGTAGCTTACCTGGTCTAACATGCTTGGGCAATCCCGTCAAGTTTAAGTTAGTTAACCTGAGCTGCCAACAATCTCTCAGATTCCCAAGTTGTGGAGGAAGAGTCTTAAGGTCAACATTGCTAAAAGAATATACAAGTTAGGACCTTAATTGTAGGAACAGATGAGGGAATCAAGGTTGGTGGAGCAGTAGTGCACTTGCCTCTCGCCTCTGGGTTCTCAGGTTTGATTCCCTCCTTCTCTCTTAGAGATTATTCCTCTCTCCCTCAAGGTTTTTTTTTCTGGTTTTTTCAATTGCCCTTCCTCTGCAAAACCTTAATATGTCATGGGTAAATTAGTACTAGACAGCTGGAAGTACAACTTACTTGCTTAAGTCGAGTTCAATGAGGTTCGTCATTTGACAGACAGGCAGTGGAACAACCTGAAGACAGTTGTTGTTAAGGAATAATGTCTCAAGTGTTGGTGCAAAGAGAGCCACTGGAATCTCAACATCTGTTTTGAACTCCTGTCCGTCATCTTGATTAGGAGCCTTGAACAGCCGATGACGAAGAGTGTTAGACTGAGCACCTTCGCCTAACAACCTTGCACTCAGCTAAAATTTGTACAACAAAAAAAGTACATGAATAAAAACAAAAATGAAGTTAAAATTTTCAATTATCATCAGTTGAATTATTAGTCTCTAACTTTGAGTTGCCCAGAGGTCATTTCCGGGTATCAATAAAATATAAAGGATTTCAACATAATTTTGATATGGTATATGGCAACAAATTTGATGTAACTTGCCCACTCATAATGAAAATGCTCAAAGAAATACCTTGTTGTAAGACAAGTTCAGTTTGTGTAAACAGATACAAGTCCAGTCTCGTTCTGCTGGTAGCCTTTTAATACTATTATGGCTGACATCAAGGTCCATCAGACTGCTCAGATGACATATGTTCCAGGAGATACAGTCCAAGTTGTTATAAGACAGATTCAGGTATCGCAAAGAACTTGCCCAAACCATTTCAACATTGTAGTTGAATACTGTCAGTTTGTTATGGGAGAGGTCCAGTGTTTCCTAGCAACAATACCCAGAAAGATAAGTGGGATATTTCAAAGGAAACAAATATAAAATCTTTGTTTTGAAGCATTTCCCCTGCTATATTATACCTCTGTGTTTTTGGCCCCAACTGTGTCACTTAATATTTTGATACCTTTATATTAGAATACATGATTCTTTAGTAAGCCCTATCATGTTCTATTTTAGGCCTGCAACCACCTTCCACTTTATCATTTACCTGACTTACTACATCTGTAATTATTCGGTATCTTATGACCTTCTTTTTGACTCATTGTTCCTCAAACACTGTAGCCCTCCCCTAGGGGGGTACTCCACCAGGATTTGGGTAGGGGTGTTCCGCTGGGATTCTGAAAGGGGTACCCTGTTTATGACAAAAAACTCAAATTTGTAGACCCTGTTCATGACAAAAGATATAATCAATTGCATTGAGTTCCTGTTTCAATTATTATGTCAGCTCGCGTATTGTTTTTTTTTGATGACCATAATAACCAGTTTTGGTCAATACGAAAGTAGAAACCATGAATATGACAGGAAACTCAGGATGAAATTGCATACCCTGTTTATGAAAAAAAGCTTGAAAAACCATACCCTGTTCAGAGGATCATCCCGGTATAGTCCATATATGGGAGTACTTCCCCCCCCCCCCCCCCCCCCATCCCGGAGCCCTCCAGCTTCTTGACTAAAACCTTTATGTGGCAATCAAAAACCTTTGAAATCAGAATTTTCCTCAAAACACTGCAGCCCTCTTTTCCTTCTTGATTAAAATAGAAAAGTCCAAAACAAATGATAAAATTTTTGGGGGACAATACAAGATACTCACCAGAGGACATTTCCAAGGCATAGGGAAGCCATTAAGATAGTTGTTATTCACAAATAGTTTAACTAATCCTGAAGCACTTTGAATTCCGTTTGGTAAAGATGAAAGGCAATTGTTGTTAAGTTTTAATACTTTCAAAGCAGGACACCTCCAGCTGACATACGTGTCTGTGTTCTCATCATCTTCTAGACTGGTGATCTTGTTGTATGAAAGGTTCACTTTCTTCAGCGTTTTGATTTGGAAGAGTGACGATGGTATGTACGTTAACTGGTTCTTCTGAACAAACAATTTCTCTAAACTAAAGAAAGTTTATGGAACAATAATTATTAAACTCATTAATAATTCATGAGGAAAACCCAACAGAAATCAAGACCGTGAAGAGTTTTGTAAATCAGATACAGAATCCTGTTCATTTGCATAAACTTTGAGATGGATTTTCTTGGCCAGATTCACTTTTATCTTGAAAATTTTAGTGAAACACAAATAAACTAACCTAGACGTTTGACAAGTAATCTATAGTTTTCTTGTCCGTGTTGTATCCAATATACAAACTCTTGGCTACACCTTGAGTTTGCATATCGCATACAACACGGCCACTCATACTGTATACATTACTTAGAATATCTATTTATAATGACTTGATATTCACTTCTTATATATTGTTATTGCTTGGTTTTCACTTGACATCATTTTTCTCATGTGCAATTCTCACAAGCTGAATCACTAGACAGTTTTCAGTAGAATTCTTTTATGCCTGAAAGCACATGGTGGTCAGCGTTTGACCAACATTTGGAGCAGATAAAGAGATTCAAATTTTTCAATTTATCATATGATTGAAACCCAGCAATTGACATATTAGCGATCAAATTTGCACATTATGACAATACAAACTATACCTTGTAAATGAGTCAGTAATATTGATTTCAGGAAGAAATATCAGCTTGTTATGTGAAACATCAAGCTCTTCTAGAACAGGGAGAATAGAAAACAACTCTTCTGGCAGTTCTTCCAGATTGTTATGAGCCAGATCAATAGAAACCAGTCTTGCTGACAAATTAACAAACCATCCCTTATGCAATGAGCATATACTTTTGTTTGCCCAACATGCTGCATACATTTTGATATCAGGGTCGGACTCAAACGACACAGCTGTTTTTCTTTTGGCCTTGGCATCTTTTGTGTACCTGAAATTAATGTGGAATTTTCGAGATAAGGTAATAATCATATCTAGACAATTCATATAACCTGGAGAAAGATCCTTTAAGCAGGCTGGTAGTTGGTGGAGAATCAACCTTTATTTTCCTGGTTGCATATAATCATATGCAATGGGAGATATAGCCTCTTATACATCATGTTCTAATGGTCATCAAGTGGAAAGTGAAACATGGCAACCATCATATCAGCTGTGTAGGAGCTAGGTTACATCTCTTCTTGCATATGCATGCACCAAGGCATCAAACGCATGACCACAAAAGCATTAACAGAACACAACATGCACTCATTAATGTTCTCAAGCAAGTAATATTTAGTAAATAAACCAGTAATCTTCTCTCTCTACAAGAAATAAGATAAAATTTTTAAGCTTTTAAATTGCTTTGTAAGTAAGCCATTGCTTAAAATTATGGCTAGGTATCTGAATGTCAATCCAAAATTTGAATTTGTCTGGTCAATCATTTGCCATTGCTGGTGATTTTGGCATGTAATATTGAGCCAGAAAGGATCGGAGGTACCGTATAACCAAGTTAAAACTAATTTGGTCAATTATTGACCAGTTATCATGACAGGCAATATTTATAATTTTAAACCCTGTAAGTTGGTCTCACCTCATAAGTACTTCGCCAAGAAACTCCCAGAATGTTTCAACGATCTTGACAGTAACTATAGCACCATTTTCAATCAGATACTGTGCTACTGCAGTCTGTCTACCTGAGCAAGCACCATAGAGAGGAGAACCCAATGAATCAAGCATTACTGGAACACCATTAATTTCTGCTTGAACCCGTGGTGGATTGATATTCACTCTTTTTTTGATCAAGAATTTAACAACTTCTAAGTGTCCTTCAGAGGCTGCTGTATACAGTAACAGTTGACCACTTATTTGGAGTATAGACGGCTTTTTGCTTATTAATAATTCAATTATGTCTATATGTCCTTCAAGGCAGGCAAAATAAATAGGAGACTGTTCGAAGGCTACCTCGGAAGGATCAATTTCTGCTCCCTTACATATCAGAAGCCTCGCAACATCTATGTTGCCATTTTCACATGCGTTACTAAGAGGTGTTTGATTTTGCACTGACATTCTGTTCACATCAGCACCAAATTCTATCAATTTTCTTACAATTTCTGAATGTCCATGATTAGATGCAATATGTAAGAAGTCCCTCAAGGTATCCCATGATTCCTCATGCTCGCTGGGGCTAGATGTCAATGGTGCACCACAGATAATATTTATAGCCTCATCTTTGTTGTGGTATAAAATAGTTAGAAGAAAGTCTAAGTTGCCAGTGGTACATGCCTCATGAAGCTGTTTGATAAGAGCTGTAGAAAAAAATTTAAAGCAAGATTTTACAGGTTCTTTGGCTAAAATACCAGTGGAACAGACAGGATTAATTAAAGGTTCAGTAATAAAGGCAGCAAAGTTTTACAACATGTCATGCAAGGCAATACTGCCTGATATTTTGCAGAAGGAATTTGTAATACTCTTGTATTACCACCGTACCCTTGTGTACAACAAAATTCTCTTTGTTGTGCCAAGAAGCTCTCAAGAGGCCCTCAATATCCCCTTTGCAACAAAGAAACTTGAATTACATTTCAGATGATATTAATTCACCATAAAATCGTTCAACATGCTTTCTCAAACTATATCATAGGGAGTAATAATAATATGAAATAATATATAATATGAAATCCTGCACTCTTAATCCACAAATATTTCTTGTAGTTTCAAAATTTCAGCTATCTAAGATCTAGAATTAACTTAAGACAGAAACAAGCTTATAAATTCCAAATACATGTATCTATTGATTATTCATCATAGATAAACTAAAACTATTAGCATTTATTTAGAAAAGGCTTAAAAATTTAAGATAAAATTGTATAAATTAAACTGAAAATAAACAAGAATGCATGGTGTTGTATGGTATTGAATCAATATTATAATGAGATTAAAGAAAAAAATCTATCACAAAAATAATGAATCAAAATCTCTGTTGAGTTTTGCAGATTAAGCAAATTTAAGTATACTAAACTGCATGTTCCTTCGTGTTTTAGGTTCAATATAAGAGGTTCAATATATAGCTTCATAAAAGTAAATAAGCCTTTCAAGCTTATACTAGCTTAGTACTTACTCACGACTTCCGCGGTTTTCACTTCACCTTGCTTACATGTATGCATAGATTTTTGACGATATTAAGGAAAAAAGGAAGCTCAGGTAGATTGATTTTCAAGGTTTAAAAGATCAAGAAAATCCGGATTTCTTGGTATTAAACCACTGCAAAATCATGAGTCAAGTGTGTGGTTATTTTTGTGATATTGTTGGACTTGAGATCTTTTCTATGTTTCCCGATTTCTTCCTGAACGTTCTAACCTACATCATACCTTTACTCATGTCTCCATAATTGTGTGAAAAGCTTCATTTGAATAAAATCAAGCTGCGAAAACCAACTGAAATTGGTCAACATTCCGGAAATGAATACAACTTCCAACAGTTCTCAGAAAAAATAAAAATAACTCATTGGAGGAAGGCTGGGGAGAGCTTCCATTTGCGGGATCGGGACAAGCTGCGGGATATGGTACTTTCCCAAAAGAACTATACTAAAAATACCCTGAAACAACCAAAAATAGAATTAAAAGATTTTGGCTCCTAGAATAGATTATAATTGAGTACTTTTGTTTACAAAAGCAAGCGTCACCTTGAGAAAATAGTATTATTTTTTGTGAAATTTCCCTTGTTGGGTAGCCTGTGTTTTCCATATTTGAACATGTATTCTTCTCCTCACTAAGTTTATAAAAAGATCAGCATAAATATATTTTAAATTGGAGGTTTTTATTCTTAAAATTAATCAACTACTTTCAGAGGATTTAAGATATTGTTTTTTCTTTACAGTAAAGTTTTTTTAATGAATATAAATAAGGCGTTATTGGGTTTCCTGTGTGTTCTAAATGCCCCGGATGAGAAGTCCCTTGGCGCGAAAATTTTCGGTCGGTACTTCATGTATGACCACACGAATTGGCACTATCTTGGGGTTGTGTGTTGTGGTAGTGTTGCATCGTTCGGTGTCACCTTTAGTGATCCGTGTAGGTGCAGCACATGTAGTTGGTGTAATACCCGTAGTACCCGTGGTAGGTGTAGTACCTGTAGTACCAGTAATACCTGTAGTACCTGTAGTACCTGTAATAGGTGTAGTACCTGTAGTATCCGTGTAGTACCTGTAGTACCTGTAGTACCTGTAGTAGGTGTAGTAGATGTAGTATCCGTACTACCTGTAGTAGGTGTAGTATCTGTAGTAGGTGTAGTATCTGTAGTACCTGTAGTACCTGTAGTACCTGTAGTAGGTGTAGTATCCGTAGTACCTGTAGTACCCATAGTACCCGTAGTACCTGTAGTATCTGTAGTAGGTGTAGTAGGTGTAGTATCCGTAGTACCTGTAGTACTGTAGTATCTGTAGTACCTGTAGTATCCGTAGTACCTGTAGTATCCGTAGTAGGTGTAGTACCTGTAGTATCTGTAGTACCTGTAGTATCTGTAGTACCCGTAGTAGGTGTAGTACCTGTAGTACCAGTAATACCTGTAGTACCCGTAGTAGGTGTAGTATCCGTAGTACCTGTAGTACCCATAGTACCCGTAGTAGGTGTAGTATCTGTAGTACCTGTAGTACCTGTAGTACCTGTAGTATCCGTAGTGCCTGTAGTATCTGTAGTATCCGTAGTACCTGTAGTATCTGTAGTACCCGTAGTAGGTGTAGTACCTGTAGTACCTGTAGTACCTGTAGTATCTGTAGTACCTGTAGTATTTGTAGCATCTGTAGTACGTGTAGTACCTGTAGTATCTGTAGTATCCGTAGTATCCGTAGTACCTGTAGTATCTGTAGTACCTGTAGTACCTGTAGTATCTGTAGTACCTGTAGTACCTGTAGTACCTGTAGTACCTGTAGTACCTGTAGTATCTGTAGTATCCGTAGTAGTTGTAGTACCTGTAGTATCTGTAGTACCTGTAGTACCTGTAGTACCTGTAGTACCTGTAGTATCTGTAGTATCCGTAGTACATGTAGTACCTGTAGTAGCTGTAGTATCTGTAGTATCTGTAGTACCTGTAGTATCTGTAGTACCTGTAGTACCTGTAGTACCTGTAGTACCTGTAGTATCTGTAGTATCTGTAGTATCCGTAGTACATGTAGTACCTGTAGTATCTGTAGTATCCGTAGTAGGCGTAGTACCTGTAGTACCTGTAGTACCTGTAGTAGGTGTAGTATCCATAGTAGGTGTAGTACCTGTAGTATCTGTAGTACCTGTAGTATCTGTAGTACCTGTAGTACCTGTAGTACCTGTAGTACCTGTAGTACCTGTAGTACCTGTAGTACCTGTAGTATCCGTAGTACCCATAGTACCCGTAGTAGGTGTAGTATCTGTAGTACCTGTAGTACCTGTAGTATCTGTAGTACCTGTAGTAGGTGTAGTACCTGTAGTACCTGTAGTAGGTGTAGTACCTGTAGTATCCGTAGTATCTGTAGTATCTGTAGTATCTGTAGTACCTGTCGTATCTGTAGTACCTGTAGTAGGTGTACATAGTACCTTTCACGGCAGCCATGTTGATGGGTAGAATTAATAAAATTGTTCATTCTATTGTTGAATTCATTTTAATTTCGCTTTAGGAATGAAATTTGATTTTCCTTACTCTGAAACATGCCCTGGCTTACTGGGCGCGTCACCAGTAGCGTTCATTTTACCTATCAAGGCGTACGCATGAAGACTATAATAACTCAAATAAATAGGTGAAGAAAGACTTATAATCATACTTTAGTTTATTGTTTTCTTTTTAATATATTTTTTCGATTGACTTGAATTATTTTGGAATTATCCCTTAGATTTCAGGATATGTACATCGTTAATCGAATATATCTACAGTTTCATCTAAAAGTCATAATGTCTTGATGTGGTTAAGGCAACTATGGATCTAACTAGAACTATATATATCTTAATACTTTATATCACTATATTTAGTTTTTAGACAAGAGACCATAGTGCGATTTGGTAAATCCTGTGAAATATTCTTTAGGTAGCGCATTTTTGAGTCTATCTGACTAATGCACTCTAATAAGTACACTTTGTTTCCCGTTAATGAAAACTGCTCTATGGTCTCTTGTTATCAAGTATAGTGTTAAGTACAAGCTAGAAATTCACTGAGGTATCAACAACACAAAGAAACACAAACTACTACAGATACTACACCTACTAGAGTTACTACGGGTACTACGGATACTACAAATACTACAGGTACTACAGATACTACAGGTACTACAGGTACTACAGGTACTACGCCTACTACGGATACTACACCTACTACAGGTACTACGGATACTACAGGTACTACAGGTACTACAGATACTACAGGTACTACAGGTACTACAGATACTACGCCTACTACGGATACTACACCTACTACAGGTACTACAGATACTACAGGTACTACGGATACTACGGATACTACAGATACTACAGGTACTACACGTACTACAGATACTACAAATACTACAGGTACTACAGATACTACAGGTACTACAGGTACTACAGGTACTACAGATACTACAGATACTACAGATACTACAGGTACTACACCTACTACAGGTACTACACCTACTACACCTACTACGGGTACTACGGATACTACAGATACTACAGGTACTACACGTACTACAGATACTACAAATACTACAGGTACTACAGATACTACAGGTACTACAGGTACTACAGGTACTACAGGTACTACAGATACTACAGATACTACAGATACTACGGGAACTACACCTACTACAGGTACTACAGGTACTACACCTACTACAGGTACTACACCTACTACAGGTACTACAGATACTACAGGTACTACAGGTACTACAGATACTACACCTACTACGGGTACTACACCTACTACAGGTACTACAGGTACTACAGGTACTACAGATACTACAGATACTACATGTACTACACCTACTACAGGTACTACAGGTACTACAGGTACTACAGATACTACAGGTACTACGGATACTACATCTACTACAGATACTACACCTACTACAGGTACTACAGGTACTACAGGTACTACAGATACTACACCTACTACGGGTACTATGGGTACTACAGGTACTACGGATACTACACCTACTACAGGTACTGCAGGTACTACAGGTACTACGGATACTACACCTACTACAGATACTACACCTACTACAGGTAGTACGGATACTACATCTACTACACCTACTACAGGTACTACAGGTACTACAGGTACTACACGGATACTACAGGTACTACACCTACTACAGTTACTACAGGTACTACAGGTACTACGGATACTACAGGTACTACACCTACTACACCTACTACAGATACTACAGGTATTACTGGTACTACAGGTACTACACCTACCACGGGTACTACGGGTATTACACCAACTACATGTGCTGCACCTACACGGATCACTAAAGGTGACACCGAACGATGCAACACTACCACAACACACAACCCCAAGATAGTGCCAATTCGTGTGGTCATACATGAAGTAACGACCAAATTTTCACAACAAGACAAGATGGCGTCCCCGGCCAAGAGAACAAAAGTCGTCAAAAGTGAACATAGCTCGTCTAGAAAAGCCCGTAAAAGCGCCACCAATGGAGCCTTTAGATTCGAAAAGCCTTCTAGTGCAAAAGGTTTCGTTGATGGCTCGATTTATAGAGTTAAAATGAAGAATTTTGTGTGAGTAGTTCTTACCTTGCCAGGCACCTTGTCAAATGTGACAGAGGAGTTCTTTGACATTCAGCTTAATAATAACTCTCTTCTCTCTTAATAGTACCTATGATGAATGCGAATTCCGTCCTGGTCCTCATCTTAACGTTCTAGTTGGGCCAAATGGTAACGATATTGTTTGCAAAGCACATAAAAATTGACCATGTTTAGTAAACTTTTACCGTTGCTTGGACATCTGTAAGACTTATTTACTTTAAACCCATGGCTGTCACTTTACAGCATGAACACTTTATTGGGAAGTAATGCACTTGGTGTTTTATTAGGTACTGGGAAGTCTACAGTTGTCTGTGCTTTGTGTCTTGGTCTGGCTGGCAGTCCAAAACTGTTGGGAAGAGCATTTGAGGTGAGACTTTAATTAGCTAGCACATGTCAATGTTAAGCCTCAGGGGGAGGGGGGGTGTCTTTTACAATGGATACTAGTGAATGAGAAATGTTTTGTTAAATGGCACCAAGGCTAGCTCCATGAGAGGCTGCAGTTAACTAATGTGCAATCAAAGAATACCCTTCCCCTGAAACAACTTCTGAACAGATCAATGTGAGGACACAGCTATCTTGGAGATTTAACCCAAACTGAACAACCTCTGGGCTGATCTAACAGGGCACGGCTAACTCAAAGATTGAACCCTGAAACTACCTCTGGGCTTATCTAAGTCAGGGCACAGCTAAATCAAAGATTGAACCCCAAAACAACCTCTGAGCTGATCAAAGCCAGGGCATGGCTAACTCACAGGTCAAACCATGAACTACAGTATCAATCGGGGGACCTTGTTTCAGGATTCAATAAATTCATCACTGTCTAAGTCATTTGACCATTGTTCCACCTGAAGTGAGTGAGTAAAGAACTAATTGCAGAGAAATATTTGGTCTTAGGTTGGTGAATTTGTAAAGCATGGCCATCCTCAAGCCTTAATAGAAGTTGAACTGTAAGTAGCATACTGTACATGTTCTAAGTACTGTAGAAGTTGCTATATTCCTCAAAATTTATATATACTGTATAACCTAGCCAAGTTCATCAAGCCTTTTATTCCTTGAAACTCTTTAATGGCATCAAATCTTGTTGTTGTAGATTTAATTGTAGTGGTAAAAATTATGTGATAACAAGAGAGATTTACCGAGAAGGCAACAGGTCAAACTGGAAACTAAATGGCAAACCCGCCACCATGAAAGAGGTTTGTACCTTTTTTCAGTCTTCTTAAAGTTAAATATAGTGTCTTTAGTGTTATTTATATTTGTGAAATGATTATTTCAGTTATGCAAATTTATATGGATTAATTCCAGTTACCTCTTCTTTATACTTAAATATTCATTTTATGATTATTGATCTTTTAGGTCCAAGAGGTCACTACCATGTTGAATATACAGATTAGTAACTTATGCCAGTTTCTGCCACAGGTATAAAATATAATTCACTCCAGGGCTACTTGATCCTCTTCTTATATACCTAAGACCTCAGCAAATTATATTATTCAAAATGTGGTTGTATGCGGGAATAGTCATTAGAAAACTAGTTTCTTCCACATATATTCACACATTTTACACGTAATAGCCTTTGTTAAATGAAGAATTATCAAATATGTGTGAGTGCTGTTTTTAAAATATGTGGGGTTGAGGAAAATGAAAGAAGTATTAGGAGATGAAGCATTGGGCAGTGCTTCTCAATCCTTTTGGAAGTGATCTGCCAATCCCTGAGTGCTTTAATTAAACACTACACAGCAAGCAAGTTTTTTGTGTTTCTTTTATAGAATATGTGCTGTGTGTTCTCATAAAGCACTAACTCCTAACCAATGAAAAAGATCAGCTTTATAACAGTTATTTTATGATTTCTACTAAAGGATAGGGTGGTGGAATTTGCTAAGATGTCTCCACAGCAGCTTTTGCTTGCCACTGAAGTAGCTGTAAGTAGATTTGTCTTTAAACTACATATTATAGCTGGTGTCTTAGATACTAAGAGATCTAATTCTATTTTGAAGGTTGGACCTATAGGAATGAGTGACAACCACCAGCAGCTCATTGAACTGAGAAAAAAAGAAAAAGAACTGGAGGTACAGTAGATTGTAAGGGTGGTGTAACAGCAGTGTGTTTGCCTTCCACCTCTGGGCTCAAAAGTTTTTCTCTAGTTTTCCTCCCAAACACATCATCCTAGATTCTATTTTCAACCTGTAAGTTGGTTCTGCCCAGAGGTTGCTGTTTGATGAAATTTCGTACATGGAAATTGATAGATGCATATGTGGTAATTTAGTATTGTTGATCCCAAGGGCCTTTACTCGCTTCCACAGCCCAGGGCAAGGAATCAATCTTTCAATCTAAATCTAGATATTGATAGTTCACATTTGGTACCATTTTATTGTCATAGTTGTCACTAAAGGAAAAGACAGATCACTTGGACAAGCTGAAGGAACAAAATCAACAACTTGAGCATGAAGTACGAAGATTTCAAGAAAGAGAGCGGCATTTGGAGAAAGTACAAATCCTGGAGAAAAAGAGACCATGGGCTGTAAGTTGCTGATGAAATTACTTATGACAGTAAAATAATTATGAAAAAAAACTTACTTGGTGAAACAATTCTATTCAAGGAATATGAAGAAGCAAGAGTGAAATTTGTGGAACTGAAGAATCTCAGAGAAGAGGCAAAGAAGAAACGGGACATTACCAAGAGACAGAATGCACCAATGCAACAGAATCTGAATGCAGTGGAAGCAGAACTAAAGGAACTAGATGCTGCTATGAAGCAACAGGTGGGAAAATGGATTTTTGGGAAAAGTTGAGGATCTTATCGCCCTGTCCAATGCCATTTAAGAAGTAGGCTGCTTTATGCTTCAGGAGTTTTATTAAGTTCTACTCTTCAAAATGGAGAAGTTTGTAACATGTTGAGTTGTAGTATAAGAAACATTTGCTTTGTGACTTCTAAAGCTCTGTGTAACCATTCAAAACTTTTTTCATTGAAGAATGATAATGGGAATGAGGTCATTCGAAAAGCTAAAGCAAAAAGTGACCAGCTAGAAAAGCTAAATGACCAGGTATGGTATTTACGTAATTATTTGTTATTTGATAGATAAATATTAGATATCATACATTTACCAACCCAGTGACTTCATGTGCTATTGTACTTCCTTCTGATTCATCTTACTATGGTCCACTAATTTCATGTACCCTTTATTATTGAGGATATATATGCATGTATTTTACATCTGTTAAGGTTGAAGAGCATATAAATCAACTGAAAGACATGAAAGATCAGGAAAAACGCAGAGAAAAGAAGTAAGTACACTATACCTGTAGTGTTAAGTATTAGAAAAATGGCCACTAAGTGTACTCTTCATTGGTGATGATAATGGGAATGATGATGGTAATGATGTTGTCTGTCGCAATAGTGATAGTAGTACTAATGGAAATTAGCAGTAGTCACAAAATTGGTAGGGAATGTGGTGTGATTGATGATAACAATGATAGTGAATGATAGTGATGATGGTAGATTGTGGTGATAATGATGATATTGAGAATGTTGGGGATGAAGAAGATGATGATGATGAAGCTCTTTATGTACTGTATATCAAAACAGCATCTCAGAGTATAGAAAATCTTGTGTTTTAATTCTTGCTGTCTGATAAATCAGAATTGCAGATTTAGAACGACAGATACAGGGTACCCAAAATGAACTTGAAAAGCTTCCAGATCAATCAGACTTGCAGGTATCTATCTTATTACTGTCAATCATTCCCATGAAAGCCAATCAAACTACAGTGCTGTATATGAGTATGCTTCCTTTGTTGACTTTCAGCCCCAAATTGATGAAGTTACTAACAATGCCAGGAGGATCAATAGAGAACTGACTGGCATTCAGCAACAAGGAAGCAGGATTTTGGATGAAAAACGACACCTTACTGCCCAGACGCAGGGTATATTAGTTTTTATGATAGAAATAAATAGTTTACTGTTCATTGCAATTTGTCACTTAAATACTATTGATATTAATATTAACATTTTTTTTCCATTTTCTTTGTCAGATGTAACAAGTAGGTTGAACAAACTGGAGGACATGAAGAAATTGAGATTACAGTATCTACGCAATCACAACAGGGATACTTATAATGCAGTGATGTGGCTTAGAGAAAACAAGGACAAATTCAGCCACCCTGTTCATGAACCAATACTATTACAGGTATATCCATTCACCTTCAATTCCCATTCATTCATTTCATTCCCATTCATTCATTTCAATTCATTCATTTCATTCCCATTCATTCATTTCATTTCCATTTATTTGTTTTATTCCCATTTATTCATTTCAATTCATTTATTTCATTCCCATTCATTCATTTCATTCCCATTCATTCGTTTTATTCCCATTCATTCATTTCAATTCGTTCATTTCATTCCCATTCATTCATTTCATTCCCATTCATTCATTTCATTCCTATGTATTCATATGGCTTCAAGAAAACAAGAACAAAGTTACCCACCCTGTACATGAACCATTTCTCTTACAGTTATTCCCATTCATTCATTCACTCATTCACTCTTTCTTTACTAGGTGAATATGCATGATGTGAATAATGCAAAATATCTGGAGAAGCTGATATCCAGTAATGATCTAAGATCATTTGTGTTTGAGAGCAGAGACGATATGAAGCTGTTCTTTAATGAGGTAACTATATAAGCATACTTTTCATTCATCTTTTTTATATATCTCAAAATCCATTTCTGTATTTTTTGATAGGTCAGAGATAAACAGAATTTAAAAGTAAATGGTGTTACTCCTCCTGATCATCCGCTGTCTAGCTTCAAACCATCTCGTAACATTGAAGATTTAAAGTAAGTATTTCTTCTGGTGTTAATATTTTCTTTCATTTGTTTTGCTATTTCTAAATGTAAGGAAATAAAGAGTGGTCTAGCAGTAGTGCACTTGCATCGCACTTGTCTCTCCTTTGATGCAAGGGTTTTTCTCTGGTTTTCTTTACTCTGCATAACCTAACAAACCAAATTCCAATTCATCTGTGAAGTAGCTAAGGACTTTTCTCTGGTTTTCTTTACTCTGCATAACCTAACAAACCAAATTCCAATTCATCTGTGAAGTAGCTAAGGACTTTTCTCGGGTTTTCTTTACTCTGCATTACCTAACAAACCAAATTCCAATTCATCTGTGAAGTAGCTAGGTAGGTCTTTTCTGAGTTCAATAAACAGGATGCATTGTGATCTAGATTTGGTGCAAACAACACCATATAAGGCTTTATGAACAACAGATATTTGTACCCAAGCTAGACCATAATGCACCATTTTCACTATCTCAGAAAAATTAATGTCTGTGGAGGAAGGAGAACCTGAGAAACTGGATAAAAACCGACAAAGTACAGGAGAGAACCAACAAGCAACTATAGTCATGTATATATGATACTGGCTTGGAATCAAACCTGAGTGGCATTAGTGAGAGATGAGTTCTCTCACCAACCTTGCTTTCCAATGTGCCTTGTTTTATTTATTTATTTTTCTTATCACGTTCATTCTTTTTTTAATGTATCATCAGACAATATGGTTTTCAGTGTTACCTAAAGGAACTCTTCACAGCCCCAGATGCTGTCATGAAGTATTTGTGTGATACATACAAAGCACATGAAATTCCTTTAGGAAATGATTGGACAACTAATAATGCAGAAAAGGTATTTTTAGTTCTTTATAAGCCTCCTCTGGAGACATCACTTTTCTTCTCTGGGCTTCCTGTAGAAAGTGTTGGGAGATGGAGACTTAGAAGAGAGAGATGAGAAAAGAAATAAACTCAACCAAGTGTTGCAGTCTTTCCTCCTTTTCTTGTTTTTCCACTTCAGTATCTATCAGCAAAAGTATTATATTACACAGCACAGGTAGCCCACCAAAGGGAAAAATGTATGCAGAAGAGATAAGAAAGGAGACTAGCTTCCCTCACCCAATGTATTTGGACTAAGACTAGACTAGATCCTCATATCCAGAGGAAGCCTCATAAAAATACATCTTGAAAAAACCCTAATAAGACCCTCCTCACCCCTAGGAAAATCAAGGTGCCTTACACAGATGTCGATTCACCAGAACTATATTGGTGGCCCTTTGTAACACTAAAAGGTTGAATAAAGTATTAAAACATCTGAGACTGCCTTACCGATTTAAAATATTGATCATTAATCATTTCTATGGAAGAGTTTGAATCTAGAATTTTAAATGGTCAACTTTACCAGCCAAAATGGGAAGTTTTGAGCACTAATTTTTCCTTTGTACCATCAGGTTATAAATGAATCTGGAATTATGCATTTCTACACTCCAACATCAAGAGTAAGTAAATTAAGTTTTATATTGATATTGATATATACCAATGATTTGAAATTGCTGGTAGAGAGTTAATCTTACCAGCAAATGAAAAAAAGCGGATGCGGCAGAGTTCATGGGTGGAGCAAGGATGCCCATCATGCAACATTTTTAATATGCAGTAGCACCAAGTTTGCTTTGGCTCACTCAAAATCTATTGTTCAAAATGTATGCCATATACTATAATTATAAAATCCTCTTCCCCCTGCAGTATATTGTAAAAAGGTCCAAGTATGGTAACAGAGAAAGATCAACACTTGTAGAAAATATCAGGTAAATACCTTATAATTCACAGAACAGAACAGAAGAAATAGCAAGATTTATTATATCACCTTAGCTTGATTGGGAATGCTGGGGTTTGACCTAACTGTTTTTGCTGTTTAGAGATGCAAGATTTTTCAACATTGCTGTTGACATGGTAGCAAAGAGACAACTTGAGGCAGAACTACAGGTGAAAACCATTTTTTCTTTTCATTTCCTTCCTTTATTTTTTTTCTATACAATCTCTTTTTCATTCTGTAAAGTGCACCTCCCATCCATCTGTCCATCCGACGACCCATCCTTCCATTCACTCATCTGTCCATTTTTTCATATTATCTATCCATTCATCCATCCACACACTCTTCCATCCAAAAAAATTAATCTATCACTGGAGCTGCCAGAATTTATTAATATTTTCATCTATTTTCTATTTCTTCATCCATCCACTTATCCATTGTCACTCATTCATTTTATATTAATTTATTTTGCTTAACACAGGAAGTGAAATCACAGCTTCAAACTATGAATGCAAACTATCAACAACTAAAAGAACAAGAAACAGCATTAACTTCACAACTTGAAGAACTGAGAAACTCCAAGGTTTGTCACTATAGTAACATACTTTTATTCTAAAAACTTTTGGTCATCTTATGCTCATGCTTTGGCTAATTATTTTCTCTATTTTCAGAAAACACTGACTTCTCAACTTCAGAGGAGAAGAACACTTGCAAACCAGTTGGAAAACAAGCAAAAAACGTATAGCAAATATTGTTTTTAGTTAAAATTAAATACTTTATGTTATGTACAGTACAAAATATGTTTTCCAGTGATTGACTGAATCTCTGACTGGCTGGCTTGCTGCCTGATCGACATGAATGGTAGCTGACTTAGTGACTGACTCATTGACCGACTGTTTTGGTTTTATTGATTGATGGTTTGGCAAATACTGTTTCATCTATCTGTTTTTGATGTTAAAGGCTGGAGACAGTCAAAAATGAAGCACCAAACCTTGAGGCAGAGGAAGCAAAAGTACAGAAAGCAATAGATAAGACAAATAGCAAGAGAGCTGAAGTATTGGTGCAGTTCAAAGATGGCATCAAGGTAAGTAGTATGTATAAAAGAAAGGCTAGAAAACCCAGAGAACAACTAACAAATGCTGATCAGACACATGAAATTCTTGTCTGGCTTGCATTGAACCAGATCTTACTACAGAGATACAAATCAAGGGTGGTCTAATGTAGCAATAGTGCACTTGCCTCTCACCTTTGGGGTCTAGGGTTCAATTCCTGTAATCAGCATCACTACCTAAATTTCAATTTAACCTGTAAGTAATCAGCTGTGCCCTAACGCGGGTCAGCGTTAGGGCATTGATAAAATTTGAAGGTCTTTTAGATACGACTCACAAACAACACATCTATTCATATATCTATTCATATATACAAATATACATCATATTCTTTTCAACTTACTCATTAACTTTATAAATTCTTTTACTTTCAGCAATGTGTAAATGTTTGCAAAGAGAAGGTCAGAATCAGCCTTCAACATGCTAGACTTAGTGCAGAGAAAACAAGGATTGGTAATCAGTTCAGAGAAGCACAAGAGCAAGTCAAAAAAGCAGAGGTAACAATTGAATTACATTTATAATTTATATTCTAGATTATTATAACCTTAGAGACGCCATAATCTTTGACTGACTATCACAGTGTGGGAGAGTTACTACTACAGAGCTAGGCTCAAACTAGGTGAAATCCCAAAATCAAATTGGAATTTAGAAGTTGATTTTTATGGAGGGAAGAAACCGGAGAACTTGGGAGAGAAAACTGTCGAAGCACAGGAGAAAACCAACAGGCAACTACACTCATATACGACGATGAGCCCAGGAATTGAACTCAGCTCACTTCGGTGAGAAGTGATGCATTAGCAGGGCACATCGATCTTGGGCTTTCATCTAGTTGGAGCCTAGCTCTGTTGTGATTGTCCCACGCTGTGTTACAACAGCTAAAGGTTAATAGATAGGTTTATCACCCTTGCTTTGCTGATACAGTGTATATCTGTGTAAGTAATACTTGATTCTCTTATTCCTTAGGATGAATATGAGGCAGCACAAGCTAATTTAGAGAATCAGCGCCGTAGAGCTAGAAATCTGAAGAAAACAGCCCATGACAAAACTGGTATTCCTGAGGGAGAAGAAGTACCTTCAAGCCTGCGAGATGTAAATGATGATTTGATATAACCATTATGATATAGATTAATATGTTCAATAATTCATTTGATGTTGTTCATTTAGGCATTTAAGTTGTATCCAGACACGTTAGATGAGATAGATGAACTGATCCATGAGCAGAGAGCAAGAGCTGAGTGTAACTATCAAACAGATCCTGGGGTGAGTGAAACACAGATTATCGATCTCTTTTAATACTCGTAAAATCCTATTGCTCTTGGGAATTGAATTCTTTGTCATTTAAAACAATTGTATTGTGCCTGCCATCTAACATGGCTGCCGTCATAAAGACACTGACTGTGGGTACCATTACAGGTAGTGAAAGAGTATGACAAGAGAAAGAAGGATATAAATAACATTACTACGCAGGTGGAATCTCAGGAAAGTGACCTTCAGTCAAAGCAACAAGAAATCAATGATCTAAAAGAAAGGTACAGTGATTACCATCCTTTTTGGTAACAATAGTGATGATGATTTGAAAAAAGGACTGGATTCCTTAGTAAGCTAGAAAAGTATAAAATAATGTTCATTGTGGTGTGTGTTAAATTGGGTTGATAATATTGAGATGCCGATGACATTGATGCTGCTGATTGTGGTGGTAATGATGGGGAAGATGATGATGGAATGCAGTGCTGCTGCTGTTGCTGATGGGATGATGGTGGTGATGGTGGCTGAATGATAGTGATATGATTATTTATCAAACATAATGGTGCTTATGATGTTTTTTCCCCACAGGTGGCTTACACCATTGGAAGATCTCATCAGTAAAATCAACATCAAATATGGACAGTTCTTCCGCATGATGGGATGTGCAGGAGAAGTTTCCCTTGCCAAGGACCAGGTTTGTATCTTACTGAAAAACGTTATGGGTGGGTAGGCAGGTGGTCAGGTGGGTGGGTGGCCGGTGAGTGGTTAGACAGGTGGCCAGGTGGGTGGTCAAGTGGGTGGGTGGCCGGTGAGTGGTTAGACAGGTGGTCAGGTGGGTGGTCAAGTGGGTGGGTGGCCGGTGAGTGGTTAGACAGGTGGTCAGGTGGGTGGGTGGCCGGTGAGTGGTCAGGCAGGTGGCCAGGTGGGTGGCCAGGTGGGTGGTCAAGTGGGTGGGTGGCCGGTGAGTGGTTAGACAGGTGGTCAGGTGGGTGGGTGGGTGGGTATTTGGGGTGGCAAGGAGAATGGTGGGCTGGGAAACCAGGAGAGCAAATCTACTCTCATGATAGGAAAATAGTAGACATATACTAAGAGGTTAGTAAACCGAATATCGATTGTTATTTGGCTATTCCACATCTTATTCAGGCAAGTACTATTATCACTGTCTTAGCCATGCCTTAAATTTGTATAAAAATCTTCATTTCAATCACATATTTTTGATTTTGACCAGGGAGAAAATGAATATGACAAGTATGGAATACAGATCAGAGTGAAATTCAGAGCAAAGGATTCACTACATGTGTTAAATCCCCACCATCAGAGTGGAGGAGAACGCAGCGTTTCTACCATGCTTTACCTCATGTCTATACAAGAAATGACTAGCTGTCCTTTCCGAGTAGTTGATGAAATCAACCAGGTAAGATTATAGTTGTTACAATTGTTTGATAACTTAATAGCTTATGTTGTAACAGTATGTTGGTACTTTACTTTAGGTGTTTAGCAGAAAAAAATTAATTGTAGGTGAGTCTAATTTTTTCTTTCTTCCTAGGGTATGGATCCCAACAATGAGAGGCGTGTGTTTGAGTTGGTAGTTCAAACAGCCTGTAAAGAGGACACAGCTCAATATTTCCTTATTACCCCTAAGGTATGGCAAAATGAACCAATACAGTTACTGTATATTGAAACTCTTTTCCTTTATTCAACAAAAATTCTCAATCTTAGTAAGTTGTTGATCTGTGTGGGAAATACTGTAACATGTTTTTACATTTTTTTCACTCCAGCTTTTGCCAGATTTATGCTACACTGATAAAATGACAATATTATGTGTGTTCAATGGACACTGGATGTTACCACATACTAAATGGAACTTACAAGGATTCATTAAAAAAAGGAGAGCGCTATCAGCAGCATAACTGGTTACTCTATCAGATGGTCTCCATGGTAACATCCTCAAGACACTGCCATTCTAGTGTTGGATTACGTTGTAAATTTTATGAGCTATTATTATCCAAGGTAGTAGTTAGTCTTTTGTTTCTGTTCAAGAATTTGACACCAGTATAAAAGAGAACTATTTTTTGTGTTCACGAATTTAACACAAGGACAAAAGCTCTCTCCACTACGTTATTTGTATTTATGCAAGATACACCCTGGCTGTTTGAGGCTAGGTCTGTCAGACTGATGCAGTTAATCCTGCAGGACACTGTCAGTGCCCACTCTCAAGCCATTGGTTACAGTTCATTCATCTACTTCACAGCAGAATCTTCTTGGTCTCTCTATTTCTATACTCTTTTCTCACTCAAAGGGGTTTAAACAGCTTAATAATTATAGGATAATTGGATGAAAAATAGAATGGGATTTTTGCCTGCCATTTGGTCCTGCCATGCAAAAATTCCTTAATCCACTCTCAATGATTTATTTAGTGCAGATATTGTGTCCCAACGATAAAGTTTTTGTAATATATTATTAGTACACAATTTACCAAGTATTTTGTTTCTGTAAACAGATGTCCAGTTATTAGAATTTAAATCAAGTTAAATGATATAAAACAAAGAATCACTAATATGGAAATAAACTATATAGGTTTTGCACCATTGTGCCCACGCCCACAATACAGCTTGGACTCAGATGGCAGAACAATAAAATGCCTTTGCTCTTGGAAATTGAATTCTTTTATTTAAAATGATTGTATTGTTCCTGCCATCTAACATGACTGCCGTCTCATGCCGTCACATGATTGTGCAAAACCGATATTTGGATAGAGTCATTAATAATCAAACTTAATAAAATTAACTCACTTTAAACCTTTTGTATAATTGATCATGATAATTCCAACTGCCTTGTAGAAGCCACTATCTCATCAGGCTGTACATGCAAGTCCGTAACACCACAGGAATCCCAGGAAGTCTTTCATAAGCTATGTCAGGGCAAGGGTAACGCGCCAATAGCCTACTTCCGAGATATGCTTCGGTTGTCACGCACAAAGGTTTCAGTATAAGGCTACGTGCTAAATGCTCAGTCATTCGTGACAACCAGTAAGAATAAATTTAATTTAGCACGTAGCCTCATACTGAAACCTTTGTGTGTGACAAGCGAAGCATATCTCGGAAGTGGGCTATTGAATTAGATTTTAAAATCAGGTTTTGAAGAGGAAGGAAAACCAGAGAACCCAGATAAAAACCCTCAAGTCAAGGGAGGGACCCAAAAAATTCTATTCACATGTGATGCCGAGTCCAGGAATACACCTGAGACCAAAGATGTGAAGGGCAATATTGTATTCAGATTTGTTACTGAATTCGGCATCACATTTATTTCATGTCACACTTGATTCCTTAAGTCTAGTTTTTCCACATAGCAAACATTCTAAAAGAAAAAAAAAACACAGACATGATTAACCTTAGCTGAATCTTTATTTAGATTCCCATTAAACTTGATTTTTACAATATTTCTGAGTATACCAAAACAAATATAAAAATTGAAAGATTCATGCACCGAATTACTAAAAAAACTAAAAATATTTCAAAGAATTCAAAAATGCTTATGATAAGACAACATTAAGCAGAACTTTTCTATGGCTTGATTATATATGCAGTGTGATTATAGTTGAATACATGTATGTACATAGAATAACCAGCCAAATACCTGGCTATACGTTTGGGATTCCCATTCCGTAGACACAAAAAATGTTGAATTCAAGGACTATACCTATGTCTGCAAAGAATAGAAAGGAACTAATATAGAAACAACATCCAAATCTTTTATACCGAATACCTTAAGATTACTGTTCTCAGTGACTACCTATTTGGTACTTTGAGCATTTTTATCATGGGTTAATGGACACTATACCCTGGATATCACCAACAACAGATCTTAAGGTATAATCATGTAGATAATCAAGTTTAGTTTGATGTAAAAAGCTTCAGTACTTAAAGACTTTAGAGACTGTACATGTATCATTTTTAAGAATTTAGTTGTTGCAGCCGCTTAAACGTTGGACAAGAATACTTCTTAGAGTCTGTGTTTCTTTAGTTAGTTCTTCTAGTTGTGCTTTCAGTGCAGCATTAGATTCTATCAGTTCTTTTTCTTTTTGGAATAGTTCCTCTTCCCTTTGCCTTCTTGTTGCTCTGCAGACTCTAGAGGCAGCATTGTTCTTTATTCTCCTCTGGGTAGCTTTATCACTAGATGTGTGGTTGGCAATTTGCTGTGGTTTGGATCTTTTGGCTGCTGGTTCTTCTGTAGCAGGGTTCTTGCGTTTAATTGAAGTAACAGTCTCGGGAAAGATTTCACCTGCATCTACCGTAGAGCCTTCAGGGACGGGTTCTCCAGTGTGTGTCTGATCTTTCTCAAGAAGCTCGAGTATTTGCAGAAGATCAACATCGATGTTGTCAGAAGATGTACTCTCTGCATACGTACTGGTGTAGTTGCTTGTGTCGCAGGATTCTACTGATAAAACACTTCCAGGGGACAACACAGAGTGAACCTCTGTTGGGTCCTGCATTACAGGTGTAGGTGCTTCTTCAACTACTTCAATATTAAGAACCTCATCTTCTTGATTATCATTACTAGCAAGTGCAGTTTCTGCAAGGATGCTGTCCAGGTCTGCCATCAAATCTTTGATTGCGATAGTTTGAGGCTCTTCCTTGGGCATGAGAATTTCTGGTAGGAGAGTGCATGCGTCTGCATCTACACCGGGTATGAGCTCAGGAAAGAGGTTACTAAAGTCCATGAATTCTTCAAAGAAGGGATCTGCCATGTCTTGGTCTGGCTGGGAATCGTCAAAACAGCTCCCGCTACCGGGGAACAGCTTGTCTTCTTGTGTGTCTTCAGTCTTAACGGACACAAAATTTATATCTTTGTTGGATATAATACTGTCAGTTAACTGGCTAAAGTTTTCTGGAAAAAAATTAAAATATTGTAATTAAAATCGTGCAATTAAGATTAATTTAATGGAAAAACTATGGGAAAATTCTCATATCTTAGTATTAACTACTCTATTATTAGGATATAGATATTATATAGATACTATATTTGTAAACTTATCATGTCTAAATAAATATTATCATCATGGCATCTTTTTTTTTCTCTCTCTCTGTCATTTCAATTCACAATAACTAGCTGGACAAGCATAGGCTTTATTATTATTATTTTAGTGCTAACTAGCACTTCATTGGCTTTTCTGATCGACTGACATATGTAAATTTATTGGAATAATTTCCAAAACTTTGCAATTAATGCCGTTCGATAACACTCGAAAGGCTTTACATTAATAAAGCCTGATAACTGTCATTGATCTCATTTTAAACAAAAGTTAAAAGTTTTCTTTTCGTTTATTCTTACCTGTAAATATTTCACTTGATATTGGGGTTTCGTTTGTCGCTTTGTGAGATCCAACGGCGCAGTCGCTCTCGAAGGAATCTCTTTCGGATTTTACTATTATTTTCTGCTCGATAGGCTCTCGGAACGTACTTCTTGTGGCACCGAATTCGCTTGGAATATCTTCCTTGAATTTCTCCGGTGTGACAGTGAAGTTGCTTGATTCCTCGACTAGATTGGACGGATGAGGTGACTGCGCTAAAAACACAGTATCCTTCTTGATTTTCGTCTCGATTGTCGTCCTGCAGTTGAGATTGCTCTGTTCCAAACTGTAGGAACTGTAGCTCCGCGAGGGACAAGAGAAGGGCTTGGATTTGTTCTGATTTTCGATCCATTTTGAATTTGCTGTAAAACAGTATTCTTCGCTTGGTTCTGAAATGTTATCAAACGTTTGTAGTAGAAATGAGATGGTTAGCGCGGATTGGGGGCGCTAACGAGGAGAAGTGAGCTCGTGAAGTTCTCCCCAGCTTTGGTCAAGAAGCCTTCTTGTTCAACCAGTCAAAGATCGTGTATCCTTCACCAACAAGCGATCAACTTCGCTTCTATCGGTGAACATGTAAGATTTAGCTTGTCTTGCACTATTTCTACTGATGGTGGTGCAATACATAGACCAAAAATAGTAACATACGAAACCACCAATACGTCATTTTCGTCCAATCAGATCATTTTCAAATGATATTTGTTTGGCGTTACGTCAAGCACATAGAAACGAACACCAGGCGATAAGTGGGCGAGCTAATATATTCGACCTATTTTCTTAGTCAATTTTTGCCTCTCTCCTCCCCGGGTAGGGTGTATTTTAGCACTGATAACCCGAATAACGAACTGTTACGTTAGATTCATAGGAATATAAGTTAAACCATCGACGAAAAAGCAACACAAAAAGAACGTTAGAAGTCCTATGCTAATGAAAATAGAGGAATATTTGTTTTAGAAGGTTCTAGAATGATTACTGGACTGTAACTTTTCGTCATTTATCTTGGGTTTTCATAAAAATTGTGGAAAAACTTTTTAGCTGATTTTCCCTTAAAAATTTTTTTTTTTAATTGTGGCATTGGATGATTCTATTAATTAAATTTTTCAAATTTGTTTTTGCTGCAGTTCATTCGTTTTTCATGCTGAAACTTGTCTCCCCCACAGCCGCTTTCAGTGTCGTCACGCAACGCTTTCTCCCCTGAAAGCGTAGCGTTGCGTGACGACACTGAACGCGGCTGTGGGGGAGACTATGCTGAAACGGAATTTCTCTCTAATGAAGCGGGACGAAACATCGATTGTTAAGGAAGGGTAGGGTAAGGCTATAACGTAGATCTACAGCCAATCAAACAGCAGAATGATACTAATTTATCTAAACAAAATAATTTGCAAGCCCCACGAATGTGAAAATAAGAATAAGTCAATGAAAATAATAACTAATTTCATCGATATTTTTTAAGTTTTGACAAAACTGATTTCGAATACTATTGTTGGGCCTCCTGTGGATTTTTATTTTAAAACTAGCCTGGTACGTCACATCCGGATGTGACGCAGGCTAGCGTAGCCTATTGTAACTTTTGTATCCCATGAGCGCGTATTAGAAATAGCGAAATTTCTTTTAGTATTATTTAAAGACTTCAAAATTTAAAACTATTTAGCTGGCGCGGTTAAGTTGGAAGATGTAATTTCCTTGACGACGGCATTTCTGTCGTCTGTCAGATAGATTGACAGACTGTAGATGTGATGACCCTAGTCGGTGGCTTCGCAGAAGACTACGTCTGCGGGTCATTGACTTTCTGTCTGTCGGATGAATTGTCTGTCTGGCTGATAGATTGTCTGTCTGTCTGTCTGATAGATTGTCTGTCTGATGGGTTGTCTGTCTGTCTGATGGATTGTCTGTCTGTCTGAGGGATTGTCTGTCTGTCTGATGGATTGTCTGTATGTCCAATGGGATAGGAAAGATTCACTGATTTACTGTCGAATAAAACAAGCTGTTTGCTAATCTGACGTTTACTTTTTCTTCCTTAATTTAGATTACTGCTCTTTATTCTTGACTGTTGGATCAATATCAGTTAACTGTGGTTGTAAATGTCAGTGGGGACTTGGTAAGTTTGGTAGTACTTTATTATGCTTACCACTGACTGTGAGTTAGCCGTTCCCTGACTTAGATCAGTCCAGAGGTTGTTTCAGGGTTCAATCTGTGAGTTAGGCGTCCCCTGACTTAGATCAACCCAGAGGTTGTTTCAGGATTCTATCTGTGAGTTAGCCATGCCCTGACTTAGATCAGCCCAGTGGTTGTTTCAGGGTTCTATCTGTGATTTAGGTGTGCCCTGACTTAGATCAACCCAGAGGTTGTTTCAGACTTCAAATCTGTGAGTTAGGCGTGCCCTGACTTAGATCAACCCAGAGGTTGTTTCAGAGTTCGATCTGTGGGTTAGGCGTGCCCTGACTTAGATCAACCCAGTGGTTGTTTCAGGGTGCGATCTGTGAGTTAGGCGTGCCCTTCCGGACTTTGTTCAGCCCTGAGGTTGTTTCAAGGTATCGATAGAAATTGAATGTCTAGGCTAATAAAACTTGCGCAAATCGACTTTTGATCATCAATGTCGCCCTTTGCTCCAAAAGGTCTATAAACAGAGTTTATCCTTCACCTACCCTCAATATTATTTAGATTATCATATCAAAACCATTCCGTATGATTGCGCACTCGGAATCAAACTCTCTATATGATATACTTTTTGTGAAATTTCTTGTTCCATTTAACTGAAGAAATACTTTACTTCGTTTCAAAAGAGGGGGTGAGTTCCACGACTCGTTGTACGTGGCATATAGCTGTAGTAATCCTCTCTCTCTTACTATACTATAATGAATTATTCATAAGTTAAAGCTAAACACCTGAATTATTTATCAAAACACCATGAATAGAAAACATAACATTTGTTAAAAAACAACCAAAACAAAAGAAAAACATTGTCAATCTAAAGCTAAATATTTACGAGACTAAATCACAAACAAAAGTCTCGTTATTAATACAAAATCCACCCACCAAGTTGAGTAAAAATGCGTTATTTTCGAGGTTTTGGCCAGTTGAAGGTAGTTTTTTCCAAGCAGGTTGCAAAAACTGGTGTCACAATCTAATCAATTTTTCAGGCTTCACAAACCGTTTTCTAATTGTCATTGTCATTTTCTTTCATGCCAACAAAGGCTATTATCCCATTCACAGTGGAGCTTATGTTTATAGATTATTCCTCGATTATCAATATAGAATAACAGATAACGATCCGTTCACACTATGGATGAATTTAGTGACTCCCTAGTTCATAGTTTACCGCTTAGTGTGTTTGACTCCGTGACCCAACCAGGAACCTTGAGCGAGGGTAATTCTTCAGCCAACTCCTTTGGACCAGAAGAGACTAACCCACTTCATTCAGACTGTTCGTACGCCAATGAACAGCAAGAGAATTCGTCCCCAAAGATTTCTGTCGACTGTGCGGTTTGTGGTGATAAATCATCAGGCAAACATTATGGAATTTTCACGTGTGAAGGATGCAAGAGTTTTTTCAAACGGAGCATAAGACGGAATCTCACTTACACTTGTAGATCGGTTCGTAACTGCCCTGTTGATGTACAAAGCAGAAATCAGTGTCAGTATTGTCGTTTGAAGAAATGTTTGAAAGTAGGAATGAGAAAAGAAGGTAGGTAAAAAACAAGTTTCTCTCAGTTTTTCTATTTTTTCTTTAACACATTTCTTAGTGACGTTATACATTATTATTATTCCAAACCAAGAAAATGCACAGTATATTTTATTTTTAGACATTTTTTTTCTATTTATTCATTTATTTATTTATTTATATTTCGTTTTCCACACATAAGTGGTGTTTTGTTCTAAGTTTTTATTAAGACTCTTTGTTTTTTGTAACAATTTTGATTTTTTATTCTTTGTTAATTTTCAGACAATGACCACATTATCTAATAATGAACACACCAGCTATTTTTTACTATAAACCGTTACGTTATGAAAAGATCACTTCAATTTTAAATTTTCATTCATTTTTTCATTCAGATTTCATTCAAAATGGAGCGTTTTCACTTAGTCTCTCTAGAGAGTTAGCTGACAAGAGATATGGCAACCATATTGGCGTACCTAACAAAATAAGCTAGTGACAAAGTTATTGTTAAAGGTACACCAATATGGCGGCTGTGACGGCGTGTGAAAACGCTCTATACATTGTCCCAGTTAAAATATTTACTCATACTTTATGTAATTTCTTTGTACAGCGGTCCAAAAAGGCAGAGTACCAACCAGCCAATCAGATAACGTCTCCATGTCTTTACAATTTAACGATCTCCATGGCAATCAGTCGTTCTATTCCAGTTACATCACTCTTCTGTTACGAGCTGACACTATCGCTCGCTACCAGCAATCCCTTACGCTACCATCAAGTATCAATGGACTAGAAAATACGCCCGAGCTTGCCGCGCGGCTGCTTGTGTCCGCGGTAGAATGGGCCAAGAATATTCCCTTTTATTCAGACTTCTCTATCACTGATCAGGCAATTCTGCTCCGATCTTGCTGGAGTGAACTGTTTATATTAAACGCTGCCCAGCACTGTTCGCCGTTTCACTTTGCTCCACCGTTGAGCAACTCTACTCCCAACGGCACGGATTTTCCTGCCAGTAGTATGATCTCTGCGTTCGATTGTCAAAACAGCAACATGAAGTTGTTTGAGGAACAGGTGGACAAGCTGAGGGGACTGCAGATCGACTCCGCGGAGTTTGCCTGCTTGAAAGCCATCGTTCTCTTCAATCCAGGTATTTTAGCTTATATTAGATTGTGTTACTATAGTGACATTAGGAATAGACCGCTGCGCTGTTTGGTTACAGACTCATTTACTCCGCCTAATGTTAGTGTGAAAATATTCACAAATACCAACAGTAAAGTAAAGAATGCACGACTTCAACAATACAAACATTTTATTCTGCACTAAATCGAAGCTAAATGCCGTGAAATCATCCTAGATTCAGAAAATCTTTGTTGGAAAGGCAGAACAAATTTTTGTTAAAGCATGTAAAAGTCAATTATTTCATGGACATTTTTCTTGTTCGTCTATTAGATTCTCAAGGGCTTTCAAATACTGGTCAAGTAGAGAATCTACAAGAACGTACCCAGACTGCACTGGAGGACTATATTAGGACCCAGTTCCCTAATCAAAGCACACGGTTTGGAAAACTCCTTCTCAGGCTCCCTGCTCTTCGGCTTCTCCGCACGGTCGCTGTTGAAGAGCTTTTCTTTTCAAGACTGGGAATGGGATGTAATGTTGATAGCTTAGTCAATGAGATGCTACTGTCGAGTATTGGGAGCCCTGTGGCGGGAAATTGGTATCCGCTGCAAAATGGGAATATGAATGGGATGATGAATATGAATGGGATGATGAATGGAATAACGCAGATGTAAATGAACATCATGAACATCAGTCAGCCGAATATCAGTTGTCTGTCTGTCTGGGCAGGAAACGTGGTCTAGGCGAATAAATAGCCCGACAAAAAAAAAAAAAAAAAAAAAAAAAAAAAAAAGGGAGAAGAAAGAAAAAATACATATGGATGAGTATCAGTCATAGAAAACTTTATACAATTCCTCTTCCTAATGATACTATTAAAACCTCTGTGAGAAAATTTATGTAAAATTTATAAGGTTGATGTTAAAAAGCTATTAAGAATTCTTAGGAGTTTAATAAATGAGTTTAATAAAAAACTAAGAAAATAAAAAAAAAAAGAGAGAGAAATAGATCTTAAAATGTTGTCAAAAAACTGTTCTATTAAAAGATAGGGTGCAGTTTTTTTTAATTTGAATCATCTAATGTTCGTTCCAATAGTACTGTAGGCTAATTACACAAGATAGATATATAGTCTCATTGCGCATACCATGAAAGAAGCAACCGCTGGTCATTGATATCATCTAAAATATCTTTATTGATGCAATATACTCTTTCATTCTAATTGTTCACACATTATTTTTTGTCTTTTGATAACTTTTTGTAAAATACGTTTCTAATATTCTATAGTATAATCTCTTTATTTAAGTATATGAATATATATATGATATATAAATATTTTTTGATTATTATTTTACCTACAAACTCTATTTTCAAATGTATTCCTTTTGCTTTTTTCTACTAATATTCTAGATAAATAGGGTAATAAAAACACTGGTAACAAAAGTGCGTCGCATGGAACTATGGGACAGTTGGTTTAACATCAGCCCCACAATTCCAAGCGGGAAAATCTTCCTTATGTTCCAGAGATGATCAGTCTCTGCTGCAAGAGTTTATGAAAATCTCTAAGAGACTCTATTTCTTTAATCTAAATTCATTTCCTCCTCTACTATTACAGAGGGAGGGGTGAGGAGATTTTCAGCCTCGAAGCGTTAGAATATTTTTTCTCTTAAACCAAAGTTACTTAACTGTTTAAGATTAATTTTTACTTGTCTAAAATCATCTTTGACACTTAGTCCTTATTCAAAACTTCATGTTCCTTTGTTGGCCAAAGCAGCAAGCGTAGTAGGGTTCGCCACAGTGTTAGTCAGCATTTTTCGTAGTACGTCACCCATAGATGCGCCGCGCAGAACATCTGCGAAAAACAGCTGCTCAATGACAGTGGGCTCGACCTTTCTCAGCGATGACAGCATCAGTAGAAGTTTACCAAAGCGGGTGGGTTGGGTAGGATACTGAGTGCGAATGTATTGTTCGAGAGAACTTTGGGAAGTGTCTTGCAGAACCTCGACCTGGCGCGGCTGACTGATGAGTGAACCATCTGGAAGAAACATTATTATGATTGCTTAACGGTTTTCTAAATTTATCCTTGCCGTTCTTCCTTCCTCCCTCCCTCCCTTCCTTCCTTCCTTCCTTCCTCCCTTCCTTCCTTCCTTTCTTTCTGTGCGGTACTATTGTTACCCACTTTTCTTCTTGCTGTCCTGCCTTTTCTCTCGTTCTTCGTCGTTTTCCCCGGCCTATATTTTTTTTCTTTTCTTGTTATTGATTTTTTGTTGATTTTCCTTTTCCCATTTCTCTATTTTTCTTTCCTTTCATTTTCTTTTCTTTTTTATAACTCATTTTTCCTTTCATTCAGTATTTCATTTACTTATCTGTTCAAAACAGCACAATGTTTTTTTCAATATTTTCTTTTGTTTTTTGCTTTTGTACTTTCTTTTCCCATTTCTCCATTTTCTCTTTCATTCAGTATTTCTTTCAGTATTTCATTCACTTACCAGCTCGAAACAGCACGATACACTTGAGGTGAAAGTGCTCTGTCATGTCCATGCCAAGATTTCTTATTCTTTCCTCTTGTTCCTGGAACATCCTGGCATATTCCATTCTCTTCAATATCACCTCCATCGAAAGCTGCTTGGTTTGCGCATTGATTGTCGAGTACATCTGCTGTACATACATCTGTAATGGACTGCGGGCTGCTTCGAGGAGAAACAAATCGCTCCAGGCCATTTTGAGGAGGGTTATCTGGTCATTCTCGATCAAATGGTTGAAAGTTGTTAGCTTCTTTGCCCAATCCATCATGGAGAAGAGCACGTTGGCAGCGAGCTCGTAAGCAACGTCGGGTCTTGTCTGGTTGATTGGAATCATACCCATTGGAATGAATGGTGACTGAAACACTGTCAGAGGAAACATACCCTGTGCGTACATCGTGTTCATGTCCCCGTAAAAGGGGAACTGGAAGTTGGGAAATGATGGTAGCTTTGTCGTCTGGACAGCTGAGAATAAGAAACTTTTGTCAATGTCATGCATAGCTACTGGTGAGGTCATATATCTAAAGAAAAAGCGCACTAGATTTCTTCAAATGATTAATCTTTCAGTCCTTTATAAACAAATCACACTTGACAACGCCAAAACCTGCTTAACAACCTAGCTTGGGGTGGCCACATAGTGCCTTAAGGGGCGATGCACGTGGATCCATAACGAAACACGCGTGCGATACGAACGTTTAACTTTTTTATTTAACGTTCAAAATTGTAAAATTTTCAGCAAGCTTGTCTGCCTAAACTTTTTTTGCCATTCTTTCAAGGAAAAGAATACAAGCTAATCCAAACATTTTTTTTTATCATCTTGAAGGCCGCATTCCTTTGGGAATCAAAATCCTCTGTTTCAAACTGACGAAAACTGATTTTTGAACTGTTTTTTCTTATAGTTAATTTCTTCACGTATGTTGGACCGATTTCTTTAATGTTTGGCTTGTTTAAATAACGTAAAGCCTGAGACACAAAGGTTAGAGTTCGTCCTCGTTGGCCTTGTGCTACTACCTGTCTTGCTATTCATTGCATGCTGCCGGCTTTGTTGTCGAAAGCTGGTACCTTTTTCCCTTTTTCATTCAGCTATTGAAAAGCCAAAAACAAATATTTACTTTACATTTCCTACTCTTTGAAAGATATTCCTGTAAATTCGACTGTAATAAGAAAGAGGGATTCATTATTATTTTTTAGCATTTTTTAATACTACCCTGTTGGTATATACTAACAGATACTCAATCTCATCAAGTTGCTTTTAAAATCAGAATCAAAATATATTTATAATTCCTTTTTTGTGTTATCATTATTTTCTATATGACAGCGTTCTTGTAATTAGATATATCTTAAACCTTTACAAAATAGTATTTTTTTAAAATCTTCTTTTCAAAAAGGGGGAAAATTCCGAAAGATTGCACGACGCATTGCGGTAGAATATTATATAGTCTATTTTAATGTGAATTTGCTTTACTTTCCTTCTATTTGTCACATTTTTCGAGAATAGAGTCCACTAATTTTGAAACAAAGTTATCCCAGTGCACTTGTGTCTTAATGTTTTTATCTCAATGCAATATACGGAAACACGAAAGTCGAGTAAGCCGCGATGTGCGTGTATGATGACTGAATTCTTTGATGATTTACTGTTCATTTTGATAACTTTTTAATTAATCTAATAACCTTATTTTATCAACATTATAACACTATTGAATTAAGTGTATCATTTTCTTTGTGAGTTGTTTAGAAAGAGCGAGAAAGCAAGATAGGCCGAGAAGAATACAATGATTTCAGGGTAATGAAAACTCGTGGTACTAAAAACGTGTCTTAATATTTTTTCATTTAGTATTTTTTACGTTTGAAAATCGATCGTAAGACCTTTCGGAGCTAAATGACTTGTTCTATATTTTTTGTTTTTGTTTAAGACTTTTATTTGCCCTAGATTAAAGTTACTATCTTAACAGCTATCTATTGTTAGCAGCGGTAGACTACAAAAGTTAATTCAAAAGTTAACAAAACATTGTTAAATTGTTTTGAAAACATCTCTGTGTTTTACCTTCTTTTTTCATGCCTGTATCGAGACATTTCTGGAACCTACAAGCCGGACAACGACTTCTGCTATGTCGATCAATGTGGCAGTTGTTTTGTCCCCGGCATGTATAGCTCGTACTGTTACGAACCGTCCTCTTAAAGAAGCTCTTGCAACCTTCACATGTACTCACGCCGTAATGTTTCCCTGTGGACTTATCACTGCAAACTGCACACTCAACTTTTTCTTCGGGTTTGGATTTAGTCTGTACTTGTTTAACCTCAACAGGAGGAATATCCATACATGTTGTCATCCTAGCGTTGAGTCTGTGAGAGTCTTGGTCTGTTTTTCCTCTCCTCTCGCTAGGTTGCCCTTCTTTGACGAGACTTCAAAAGGTTTCTGTTATTCGAGCTGGTTTCAAGTTCAAAGGAGAAGATAATTATTTATTGATATGTTTGGGCGCCCGGTGGCACAAGCATGTCATATTTAAGGTCGCTCTGGTTATGACTGGTTGTATTGTTTAGAAGCAGGGAAACACCTGTTGCTACTGTGCTACCTGTAGTGCTGGTGCTCGTGTTCCTTTGGTTTCCGACTGATTGATTGACAATCTGCAGAACCACGGGGGTGGGGTTAGTATCCATGTCAGCTCGCCTAAAACATTGGTTTTTGTTTTTGGTACCTTGGGTTTTGTACAAAAAATATCTAAAAATAAACCAGTAAGAAAAGAAAAAGATCTCTAATAAAAGCCCTAGAAGGTGAACCTCAGTTTAGCCATATTTAAGCCACTCTACCCCACCAATCTGTGGGTGAATCGGTGCTTTACTTTGACGGACTTCAATTTGTTGTCGTTTGCTGGTAAAATCTATAAAGCAAAACAAAATCAAAAAACACGTTTCGAAAAGATCTGATTAAAGAACTGCAATTGTTTTGTCTTGGAGAAGCCGATGTTTTGGTTTTGTGCTCAGTCAGTGCGGGATCTGTTTTTTCCTGTTGCTTCTTCTTTGTTCTCTTTTTTTTTCTTTCTTTCTTTCTTTCTTTTTCTCTCTCATTTTACGGTGACACGCCTCAAGAAACTAGAAAGGAGTAGTCTTACTAAGCTTAGAAAGAAATGATATCTTTCTCCTTCTTTATTTAGCAGTTTCATTTCCCATTTCGTTTCCCAATCAGTTTTCTTGCAAGATAATAAACACACTTCAAACATCGTTCGCATCGCATGTTAAGCTTGTCATAAAAACCAACTAACCTTCCTAACCTCAGGACCATTGGAGTCAACAAAAGTCTACCATAAAATATTCATAACACTAAGGTCCAGAAATTTTCTGTAGAGAATCCTAGCGAACATACCAGAGAATTCTACCTCGGTTTCTTCAAATTTGAGTTTTGAGTGTTTTGGAGTTGTTCGTAGCTCAGTTTTTTTAACTTATTTAGCGCATTTTTAAACCTTTGATATTTTTTAAATCAAAAGTCCACAAAGTGACCCAAAAAGGTGAACGAGTTAGATAAGTATTTCATTAACATAGACCTGTTTGGTCTTCAATGTCGCTTTGATGTTAATGAAGGAAAACTGGTGGTCAAAAGGAAAGGCATCAATATCGATTCGTGCATGCGTGCCAGTCTGCACGCCACTCCTTGTGATTCCATAAAAACACATTTCATTTTTGATATTGGCCAGAAAAGCCTTTGATCTATTCGACTTCCCTTCTTTAAAATGTAGTTATATTCTCCATATAAACTATCGATATCTATTATTCATTATTTGGGTTGACATTTGGCCTTGTTGTTTAGCTATGGCAACTTGGACGCAGGATGGATTTTAATGCTCTTTGAACAGGTCATTCAGTCTCATTCAATCATTCACTGACTTCACCTCAATCTTGGTTAGGTTTATTTTACGCAATAAAAATGACAATTAAAAACAACCTCTGAAACAACCTCTGGGCTGATCTAAGTCAGGGCATGGCTAACTCACAGATCGAACCCTGAAACAACCTCTGGGCTGATCTAAGATTTGGAAAATTTAACTGAAAGAATTATGGCTTCAAAATTTGTACTTTGATGGCAAAATAAAAAGTGTTGTATTTCTAAAAAGCCATTGATTTCCAGACCACCCGTCGATCCTTACAGGTGAATGCTCGCGCATCGGACCGTAAACGTGCATGACAAACATACAATTCTACCTGTAGAACTACTCGAGTGTCTGCTATTGCTTGGCTTTAACTGATTGGCTAAAATATATGATTTGCTGCTTGTCATTTTAGAGGAGTTAATATCAATCACGACAATATCTAATTATCATACCAAGAAAATCTGAAGTTTTTTCCCGGGTTTCACTCCTTTGAACTCTTAATTAACCTTTGCATTCGAGGAGACAGTTTGAATACCTTGACTAGTTACTGAAAGTCAACCTTATTTAGGGTCAAGGTATGTTGGGCTAAAAGGTTAGTCAGTGTCACCAGGAGCCGTGACGTAAGACAGTAAGGTCATGTGATACCAACCAACCTATTGCAGGCAAACAATGCAGGGTTTACAGACGTGTAATTGGATTCTTGGTCGAAGAGCATAAGGGGAAAATTCAGGCTTTTAGCAATATTTTCTAATCGATCCGGGGGGAAATCTTTTAAAAGAGCTTCAATTTTGTTGATACAATGAAGCAACCGCTGGGGTCAGTGATAAAAGTCAGGGAACGAATTGGACTTTTAGCGTGTCATATTTAGCGTGGAAAATAAATCGGCTGCGGAAAACCCGGAGAAAAACCGTCGAATCAAGAACAGACATATTTAGCGTCTAAAAATATTATACTTCTGACAATCAAACACTTCTTGGAAACCTAGCTTCGGTTGTACTCAGCCTGGTGACCAGACCACCATCAGGCAAAGATAATCGAGTTAGACTGGGTCAAAGCTAAGCCGAAAAAATCATGAACACACTAGAAAGCAAATATGCTACTAACTAATGATGATTATTCAAGAGTTTCCTTTACGTTTAACTTTATTCCTGTCCTTTTACAGATTTATAATGCTTTTTTAATATCTTAATGTGTAAAGAGTAAATGAATATTGAATGAGCCTGACCAGCAGATGGGTTAATAGGTTTATAATGTATGCTTGATATATTTTTGCTATATTGATGGTTTTCACGGCGGCCATGTTGGAGGAACTTAACAAAAGAATTGTCAATGAATTCTTTTGTTATATCTCCAACATGGCCGCCGCGTCTTTTGTTATTTAATTCTCTTGGGAATGGGTTGAAAACCATCAATACGTAAATTACGTCTTCTTCTATATATCCCGCGGATATCTCGTAATGGCTGACAAGTGCAAGAAAATGAGGTCACCCGGTCATTAGTTCACAATCAAAGATATAAAAACACATGAAATGAGTTTATAGAAAAAAAGTTTAGAAAATGACCTTTTCTTTTGACCTTAAAACCTCCTTTATTCTGAATGAGCAGTCTTCCTCAGCCTTGTAAGACGACTGGGTGGCCTCATTTTTGTGCATTTGTCAGGCATTATAAGAACGGTGTATAGATAATGTTCTTCAAAATTTCTTTGAACAAAGTCAATCATTTCTGTCACGCCTCGGTTGTGATCTTAGCTCCTAATGGCGACGCCCCAACTATTGTTCCACTTAATGCTTGTGCCACATCTCTAGCTGGTTCAACCTCACTGGATTTATGTTGTCGTATTGTCGAGCGCACGAACTCACTGGTATTGCGCTCTGGATGAAACAAAGCAACGTGTATTTTTGGCGCGAAAATGCAAATTAAGAACCCGTATGAACTGACAAGGATTGTCGCGCATGACACCACTGTTACATACCAACCATCAAGGGTATACTGCACGGGAAAATAGGTTATCCAAGACAGTAGAAGAATATACATAGAAAACCCAATGTACTTTGCCTCGTTGAAGTTCTCTGGAAGATTCCTCGCCTTAAACGCATAGTAGGCGCAGAATAGAGACCACATGATGAGGTACGCCACCATACACATGTGGAAGGTGAAGCCAGCGGTTGTCTTGTACAGTTGGCATGACAACAGAATTGACACTTTAGCGACGATCTCTTTCTTCAAGGATGGTTGATCGGTACCTTTCCAGAGAGCGAGTAAGAGAAGTTGCGGGGCGTTGATAAGGAGCACAACGATAAACTGCTTTCTGGTGTCGAAGATAAGATTCTTGCTAATGCATTGAAGCATGGCTCGCGTTTCAAACGCGCGAAGAATCCGAATCGTTTTCAAAACGAGTACGGAAACGCAGATGGTCAAGCTAACATATCGCAATGGTTCAACGACGGAGCACAACTCATCCGATGGACCTGAGATGTGAAGAAAAGTCAGTACATAGCACAAGACTATAGCAAGCAAAATTACTGCGCTAAGCTCCTTGTTAGATGCCTTGACTATAGGAGTATCCCTGTAGCGAACAAAGACGAACATCACAAAAGCGCACAGCAATAACCCTATGCTTGTTATAATCGCGATAACAATAGCTGTGATGTCAGACCATTTGAGTGATATGATTGGTAGATCAATACACGTGATTCTGTCATCGCTTGAGAGCTGCATTGCTGAACAGCTTGTGCAGTTTCTTGCCCCGTGCGATTGCGTGATGGTCCCGTCCGGACATTTCAAACATTCCCAACAACAAGCAATAGTAGTTGTCTGCATCGTCCCTGGTGGACAAACATCCTTACACACGGATTTAGGAATACCAGAGCTACTGTTCCACGCAATCGCACCCTCAAAGATCTTGAGCTTTGAGCTGCGATTCTTAAACCAATCGCCGACTTTCACCTTATTGTGCCGTCCAACTCCGTCGTTCTGTTGAAAGCTGATAATATCGTACGATGAACTGTAAGGATCTCCAAGTTCATCAAACTGTATCCGTCCAGTAATACCTTTAAAGCTGACATTCGTTAGATACATTAGAACATGATGTGGATTGATCGATGGAGACGTCGAGGGACATTCTCCGCCTTTTAAGAGCCCCTGACCCTTTTTACAGCGGTATATTTTATCTAACGCATGCGCAATTGCGTAGACTGCGTCGACTTGATATGAGACAAAGTCGTCGGATAGTTTGTTGAAGATGGTGGAAATAGTGAAGTTTTCAGAACAGGATCCTTGGGTGTTGGACGCATTTAAGTTCGCTACACAACCATACTCCTCTTTCCAAACAGTCTCCCAAAATTTGTTTTCCAACTTGAGACTTTTCTTGGGAGTCAACCCTTTTAGATGATTCTCATATTCAATATCTCTGTACTGTTTGGGCTGAATACCGAGATATATTCCCAGGTAGATGAAATCAGAACCAAGGAAATCTGGGTTTTTCGTAGCGAGGGAGTCACTCATCACCCAAATGCGATAATAAAGCTTTTGTTTAGCAGCTTCTTTCATTAGGTCTTTAGCAATCCGATCTTCGATCCACAAGACTACCACTTTCACGTGCGCAGCTCTTTTTAATCGTTCTACAATGATAGGTAGATTCCGCTGGTAGTCTGTGGGCGCAATGTATTCTGTGAATCCAATACAAAAGGTTTTTCTTTCTAGTGCTTCTCTTTCTAGAGCGCGTATTCCGTAGAGACCATACGAGTGTTCTACCGCTACAGCGGCAACGTAGTTCCAATCAAATTCATCAATTAGATCCGCCATTGCTTTTGCTTGGAGGTTATCTGGAGGAACGGTACGAAAGAATTGATCATAAAAAGGCCAACTCAGTTCTTCACTGGTCGCTGAAGGACTTATCCCTGCTAATCCTACAACGCGCATTAGTCCTGCCACTTGGAGCGAGTTGCGAGAACCGAATGGCCCGACCACACCAACGATAGAATCCGAATGATTCCGAACCTCATTCATACATTGACGACAAAAATTTCGTGCGTTCGTAGAATACTCGGTAATGGAATCGAAAGTGAACGAGTTGCTCGTTATAAATTCGTAAGCGGATTTCATTGCGATTCCTCGATCATTGCAGTAGTCTCGGATATCGTACCCGAGGGTGACGTTCGGAAGGAGTTCCGAGTCATTATTGATTTTGTCGACAGCGTAGATAAGCGCTTCGACGCGGTTCACACCAGGCAAGTAAAAACGTGTGCAATTCTCAATAGCGCTTGAATATTCTCCATGAAGTGAAACCAGAAACCCTATTGACACGTTCCCCGACTTGTTCAACCGATTGATGGCTGTAACCTTGGTTACCAACTGTGTTGTGAACATTAAAACCATACCCAGAAAGACTTTCATGTTTGGAGGTGGAAACACTTTCAATTTGAGAGGTGGTCTTCCTAGAGAAAGAAGAAAAAATACATTGAGTAATGCAGACAAATTTCATGACTTTTTTTGTGATTATGTCTAGAAGATTCGCATTCGTACCCTAAATAACAAAAGACATTGAAGTCATGTTGGTTGATATAACAAGACACTACTGTATAACGAGAAATCGTTTGTTTCATTTAACTACCCATTATGGCGGCCGCGAAAACTCACAGTGACTTCCAAGCTTTTGTTAAAGAGGTAGAGTAAAATTATAATAGAAAAAATCTCTTTTAGTTCCGCTAGCTTCCTACGACTGAGAACAGACATGTAATTTACTGTAGACGGGTTTTAAAGTTCATTTTGCGACCATCTGATTCTTCAAGTCATAAACGGCGCCCTTGGTTAACTATATGTGACCAGGCATACGGGCATTTATGTTAGTTTATCCAAAGACCGTTCTAGTTTTCACTTGTCGCTTTCAAAACATTAAGAATTCTAGTTCAAATTCCTTCTGAGTTAAAGAAGGAAATCATATTCAATAAGAAGACATGCGGGCAGGAATCAAAATATTTTCGTATATAACTTTCGTTCGACGTTTTAGGATTATTTCCAACATTTCCAAAATTGTATAGCTATATTATTCTTAGTACAACTTTTAGGTACCACAGTTATAAATTTACTGTGAAAAAGCTATTGACATAAGTGATTAAATTAAGATTCTACTTGAGAAAGAGTCTAAAAACTATATAAGGTTTCTTTATCGAAGTTTTCTTGATAAATAAAACACTACTGCAAAATATAATGACATAGAAATTACCTTCATTCAGGAATAAAAACATTTAAAAGGATTTCGTTCCAAACAAAGTGAAAGTTTGCTGATTAGGTCGCGTGAGAAAAGAGGGCTTCATGACGCATTGTCTTGTCATAAGCCGATAACAGAATACGATATAAATAGATTACATATATATTTCCTTCGCCCAGAAAAAAATTGAGATGAGACCTTCATGAAGCATTGTCTTGTCGTAAGATGATAATAACTGTTAAAGTGAAAGCGACCTTATATTTGATGTATATTTATGAGTATTGGCGGTTTAAGATAGCACCACACGAAGTTGCTTACAAGTCGGTTCGCTTGTTCTTCCATTCATATTGATGCTCAAACTAACCTATCTTTTTTTCGTTAATGACAATACATTATTTAGACGTGCAAGTTTTTTGACCTGACTTTAACTTCCAAGTGATTTATATTTACCTCAAGGCTAGCGTGTGTTGGTTTGCCATCCAATATATTAGATGCGTATCTTTCAGTTATTGAGTGTCTTTTTTCTTTGTCTTTCTTGGGTATAATGGCTAGTAATTTTTCTGGAAATCCTCTATCGTTTCTCCCTCAGGGACACGATATTTTTGGTGTTGTTGGAGAGCAGAATTCGTGTGCTATATATAGGACTAATAGAAACCCAAATGTACGAACAATACCTGACACCATGAGAAACTAAAAATTTCAAACAGGACTTTGGAATCTAAGTATTTCAGGTCACACTCCCTAAACATAAGAATAGAAGGCTAAAAAAACCTCAGACTAAGCACCCAGAATGATGTATACACAATATCACTGTTTTAACACAGAAAAGCTATACCGACGGGAAAAAACACTGTTATTTTTGTATTTTAACAGTTGTCCAACTGAATTCTCATGCGTTTTCAAGAAGTATTTATGGCTTTGAATCAAAAGTTCGACAAACGGTGTTAATTCATCAAAAGTTGGTGACCTAATTTCTACGATTAATCTAAAAAATAGCTTCAATCAGTTATAATTACGATTGATTGGACTTCTTTACTGCTTTAAGCTCTGCTTAATATATAAAATGGTTTAAATTAATAAATAGAAATGGTAGTTTAAATTAATGAAAAGGAAAAAACAAATCCATACCCAGCAGGTTCCACAGTTTATTTATCAATTAGCAATATTTGACAGGGAAGTCCAAATCAGGCTGGTTTTAAATAAAGGGCTTTACTAAATACTTACTTTATTCTGTTGGTTCCTATAAAAGCTGTTTATGTCGCTATAAAATTCAGTTCTAGCTTTGTGCTACGTCGCAATTGTCAAACTACATCTCATTCCCTTTAGCATTGTTTCCTTCCTAAAAGTTAGTCGTATGCCAAAAATAGATGCTTCGTGAGACAAAATAAAACAATTCCAGTTTTGTCGCTTTAAATGTAACCGGAAACATAACTCTTCTAGTGTGGACAATATTAGTGCTAAACCAACTTACATACTAGTAGCTTGTCATCCAGTTTTCTAAGTAATATTGAGTAGATATTTACGTAGGAATAAAGAAAGTCGTTGTTTTGTTCGTTTTGCCATAGGGCTCAATCACTCAAAACAACTCTTCTAGAATAATACAAAAACAGTAGCAAACCAATATTATTATTAAAAACTATCCCATAGTCATGGAAAATAGCCTAATTAATCTTGCTGAGATATTACTGGAACGTTTCGCCTGATTTCAAAGCATTTCTTAAAAAGATATGGGTGTTTGTTTTTGTTTTGTGTAAGAGTGTAATATCTTTATTTTATTTTTTGGTCATATATACAGAATTTTTTGTAAAAACAGATCGAGGGTTTTGTACAGACCCTTTTAATTAATGCCACAATGCCTAATTTTCAGCGTTTGACGTCAAATTTATTCTTTTAAATTTCTTTCTTTTTTCAAATATTTTTTTAAAATAAAAGAATAAATCAGATATTTATTACGGGGTCTACGGAGGTTCTTAGTTCAATTCCCAGTTCTCTAAACGTGTACCTTTAGTTTTAATTACCCTTAAACCCTTTAAATTTCCCTTTTCGAGTGACTCCTTTTAAAACTGAATTTGAAAACCCTAAAATTAATCCATTATATCAACTAAAAAAGGACTACTCTTTCAGTTGGCTGTATTGTTTCATCTCGAATACAAAGATAATGCAATAAAGAATAGTATCGTTTGTTAATAGAATAAACTGAGCCCGTGGCAAACCTCCTATAAAATAGTCGTCGCCTATAGAATATACTAGATACTAATTAAAATGAGTTGCGACACAAACTTAGTCGTAATCAAATCTCGTATACGAATTGTCTCATATAGAACGCACTAGATATACTGAATGCATGCCAATTCAAGAGCTTGCCAACACAAATACAACTTACAGTTTCTAATTATTAATTTTATAGCATTCGAACCGAATTTACGTTTGCTTTACTAGGCTAGAAGTCTAAAAAGACGAACTGTCCTTTTTAATTGAGCCATTGCTACAAGATTTCTAGTAGGGAATATAAGTGGTCTTTCATAAAGACCTCGTTAAACATAACTCTAGCGATCTTATCTCGCATTTCTCTTAACTAAATCACAAATAGACGAATAAACAAAGTAGATTTTAAGAATTAAAACTATCATAACCGGTTGTTTATAGCTTTTAAACGATTTTGTTAAAAACCCTTTTAAAATACTGAAGTATTTTATTCTTATTTCTATCTATAGTGTTTAATATAATCCGTTAGATTTCACTATCGTATTTTCCTTTTCTTTTTTTCTATTTCAACATTTATTTTTTTGTTGACATAAGTCGTTCGAATTGTCATCGTAGGAATAAGAAATAAAGTAAGTCTAAGTGCCGAGAGTTTTTCACTGAGCTCGTGTGTGTATACCAATGTGTTTTCATTTTTTTTTTTTTTTTTGGATTTTCCTTTCGCCTTCAAATATCAATCATATTGTTACACTAGTAGCACATTATCCCACGAACAGCTTATATTTTGTAACGGCCTATTTACGGTTAGTGCATTTTTCTTTTTCGTACTAAACTGTTTTGTGTTAATTGGAGCTACCATTCAAACGACAGTCCCGACAATATCAAAAACATGAAAAGTCCTTTCAACTGGAGCTACCATTCAAACGATAGTCCCAACAATATCAAGAACATGAAAAGTCCTTTCAACAAATATAAACCGTACCTTTTCAGTCCAAATCCTTGCAATGGATGTATCAAAAAATTTAAAAAATTCAAAGTTGACTTGCTTATCTTTCTTCGTAGAAGGGATACCACGACTAGACGAATGACACGTCCATAGACTGATTTCCATTCATTATGGCTCAGCAGGAAGTTACTGGCATATTCATATATAAACCGTAGTGAGGGTGCTACTGTTCCTCCGAAGGTAAGTAGTTTCTTAAGTGTTGGAAACTTAGAATCGTAATCAAATCACTGATGTAGCTTTTCTATGGAACAAAAAGCTCATTTCTCATTGTTTGTTTTCAAGCTAAGGTTTTTACACTTTAGCAAACCATTTCCATAGTCTGTAAGTCTCAGAGAAATCGTGTTTCGAATTTTGATGATCAGCGGATTAACGACAGGTCGGCGTAGAGGGTGAGTAGGAAGTATACTTTGGGTAAGTGACTTATGAGAAAGATACGAAAACAAGGGCTCTTGAATAAAGTGCTTATTATTCGATGAGTTTGAGATAGAAATCTTAGCTGCATGACATAAAATAGATATACATCCTATGATAAAAACGTCGGTATCTTTCATTCGACGGGCGTTAAAAATGCTTAGTTTGTTAATACTTAGGGTTGGAAATGTTAGTAGTAAAACTATCTAGATTTATTGCGATAAAACGTGGAATACGTGTGCAGAGACTGAACAAGGTGCTATATTCAGATTTCAGGGACTTTTCGTGATACGAGCAGCACGCAATTGATCTTGAGTCCCCAGACTGACAAGGAAGAAATCGAGGGAAATTTTGAATGACATTAACTACTATATGCTTATGTTTATGCTTATGCAAGTGATGGGCACACAGTGAGTGGAGTTTAAGACAAAATAAATAACAATAATAATAATAATAATAATAAATAATAATAAAAAGATAAAAAGAATTAAAAAAAAAAAAAGTTTAACAGTTTAAATGGAAATATCATAAAAGTTCCTTTCATTCTCTAGGAACATTTTCCATTTTCTAACTTACCGCGAGATTTCCTTCCCTAGTGTAGCATCGGTTGTCTGATTCCTGACAGCTTGATCAAGTATATCCTTCTCAATAACGACAGCTATACTTTGTCAATGCAGTGGTTGCTTTATTTAAAAGATTGTGTCCGGCCAATACAAGATTGTATACTGCAATGAGGATGACTCAAAGCTGTCTTTCCTCAATATGAATAACTCTTGAATGCTCTTATGGAAAATATTGAAAGACATTAATCCAACTTCGTAAACCTTAAATTAATCACTTCAAATGTGTATGGAATATATTTTCACTCTTATATAAATATCTCGTCATCTGATTGGCTCTTGAGGAAAAATTTTCACTTAAGTTTATATTGGACTGATAAGATGAATTATGGGGCAATTATAGAACCTGTTGCCATGACAACGGATGTAATTTTTGTCATCTTTGTAAAATCAGGTCGTACAATTTTGATTGTTTTGTTTTTGTTTTTAAAGTTTGATTTAATAAGGTCGAGATATGTTAAGGTTATGATTCAGGGTGATATTTTACGGATTTTTCGTGTGTTGACATTAGTTCACGGTCTCTTACAGTATGTACATACATACACTTTATTGGACAACCAAAAGGGCTTTTCAGGCCAATTTACAAACAAAAAAAAGTATAAAAAAGTATATATGGAATGTATTGCTATATTACTATTGTTATACCATAGATGAAGTCTAGATCTCAGTCCAGGTCTTTGAGAAAACGATCTAAAAGTCTACAGTCAAACCAGCTCATGCGTTCCTGGCTATCAAGGTTCAAAGATGCCACTTTAATTCCGCTAATCACTCAGAATCTAACATAATTGTCTTTGATTTAAGTTTATTGCAAGGCGGTAATAATTCCCGCAAAACTTTAGAAATGCGACTTATTCACTCACCTGGTACCATCAGTCAACATGGGATGAATGAACGCTTCACTTTTTATTAGTCATGCTTCGCTTACCATTTCTCACTTATTTTTTCGATCCTTTTTGTTTTCCTTTTATTTCTTCATACGCTGATTTCTCATTGGCTACTTTATTTTCCACCTTAGTATTTATCCACCCCTTCTCATCTTTTCTTTCCACTTACTCCGACGAAGGACTAACGTCCGAAACGTCAGTTTCACATAGCTTTTTACGGTGATTCAATTTATCCACAAGTTCCTGCTGTTTGATTATTGAAGTTTGATTTCTATCTTGATTTGAAGCTTGCGAATTTGAATTCTTAGCTCGGATTATAAGTTAGTATTAGATTATAGTACTTTACAGATTCGTGTAAAGCTTTTTTTAAAGTCATTTCGGTTTCGGGTGTGACGATTTGTTCAAAAACTCTTTTCACAAATGAACGTTTTAATGTTTTGAGGTAAAGGCCTGGATTGAAATGTACAACGTTCGTTTCATTAATACAAGCTTCAAATCATGATGGCATTCTCAGTACTATTCCATTCTTTTGTTTTCAAAGTAAGTGAAGATATCTTGCTGCATGCCACACGTACAGATCCTCCTAGATTGTCTATTGAAAACCGATTGACAGGTCGTTTATATAGTTGCGATATTAGAACGTCTTGGGTCTATATGTTGACGTGTTATATGACTCTGAGACAGAATTCTTTACTTATAAAAGGTATCATACCGAGCATAGGGAATGCTTTTAAAGATTGAATCATTCAATTCTTTTTAGTATGGTTGAGTATATATTAGCGTATAAGTATAATGTTATCAATAAAGAATTGAGAGCTACTCAAAATAGATTAAAAGCCTATAGCTGCGAAGATGGATGGATTATCACTGATTGTGTTCGGTTGCTAACGAAACGAGCTGGTAGAAGATTCGAATTTTTACTGCTCTCACATTTTCATTTATTCTCTCTTTCTTTCTTTCTTTCGTTTCATCCTTTTGAATGAATCCACTAGATTTTTGGTGAGGAAAAAAAAAATTTTTTTCTTGATTCCCACTTTCAAATCGTTTATCCCTTTTGTTGCTCAAAGGATTTTTCTTGGTTAGCATAAAAATATATGCAAAAGAAAAAAGCTAATTATAAATGGAACTAAAAAGTTAAGGCACTCAAAATTTAGATTACTAAAGTTGTGAAATAAAAGGTGTTATTGGTGTTAAAACTCCAATAAAGTCAGATTAACCCTTATATTTTTTTATACCCGGCCTAATTTATAAGTTTTAGCTCTGTTCTTTCATAGCATTACAAATCCAAATCTTAGATATTCATTTTATGGCTCTCGATAATATTCGACCGAAACTGGGTTCAAATGAGTTTCCTAACCACGGAACTTCGTGAGAAGATTAAATTTATAAACCCATATTAAAATAAAAGGGCGTAGGAAAGGCAACAGCTGGTTGTGTGAGAACAGAATAGTAATCTTTCACGTTAGTTGAAGGTTTCTGTCTGTAATAAATATAGTTTCTTACCTCAATATAACGCTGCGAAAAACCAGGGCTGTCTCCAGCAACACAAAGTCACAAGAACCTATATTTTTTTCTCTCCAAAAAGAATAATACAACAAAATTATTTAATATAATTAGAGAAATGAGTATAGCTTTAAAAGGAAAGCTAAAAGAACAGCTTGAATGTCTTCCTACACCCGGCCAGATTATTTTTGCGGAAACGCATTGTTCAAAGAAAAAAATTGCCTTGGTTAAGACGATTCAATTTTTGAAGGCAAATCCGGAGAAAATGATCTGAATTACTTTTTTAGGTGATAATTTGATGCCGGAGTTTAATTTCGTTAATACTGTAAAGTCGGCGGTACATTTAGCAAGGAAAGGAATTCACAATTTAAATATGAAGACAAACAGAGCGAGTTAATAGATTTTATTCAATAGATTTTATCAACAATAGAAGATAATAGATAAGATAATGAAGTTTGTTTAGATTGTCCGGTTAAGGTGACAAGGCTAAAAAAAAAAGTAAAACGAAATATCTTATTGAGATATCACAGAAGTATCGCGGCCCCAAATTGATGTGATTTTTAATACTAATTTATACAAACAAGCGAGCATGCAGTTTTTTTGGACAGCGGTACACATTTTGCGCATGACCTCAAGCTAAACCAACATGTCAGGAATAGCATCGTCGTGCCCAAAACATGTTTACCAATGATGTTTAAGAAGATATGAAATGGTAAGCAGTGGGGTGGGGGATTGCGCCCTTATTAATGAGTAAATTGGACTGACGTCGATCAAAGTTCAGATAGCTGATGACAGGAGTTTGTCTCTCAAGTTATATATTTTACTTTGAGTACTAAGTATGTAGTTTATGGCACTGGAGCACTTGTTTTTGCGGTGATGACATCATCTCATTCCAGTGTCGTATTTCACTCCCAAACGAATGAATACCAAGATTAATCAGACCGATTTTATAAGCCTTGAGTTTAAAATCCCCTCGAAAGACCTCGCAGGTAATGCTAGAGTTCGTTAGTTCTTCCTCTTTCATTTCAAAGACAAACACTTCGTTGAAAACTGGAAATGTTGTTCGTTTAACGACTTTTGTTTTTCTCTTGTCCACCATTTTTCTCTGGACGTAATACGTCACTCTAACGTAAGTATCTGAAGGAAAATACCGCAATAAACGTCATTAATAACTATTGATTATTAATATTATAATAACAATTATGAATATTAACATTTTTTAACATAATTAAATGTGATAAGATAGGTTAGTGTTGTGTGTTTGTCGGCTCGTTTTGTCGTCCATCACGACACAGTAAGACATGCCATAGCAATTTTTTAAATAGTAAACGTGGTGCATTGTGGTCTAGTTTGGGTACGAAAATCTTTTGTTTATCAAATCTTATTTGGTGTCGTTTGGACCACGTTACACCATATTTACAAAAATAATAAACTTAAATTTGTGACTTTACGGTAAAATTTCGTGCTCAGAATGATCTCAACACGCGTCTCTCATTTTCCCGCCATAACGCTTTCTTCTCAGCATCGGCTTATATTCTAAGCTAATCATTCAGTATAGTTGGCTCACCAAGGTGGTCTTCAGACTTTGGAGGTGGTAAGTTTTCGGCTTTGATGACGTGAACTACTAAGCGACCTGCCCTTGGCTCCTGACACAGGGATACCGACAGCTGACCTCGCTCACCATCCTAGTAACAGATATTCGGAAACCAGTAAACTTTATTACTTTTATAAAATTGCATCGCTCGAAGAGGTCAGCGGTTGGTTGCCAGGAATTTTCGGATGCCTAGGCAACCAACCGCTGAACAACCGAGCGTGGTTTCGAAGAAAGAGTAAACGGTAGAAACAGTAAGAAAGGAAGGAGAAATTTTCTCACCTCATCAGGAACTTCTTGAGATACCAGTTTTCTAAGGATCGTTTCGCCTTCTTCGACATTGATTTCAGATAATGGTACAAGAACGTCTGCAATGAATTCGCTAAAATAGAAAGAAGAAGAATGTCTCTCATTACATCACAAGAAAGACTTTATCTCAGGTAATCAATATTCCAGTAAACTGCGCATGACTGAAATACAATTCACTACTGCGCATGACAAACTCGTACCCAGAGCTCTTATTTCTCACTGCGCATGCTCGACGAAATAATTATTTATTCGAGTAACGCAGTAACTGAAATAAGGGATCTGGGATCCTGGTTCTGGGTACGAGATTGCGCAGGACTGAAATAAATGTTAACTGCGCATGACTGAACTAGACATTTACTACAGCGCATGACTAAACGAACTTCTAAGCAACACAGTGGACAAAATAGATAGAAAACCCATAAACAATGTTCCTAATGTCCTAAATGCATGAGGAAATTTGAAAAGAACGATTTTAAAAAGCAAATTGCTAGTTAATTAAGCTTTTTTTTTCTACTAAAAACTGAACATAAGAGCAGTATAAGTTAGTGGAGTACAACATGTTAATACCTGCGTGAGAATCGATCGTAGTCCAGTACAACAAACTTTAAGGTGGACTCTTTAACCTTTTCTAACGAGATTCTATCAAATACACAGATCCTGTTATTCGACAGATTCATAAAATTTGTACGCGTTTCTTTGTCGTCTTTTCCAGTCAGTAAAATAACTCTGACGTAGGGAGTTGAAACCCCGGATGTACGAAGCTGAGGAAGGTCGTACATGCCGTTCACCTGGGAAAAAAGCAAGAAAATTTACGTTTTCTTATAATTTTTTATACGTGTTAAGTTTCGGTAATTTTTGAAAATGAACGAAAAACCAAATTCGAAAAAGGACAATACGGTTTGGGGGGGGATCAACATGGCAGAAAATATCAGAGAAAATAGTTACTTTATGAACATATTGTTCTCGTTCTTATTCTTTTATTTCTTGAAGCAAAGAATCTGCCTTTTTTGTACTCTAATGTGCAATGTATGTTTGCTCTTGAGTCTATTCTTGAGGTCCTTCTCGTTCGGTTATCGACTTTGATTAGGGTCATCTACTGACTCATTCCACAGGTAGCCCACACTCTTTTTTCCACATCTTCAACCGGAAGTACGTAAATTAAAAAACTAACACTCAAGTTACATGTATCCGTCATCAAGTTGTAAAGGTCATTCAAGTAAACCAATCATAAAACGAGTAGAATATCTCATTCAGAGCGCTCCAAATATAAAATATTTTCAGATGCGGAACAAGTCTATACTTGAAGTGTTATTTGAGAAAACACTTTTTCCTGTTACGTTTTTTTGTTTACTCTCCTTACTAAGAATTAGCGTTTCCGCTTTAAGAGCATAGTGAAGGTTTCATTCTAAATCGATCAGTAAAGTAGTCAGGATTATCATAAAAAGATAACAGAACAAAAAGAAAAGAATTTTTTTTTGATAGAATGTTAGGAAAAATGGAGCAAGATTATGATATAGATTATAAATATTTGATAATATTTTTTGAAACATTGTTAGCTATATTTGAAGAAATTTGTACAAGCTCCTAAGTTTATACATGTCTCAATATCGGACGTGACATTCTAATACCAAGTAACTTATACCAGTTCAGTTTCAATACATAATAACCTATAATCATAAGTAAGTAGAAAATATGTAATAATTTTGAATGTTAGCTCTGTTTCCATACCTGAACGACAAGCAGATTCTTATTGGCCTCAAAATGAATCGACACTTGCATTTTCCCGAAAGGAGAAAGAGAGCTCTTTTTATAGGCCTTCTTGTGTGAGGGCATAGCACCAGAGCGAGTTGAGGATAATGATTGGCGGTATTTATAACTATGCCTGTCCTGTGTGTACCCAGGAACCTCACTGATGGACCTAACGAGCTGTGGTCGAGAGATTCGCGGGGTTCCTAATGCCGTTGGAGTAGCTTGAGGCGATTCGCTTGGGCTGTTCCTATTCTCGTCCAGATCTTCTTTCAAACTTCCAAGGCTGCTCTCGTCTCCTTCTTCAAAGACATTCTCCTCAAGCGTGACGTATGGAGGTATTGTGAAGACAGGAGTTTCAGAAGGAGTGATGTACGAATACTGCGAAGGAAGTCGTTTGTACGTCTCTCTTGGTTGTCGTATCATCTGTTTTTTGAAATAAATGATTGCAAACACAGCAAGACAAACAAGGATGACTAACACGATTATCCCGACAGAGAGCGCAGCATAATGCATTGATGTAGACATCCTTCACGACCGCTCCAAACTTCACAACCAAGTAATTCAATTTTTTTGAAACATTCAATGTTCCTCCAATCTTCGCCTTTGAATCAAACTGTACTCTTCACTTCAAACAGTACGCAATCAAAGTCTAGGACGTCAAGTATTTGAGCATGAGTATTTGAACACCCTTGGCGTATTTTGATCAACTTCGAATGTGTGGTCGTTATTTCAAAACTAACTCCCGCCTTGAAGATATTAAACGACCTTACGTATCTTCGTATCTGTTATCACTTGATTGGCTTGAGCTTGTCCAGTTCTCATGCCTTGAATTCTGTTCTTCAATCTCCTAGGATCCTATCCCTTTACATAGTTTATTCCTAGTTTCATCTGTACGGGATACTGGATACTTTTTACTTCCAAAATATAGAAAGCAATATGAGTCATAAGATTACATTTTCTCTCGTAAGGGAAGCGAGTATTAACGGATTTTTGAAATGATGACAGCTATCAGTATTGTTCTGTTGACTTTTACCTCGTATGAAGTCACGAGAAATAACGAAAGATCGGTTACATCAACAACACAGGGATCCCTGCTGATAAAATAAGAAACGATCGCGAGTTGCGAGAAACGGGGACTGAGAAATGCTGGCCCCTAAATGGTAGTGAGTAGTCCCAGTCGTACCATATTTACAGAAATTATGACAATACATAGACGGAAAATACAGAGAAGGGACAGCAAGGGGAGTAAAAGTTCTTGACAGTAACATACTCCCAGGAGGCATTTCAAATCAGGAAAATCCCCCTCCCCTCCCTCGGCCTTTTTGATCGAGATTGCTTACTTAGCTGTTATTCTGAATATCTTAGTTAGCTTTTAATCAGAGCAAGAAGAAATTGGGTAGTCACTCTATAAAAAGACTATTAAGAAATTGATAATAATATGCGTTAAAAAAAAAAAAAAAAGAAAATTCTTATCTGGATACGATGGCGGTTCCAACCCACCGACAGGAATTTTTAAAAAAAATCGACTCCACTTTGCCATACCCCCTAGACATCCGCAGAGCTGAGGCGTCGTATGGACTTCGGACCTGACGGCGATTAAATCCTTCTGCCCTTGGGTGCACGAATTACGCAAGAAAATGTTCTAGCCGAAGCATCAGGGGAGAGACCAGCCGGCCCCCAGACCATATCGGCTAATCCCTTGCATCTCTGCCACGCACGGAATCGGTTGAAAGTTTTATGTCAAAAAGTCTAGTCTATTCGGTGCATTGTTTTCACGGCTATTGTTATGCTGATTCACCTGGAACCGTGGTCTACTGGATAAAACCTTGGGTTTCCATGACACTGAGTCAAGTCTGGTTAAGCGAAGTTAGTACCTGGATGGGTGACCTGTAATTTATACCTACTTCATTCTTTTTTTTTTTTTCTTTTTTTTTTAATAATTTTTAATCGAAAATTATAATCCGTTTTAGATGAGAAATCGTCGAAAATTAAAAGAGATTTGTTTTTTATGATTCAAACTTATCGTTAGACATGCATCAATTCGTCTAAACAGCAACAACTTGTTTCTTATTAGCATTCTTTCTTCATAACTTACTGCAAGCCTTAATGGGCCATAGTATGGTGTCACATGCTAGGGTAGTGACCTGAAACTGTTCTGTTCGAACAGAAATGTTAGCTCATTTCTAGAACATGGAAGAATTTCTTTCCTTTTTGTTTGCCAGTTCGCTTTCTCAGAATAACGAAGGAATACTTCCACACCAATTTGACCGCGTCTTTTTTGATTTTTTTTTCAAGTAAAAAAAATCCAAAAAAAAGAAAACATATCAATTTTATTTTGAACTTTATTTTCATCCTTGTACAAATATCTTGATTACATTACATTCTATAACTACGCTCTTTCTTTGCTTTAAATATCTTTAGTTAACTTTTCTTACTCATAGAAAAATATAGTTAATATAATATGATAATATCTTTTATTGATAATAAATTAGTCTTTCTTTTCTTATCCGAACTAGCTCGCCTACTTTCCCTTTTAAAAGGGATTTTAGTGAAACGCTTTTCTTCGAAAAACGTTATCCATCAGGCATATATGTTTCTGGTTAACTTACGAGTTCTCGTTGCACTCTTCGTCAATTATGAAACCCTTTCTTTTGAGCGTAATATATTCCCATCTTCACGCACATGTCATTACCTTGAGTGCTATTTCTTTCTCAGTTTAAACGAAACGCAGCTCAAACAAGAACTTCTATTATCGTGATATTTGAAGGGGACATTTTGTCTATAAAGGGTCAAATTGCATTAATTTCTGATTTAAAGCCAGATTTTATCACAAGATAGACCTATTTACCTTGGACGTAATGTTTTCCATTTTCCATACCACGTGTCATTCTCTTGAGAATGAGATTGTTGTATCCATATTAATGTGCAACCATTAAACAAAGAAATGATGCTCTAGGAAATGACACGTGGTCTCAAATTTGAAAGAGCTATATTGCGAAATATTTTCTGAACCAATTCAAACTGGTGTTCTATGGAGCTTGTGCAGCCCTGTCACCGGCTTGTGTGGTGACGACACAACTGCCTTCCAATGATGAACCTCAGACTCTCTCAGCGCATCGATACCAAGGGTCACATAACCGACGCACACCATCCCCCTCAGGATATCTTGACTAAAGACTGTAAATTGTAGACTGTAATTCTCTAATGTGTTGGAGCTGTTGGTTGGGATGTGGAAGTTGAGTTCTTCGTTAAAGATTGGACTTTTCTTTGGCTTTTTTGTGCGAGTCTGTTGTCGTTGTAGTGTTTCGTCTTGGTATATCAACTCAACCGAGATGCTGGAATCTGTTTTGAACAAAATCAAAGATCATGCACAAATAAGATGATTGCAGACTGCATAATTTATTGCTCTGCCTTGATTGCCGTCAGGTCAGAAGTCGGTACGGCGCCTCAGCTTCCATGGATCATGGTTATTTATTTGTTACGCAGTACATACATGCTGCACATAGATTTTTTTAGAATAGTTTTTACTTACTCTTGCATGATTTGGGTAAATCTCTTAGTTTAATGACAACTACTTTGAGTTGTGCCTTTGTTGCGTGATGGCAAACAGACACGAGAAGCTCTCCTGGCCCATCCTGTCAAAACAGAAAAAAAAAATAAATCTAACTCAGGTACATTCTTATTCTCATTATACGTTTATCCAATCAATTTCAGGTATAGTTTTATTCAAATACGTTCATATCTGATCCATTTCGGGTATATTCTTATTCCTATACATTGATTCAATTTATGCAATTAAAGCCATTCTTATTACTATCGATTCATCTCAGGTACATTCTTATTCCTATACGTTCCGGCCAATTCATTTCAGGTACATTCTTATTCCTATACATTGATTCAATTTATGCAATTCATGTCCATTCTTATTACTATAGATCCATCTCAGGTACATTCTTATTCCTATAGTATAGTATAGTCTATTTACCTCTGTGATGCTGGTTGCTTTTGGTAACAGGGCCCGTTGTAATACTTTTCCTGTCAATATTTCTTGCTCCGAGAGATCAATAGCCGACTCTCCAATCATCTCTCCCCGAGAAAAGCCATCTTTGTGCAGAATTTTGATTCGCAAATAAGACTGTAACAGTTCAGAGTAAACGATGTCCTCAAATGTGAACGACTCGTCGTATATTGGTTTGCAAGTCTTCTTGTGCAGCTAAGAAAAAAAAAATCAAATAAGTTTTGAAAGTTTGCGCAAGCAGTACTTCTGGTCAGCACACGCACAAAAGTTCCAAACCCCCTCCCCCTAAAGTGCACGTTTGTTCATTTTTTCAGCTCGCCAGTCTCACCTTGCTTTGCTGGCGCAACTGCTTGGACGGCATGACGAGGTACAGCCTAGCAAACGTATCCAACAAGTTGTTATTTTTCATTGGTAAATCGGTCGCGTTGATCAAATGAACAATGAACTGATTTTCTTCACCACTGTATCGCATGGTCAGGACAATATTGCCTCGTTTAGTGGCGAGTAGTACCTTCGCTGATGGCTTACTACCAACACCAACAATTATACTATCACTGGACTTCTGTCGGCGGTGTATCTCACTGAAGCGTTTCTTTAGTTGTGGCCTAGCACTCATGGCACCTTCGGGTAAGCTTACTTTCTTGGTCAGATGTGGCTTTTGTGGTTTCTTCGTCGCGGTCATGTCTGACCACACTCGTGGACGAATCGGACTGCCTGGTTCGTTGCGTGTTGATGAGCTGTCTGATATTGTTCTCTTGCGCTGTGTACTGCGTCTCTCTGTCACAAAGAATAGGATCACATCCTTATTCATTTACCTTCCACTAAAGATTTTTGCTAAACTACATTCAACGTACGTTGTAAAAAATAAAAAACGGAAAAAAGGAAAAAACCGAAAAACTGATTCGTTGAAATGTTTTTTTTTCCATATCAGACCACGTTTCATTCCCTAGAGTATCATTTCTTTGTTTAACAGTTTTGTATGAGAAGGCACATGACTGATGGATACAACTCAAACAAAGTATCTTATCCTCAAGGGCCGGAACCGCACATGATCTGAAATAGAAAAGACATTACACCCTAGCGAATACTAAGGTCGATAGATGTTGCGCGCGCTATGTATGTACTGGTATAAGCTCGTTAATCTTGAGTAGGTACGTGATTAAATAAATCGAAGTCAAAGTTTTTACTTGCTTTCTCCCCTCTGAACCAATCATAGATCACGAAAACACCAGCCACCCAATCACAATCGGACTTGATCGGAAGCCACTACCAGCAACTAAATATCACAGTATTCTAAATAGTAGTACCTGGTTTACCGGGTGATGAAGGCAGTGACATCTCCCCCCCGGATGTTGTCGATGTACCAGCGCTACGAGTTCGCGTACCAAACAAAGAAGGAAAGAATAACGATTCTCTTCGTGAACTCTTCCAGGGTCCTCCGACTTCTTGCCCTTTTTCGAAGCTTGGTTGTTCGGGAAACATAGAAACGTCCATGACAGACTCGAGTCGTCTGATTACTGGGCCAGCGGTCTCCTGTGAGGCACCCAAATCACGTGAGTAATCTTTTACGCATATTTTTTTTGAAGGGGGGGAGGGAGGGTTATGGATCAGGCAAAAATGAAAATAGGAAGACTAAATAGACACTGGAAGGTAGAAATAGTTGCCGCTTGTTAGCGAGGATTTTTAAGGGAGTGACGTCATCGGCGCCATGTTGGATTCCCTCGTAGGGCCCACTCTCCCTCGTTCTGAATCGAGGCTTGAATCTTTTGCATAACGACGCGTGTATTTAAAGAGTCAAATACAAACTGCTACCGTACCTCCCCTCCCTCCCTGTCTTCAAAGACTCCATCCGGCTGTACTAACGAGGGCGTATCCATCCCAATCGGCCAGTTATCAGAAACAGGATCAAATACCTCCCCTTCGGAGCTCAACCTATCTTGTATGAGCATTGGTAACATCAGAGGGATGGTGAAGTCAGGAGCCGTCTGAGAGATCCCAAGCTGACTCATGATTCCATTGCAAATCGTCTTCTTTCTTTTCCTGTTAAGGTAGACCCGCACAGCCAAGATTGTTGTTGCCAGGACGACCAGACAAACCGCTGACGCTACAACAAGGTAAACACCGAGCTTCCAACCAACTGAATAATAACCAAACAAAATCACTGTTAGAAATATCACTTCCGGTGTCCACGGAGGACCTAGGAACTAGCTTATCCATTCTTGTTACCAGACCCTACTCATTGGCCAAACGTACAAGAACTGCAATGAAATTTGAGAAAACGGGAACTTTATCTTTAACTGTTGAACGGAATTCAAATTCTTCCTAGACATAATTCAAGTGTTTCACATCAAGTTAGAGATATTTGTCTGATCTCGCTCTTTAGACTCGATGAATGGCACTTCCGTTTGATTAGAAGATATGGACAGCAATGTTGAACATTTTATGGCCTTTATTCATCTACTTATCGAGTCGGGAAAATGAATTAAATATCTGAATACAATTCAAAATATCCTTTACAAAAACAATATTTTTGGGAGAAATAATCTGAAGTGAAGCGCAAAGGCTGAAGATACAAGAAACCGCCATTTTTTTGATAAAAAGTGCAAAGGGTATTAGTTTTCGCTGAATAAGATGATTTGAATTCTTTTTGGGAGGTTTAACGGGTTAGTGCAGTGCTCTGTATGTCAGTTGAAAAATGCAAAGACCCCAGACAAGATAAGCGACTTTACTCTTCGGCAGCGTTTAGATTTACATTAAGGAACGTAACTTAAACAATAGACACACAGTAACTGAGGGAAAACTTCCTAGAATTCCAGAATTCCCAAAACATTTTCTGTTCAATCGTTTTTTTCACAATCGACTTCAAAATAGACAACACTTTTTTCACCTTTAACAAGTTAGAACTGTTAAATTAAGGACGACGTGACGTAGCAGGGGTATATATCGTACCACAGTGCACACATGTATTTCATTAAATATACTAATACTACTAAAGCATCACAAAATTGATTCTAAATTTTCCAAAATAATTCTAAATTTTAGTTTTTAATGGAACTTAATATTTCTACTTCAAATGAGAAATAAACTTAGACATAGACAAGAAAGACATTGAGCACATAGAAGCATGAATTTAGTTATCAGATCATTAACATTCTCCCCGATATTAATCAACAAGTCTTTCGTCAGAAAAGCACTTCACTTTCAATTCTAGGAATATTTCCAAAGGTCATGCACCGCCATCTTGCCAAATATAGCACACAAGAAGACGTCGCATGATTGTGCCGTTCGTCTTTAGCGCCAAATTTTTAACCAGTAAGAAACACGAGCGCGCGCGTCTGCTGATTTTCCCGCCATTTCTCCCCCGCCATTTATTGATATTAAGAATCATTAAGACACTTGAGCTACAATAACACGCGTGAAATATATTCTATTTAAACCCTTTGACTTTGGAATAAGTAGATTAAAGTGAAAAGCCAAACAGAACAGTGCTCAAAAGGAGAGCCAAATTTTTCGAGAGATTTATTCTTAGTTCATATCTTGAACATCAATTCCGCAGCATTCAATACGCCTTGTATGAATATTTGAAGTTAAGGAATTTCGAGATATTTATCAAATCTCGAGTTTCTTGTTTTCGTTATTAGGTAATTTGTTTTCATTGTCAATAATAATTCTATACATATTTTAAGAACTTCCATCTCTAATCAGTCATTCCAGTCTGGAATAATAATCGTCCTACAGCTGAGATGTATCACTTAGTATCACGGAACATAAAAAGATAACTGCAATGATATTTATAAAGAAAAAGAAATTTGAAGTCTCGCTTTTCAAGTCGTGTATTCACCGGATACGCGTGGAAGGAAGGCCAATCCGAAAAGACAAAATTCCGTTTTCAAAACTGAACTGGATCCGGATACGTGTCTAAAAGTGTAGGATCAAATATTAGCCTTTACTCCCTTCAAGTTTATGACGTCTATGTGCTCTACAGTCCCCTATACGAGCACACGTAATGATACATTTCAGCATAACTCTCTGCCCTTGCGAGGAAAACAAAGCCACGAGTAGGAAAAATTAAACGAAAACATTGAAGGTTATAAGCCACAAACTCGTGAAATACGACATGCTGGTTGTAAAGATAAGAAATAGGACACGTTACGTCATAGTATGCTGCGAAATAAGGCTCTTTAAACACCACATTCGGCCTTCAAGTATGCTTTTAATAATTCAATGGATTGCAATTTGACAAATATTTAGCATTGCTTTAAAAGGACTACGAAGTTTTCAGAGAGCTCAGTTTAGACTTCGCTACCGTCCAAATTGATTATTTAACTGATGTAGAAAAGAGGATATTAAAAATGATAATAATTTTGGACACGAAATGATTTCAAAATAAAAAAATTTGAATCACTAGTTGAAAGGAAAATTGTTCTTTTACTATTCCTACTGTTGAAACTTGAACAATTTTACCAAAATCTGTACAGATGTGAGCCAGAACATAGTGCACTTTCAACATACCTTTCATTGTAGTGACCTTGCGTTAATTTTGTAGGCACTATTTTCTTCTGTTTTTCATCGTCTGTTTGAATTTCTTTCAAAAGAGCGCTGGTAAAGGCAACTAACAATCCTGACAAACTATCCTTCAAACCCAAAAGATGTAAAATACGTTAGTTCTACTAACTTCAAATTTGTATCTGCGTATTTTTTCGTGGTCTTTGCTCAACTAGTATTGACTTTTAGGCTTGTTGAGCCGAGAGACAGAGGCCGCATAGCAAGACTTGACACTGTGAAAATCCAAATGAATGACAGTCGTAGTGCTTGTGATGAAATCTATTGTTCTGGAGATTAAAGTAAACTCTAGTGTGCCAAGTGATCTTTCAGCTGATTGGTACATTTTAATGGCAGAAATTACGAATTTTTGTGGCAATTAACTGGCTATTTTTTCCCGTTTCGTGCCATCTCACCTCGGGTGATAAATACCAACACATAATCTGCGTCGGGTGGTCGTAAAATAAGCGACCGAGCAGTTATTTCAAGATTGGACCGCTTGTGGCGCAATACTACGGGAGTTTTTAAAATATCATAGACAAATCTAAATTTAATAGTTTGAAATCCTGATTTCCTCTGATGCACCGTCTCAATGAAATGTGGATTTGATTACTTCGTCCGTATTTAAAGTCTTCGAAAGGTCAGCATAATCTTCATTCCCTTGGGGAACCTTGCTCCTCGATAGACATGGATGTGTACCCGTCATTCGTTTGTTTTTTACGGGTCAGGAATGAGGAAAATAATTGAGAAATACTGAAGTGTTCCGGCAATACTTGATAAAAGGTCAGTGCTGTTATGAGTAATGCGTAGTTTATGTTCTGCGCTTTTATGAGCTTCTATATATATATATCCAGTCATTAATTAGCCTTGCAATTTGGCCTGCATAGACCGAATCGAAATATGGCGAAAAATTTGAATAACTATTGTTCTGCATTGCCTAGCGACTGACTATTCTCGTGTTCACATGGAAATATAATCGTTTTCACATGTATGAGAGGCTAGTCAGTCAAGAACGATGATTATTCAAATTGGTCGCCATATTTTGATTCGAAGCATAGCGACGCGCGCGAGGGCCGGATGAAGTCAATAGTTTTCCAATCCAGGCTTGCAGATATACTCAGGCAAGAGAAAACGGAACGGGATTGCAGCGAAAACAGTTGGAACAAATTTCGTCTAAATTCCTTATTACCACAAACTTGCTTTTTTTTGTCACAAGCATTGGTACCCGCGCATCTGCTCTACACTTACATTCATGCTGGGTTGCCTGTGGTAATGGTAACCATGTTTCCCTCAGCTGCTGACATATAGACTTTAAAAATAAACCTACAATGTTAGCAGATTAACACGGCTTTTTTCCTCACCTTGACCTGCAGAGTGGGAGAGTAAGGTGATGTGTTACAAATAACAGCACACTGCGATTTAAAGCATATTTTCGGGTTCCGGTTGAAGTTCAAAGCGGAAGTTGATCGACTCGTATAGTTAGCGGATTCGAAAGTCATCGGGGTTACGCATGTTTTGGGAAAGAACTACTTATTCAAAGTGAGGATTATCTAGGATTACGTTAAGTCTAACAGATGCCCGCAAAGAGATCGCTTTTTAATGGATTTTCAGAAAACTAAAAATAAGCTCGAATCAGAGTCTTGCTTTTCGCTGCTGACCAGGAGAAACAGGTGGAACATGCGCAGTTAAAAGGAAAGTGAGAAAGCAATCTCGTTCTCAGGGCCTTTATTTCTTACTGCGCATGCTCGACAGAACTCCGGTATTTCCTACCTCCTGATTGGTCCACAAGGAAGTCAGCGCTCAATGATTTCATTGAGCCTGCGCAGTAAGAAATAAGGGCTCTGGGTAATAGATTGGCGAGAAAGATGCTTGATAGCACGTTGAGCATGCGCAGTAATGCTTTCAGGGGTCTTGGGACAAGGGTAAACCACAACACAAGGACTGGACCAATAGCGGGGAAATTGTTCATAATTCCTTACCTTTAGTAAACAGAAACTTAAAAGGAGGAGGGGGGGGGGGGGTACAAAGAATGTGCTATTCGATGAATTACGAATCAATGAGCACAATTTATCTCCGTTTTCAAAGATTGAGGAAAAAACTGTGTTGAGTTAGCATTGCAGTGCAATGTGGGTCTGTTTTGGGTGATATATTTCCAAGATGGCGTCTATTTCGTCCTCTAAAACAGAAAATTATATACATTTTCGCTCCCCCAGTTGTTAGCGCTGTAAACTGAGGCGGATATGCATTGTTTTCCCTTTAAAACTTCAAGCCATTTGTTTTATGGTTGCGGATCGATATTAGCAAATATAAATATTAAAGATAACAATACTATGACGGTAGTTATTATAGACGGGAATTTCATAGTTAATTCCGACTCAGTCTATCCACTTGCATCCTTCTAGGATTGTAATTCGCAGATGAACATATCCGATAACTATTACCACAAAGAAGAAAATACCGAACAACTAATAATTAATATCAATGCTCTTGATCCATATCTTTCTACAATAAACGTCACGTTTCATTCATTTTAGTAAAAAAAAAAAAAAAAAAAACTAGTTGGAGCCGGTTTTTTATGGTTGGCAAGCCGGCAAGAGTTTAGCAGCTAGGAAAAAAGCGTCGATTCAGAAAGTGTTTTCGCAATACATTTTCATTTAAGTTTGGCGCCGTCAAGTTTTTGGGAAGAAAATAAATACTGAATTGACTAAAAAAAATCGTATACTGAAGAGCCACTTTAAAGAACACGTAAGAAATGTTGTCTTTTTTCTTTCTTTCTTTTGGTGAAAATACATTTAGTCGTACGTAGAATAAGTTCAGTTCTGCGTTTTTTTCGGCAACAAAAATTCGAAAACTTAAAGCCTATAAATTGTTAATCAAAACAAAATCCTATTTAGACCAGAAAAATCTCCATTCAATCCAAAGTTCATTGAATGTTATTTCAGTATATAATAAATTTATACTAGTTTTTCAATATATGTTATAGTGATATTTTGTTTGCTGGAATGATTATATTTAGATCTAGAAGCTTTCCCCTCTAGTGTTCATTGGTCTGGATTAAGGCTTGAGGTCAGTAGAAGATTTGAGAAAAATATCGACGTCAATTCTTTCATTTTTTATGCTTTGTTATTAGAACAAGTCTAGCACATGGCGTAAATGGTGGTGCAGATATTATCTTTTCTATAATAGGTAAGAGATTCCGTAGGAAAAATTGGATGTTAATTGAACGTAATCCTAATGTTATCTTAAACTTGATCCTTTTCTATTGGTTCTCGTGTTTTTGATTGTCATTACCTTTACTCTTTCAGATGCTGTTCTCTCACAACAACATTGTTTTAAAGGAGAATTAAGAGATATGCGTTATTGTCTAACTAGCGAATCACTTATCGCACGCGCGAAACAAGTGCGTAAAATGGAAGATTGGAATACAGCTATTGTTCTACTATATTCCAAGTTTTGCCGATCAATTTTTAATATCGCTTAAATATTTACAGCGTTTGATATCGGGCAACTTTCATTATCTAACAACCATAGAGACTTTTAAGCGTTTTTCACACTAAAGATCAATGAATTGGTGGTTTTAAACGATAAGGAAAAATCTTTCATCGTTAATGTGACGTTTTTCGCGCCTGAGTTCTGGATGAAAGGTTAACGAGGTATATCCCATGTGGCTGTGCGATCAGAGTATGGCTATCTCCCGCTTGAACAGGTGCTTCATAACAATGCAGAATCCACTCGACTAAGGAAGACCGACCTACAAATCCAAAGCATATGAAGAAAGCCGTAACTATTGTAAAAAGCTTGTTGAAATTTCCAAAATTAAGGAGAAAAAACGATTTACAAAAAACCGAATCGGAGCAGGAATGCGAAGCAAAACCTAAACTTCCAGAGATAACGATTTTTAGACCTTGTGAACGATGCGTACTGATTTATGAAAACAGCGTGTGGAAATATATTCACAAAAAGCAGGCACAAGAGGAATATTGTCATCTCGAGTGGTGTGACAAAGATGAAGAAGAACCGAGCTTCGAAGCGACGGACAAAACTCCGTCTGCCGGCCAAATTCAGGGTTTTTTTCAACATCATGGACTCGTGAGGAAAAACCAAGACATTCCAGTGTGCATTGATAAAAGTTGCATGAATTCAGCATGTCTTCGAGACCATGTTATTTGGGAATGCAAATCTACTGATTTAAATATGCCGACCCATTACCCAGCTTTCGTGTTCTTGGTTCAATCAAACGAGAAATGGTCGACACCGGTTTTGTATGAAGACATGGATATTATATTATTTAGGATGAATTTTTCTACGCTTTGTTCGATTTTAAATTGGAATTCGGTTCAAGAATGTGGTGCAGAAATAAATATAGAAGCTTGGGTTGTGATTTCAAAGCAGTACCAAAGGACAGTCACTCTTGAAGTTGAGGAAAACCTTGTCCATGAATACTTAGATTACATAAGTTTATTAATTTTCTTGGATGTACCATCGTCGAAGGAGGCAAGAGGAGTCCATTTAGATAATTTATTCCAAGCTGTAGATAATATAATAGATATCAGTCTATACATCACTCTCACCAGTGGAATTCCTCCAGAAAACCAGAGTTACCTTAAAGATACGATCATTGAAACCGCCACCGTAGTGACGTCAACAGCAGCAGAAAGTACTGCCACCGTTGGCATAGAAACGGCTGCCATGGCAATGGGTCAGGCCGCAGCTGGGGTTGCTCTTTCGGTTCTTGTAGATGTTGCAATAACTGCAGGAATGGTAACAAGAGCGAAAATCCGTAGAGACAAAGGATTAATTTCCCAGAAAGAGTTCCAAAAGACAGTCCGGGATAAGCTCTGTGACTCGGGGTGTCAGTTCATCGGGGGTACCACGGGAACCATTGTCGGGCAGGTCCTGATTCCAGTTCCCGTAGTGGGCGCTATAGTAGGGGGATTTTGTGGTAGTTTGATCGGCGCAGGAGTAAGCAAAGGGATTATAAAAACCTCAGAGATCATTTCCAAGACTCAAGCGTCAAAATTGAAAGCCATAACTGATAAAGAAAGCAAAACCGATTTGGATACGAGATAGGGAATTCCAATATTTAATGTGGTTGGTGGGGAACAATTTTTTTTATGAACTATCAACAGAATTCATATATCTAGGACAATTTTTGACATTTGCGATAATTTCTTTAAAATTAATAATTCGTAATTATTATTCAGTATCATAAAAATCGATTTTTTTTACTTGTAAATACTGCTGGATATTTATAAGAAAGGAATGCAGCTGATTTAATAAAATTTTGCTAAAATTAAGAGTTGTGTTTCATCTTCTTGAATTTTCGCACGTTACTTTCCTCGCTACCTCGTCGTTTAGATTTTTCCTGATTAAAAACCAAAACTTAACATTTGAAATATTTTACAATTCCCATCTCTCGACGTTTCTCCTTTTCTCGGCAAAAGGTGTGTGTGTTTTTTTTTTGTTTTTTGTTTTGCAACTTTTTTACTAGTATGAATTTATAATCAACGATGAATGCCGACATCTGTGACAGGAGATTCTCCTTATATTAACGTCAGGAAATCTTTTCCTCATATTCGATATTATTTTCTTGCTTTTCCGGCCCATTTTCTGTAGGAAGTTGATTCGATTGCCTTTCCTTTAACTTCTGTTTTCTTCTCCTTCTATTTTTCTTGGTGGTAGCTGTAGACCTATCCCTATTAAAAATGGAATTCCTTGATATATTATATAATAACTTTTAGTAAAAATACGCAGGTGATTATAGAAAATCTCGCGCGCTGATTGGTCAAGAAACTCACACTATCACACGATAATCATCTTGAGCGAAAATCCAAAGTGGCGGCCAGCCACTTTGTTCCTGTTACCGGAAAAAATATGCCTTTTATCTTCTTTTTTTTCTTTTTTTGAAAGAATCGCCTGTGTATTTATACTAAAACAATTATTTGCCTCAGGCTCAGTGATTATTGGGGAATACTTACCTCGCCGCTCGAAGACTCGCGTCTCGGTAAATATTAGAGAGTTTTAGATTTACGTTCACGGCAAACGTGAAACGTTAGTTGAGCAGTAAAAATTCTTTTAAATTACTGAAAAAGAATCGCAAAAAAGTCCAAGTAGTAGAAAAACAAAAGAGTATTTGCGCTTGGTGAGAAGGTTTTTAAAAGGTAAAGTAAAATAAAGGAAAACTATGAAAACGTGGTCACGTTTGCCGTTTGCGGGGAGAAAAAAAGTCAATCTAAAACTCTCTATTCCCCGATAATCACTTCGCCTTCGGCGAATAATTGTTAAATAATATATAATAATAATGTAATGAGTTATCAGGCTAGTAACTTGCATAATAATAGACACAGAGAAGCAGATATATTAGAATTAATTTGTTAAAAATTTTTTTGGAATTATCTGACGATGTTCACTGTTGAGTCTACCAAAATAATGAAAATGCGCTATCCCATTTTAGCCTTTGAATTTCATATTTTTTTAGTGCGTTATGAGATATACAGAATAATGGAAATGCAATAATTGTCCTATTGTTTTACTTACATTTCTTTAAGGAGTTCTTTCTCTTTTTCCTCCTTACTGCAGTGTACTAATGCACCATGATCCAATTGAAACTGGCACAAAGCTTTCAGTGGGTTGATTAAGCGCTGTTCGATTTAAGGAAAAATTTGAGTTTTAAAAATCAAACTGTATGTTCCTGCGGTTTTCTATATTCTGCGAACTCAGTAGTTGCAAGCTGCATGCTGAAATCTGCTTTTTCGCTGCCGTCAATCAAAAATAATAAGTCAGTACCTCTTATGCTATTGACTGGCGGCAGTGAAAAACCCATTTCACAACAAGCTGTTGGAAGGTCTGAGGTTCCCAGAATATTGAAAACCGCAGTAAGAAATGTGCTAAGAAATGCACCTCTTATTTGTTATTACTCCAAACCTTGCAAAAATATTGATTTTTGATATTTTTCTATCTAGATCATCTTTGATATTTATAAATGTATATTATCTTTGAATATTTCATTGTAAAATATCAAGAATGCAGACTTATTTTGGACCTCAAAAAGATCATTTTAAGAGGGACTTCTTTTCTTTAGCTTTCTAAGCTATTTTCTATATCACTGAAAGAGTTATTCATGATCAATTCAGTACCTTATAAATATGTATGTTATCTTCAAGTATCTCTAATGCTAGAGCTACTGCCTCCACTGTACACAAACTTTGGTTAGTGGGTTGTGTTCGGATAACATATTCACTTACATTGTGGTGTTCCACTACAACCTAGAAAGGATGGTAAGGTGGTGTTTTTGAATTAAATGATTCAAATTCTTCTCAGGGTAAAATTATCAGCCAGACAAAAGACCAAATGTCCAGCTAAAATAGTCCCTTTCACAGTTCCCTGTGCCATGTTAAAAGGTAGCAGTGCCTTTGCATTGAAGGGAGATGAACGGTGAACTTTCAATGATAGAGACCTTTTTTAACACCTTGGACAATTATTCACATGTGTTTATCATTGCAAGCTCACTGTTCATCTCCCTTCAATGCAAAGGCACTGCTACCTTTTAACATGGCACAGGGAACTGTGAAAGGGACTATTGGCAATTGTCCAGATCCTCTTACGTCATCTTGGTCACATAAATTGAACACATTGACTGGTCATCATATCTGGCCATTAAAACTCATCTTTGAAACTCTGGATGTAAGTAACAATACACAGTCAATCTCACCTGTTTGATGTTATTCAAAATGGGATTACAGTGGAAGATATTCCTAGCTTGTCTCCATGTTCCATCTAGGACGATCAGGTTATATTTTGGATAACGTTTGAGATCCAGTGTTTTCAAATCAGCAGCTGAAAGCAATAAAAAGTCTTGATAAATCATTGATCAGTTTTATCTCATTTCTATCTTATCTCAATCCCATCCCTTTTCCTTTCTATTTCTATTCTATTCCCAATATTTGCAAGATACTGTATTTTAAAACCCACAGGAAACCCAACTTAACAAGAATCATACAAACAAGTAAACAAACCTTGAGGTCCAGGATAAAGAAGTAAAGAGTTTGGTTGTGAGAAAACATTATAAAGTTCTGGATAATCTGGTTCATGAAATCTATTCTCTCTATATATTATACATTTTTCTGGTTGAAGACTGGCTTCAAGGATAGGAACAGTCGTCAATAGTCTGGATTCCTGGAATACAAAAAGAGATAATATAACTAAAGAAATTGTAATGAAATATGGAAAATAAAGAGCCACAAACAAACCAAAGAAATTAGAGTATCCCTCAAAAATTGTATTCTCACAAAGGACTGGGGAAAAATGATCTCCAAGATCAATGGTAGATTTTAGATTTCTAGGTAATATATTTTGCCAATATATAGTTATTATTTGACTGGACCACAATACCGCATTTATAACACAAAAATCCCAATAATAGGATTTTGATTTAAAAAGATTAATAAAAAGGGCCTTTGTTTGGCCTATTTGCATGTTGGCCTTCTATGTTAGAGAGCAATACATGTATATGGCTGGGATATGGGTATCCTGATGTAGCCCCCCACCCTCCCTTCCTAAGTTCTGGCAACAAGCCTGAAAGGAGATACTGTAAATAACATAAATACAATCACCAAGCCTGGGCTTCTTGCAGTGCTATTGTTTTAATTATGCTTACTTCTTTCGGATGTTGTAAAATATGGACTGTTGTCTGAATATTCAGCAGGTGTTGTGGAAGGTATGAGCACAGACAAACAGATGTTGGACGCCTGGAATTAATCGCAGTTTCTTTTAATATTAAGCTTATCCTTATTTATATTATCTCATTAAACCTATCTTTAGCACCCTTTTCAAATTCATAAGCTTTTAACACGCTTAGAGTTTACAGTCTCTTTGCAGCCTGCCGCTATTTTAAATCTCATTCCTCCAGATCTTTACACAACGCTGAGTGAAAATAAAGAAGAAATATCAAGAGCCTATAACCTACTTGCATCGCTTGCACGTTGGTCTTTTTTCAGTATCTTCTATAGGAAAAGCAGCAAAAGCTTGAACAAGACTCTCTTCATTTTCTTCTCCTTCGTCCGCCATTTTGTTTTTGATTGAGAAACAGCTGACAATATACCCTGGGCTCACAAAAATACCCAGGATGCACTATAAGCCACTCGATAAAATAATTTCTCTCCTACCCCTCCCCTATGAATTTCGCTTGATTGACAAGCTTCTAAACCAATAGAAATCAATTATTTGAAAGATTTGGAAGACAAAATTTAGCCTAGCCCTTCCCCACTAAGGATTTCTTTGTGACAAGAACCAAGATGGCGTACAGTAGAAGGGAAAGTTCTTTTTGCCAAGAAAAAAGAAGGTTTCTTGAAATTTTAACTTCGTAAGGATGAAACTACATCAAGTATTAACTGGTGCTGCAAATGCCTTCGATGATAAAGCGGCTATAGCAGTAGGAAACGTCGAAGACTACCCTTTTACGGTAATTTCAAGACAGCAAGCTTCACTTTCTCTCTATCCATAGGTTGTTTACGTGTATTTCGAAGTGTGCGATTGGCCTCTATTTTTATATACAAAATCTACAGAGAATCGCAGTCCTTGCGGTTAGGTTTATTCGTAGGGTTTTGCGTTTATGATTTGAATGGTGCTATGGAACTTCTGCTTTAAAAACATTGTTTGCCAATCTGTTACATCGTTATGTTAGCAGATCTTTTATAAGTTTGTACTCTAGAGATGACAGGTGCAGTGATAGAAAACAGTAAACCATTAAACAATAATGTCAAAGACAGTAGACTAATATAGTACATAGTTCAGTGCTCAATATTCTGGTGATTTGACAGTCCTTTCATTTTAATCATATTATGTTATGCCATGGTATTTCATACATATCTTACTTCCTTTTCTTAGCCATGCCTTGACTTTAATCAGATTAGAGGTTGATTTAGGGTTTGATAAAATCTGAAGGTTAAAATAAAGATCAAATCAAGGAAGAGTTTCAACAAAATTCACTTACAGTTCCCTAGCTGCAGTAACCTACTTGCATTAAAGTGCAAATGAACCCTTTGACAATACATTCAGTACTGGTTCTGCATAAAGTAAATAGTTGATTGGTAAAATATTTCTTGATTTAAGTGATGCGTCTCTAAGTTATGAAGGTTTATACTTCCAATATGTAAATGATGGTGACGTCAGGTAAGGTATTTGAGTGTTTTTGTTGTAACTAGTAATACTAAATGCTGGCCATTTTGAAAATAAAAATTTTAAATAGCTTTCATGTAAACCATGAGTAAAATAATGATGCTTTTTAAATACTGTATCTATGAACCAGTTCGATTTTGTATATTTAATTAAGCCTTAATAGACGTCACGCTCATTAGCATATTGAAAGTATAAACCTTCATAACTTAGAAACGCATCACTCAAATCAAGAAATATTTTACCATTCAACTATTTACTTCATGTAGAATCAGTACTGAAAGTATTGTCAAAGGGTTCATGTGCACTTTAACATTGTATCTTGTATCTATAGGCTTATGCATCAGGATGTGATGTTGTGATACTACTTAGTGGCTTCACAAGGGTACAGATTATCCCAGGATCCCTGTATGGATACAAGGAAGTCAGTTGTGTAGATTGCTGTGACACTGATGGAAAGGTATGAGACAAGCACCAGAAAATATCTATGAAAAAAACACCCCCTCCCCACCCTCAAAACTTTTTCAAAAAGTTCAAAATTTCTTACTACACATTACCCTCCATATGACATTACTCAATGGCTTGAAAATAAAAGTATATCCCTCATGTAGTAGGCAAATATTATTCATGCATAAGGAAGAGTATTATTTTTGGAGACAGACTAAAAAGGAAGGTTGTGAATTTCTCAAAGGGGTTGGTTTGGAGAGAGTGGCACGGGGGAGTGGGGTACAAATACATATATTAATAAATTAAACCTATAGACCTCATCAGAGATAGTGAACATGATGCATTATGGTCTAGCTTGGGTGGACCATGCTGTTTGTACACCCAATCTAGACTACAATTTATTTTGTTTATTAAGCTCAAGGCCAATGATTTAGAATTGGCCCAAAATATAAATATCTTACAAGTGAAAAGAGTCTCCTCACCACACCACCCTAAATTCAAGTTTATACTAATTGCAGTAATTGTTGTTCTTGTCAGATTGCTGTTTCTTATGGCAGTAAAGTAGTTGTATTTAGAGCTAAACCAGCAATCCAACCAGCTGACCATGTAAGTGATAACTGCTGTTTCCAAATATGAAAGAAGAAATACATTTATATATTCAAGACCTGGAGAGCTAGGGGGCCATAGCCCCTTTCCCCCCCCCCCCCCCCCCTCCCGATAATTTAGCTGTCATGTTGATTTACACTGGAAATCACATAATTTCTGAGGGTCTGAATTTCAAAATTTTTTGAACAAACCCCCAAGATGCTTCTGCCTGGTGGTTGCTTTGGAAGCCCCCCCTCCCCCACCCCCTCCACATTGCAAGTGTACATACATTCCTTAGTGTAGTAGAAGTAGTAAAGATAATTTGTATCTCTTGTTTCAGGGATTTCCATTTCACTGGGAACAGACATCAGAACTATGTTTGAAATTTAAAATAACATGTCTGTCATGGAACAGAGAAGGTTAGACTTGTCAAAAATTAATTCATTATTAATGATTATTCTTTTATAAACAAACCCCAAGGCTTGTGGAAAGAAACAATGTAACATTTTTATTTTTTGCTCTTTTACTCTGACGAAGGACTAGAGTCCAAAACGTCAGTAAGTTTTTTAATCTTTTCACAGCGTAAAATTTACCCTTTTATCATAACTTTTTTCTTACATTATTTACTTATTTTTGTCTACATAATCAAAGGTAAAAGACTGTTGATTGGTGGTGATTACCTCCAGTTATGGTGCTGTGAAGACAGCAGCTCCTATCCCTCTGATGGACTTACTTCTGCTGATACAGATGAGTTCTGGACATGTATTTGGATGTGCAAGTTAGTATTTCTGCTCTTTCTGTTCTTTTGTCCTTTGCGCTGTGTTATTTGCTAAGGATGTGATCAATACCATGACAGTAATATAGTTTATATTTGTGCCTCTTAATATGAAAAAATTACCAAAATGTTATGCTAGGCGTGATAAAGGTGCAGATCCAGGGAGGTTCATTGGATGTTTGTGAAACCACCATTCCTGTTCAAGATGTTCTCATAAATATATGGAGTAGCATCTCAGAGACTTGATATGAGATTGACAGATTTTTTCAGAGCAAACCTATAAAACAAAAACTCTACATGTACTGTATATATGCACCTCTGATGTCAAGAACTTTTATCAAAAAAAAATTTTTTTATTCAATACTCCTTTCTCTGTTTTTAATTATTTTATTTTATACCACTACAGCCCTGCCGTTCCAATATACCTGGTACAGTTCTCTCCTGATGGCCAGTTTTTTGCATCTGTAGGAAAGGTGACCAAAAATAACCATTACTCATAGTGATGTTATGATCATACACGCTTTAATTAAATTACCTTGAGTTAATTTCTTTCTTCGTTATTATTTTATAGAATGATAGATTAGTCAAAGTTTGGTTTGAAAAGTCTAAAGGTGAGGTTTTCAATTTTAACAAAGTTGACATAGAGCGTTTTTACTCACGTTACAAAGCATCCATATTTGTATACCAAACAATAGAAACTTTCTGCACAGTTTTTGCATTAAAATAGAGTTCAAGTCTCAGAGGATAGAAAATGTATTGTTTTGGTCCTCCAACATGGCCACTGTGATGTCATGTGAAAACGCTCTATAATAAATGTGCTTTATAAAATCATTGTAACTGTATTTTTTGTTTTTCGGCAGTTGATGTCATCCCAACAAGCTCTTCTGATGAATCTTCTCATTTCAATACTGCTGAGGATTTTGATTTTTCTTTTGTGTATTTGGCTCACCCCAGAACAGTCACAGGCTTCACTTGGAGAAAAACCAGCAGATTAATGCCAGTGTAAGTATAAAATAATAATGATAATAATATTTTAATACTTATATTGCACATGTTTCATAGAGAGATGGGCACCTTGCTAGCATCAGTGCTGAGTTTATGACTGTATGAACATCACAACCCCCTGGCAGTGCATCTTGGGATTCATTGAGGAAAGACTTCTCAATTTGCATTGCGAAATATCATAATGTAATGTAAATGCTTAGTCGTTGTGATTTCAAATCAAAACAAAAGACTAGTTATATTTGGTTGAAGAAAATGTGCTGAAGTTTGTTAGTATGCTAAGCACTAGCGCTGCCTTTTGATCCTCAACACCTTTATGAAAGCAAGGGTGGCAGAGCTGGGCTCAATTCACCTTTTCAGTGATAGCCATCGCGTCGTAACACTTCGTTGGATTGTGTTATGGTCACCAAAAAGTTCGGACATCGTTCTCGGATTCCCATACAAATTCACTGAGTTTAAAGAGAAAATTTAGGTACAGATTTCTTTAGTTAGAGCAGTAAGAAAAGCTTCAATCAAGCTAGAAAAATGATCTTTACTCGTATTTAGAGAACTAACTAAACAAACCAAGTAAATAGTTCATTTAAAGTCAGTACATTTGTACGGAAATTCGAGAACGATGTCCGAACTTCTTGGTGACTGTAACACAATTCAACACAATTTATACCACGTTATGGCTAGCGCCGAAAAGATGAATTCGTGAACTCTGTTTTTTATGTCAGTAGAGTCACTGATTGGTTCTATCTTTTTGTAAATGTATTCTTTCAGATCCTCAGTGGCAAATGTACTCCTGACATCCTGCATTGATAACATCTGTCGAATATGGTCCGAAACCATGCAACCCACAGAGATAGAAGACATGCCCACTCCACCCCCCTTGGGAAAATTCAAATGTCCAAAGCATAAAAAAAGACCGCCACACAATCCTCTCTCTAAGCACAAACTCATCTCGTCACTACATTTCCATCTTGCTACCTTGGTGAACCCGGTCAACGACATCCCCCTCCTCTCGTCCATGGGATCATTCACTCCCAAGGTAAACCAGAGTTCCTTCATGCTACACTGGCTCAACAACAAGGAAATGCAGTTCACCTTTGCAGCAGAGGCACGCATGGGGGCCCCAGTGCTGGCCCTTGAGGTACAAAGTGTCGATGTCAGTGAAGATTCTTCAGAAGAAAACGATGACCAGTCATCAGATTTTGATATATTAGAGCAAAGTGATGAGAATGTTCTTGATGAGAAGACGAGACTTGGTGAAGCAAATTCTTCTACAGATAGCGAGATAGGTGGGTATCGGGTTTTACTTTGGTGTGGTTGTTCCCTTGTCGTCACTGTTGTTGTTGCTGCTGCTATAGTTTGCTGCTGTTGCTACATACCAACATTATAATCATTATAATTGCTGCTGAAGTCAGTGCTGCTGCAATTTTTGTCATCCACGCTGTTTGAAGCTGTCAATTTTAATCTTGATTATTTCATTAAACCTTTAGAGTTGAAAAACGTGGCTTCTAAGATAAAAAAGCCAAGTCCGAAAGAAAAACAAAAGAAGATGGCAGCACCACCATCACCAACCCGGCCAAGAACGCCCTTAGAATACTTAAAGCTGCTACAAGAAGACAACCTACACCGCGATGCCACATCGTCTGCTTTTGATAGCTATGTCACCTATGCCATTGGAGACCTCCTTCGTGAATGGTGCTCAAGCCATGATACACTTATTGCGGTCCATCCAGTTGATGGTTCACTCCTCGTCTGGCTCGTAGAATGGTTGGACTTGCAGTCCACGTTTCAGTTCCGACAGCCTCAAGTCAGTTTTTTATCTCGCATACCCATGGCTATTCCTCCAGCCGATGCTAACTCTCTTCTACCCAAACTCTACGTGTATTGCCCTAGAGGAGATAAAATAAAAGTGTCTAAAAGCCCCACGAAGCAAATATCTAGAACTATGTCCCCCAAAACTCTGAGAAATCAGTTTGGAGCGTCTTCGAGTGGTGCTCAGGCAACAGCTATCATGGTGTCGACACACAGAGATGGCGCGCTTAACCACTGGCAACTCGTCTTTGGTGATAACAATTTATTCTCAACAGTTGTTAGTATCTCGCACGTGGCAAGACGATGTGGGCACAGGTATCCCATCACGACTATTCTAGCCCATCCTGAATTACCTTTATTATTGTCAACGTCAAGTCACGTGATCCAAACCAGATATAGCAAGATGACTGCTGAACCTCTGAAAAATGATACTCCAGGCGGTAAAGTCCACTGCAGCGAGCTTGTAGTGTGGAGGGTTGAGAGCGTCTCTCCTTTGCGGCAAAGCGGAGGGGTCCAGGAGCTGACTAGGATCCATTCCGCCCGGCCACATGCATTTGAAAATATTGCATGGGTCCCAACTCTATTTTCGCACTCACTGATAACATTTGAAAACCCAACATCGCTTCCTCCACAAGCCATCGCTCCGTGTGCGTGCTTTCTGGCATTTGATGGCCAATGCTATCGATTTTACCAAGTCATCCTGGACGCAAGAATGCTACAATCGTTTATTTCCAGTCATAAATCAAGAACAAGGTCAACCTTGTATTCTAGTGGAAGCGAAGAGAGTATTGACTCGTTGGATCTTGAGTCGCCTTCAATGAACGTTCCTGTTGAAGCTTTCATAGAGTCTATTGTAAGTCGTCAATCTGGATCCAACCCTGGGTGTATCCTAAAGCTTTGTTCATTAGTCGATTCACGGGAAACACTTCAACACCCACTATTATTGCACGTTTTCTCAGAACGCTCAATCAAGCCAGGTTTATCGCTGACTACTAGTGATCCTGAACTATTGTTACCTCCCGATGAAGAAGATGACGACGACGGTTCGAAGTCTGAAGACAACTTCTATATTGTTGGGGTAGAAAACGTTCCAGATTCTGAAAACCCTGATCAAAATATTTCAATGATTCATATGTGGCAGATGAAAGTCACTGCAGTCAAGCCAGAGAAAGAGCTTGAGAATGAAGACTTGCTGTCCTACCCCGAAGTACTCCCTACTGTTAGTTCTAATAGCAGTTTCTGTAACAGCCAGCCTTCTTCACGCAGCACAACCCCTCTAAATCTACCTCTCTCTCATCCTGTCAGCACTACTATCAGTTCCAGGAAGGTCTGCACTGAACGGTTGAAGCTTCCCCCAGGAGTGAAAATCAAGACAGCAACAAGAGCTGCAGATAAGATGTCTTCCTCGGCTGTCAACCCAACATGTCCAGCTGCTTATATCTTCACGACATCGTGCTCCGACGGGAAGGTACGGTTTTGGTCTTGTAAGGAAACAAAGGATGGGACGTTCACATGGGAAGAAACAGTTTGGCAAGAAGCAAAGCACGATCCTATCTCCATTGCCTCAAGCAACAAGAAAGAAACTTCATTGAAGGCACCAGGAGAAGTCATCTCTCTAAGCTGTGCTTATACTGGTCGCCTTGCTACTCTGGTCAAAAGCTCATCCCTTGGAGGAGAGACTGAGGATGGGTTATTAGTCTGTGTATGGGAGAATGAATCTTCTGGTGGGATGGACTGGGTACTGGAAGATACTCTAAGGTTAAACTGTAACGCGGAGACTGACGCATCTCAGGTTCGTTTAGAGTGGATCTCGGTGGAGAATGGTTCCCATATCCTTACAGTCTGCATCAAGAACGAGATCTTCATCGTCGGTGGTTCGTCACGGATCTCTGACATCTCCATGGGTGGCGAGAGTTCTTTCAGCGGTAAACAAAGCTGGATTCTCCTAGATAGCACACATCTGGCATCTGAGAACAAATGGCAGCTTATGAATAGAGCGCTGTCATGGGCTCGTAACGGCGTGCTTGTTGTCGGCTTGGGTACAGAAATGCAAGTGTATTCACAATGGAAAGTCATCTCAGATGGGACTCTATCTCCATCCGATATCACATCATACGCGCCTACTGCTACCCTAGAAAAGGTCACACACATGACACGGAGGGGGTCCAGTGGGGATCTTGTTGCTCTATCAGCCTCGGGTGGTACAAGACTTGGCTTGTTTGAAGAGGCAGCTGCTATCTTGCCTATCTTGCCGCAGTATCATCCCAAACACTTGATGGAGTTGATGAACTCGGGAAAACTGAGGAGGGTTAGAGCTATACTACTACATCTGGTGCGTATGTTTTCTGCCTCATAATGACTCCTTTTCACTCTGATTTCACTTCTCACAGGACACCATCAATGCCTAGTGGAGAAAAAGGCTGTGGTTCCTTCTTATTTTTCCTTCTCTTCCCTTCCATTCCATTCCCTTCCCCTCCCTTCCCTTCCCCTCCCTTCCCTTCCCTTCCCTTCCCTTCCCTTCCCTTCCCTTCCCTTCCCTTCCCTTCCCTTCCCTTCCCTTCCCTTCCCTTCCCTTCTCTTCCCTTCCCTTCCCTTCTCTTTCCTTCCGTTCTTCCAAAAAGTCTTTGAGTTGCAGGTTTTAAGGCTATCGCTACTGACAGTGATTTGACATTCAGCATTTTCGTCGTAATTCAAAAAGTAGCGAGATATTTGCAAAATGTTGGATCGTGTTGCTGAATTTTTTAAGTCTGACATTTTGCTTCCTGCTTCTTTCAGGTTCAGTGTGTGGCTGGTAAGGAAGCTGTTCAAAGAGCAGCCCGAGCGAGCGATCCAGCCAGCGGTCGTCTTCGTCTGACTAGCACGTGTAGTATGCCTCGAACGAGCAGCTTTGGTGACGTGGAAGCATTACTAGACGTGGTTGACGAGAAGGAAGGACCTTTGTTGATTCCGCCCGTTCCTCTACATGCTCTCCTCGCGGCAGATAAGGACTCTAGATATGCAGGTACGTCAATTTTTAGTGTGTATTATATATCATCAGTTTTCTAAGGGGAAATGAGTGTAGACACTGAAAGTTTTTCTCGCATCTCTTAATTTCGTGATTTCTCTGGGCTTCCTTTGTCAAGAAACAGACCGAGAGCGACTGAGGCGAGAGAAAAACAGGTTTCGTCAATCAGAGATAGCCAATGAAAATGGTCGCGTATGATACCGTCATGGTCACGGTACAGCATGTCAGTGTCTTGCCTATTTGACATTCATAATTTACTCTACTCCCAATATACTTGATGGAACTCCTTTTCAATTTTTTTTCGTAACCAATTATCCATTTTTAAGGTGACACATCTAACGTTCAAGGAATACAGACTGTTCCTACAGAAGAGAAAGATTACAGTGCACTATTCGATGCACCAGCCACTGTTGGTAGTATTGACTTGGATGACGAGTTTAGTAAATCATCTGAGACGCGTAGGAAACGAACTCTTTCGATGTATGGCAGCCCCTCCCATGGTACTTGGCCTGATACTCCCATTTATTTTGGTCTTGCACAGGTCAGTAACAGTAATGTTACCATTAAACACGGGTGCTTACCATTTACCAGGAAAAACTGCAAATCCTGGTTCTAAAAGGTATACATCATTCGGATCAGAAGTTCCGGAAAACTCGGACTTTTGATTGAGGTAATCCACTTTTCCCGCTCTTTTTGGTTCTTTCGATAGACGCGTGTACCATCTGTCCGAAGTCAAAGTTTCCCGCTCTTTTCGGTTCTTCCGGTAGACGCGTGTACCATTTTTTGAAAGTCAAAGTTTCCCGCTCTTTTCTTACAATTAGCGAATGAATTTCGAACCGGTTGGATTGGTTTAAATGGTAAGTACCCCAGATCAAAAGTCGTATGTCTGGTAGTGATTTATCTTGTATGTTATAGGCACGGCTGTTAGCAAACCAGTTGACTCGTATACAGTTACCTGGCTTAACCAGTATCGAACAGTTAGAGTTACTGGCCCTGTCTGATACCTTTGCCAGCACCAAGCTGGACTTGGAGAAGAGTCCAGATGATATAGAGAGAGGATTGAACTTTGCCAAACGAGAAGGTAACGAATTGATTATGATGATGGAGATGGTAATGGTGACGACGATGGAGATGGTGATGGTGTTGTTAATGAAGGTAGAAACGAACTGACAGTGGTGGTGATGAAGATGGGGATGATGATAGTGATGATGATGATATATAATGGCGATGATGATGATGCTGTTGATGGTGATATTAATGATGATCATGAATAAGACTGAAGATGATGGTGGTGATGATAATGATGGCAATGATGATATTGATGGTGATGATGATGGTGATATATAATGGCGATGATTATGATGCGGTTGATGTTGATGGTGATATTAATGATGATCATGAATAAGACTGAAGATGATGGTGGTGATGATGATAATGATGGCAATGATGATATTGATGGTGATGGTGACGGTGACGGTGATGGTGGTGATAATGATGGTTATCGTAGTTATGGTGCTGGTGCTGGTGCTGGTGATGATCTATGATCGATGATGATGACATTTAAAATGATGATTGTGGTGAGGATGTTGATGAATATTGATAATGATAATTTTAACGATGATTTTATTAACATAACATTGTTGTATCATAGGAGAAGGTTCCAGTAATATTGGTGGTCTGATGGGAGGACCCGGTGGAGGTGGAGGCGGATATGCTACAACAGGAAGCATTGGTGCGTCAGTGGGTAGTGGAGGTGATGCTGTTGATGATTGTGGTCTTCGTTTCCTACTGGCCATGAGACATTACACTTGTCTGATGGGTACTTTACCGCCTATACAAAGAGCTCTTCTGGAAGAAAAGGTCATTGATCATTTCAATAATATGAATGATGTGCCTTAACATTGATAATATATGGTCATGAAATCGATTGTTTGATGATTATAATGATGATAATGATACTAATGATGGTGATGGTGATGATGATACCAGTATTGGTGATGTTGATGATGGTGATGATGATGATAATGTCGACAATGAAGATAATGTCGGTGATGATGACATCGATATGGACAATATTGATGATTGCGTTGATTATGGTATAATCATAGCTCTTACATTCATAGTTAAAATAGTCCCCTTCACAGTTCCCTGCGCCATCTTGAAAGGTAGCCGTGCCTTTGCATCGTAGCGAGACGAACGGTGAGCTTCCAATGATAGAGACGTGAATAATTGTCCAAGGTGTTAAAAAAAGGTCTCTATCATTGCATGCTCACCGTTCATCTCGCTTCAATACAAAGGCACGGCTACCTTTCAAGATGGCGCAGGGAACTGTGAAAGGGACTATTGATGATCAACACGATGTTGATAACGTTGATGCGGACGGTGATGATGATACGGATGATGATGATGACATTTTCTGCTATATGTCATTACAGGGCTTATCCTCTTCCTATTATGGCTGGGCCTTCCATTCTGAATCAGAAGAAGAATTACTAGCCATGGTACCACCCATGTTAAAAGGCGAACCTACCTGGGCAGAACTGCGACAGTTTGGTGTTGGTTGGTGGGTTCGTAGTGATGACACGTTAAGGAGGCTCGTCGAGAAGGTAAGGCATCAGAAAAACCGAAAGTTACAAAACCCATTGTCTAACATGTACAAGTCGTCTTGGTTGATAGATTGGCGCACGCGCCCCCTTAAAAATACACAGTAGAGTTGCCATAGAAACGAAAGAAAAATTCACACCTGGTCATTCATGTTGAAGCGCCAATCTCGAATTCGCGAAGAGAATTTTCAATCTGGTATATTTTTTGTAGGTCTCAAAGGCACAATTTGCGCAAAGACAAGATCCACTGGATTGCGCGCTGTTCTACCTGAGTATGAAAAAGAAAAACGTCATTTGTGGACTTTACAGGTAAGTCATCATAAATGAAGGAAGGAAGAGAGAAAGAGGGGGGGGGGGGAGGTAGGCAAAGAGGGAATAAGGAATAAAGAAATGAAAGAAGAGGGAAGGAAGAATGGAAGGATAAGGAAGAAAAGAAGGGAGGGTGGAGGAAGGGGAGATATGGAGGGAAGGGAGTGAGAAAGAAAGAAAAGAATAAAGCCAATGATGTTCTTAAACATTTTGACAAATTCTCCCGTCAATACTCCCCATAGGTCTGTAAGTGACTCACGCATGGCTAAGTTCTTCATGAATAATTTCAAGGAGGATCGATGGCGCAAGGCTGCGCTGAAAAATGCTTATCAACTGTTGGGAATGCAGAGGTTTGAACATGCAGCGGCATTCTTTCTTCTTGCGGGATCCCTGTGGGATGCAATCCAGGTATGAAGACTGGTACCAATGGACTTCTTCGACGATACGGTGGCCATCTTGCCAGGGGGAAAAAAACAAAACAAAGATGACGGAAAATATATAGATTTTCGAGTTTGTCTTTCTTTTTTGGGTAAAGGTGATCGATGTGTCGTCTTAATTCATCTTTTGTTGTATTCTCTTGTGGTGAGCTGTTAATATCAATCGACTTCATTACTGTAACAAAGCTTTATTTGCCCCCCTGAATATCCCTTAATGCTTTGCGATCCAAGATGGCCGGCGTATCGTCGAAGTAGTCCATTAAGACTGAAGTAATTACAGTTTATTAAATGACCGTACCGAGTTTTAATTGCAATTCTTATGAAAGGAGATAGCAAAAAACAAACAAAACAAAAACAAAAACAAGCAAAAATATATATATATTCATGATTCTATTTAAAGCTGTTCACTCAAGAACAACTAACCTCGTTCACATGCTCGTCGATTCCAGGCTCTCGCGGGAACTAGGACACGAATAAGACGAATGGTGGCATAAGATTAGTATTAATAGCTGCGTGTTCATTTCTTAGGTGTGCATTAATCGTCTACATGATCTTCAGTTAGCGATGGTTCTTACTCGATTGTATGAAGAGCCTTCCAGGGGTCCAGAATATCATCGGCTTCTTAACGATTGTGCCCTTGGGTCTGAAGGGAGAACAGGTAACATTATATAAGTTCGGTAGAAGCTCTTACTTATGAAGTAATACGAGTCGAAGCTCTGTGAGAGCACATACAGAGACGAGTTGGTTTTCTTGCCTGTAAGACAAGGTTCCCTTGTGGAATCCCTAACAGTCTCACACACCTGCTTCTGATCTGGGAGGATCGATGGAGACAGGGGGCATCCTGAAAGAGCTCTGCGTGTTACATATATTCCTTTATCTGTATATTTTATTTTATTTTCATTATTATGCTTTTATTTCACTTTTTTTAGATCCATTCCTCCGTAGCATAACTTATTGGATTCTGAAAGACTACAACATGGCTCTTGAGGTTCTTATCATCGAGCCTGCGACCGATTCTTCTAAAGAACCACAATACAACTCTCTTGCAGCCAGCGGTAACCCCGATATTTTTAACTTTTATCTGTTTTTACGTAAGCATCCTTTGATCAAGCGAAGACATTTCAGGCAAACCGACCAACACGAGTACAAAGCCAAGATCTTAAAGAAACAAAACCACGCACCACGTTTAACAAGACAACAGAGCATCACCGATGACGTCTTTGTTGATGAACCGCTGACCACTATGGAACGGCAGCTCTTTTTCAAGACTGCGCATGCGCACTTCAACTCTGGTTGCCCTGCCCTAGCCCTTCAAGTTTTGATGGAACTCCCCGCAACTGATATGAATCCAAAAAATTCGGTGGTAATGAAACAGCCAACCCTCATTGAGGAGTCGGGTATTCCAAGTGATGTCACAGATGACATGATCAACACTGGTACTCTAGGAGATTTTGATTTTAATAAGAGACAAAAAGACAGTGAATTTGGAAATGGTCCCACTGTCAATGGTGGAAGCGCCGAGGACTTTGACTGGAGTAAACCGGTTTCATCAAAACTGGGTGGAACAGGTTTAGGCGATAGTAGTGAAGACTTTGACTGGAGTAAACCGGTTTCATCAAAACTGGGTGGAATAGGTTTGGGCGATAGTAGTGAAGACTTTGACTGGAGTAAACCGGTTTCATCAAAACTCGGTGGAACAGGTTTAGGCGATAGTAGTGAAGACTTTGACTGGAGTAAACCGGTTTCATCAAAACTGGGTGGAACAGGTTTAGGCGATAGTAGTGAAGACTTTGACTGGAGTAAACCGGTTTCATCAAAACTGGGTGGAACAGGTTTAGGCGATAGTAGTGAGGACTTTGACTGGAGTAAACCGGTTTCATCAAAACTGGGTGGAACAGGTTTGGGCGATAATAGTGAAGACTTTGACTGGAGTAAACCGGTTTCATCAAAATTAACGGAAGAAGGTCTCGATGGTGGGTTCACGTCCTGGGGCTCTCCTGTCAATGATAATCCGTACCTAAATGGTGATTCATTCCCTGCCAAAGAGGACCATGATGAACCTGACGCAACGGATACTGTCGCTGCTAAATCTAAAGAAGTACGCCACCTCGATGTGATAGCACAGCAAATGAAGTTCTCAGCGATTCTAAAGATGCTCCTGGATGAGTTGCATGGTCTTCCAGCGGCGTGTGAGATCGCTGATGAAGATTTGAGGTCGTTTTTTATGCGATGGATGGAGATGGAGTTTGCTGTGCTGCACAAGATGGCTGACTATGGTACAATGGCTAATGAAATGGAGATAGATGAGCCAACAACAGAGGCGAGTCCTGACACAGGTAATAGTAATGTAGTCTGTATTAGAATGCTGCTGCTGATGACGATGGTGATGTTGATGGTGGTGATTATGGTGATGTTGATCAATAATGATGATGTTGGATGACAAGTACTAAGATGGCAATGGCGATCGTTGATGATGATGTTGGTGATGACGATGACTACGGTGATGTTAATGAGTGGTGGTAATGATGGTTTGCAGATGATTGTGATAAAAATAGAAAATGCAAATGATAGTGTTCGCGCAAAATTTCTATCGAGGTTTTTGATTGGCTCCTCGACAAACCATAAGCCGATTTCAATTGGCCCATGATAACAATTGGAAAGGAATGTTCTGCTCAAGTAAGCAGACGTTCGTGGGGAGGGAAACATTGCGTTACAGAGCCTAGTGATAATGCGTGACAGAGCCAAGTGATAATGCGTGACTGAGCCTAGTGATAATGCGTGACAGAGCCTAGTGATAATGTTCAATTGAAATCTTTTGATCAGGTATTGACGACAACCAAGAAATGACGAAGGAAGACAAAAACTACATCGCCATGAAAATCGACAAATCAGCCAAACACGTGCAGTGGCTGAGAAAAAACAGAACCTTGTTGAATATTTTACTCAACTATTGCGCTTTGCACGGCTCCAGTGGAGGAGATCTGGCAGGTAGGAAGACCTAACAAACTATACTCATATTGTACTGAATGCTGAGTCTAGGAATTAAACCAGAAACACTAGAAGCGAGTGTACTACCGCGATACCACCCTTGATTCACATTGCCTCAACCTCAAACACAAGGCAGATCCTCCTTCCTACCTAAAGATTGCTTGAGCAATTTTCTCTGCAATTTGTATCGCAAACGAGTTGCATGGAGCATTGCAGCGTGTAACCTACAGCAACATTTTTTAAATATTGCGAGACAAGTTGCAGAGAAAATGCCTCCGTGTTATAGCGCCTTAATACTGAAGGTTTTTTTCTACATTTGATCCACAGCAATGAATATGGAGTTACTTCTTCTGTTACATGAAGTAGAACGCTGTCGTTTCCTTTTGTCACCTCTTTATGTACCTTCAGCTGGACCGTCCATTCCCCCCCTGATCCTAGGAGCAGTGTCTTCATCCTCACTCTTGGCCAGTCCTATAGGTTATCTACAGGCTTTAACTCAAGATATTCTTAAATACTTGTTTAAGCTTAATGTAAGTTTTAAGATTACAAAATGAATTATTCTTACAGGAAAGCGTTTAGTGGCTTTGAAATGGTTTCCATCTCTCATTGGGTGATTTAGGATTCACCGTTTTTGATTGGCTGAGAGAGGAAGCCATTTAAATGTAATGACGTGACCGTCTGTTTCTGTGACTGTGAAATGGTTTCCATCTCTCATTGGATGATTTAGGATTCACCGTTTTTGATTGGCTGAGAGAGGAAGCCATTTAAATGTAATGACGTGACCGTCTGTTTCTGTGACTATGAAATGGTTTCCATCTCTCATTGGATGATTTAGGATTCACCGTTTTTGATTGGCTGAGAGAGGAAGCCATTTAAATGTAATGACGTGACCGTCTGTTTCTGTGACTGTGAAATGGTTTCCATCTCTCATTGGATGATTTAGGATTCACCGTTTTTGATTGGCTGAGAGAGGAAGCCATTTAAATGTCATGATTCTTCTCCACAGGAACCACCATCAACAGTTAACCCAGTAAATATGGTGGCTGTGCTCAACAGCCTTACAAGGACCTTGTCGTGCTGTATATACCAAAGTCTTACCGGAATGAACCAAAACAGCCAAAGTGAGTCTGGTATTTCGCTAATTCTGCTACTCATTCTTTGCGTTCTCCTCTCTATTGCTTAACACGAGACTCTTGAGTAACTCATTAACTCCAACAAACATTTATTTCCCCTAGACGGCAAATGTCCTCGTTCAACAAGTTCCCCCAAGAACACTCCATCTGAGCTTCCCACAAGTTCTCCTGCCAAATGGCCTGGTGTACGTCTTCTATTATCTTTGCTAGCCACGGAGAACAGAGACAACAGCACCCGACTTCGAATAATCCTTGCTGAAGCTTGTGTTGCTGTCTATTTTAGTCTTCTGGCGTTTGCATGGTCAACTTGTCAACCTAATCTTCTTTACAGACTTGTTTTACACTCGCTTAAGTCTGACATATGGGGGAGGGTGTTTGGAGGTAGTGTAAAGGTCACCATGGAGATGCCCACTGGAGGTAACGTGTTTATTATAATAAAACCTCATTTTTATCGAATCGTGAAACAACCTCTGGCTTGATCTAACTTTTTGATTGTGTCTTTCTAGGTTCATCAGCTCAAACTGAGTCCAGTAGAACCAAGGCTTCAGCTCCCCCAGCCACAGGAGACCGAGGAGAATCAAATAAGTACTGGAACTCAGCTAGAACGAGGTGGAACTATAAACTACTGGGAAAAGGAGCAGACTCTTTAGCCCAGGCCCGCGCGTCTGATCCAAAGCCTGTTTACGTCGATCAGTATGTACCTCCCAAAATCACCCTTGTGGACTATTTCACCGCCAAGGTAAGGGTTTAGTAGATATGGGTTTCCTTGGTTACCGCTGGGGTTGGACTGCAAGGCTTCTCGTATTTGCTCTATTGTTGTATAGAAACTTTGATCATAAAACTAGGTTGCTGGGTAGCTACGAATATTCCCATGACAACCACACGCGTTGCTATGGAGAACATGGTGCTATGGAAACCATGGTTGTTGGTATAGCAACCACCTTAGGCCTAAACATTTGACATTCGGTAAGTCCCAACTAGCATTACTATAGCAACCTAGATCCATAGCATTACTATGGTAACCCATGCAATTTCTATGGGATCTTCTTTCGTTGCCATGGAAGCTTTACACCGTCCATTTCATTCTTCCTCGTTCATGCCTCTAGACCATCACAAAACCCTTATTAATCTTGCGTATTTTTGATTAATGTTCTCCACAGCCACAAAGAACGAGTGGCTTCGGCAACGACTATGATTCCGACGACGAAGAAGAAGATTCCGACGATGAAGATGAGTATGAGAGTGAAGGAGAAGACGAGTACGGGTTCCCACTGTTTAAAGCCAAGACAAGCATTGAACCACATGACCATGTTGATTATACGTCATACGGGTGGAGTCTCATCAATTATTCAATCAGTAAACTAGCCTTGAGTAATCTCCAGGCCTTCTTGCCAGATATTGGATTTGAATTGACGGGTGAGTCTTTTTGGAGAAGCGTCCTACACTGCACTGACTAGCGACTGACTAGCCTCGTGTTCACGTGATTTCATATGTATGAGAGGCTAGTAGGTCGCTAATCAGTCCAGGACAATAACTATTCAAATTGGTCGCCATATTTCGATTCGGTGTATACAACAACAACTGCTGCTGCTGCTGCTGCTACTGCTACTGCTACTGCTGTTGATGACGACGACGACGATGATTTTTTTTTTAATTATTTCATTCTGCTATTTCACATATATTTTCCTCTCTCTCTCTATTTTTTTAAAATGTCTTATTATCTTTATGTGTAAACATGTATATTGTATTATATATACCGACGACGACGACGATGATGAAGATGATGATGATGAATACTGACAATGAATATTTTTTTTAGATCTGCCATCGTTGTCGCCCCTACTTCACTCAGCTCTCAAGATGTTACAACGTTGGAGCCTGACCTTCCAGGCTAGGCTTGACTCGTTCCAAGGCCCTCCAATTGACTTTATCTCTCAGTTTCCAATCTCTTGCGAAACGTTTCCTCGTGGAGGCCCGGCACTACTTCGATATAAAGCTTTACTTGATCCAAGCAACACACCATTTAGGTAGCTAGATCTGTCTTGTTCTCTGTCCGTCTGTCTGTCTGTCTGTTTGTCTGTCTTTCTTTCTTTCAGAGATTCTCTTGATAGCTGCCTGTCTTTTGTGAGGTGTCTGCATATGTTTTGCTAACTGTTTGTGTGTCATGCATTCCAGATCAACGCGCAAGGCAGCTGAGCCCGTTAAGAGACTATGGCGATCACTAGTCCATCAAGAATCAATCCAGGAGATGATCATCAGTTATGTGTTCAAGATCGAGCCATCATCAGTTACCAGACAAAGCAGCAGTGATCAAGAGGTAATGAATAAACAAATATTGAGGGTATAGAGCAGGAATTTACAAGAATGGAAAGGAAAAGTTCGCAGATTTACACAGCTTTGTTGGTAACATTTACACAGCTTCCGTTACCCTAAAGTGGCTCCCGCAACACTGACATGGCTTCCGCATAATTGAAGCGACTTCTGTAACACTGACATGGCTTACGTAACATTGACGCGACTTCCGTAACACTGACATGGCTTCCGTAACATTGACGCGACTTCCGTAACACTGACATGGCTTCCGCATAATTGACGCGACTTCCGTAACACTGACATGGCTTCCGTTACATTGACGTTTGTTTCATTAGTTTTTGTTCTTTTTTTTCCTCAAACGCAACGTGTACTTTCGATATAAGAATGTAAAATTAAATATCCATTTTTTTCCTTGTCTAATTTTCAATGCTGATTTTTTTACCCTGTTTAGGTTGATCAAACAGACAGTGGTGTGGGGAAAGACGTACGAGTGGTTCATAAAGACACTGAGGGGATCAATTCATTCTGTATTAACCAGGTAATTCACATTGTTGGTTTTTCGAGGTACGCGAGAAACAGAGCGATCCCTCATACATTTTAAAGTGCCAAACAGGACTAATATTTGTCATAGGAAACTTGGTCGATTTTACCAGTTCTTTGTTCTTTTGTAGGCTAATCCTAACGTGATTGCAATTGGTACATTGCGTGACGTACAGGAAGTTGATGTGTCACACATTCTCTCACCCGAACCGGCTCCATGGACTGAAGAAGAAACAGAGAATGAGAAATCTGATGCTTCACGAAAAAGGTAACGATAAGTAACCTTAGCTAAACGAAGCTGTTGAGATCTTTCTTCCGGTTAGTTGCATTTCCGGTCACTCCCAGGAAAAGGCCCACAGGATAAAATCTTGAATATAATATTGGTCTCAGTGTGCATTTCAATTCATTTTCTACAGTGTTCCTTCAACGTCAGACGAATCTTCAGAATTTATGGTGGTTTATGGTAACCAGACTTCCTCATCCACTTCTAGTAATGTGGGGTCTGGGCCGAGGCAGAGGATCATGGAAGTAGGTCACGTGACAGTTGTAAATTTCTTTTCTTTGTTCCTACTCTCTTTCATGGTTTTTCTTGTTTGGTATTGCAAAAACGTTCTTCAAAAAATCAAGATTTTTGGAATTTGTTTGCAGCTTCTCAAGCGTCAAACGCATGGCGTCAAACGAATGGCTTCCCATCCGCACTTGCCTTACTGTAAGTACAAAATAATAGCACTTCTCATTACTTCCGTACCGTGACGGGACCGTGCCGTGACCGTATCTTGACCGGACGGTGCCATGACCGTATCGTTACCGGACCGTGCCGTGACTGTATCGTGATCGTACCGTGAAGTGACGTGACCGTATACTCCTATGTATACGTACTCACTAGTCTAAGTTACTTGGCGGTCTGTGGCTGTTGCGGAGGAAGAGGTTTTTCTTTCTTCCTACTTCCCCTCTAACAGAAACCAACAACCACAGACAGCCATGCAATGCAATGCAGGCCACATACATGTATCGATGGTATTAAAGAATATTAGGTTATCGACAGATTAAATAATTTGCTTGGTTTCTACAGATGTAAGTGGTTCCCAAGACGGAAGTGTACGAATGTGGGAATTTGGTCATGCGCAGGAAATAACGGCACATCGTACCACGGGCTCATATCAGCGAGTTACAAGGGTTCATTTCAGTCCCTATGGTAACAAGGTATGTGACTCAGTTGTACTACTGAGTGGCTTACTTAGTGCTCTACAAATAAACTTAAGATGAGTTCAATCCAGTAATCTCACATACTGGTTTCCACTTCTCTAGTGCATGCACATCACTGCTAAAACGATGAAAAAATTGGAGTAATCTACAAACACCCAATAAACCATTTCCGTTGTCAGAATTTGATTTCAAGCGATCAGTAATTTTTTTACAGATTTTAGAATATCTAAATCGCACCTTTAGACGGGAATATCTCCTACAGGAATCATCCAATCCACCTCACATGTATATCATTTGAAAGCTGATGATGTCTAGAATACGACAGAAGTCGTTTGTTCTTAGGGGTGATACGAACTTTAAATAGTCTTATCTTATATAAATCTTATCGAACACTTAAGCAACCTCTTGGCTGATCTGTCAGGATACATTTAGCGAGTTAGATTTTACTGATAGAGGGGGGGAGTACACACCGTCGACTCCCTGGGCTCCACGTCAAAAAGACTTTTGATGTTAAATACCTTCATTTAAATTTGGTCAGTAAGAGTTTTTTCAATATAATTTTTACTTAACTACACAGATTGGGATATCAGATGCTAGCGGACAGATAATAATGTGGCAGGTCAGTTCCACAGGAACATCACCCAATCCTTTCCTGGTGAGTAATATTATTTTGTATTTTTTTCCAGTCCTGTATCAGAAAAATCGTCGTGCATTCTGATTAGCTGTTAGATTGGGCAATGTTATCTCTGACTGCGGTTTGATACCCTGGGATACTAGATTTCTAAGCAATAAAATAAATTATTACTGGGTTGCCTGTGGGAAAAATTCGGTCATTTAGAAGAGGAAGACGAGTTTTAGAAGTTTTTTTTAAGAACAAGTTTTTTTTTTCTGATTCAAGATCCAGTCACTGAAGCCCTGTCACTTGCAATCCATTCCAGCCACAACCAATCCATTCCATTCACATCCAATTAACATCCAATTTATCTTAATAGCATCTTAATGGAGGAAAATTAGTCGTAAAAATCTGTAACCATCCACAGAGTCACCTATAGGCAATGATGTATACAGTCCTTTGAAAAACCTTTGCCACTGACCGGCTTTACAGGACTTCATTCAGTGCCACAATCCAAAACAGAAAATAATAATTTCATTTTTTTGTTCAAAATTTCGAAAAACAATCACTTGTTATTTATGATAAAATACAAGTCATAGAATAAAAGCTGGAAATTCAGCGTAAAAAAACGCCTATGTTCCGTACAATCCCGCCAACCGAAGTCCAGTCCATTCCATCTATGTACGGTTCCGGATTTTCCAAAATTAAAAAACGCTTAAAATTCAAGCTTTAAGGAGAGGCAAACAAGTTTTAGAAGTTGGGCATGGTTTTGCTATACATTAAGATTATCCATGGTCTTTCAAAAGGTGAAAATTCAAAACTTTTTTTTGTGATTCGAGGTGCAGTCACTGACTGAGGCCCAGTCACTTCCTTCATTTCAGTCATAAACAATCCATTCCAGTCACATCCAAATAACATTCAACTTATCTTAATACCATCTTAATGGAGGAAAATTAGTCGCAAAAATCTGTAAGGATCCAAAGAGTCACCTATAGACACACACACAGTATACAGTCCTTTGAAAAACCTTTGACGCTGACAGGCTTCACAGGACTTCAACCAGTACTTTGCTAAAGTCGGTCCAGTAAAAGCTGTGTATGGCTGTGTTGTGCGTGGGAGAATCTTTTCATAAGACACGTACGCGCAATGAAAAACTGCGTCACTCAGTTCAAGAAAAGTATTGTTGCACTTTGTAATCAATTTGCATGCCTCTTTCAGCAATATTCCTGTTATGTTGGTAGGCCTTCAGTCATTTTAACATTTGATGGAAATCTTATTTTTTTCATCAGACAATGAAATGCCACAACAAACAGACAAACGACTTTGTGTTTCTGAGCTCGTCTAGTTTCATAGCAACTGCAGGGCATTCGTCTGATGGGAGGTAGGTTTCTTCACAGATTAAAACATTGCAAATCATAATGAACATACATTGGAGAATTTCAGGGCTTAAGATGGCAAAAAAAAAGAAATAGGGACAAAGGATCATCCTAAAATTTTCTCTTACATCTCAGTGTCGCTCTCTGTATCCCATTTACACTTAAGAAGTATGTGATTGGTTAAAACATGAAAACTTTTGCATTCTATTAATGCTCTTTTAAATGATTATTTTATAGTAATGTTGCATTGTGGGATACTTTGGTTCCCCAACAAAGTTCTCTCGTTCAAGGTAAGCGCCACAATTAGCGCTTTTTTTAAAGAAAGAAATATAAGTCTTAAAAAAAGGTATTAAGTCATAGTGGTTTCAGGCAGCCATGTTGTAGAGCAAACAATATAATTAGACATTTTCTTCTTTGGGAAATGAAATCTCTTTTCAAGCCACTCTATAGTTGAAGAAATAACATGTCATGCTTTACACACGATTCCCTGACTGTTTTCTATCTCCTGCTTGTCTACAGCGTTCACTTGCCATGAGAGTGGATCACCGTGTATTGCATATGTACAAGGACAACAACTACTTATCTCTGGTGGAAGGAAAGGCAATATTTGTATCCTTGCATCTTGGCATGACCTCCATCACTTTTATGAAAGTCATCTCATTTTGTAGGTTTTAATTGCATTGCTCATCCAGGTATACTCCGAAACAAAATATAGCGATCAATTTGAATAACTATTGTTCAAATGGGTCAGCATGTTTTGATTCAGTGTAAGTGGCTTTCTCTAAGAGCCCAACATCCTACACAGACAGACGTTCTTAGGGGGGACACATCATTTTATGGGGATAGAAACGTTGTGTAACAACCCTTATAACATCTGCACACTAGGCTACTGAGAACCAATATATTAAAACCTGAATAGATACTTTTCAAATACATCTCATTCTCTTACTTCGTTTAATCTTTCATTCCTATGCACTCATATTTTATTTGCATAGTTATTTCCTTAATTAGCATGCAGGTATTTTCGACCTTCGTAAACGCCAGATCCGACATACATTTCTGGCCCATGATGCACCCGTGAAGAGTATTGTTGTCGATGAGAGTAAGAATTCTTTATATCTGGATCTGAAGATGGAGACATAAAGGTAGGAAACTATAAGTGACTGAGTGGGCTTGGTTCAATTCGTACAGCTGGACAGACAGACAGACAGACAGACAACTTTCAGACAACTTTATTATTTGTGACAAAATAAATATTGTGGAATTGATATTTATTTTGGTTGAATTAAATTTGTCAGGTTTGGGGTCTAACAATCCATGACGAGCTAGCATGTTATCCCAAAGAACACGGCAAAAGTACCTACTTCAAGTATGGAACACAGGGCGTGGCATTGATCCGAGTACCCTGCCCTGGTCAGATTTACTCCTGTGGGGGTGATGGCACACTCAAGTGGCGGCAGATCTCATTAAGAGATACCATTGTAAATACTAAGATCACTTAGTTCATTCATTGGCTACCTGTGGATTACTAAGGGATGCCATCAGCAAAAATTACGAGTGAAATATGGTACAAAACATTACACCATGAAGACAACAGACCCAAATACAGTTGTTTGAGAAATACAAGAAGACTTTCTACACTTAAAGTGGCAAAAAGTGTGCTTGATAGATGAGAAAAATGAAGAACAATGGAAGAAAAATAAAATAAAGTCATAAGAAACAATGTCATAATCCCCAAATATAAACTTAAAATCTATAAAAGGAAACTAAATGAACTGTTATTTTAGTTTTAATCAAGTTTGCAGAAAGTTAGAAATCTTTATTTTGAAACATACTCCTGCCAGTTTATATTATGATACCTACAATGTATGATTATAATCAGCCAGGGGAATCTTTTGTTCCTGTTCCTTTATAGGAATCCTTACTGCTTAATTAAGCTTACGATATGAAGCTACACATTTAATAGCTCAATCTTTTAAGATACTGTTAAGTAAAGAATACCTAATGGTAACTATTGTATAATGTTTGGTCAAACAGTCGAGGAATGGTTTTCTTGATACAATCAGAGAAATGAAACAAAATAAATGAAAATTATAATAGCTGATTATGTTGCATTCACTGACAAATGATTTGATTTTGCCAATGCTTGGGCTTGAGATCAGACCTTCAGCTCATCTGTATTTGGTTATACTTACTATCTCTGTTTTGTAAACAAAGACAAAATGGAAAAACCCAGGAACAATCAAATCAGGAGTGAAAAAGAAAGTTCACCTTTCATAATTCAGAGTATTATGAAGGTTTGAGTTTAAGGTCAGGATACCATATGGGTAAGGACCCTGCAATAGATGAAATAAGTCCAAGCAAGCCTGATGTGCCAGTATTTAGCTGAACGATACCAAGCACATTGAATGGGAGTAGAAAGTCGGCAGAGTTCTTGACCAAATCAAGAACCATGTCAGGTCGTTGCATCACTTTCTGGGCTGGAGACTTCTGAATCGCTTTTTCTCCATCAACTTTCTCCTTTGGTGCAAATAGCAAGTTCATCAGGTCGTAAATGTTTCTTAGAAGACTAAATACTAAGGCAATTATCCAAAACTTGGCTTGGAACTTGGACCATGACTTGGGGTCAGACTTAATCAAGCCTACTCTTGCTGCCCATGTCATGTGATCAATTAGGTAATATACGACGTATGTCATGCGTCGACACATAATGAGAACACGCAGGACATTATCATGGGATATAGAACTAGCTTTTACAAATCCTATGTACATGTCTAAGCTCTTGCCGAGCCTGAAAACTGAACAATTAAAGACACATTAAAAGACAGATAGAAGCAATGCGATGAAGGCTATCAATTTAACATTTACTGCAAAATTGTTGTCATATTGAAGTCCAATGATCACAATCGTCCCCTTCACAGTTCCCTGCACCATCTTGAAAGGTAGCCGTGCCTTTGCATCAAAGCAAGACGAACGGTGAGCATGCAATGATAGAGACGTGAATAATTGTCCAAGGTGTTAAAAAAAGGTCTCCATCATTGCATGCTCACCGTTCATCTCGCTTTGATGCAAAGGCATGGGTACCTTTCATGGGGAACTGTGAAGGGGACTATTGTTAGACAAAGCCTGGCAATATTTATTTCATACTCATTAACCAAAGGTCATAATTCCAGGCTGTCGTCAGGTCTTCAGAAAAGGGGGGATTTACATTTTATGGCTGAGTAAAGTTGAATAGAGGGAAAGATCAGGGACAAGGGTTTATTCACACCTTCAAACCATCCTAGGACACAGGCCTGCAGAGTTAACTTACTTTTCCTAGAAGTGCTCGCATGTTTGTCCAAGTTCTTAGCATTTTGAATGAGGTCTTTACTTGCCCCAGCTTTCTCCAAGAGATACCCAGATAGCCTTGACCCATACTGAATTGTCCTAAGTACAACCAACAATTAAAAGATTACACTATTCATAGCTGAAACTAGATATTAATAATGAATAAGAAATTTCCTTACTTTGAGCTAGCTAGTCCGTAACTCTTTCAATTATATCTGTGTAAGTGGACAACTGGAGGTCAAAGTCCAATAATCTTACTGCATCGATCATGAATCTTGTGTTGTAGTTCAATGCCAATAATTTAAAAGATACAACGATTTTTTATACACAAACTGGCTACATCCTAAAGCATTATGTTTCAATCCAAAGGCCTATTATTGTTTATTTACAAGTACTGTAAATTGAAGCAACAAAGATCGAGGACAATATTAACAAAGTACCAAGCTAAAGTCGAGTAAAATCTACTTGGAGTCAAAACCTGGTCCTTTGGTGAAAATGAACGGCAAAAATCCTTTTCTTACCTGCACAACTTGTCTCTACCAAGTGTTTGTTGATTATATTTGACTATAGCTGTTACAACATCCATGGTGGGTGATCAGTCAAGATCAAAACAATAACAAAACGAAGGCAATTCGATTGCCACGTTACTATATGAGATACGTGACTCAAATGACTTGAAGGGAAGGAAGGCGCGGGCTTGCTGTGGTCAGGTAGACTGGAGACGGTTGTCAAGCAAAGATGGCGGACAAACAAAGCTTCTTTGCTAAAAAATGCCTAATATTCCTATCTTTTTAGGACTTATTTAACAGTATATTTTAAATATAGATAGCTAAAATACTCAACATGGGATTGAAGAAGCAAAAAAGGCCAGTTACACCACCTTCAGACGAGGAAGAAGCGGATGAAGAATTCCTGATTGATCCTGAACAAATCTTTGATGTCCTTCCTCAACCCTTTCGACTTGTAGATAAAACAGTCAGTTATATATTCGATAGAGCATGGAATATCATTGAAGGAATCGAGGATAAAAAGGCCTTGAAGTTGTCAAAAGAATGTCTCCCTAGTTATGACTGTGGCAGACCCCTGTTTGATCTGAAAGAGCCATCTTGTATGTGTAGTGATGAGGGCGGCAAGTATCTGTTGTAGCTCATAGTAGCGGGTTTTCTGTGGTGGAGGCGTTAATAGGACAATGTGTAACTACTAGTGAAGATCCTAGTGCAAAGGATGTCAAACAGATGTGTGCTTCTGTTCTGTGTGAAGGATTCTATGTCCTCTGTACCCTTGATAACAATGGGGTAGCAAAGCTGTTTTGTTTCTTTGGAGATCAATTAAATCTTACCAAGGTGTTCACAGATGAGACAAATAAACAAGCAATGACAACCCTTGTGCAGTTATCTAACGATGGTAACTATGTTGGTATTAATTGGGAGGTTAAAGATACAGAGAACTGGTTTGAAGTTTATCGAATACCAAAGGATTCCTGGATTAAAGAGGTAGAGCCTGTGCTTCAGGTTCCCAAGTCCAGGAAGCTGACAGAAGATATGGGACATCATGACAGTAGTCTTGCAGAACAGCACAAGACTAGTGAAGGACAAGAAAACGCATCACTTAAGTCGTCTTCTGTGAGTACTGATAACTGCATAATGCAGTCAGTATCGTTAGCAGAGTGCCACCTCTCAACCACACCCTTACCATACTGCTTATCTATGTCAAGCCTTTATAATGATTATTTTCTTTAATGCCCCCAGCAGCTTCCAGTCATCCTGATTCTGCTAAATGTGCACCTTCCCTGCCCCCATTCAGTAAGCTCATATCCATCCCCCTCTGCTTATCTATGTCCAGCCCTTTATTGTGATTCTTTTCTTTAGTCTCCTCCAGCTTCTCGTCCTGGTTCTGCCCAAGGTGTGCCATCCCAGTCCTCATTCAGTAAGCTGAATCTCATTCTCAGAGTTCGTTCCCCACCAGCAGTGGGTCCTTGTGCTGCAACTAACTACACGGCAGCTCTAAAGTCTATCGACCCTGATAATAATGTCATTGGTACTGGAGTCAATCATGTTTTGACATCAGAGTATTTCCAACATTCTGAAATGACTTTTAGGAGTTTACATAAACAGAAAATGCAGTACTTTAAAGATGATCAACAGGAACCTGAAGTGAGGTATAGATTGATTTGAATTTATTTTAAGTTCCAATATTTTTCTCACTTACTATTTCATAATCTATGATCCCACACAAGCACCTATAGTATTATTTTCATTTTTATCCTAAGCTTTCATTTTCATCCATAAATAATTTGGATAGATTTCGTACTGTAATAAATTATCCAATTAGTTTTTCACAGCCAATCAAAATTCAAGAATTCAAAACAATAGAAATAAAATTTCAACCAATTACCACACAGCCAAATATTGTGTCTTCACCACACTCATTAGACCTTAATAACACATAAAAGTCTCAAAAGTACTGAAGCGTTTGACTGTTATTAGATGGCCAGGCAAGAAACGATTGTTTTTGTGATCAAAAATGTAGCAGAATGTTTTTCAAATTATGAAAAAAAAATTAATCTTGATATATTGTAAAATTTTAGCATAAAATTACTATTTTTTAATATTCAAATAAATGCTGTAGGATAAAACCTGCAAATTTGTCTTTAAAAACGCTTTGCGATCCGACGATCCACTTAACCGAAGTCCAGTCCAGTCCATCCATGCACGGTTCCGGATTTTCCAAAATAAAAAATCTCTTATAATTCGGAATTTAGAAGCGCAAACCAATTTTTAGCAGTTGGGCATGTTTTTCCTTTACATTAAGATTATCCATACCCATTCAAAAGCTGAAAATTAGCCAAAACAATTTAAATTTTTTTTACAATCCAAGATCCAGTCCAGTCCAATCCCTCACCATTACGGATTTTCCAAATTAAAAAAAAGTCTCAAAAGTACTAAAGTGTTTGACCGTTGGCAGATGGCCAGACAAGAAGCAAAGAAATATTGTTATATTTAGGGCGCTTTCCATTAAGTTGAATGGGTCAGTCGACGTGGCCAGTTTAACATGCTAGGCGTCAGTCCTACAGTTCTGTGATACCCCCTTTTATAGTTATGAGTTCGGCTTACAATTTCCCTGCTAGCAGAGTCTCCCTTGTTGACGATTCTTGGCAACGAGGGAGACTGCTAGCAGGGAAGCATATGATATAATTAATTCATGATAGGGGTAGATGGCTGTTCATAATTACTATTGATTTTTTTATTTCCTTTCAGCAAACCTTCATTTCATTTCTTAAAACCAGGAAAGTTTGTTCCAACTGGTTTAGATACTGCACCAAGTGAGTGTTGATTGATTATAATTTTATAGTTCTGATTCTTTATGGTTTATGCTATCTACTTCACTATTTATTCATTAATGCCTGTAATACTAAATCACAATATCATATCTTTTTCTCACTTTCTAACAGACAAGGTTAACTCCATAGCTGTCTGGTGGACAGGGGGGACACACCTATTTATTTACTCACTCGTCAAGACAGCAAAAGGTACATTAATCCAGGGGAACCATTTCCTTTACTGCCGTTTTCGATATTCTGCAAACTCGGTAGTTGCAAACTGCACACTGATATTATTTTAGTTTTTCTCTGCTGTCAATCAAAAACATGATAAGTCAGTACCATTGATATTCTTGACTGGCGGCAGTAAAAAAAACAATTTCGCAATAACCTATTGAAATCTTGGAGTCCGCAGAATTTCAAAACCGCAGTAAACATCTGATCTTTTTATAACCTTTCCTTTTGGAAAATGACTTCAATATAATATATTTTCTTTCAAAATCATTCTAGATATTGAGCTAAAGCCTGAAATTGTCTGGCCTAATGCCCAAGAGATCTGCACCAGTGCTGTCAGTAGTTGTATGTCTGTATTGGCTCTAGGGCTGAAGAATGGTGTGGTTGTTATATGGGATATACATAATGGTTAGTGCTGTCGGCAGTTAATTTGTTGTCACATTTCATCACCACCATGTTGGTTAAATTGAATACTGAATTGTCTTTTCTTGTTAAATCAGTAATGAAAGCAACATATTTCCCTCTGTGGGGTTTCCCTGCTCATAAGGCAAATGAATGAATGAATGAAAATTTCTTCCCTTCTTCTTACATTTCATTATTTCATTTGCTGTTCATTCATTTATCACCAGGTCTCCTGCTAAGAGTGTGTCCAGTAACCAATCATTCTACTATCACCTTCATGCACTTCTTACCAAGCAGTATGACACAGCCTTACTCAGAAGACCAACCATCGTATCTATCATCACCAATACCTATAGCAAATCTAGCTGTCGCATGTAGAGACGGCAGCTTTAGGATTGTCCAGTGTGGTGTAGCATGCCGCCCACCCATTAGAATAATGGTTGACAAGTGAGTAAGCAGATTATATTATTGAATCAAATTTTTCTAATTAACTATTTTGCAAGTCAAAACGTCTGACATTGAACTTCTATAGTTTGGTGTGTCAAACAAGAAGGTTATTATGGATGTCAATCAAGGCAATTGTATGACATTCTTTAGACATTCCTTTGAAAACTCTTCTTACATGTATATTATCATGGAAACACTTAAATAATTAAAGTGAATGGCGAGCTCAATTATTGACATATGCAGTACGAGGACAGATCCAGGATTTTTTCTAGGGGGGGGGGGGGGGGGGGCACTGTCCTGGGTTTCCATTTTAGGAGGGGGTGCACACTTTGCTGACAAACTCAAAAACCAATAATGCAGCACAGCTCATCTGGAGGGGGGTGAGCTCGCCATTCACCCCTGCATCCTTTCCCTAGATCCACCCCTATAGTATACCAAAAATACTTTGTGGCAATGTCAGATTATCTCAAAAATTATTTTGAAAAATAGTGTTGCGAGAATGCTTTATGCCAATATGCCAGTGCAGTTGTTTGTTTTCTTTGTTGTATTATTTTCTTATTGATTGGTTGTTGTTGACTCAGGTCTGCAGTAGAATCAGATGCCTTGATATCAGGCTGTTGTTTGTCCAAAACACCACAAGTGGTAAGCTCATTGATTCCACATTATATTGTTACAAGCTACTGTATTTACCATACATACAAACTTTATTTCATGTGGGTAGACAAATTCAGTGAAAAATTAATTAACTAGTTTCCAATTTGGCCCAAAAATTTGACTATTGACTTGTTTACAACTTTAATTAAAAATTCCTAAATAATCTAATGGTCGTTCTTGTATCTTTAGATTGCAGTGTGTAGAGAGAGTGGACGTATTACATTATTTGACACCATCTCATACACAGCAATGTGCCACATTGCTCTGCCACAACCATACAAGATAGATTCTCTCTCAACCCCCTGTATAGCTGCTGATGGCCAAGTGATAGTCATCAAAGGTAAGAGAACACACACAGTAATGTGCCCTATTGCTCTACCACAACCATACCAGATAGATCTCTCTCAACCCCCTGTATAGCTGCTGATGGCCAAGTAATGGTCATCAAAGGTGGAATAAGCTACTCTTGATAAATGACTGACCATGAATGGTATGTATATCAGTGTGCTTCAAGAAACCATTGTCCAACGATGTCTAATGCATGGGAATATGTTCTATTTACAATCCAGGTCTTTGTGCTGATGAAGATTCAGAAGAAAAAGACGAAGAAGGAGAAAAATCTTATGTATGTTTAACTTTATATCATTTCTGTTCTGCTGAGTAACAAAGATATCAGCTGATGACCTGCTCTGTCAGCTACTAATGCAGTATAGACAGCATTTTATGACCCCTCCATTGAGCTTTTTTATCTCTCTTCTCTGTCACCTCGCTGTCCATATAAGAGCATAATAGCAAACTTCAAAGTAAGTTTCTTAAAAAGTTAAATAGTGAAGCAAATAATATTATATATTTCTATCGCTTTCAGACATCAACATTGTTTACATTTCCTCTGCGTTCTTTCCCTTCACTTGATCGTTACTGGAGAATGCCTATAACCAATGAACCATATGGTATAGATAATACAGTACATACCAAGATGAACTCACTTATACAGGATAGGTGAATATTCACTAACTATATCCTTAACCATCATTATCACCAGCATCTTCCCCATCATCTGACATGTATCACTGTCCTGACCAACATCATCATCATCACCTTCATCACTTTCAACATCACCATCATTATCATCATTACCATTATCACCACCATCACCATCATGGTCATCGGCATCATCACTATCATCACCCTCATTTTCACCATCAACTGCACCATGATCGTCGCCACCACCACCCCCATCAATCGTGATTTATCATCATCATAGTCATAATCATAGTCATATTCATCATCAACCTAATAACATTTCCCCCCTCTACATGAAACGTTAAATATGATTTTTTCAAATATGATAGAATATCAAGTCAGGGAACAAGACAATTACGTATGCAGGAAAGATGGGGAAAGCTGCAAGACGAACTGAAAAACAAACAGACCGATAAAAAACGTATTAATGGCACAGTATGGATCACTAGACAACAAGTACAAGGTAAATGAGATATATACTATACTCTTTGCTTTCTATTACTATTTGGCATCTTTAATAAATCCGGCTCGCTCATTGGTCCAATGTACGTCTTATGCTGCTATATTATAACGCGCGCATGCGCACACTCGTTTGTTGACTTGTGCTGCTTGCAGAGATAAATAGAACTTGAACCAAAGAAACCCTCTTTCTCCATTATTTATTAAATTCACTTGTGTTAAAAATACTAAAGCAATTATTTGCCGAAGGCGAAGTTAATCTCGGGGAATATTTACCGAGACGTGAGTTCTATTAAATATTAATGTAACTAATTGTCTTTCTTTCATTTTGTACAGTTTAATGATCACAACCAAGAAAAAAGCATTTTGTTAAGTATGTTTGATACAGTTCTTATTTAAAATATTAAGTCTGATGTAAATATTGTAGATTTTCGTTTCTTGTCTTTGTACAAAGCTACAGAAGGTATTGCAGTTACATTGTTGGTCTTCATTGTCGATTAAAGACAAAAAGATTTTCATTGTGAGTGTTGTTTAAGCATTATCTACGAATAAAGAACTTTTTCTTGAAGCTTTAGTTCACTGAGTTGTTTCTTAGTTTTATTCTCGTGTGTGGCAGGGCCGTAACCAGGGGGGAGCACAGGGTGCACGTGCACTCCCCCCCCCCCCCCCCACACTAAAGCTTAAGGTCCGCTCATCCATCTCCCTTATTTGTTTCACTTCTCATTCTTCAAGGGAAACTATACACTAGATGCACCAACTTTCTTACCTAGTCCAGACAATGTTCGATGTAAAGAGAAGGGGGGGGGGGGGAGATGAAAACAAAAAATCGAGTCGCGGTTTTCAGTACTTCAACTTCATCATCATTAAACTCTAGAGTATTACTTACATTACTTATCCATTATCAAAAACGTTTTCCGTTAACTAATTTCTAAATTTTCGAAAATCTCGAAAAAGAAAAAAATTCCCAAAAATAAACTAAGAATGCAAATTGGTCTCTACTAGGATAAGCAATCATTTTTTTCAACCTGAATTAATGTTTTGGTTTGTTTACAAACGTACTGTATGGAAATGTCTTGATTGGATGACGTTTGATTGTCTTGTTATTGGAGTGGAGGTTAATCGTATTCATATTCATTCAATTCAATCATCAGTCATCCGTTCATTATATAACAGATAATTCTAATAACCATTATGGTAATTAATGCCGTGTGATATAAATACCAGAAATCTGACTTGGAAATGTTCAAGCAAAACTAACATAAAAAACTGCTGCAACTACGAATATAGAAAAGAAATAATCACTCAAAGAGCATCGAAACGAATTTGAAGTTGAAGCTGTATATTGCAAACGAAAATATGTAATGTTTCGTCACAGTTAGCGAGCGAAAGTTCAGTTAGAATATTATCGACTTTGTTCTACATTAACTCGACCTGCAGATGAAGTGAGCTTCAGATTTTCACCTTCCAGGTTTAAAAACGTCTTAATTTGTGGACCAATAAAACGAGTAAGTATAGTATTTACAATTAAGCTGGCATGCATTTGATCACGGCGTTTGAGTTTATATATCGACTTGAAAATTATAATTCTCTGTGCATTGAGGCCGTAACTTATCAAAATGTGTTCAAAAGTTAGAAGTTGATTGCGTTCTTTTTAGTCTCTCCTATTTTTTATCTTCTAATAATGTTCAGCGATGTACATCTACTAAGTTTTTTTGTCTGGTGTTGTTTGGAGTTTCTGTCTTTCGAAGTTTGACTTTTCTTAACATTACATGTGTGTTGAATATTTAATGGTTTGCCGAAATAAACATGGTGTTTTTAGATGGCTGTCTAATTGAAAATATCCATGTAAACTATGACGGTATTTACCCAAGATCATTGTCTTCAGGTGTGTTCAATTTCCGTCAATTTAGGAATCAGATCATCGGCTTAAATCTTTTTTTAAAACTCAAATTATGATTCTCACAATGCACCAGTTTAGATTTCTCCTATTTTTTATTCGGATGACTGCGTAGTATTTTACTGAATGTCTAAGTTTATTGAATTAATAAGACTGACTGCAATACTGTAAAACAAGAGTAAAGTTGGTCGGATAATTTGTACAATGACGTTGCTAAGCAAATGGCTCTAGCGATATTTTTAACGCGCGCTTGCAGTAGTAATATATAGATAGATGTGTTGGCACAGGAAATTTTTAGGTGCAAGAATTTATGCGCAAACAGCAGTTTGGACGATATCGCTATATATATCGGATATATATTTGTATGTAGATTCGCTGTCATCATCATCATCATCAACACCATCATTATCACCATCATCACCATCATCATTGATTCAACATTGACTAATTTCACAGGTTCTAGAAGATGTCACTAATCGTGCAAGGCGAACATGTCTGGTTGGACGACAGCACCGTTCCCAGGGGTTTTGGTATTCCAATAGGCGCACGTGTCGAGTCGATAGAAGGATCCAAGGTTGTCCTCAAAGATGATGAGGAACGGGTAAGCAGACCATGCGAGAAACTCTGTACGGTAGAACAAAGTGTGCGCATTAGTGCCAAGTAATTGAACTACCTTCTACTTTCTTTTATTCCTTGCGCGCGACATGTGGAGCGATTGTAACCTGCGCAAGTGGATTTCAAAGCCAACGACTGCATAGATTTAATTTTGACTTGCGCAAATAGAAAAATCAGTGGCGTGTGAAGTAAGCTGCTCTCGGTACGTCGGCTACAGTGTGTTACTTGTTCTCTGACTCGGAGATTTCAATTGTTGTTCTTGCCAATCAAACTGATAACCATCTTATCCTTAAGAGAGCTATAACATGCCTTCATTGGATGCCCTTGCCAATCAAACTGACAATCATCTTATCCTTAAGAGAGCTATAACGGACCTCCATTGGATGCCCTTTTAAAAAAAACTGACAATCATCTTATCCTTAAGAGAGCTATAACGGACCTCCATCGGATGCCCTTGTCAATCAAACTGATAACCATCTCATCCTTAAGAGAGCTATGCTATACCATGCCTTCATTGGATACTAGGGTCAAAAACACGATGCGACGAATCCTTTGTCTTATTAACAGGAGATAAACATACAACGTGCGGAAGCTGAACTATTGAATCGAATGCACCAAGGCAGTGTGGACACCGTCGACGATATGGTAAGAAACATTGTATTATGGTGTAAACCTTCTAGCTTACTTCACAAACTAAATGAACTTAATGACTTTATTTATTCATTCTAGATCAAACTTGGTGACTTAAATGAAGCAGGAATTCTACGTAACCTACTGATACGATACCGAGAAAGGCAGATTTACGTAAGCAATAATAAACTAATTGATTATTAATATTATTAGTGATATTAGGAACAGCTCTGACCGGTGACGACGCAGGCCCAAGCCTTCTTCGGAGGCAATTTTTCCCCCCAGATGAAATGTTAACACCGATAGCGTTTATTTTGTCAGACATACATTGGTTCAGTGCTGGTAGCCGTCAACCCGTACACTTTCTTTCCTATCTACGACTCTACATACATCAATGAGTATCAAGGACGTGATTTGACTGCCCTACCACCTCACATCTTTGCTGTAGCAGAACAGGCATACAGCCTTATGAAGCGAGAGAAGCATAACCAGTGTATTGTTATAAGGTATGGTGGAATTGGTACTTTGAAATTAGTGTAATGACTTCATGGATGTATGGAACGTTACTAAAGTTATTTTCTCCTTCCCTCCTAGTTCCCCTCACATCTTCTCTCCACTATCCTTCCCTCCTAGTTCCCCTCACATCTCCTACTTCTTATCTTCTCTACACTATCCTTCTCTATTCTTCCTCCCTCTTCTCGTCTCGTCTGTTCCTCTCCTCTCCTCTCCCATCCTCTCCTCTCATTTAAAGAGATGACTATTATCTTTTTAGTGGTGAAAGTGGCGCAGGTAAAACAGAATCCACCAAGTTCATCCTGCAATATCTAGCGACTGTAAGTGGACAACATTCCAGAATAGAACAGCAAGTTCTACAAGCGAACCCAATACTTGAAGGTACGTACATAAAGTATATACTTAAATCAATCAGACTACATCTAACAGAGCACGACAGCCATGACGTAGTTTTCAAGTTTAATGATGATTGTGTGATTTGACGTCATAGCATTTGGAAACGCCAAGACCCTTCGCAATGATAACTCAAGTAGATTTGGTAAATATATCGATGTTCACTTCAACAAGTCAGCTGTCATTGAAGGAGCAAAAATCGAACACTACTTATTGGAGAAGTCGCGTATTGTGAACCAGGTCAGTTAAAGGCAATATAAGGATATGATGCTAATCATATATAGTATTGTTCTACATGGCAATGTAAAGTAATAGCAACTTTGCGCAAATGCTTAACATGACAGAACCGCTTTTCGAAAATTCTTCGAGCTGACGTAAGAATTCCAAGAATATAGACCTTGCTAGCCCCGCAAACCTCCAACTGCAGTACGTCAGGCGTTTTCCTTCAAACGTCAAGGCGTCATAACGAAGTCGTCGATGGAAGAGTAGCCATATTAAATTTCATTGATGCCGATTGTTTCTCGGTGTTTGCGGGCGTTTTTCGGGGTCTGATTCCTAGCGGTTACAGGTGAGTGGTTAGCGGTAAACACGATTTTATCATTCACGCCTCTAAAGCGATGAAAGAAGTTGGTTCAAACAATGCGCGTCCCCTGGTTGGATCGAAAAGCGTGCTTGCGCAGGTTGCGCTAGATGTAAAAATGGATACAGAAAGTGATGTCCTTAACAGTAATTATCAAAGATAAGCGCTGTAAGAACTTGTCACAAGTATTCGTGTTTAATTTCTAGATGCCAGATGAAAGGAATTACCACATATTTTACCGCATGTTAGCAGGCATGAGCCCACAAGAGTTGCGCTCACTCCATCTCACAACACCACAGGACTACTACTACTTGTCTCAGGGGAACTGCTTCACGTGTCAGGGTGTGGATGAAGCACGTGCATTCCACGTGATCAAGGAAGCCATGGAGGTATAAGAATCATTATCTGTAGATTTCGAATGGCTGTGAAAAGCTCACCATATACGAATGTGCCGTGCCGAGACCATGACGGTTCTATGTCAGAGGTTCGGACTGGATAAATCGTGATTACTTGCGCTGTTATTGGTTTAGCGTTTGCCGTTAGTTTCAAGCGGATACCGTGACAGTAACTGTACCAAAAGCGTCTCACAGTCATTTGAAACCTGACGTTATAATTAGGTATAGACGTGACATGAAATTTACTCTGGGTCACGCAATCTACGATTGTTGTATATGTTTTACTGTAGGTACTGGCTTTTACTGAAGAAGAAATGTGGCGCATATTCAAGATAATGGCCGCCCTTCTGCATCTGGGGAATATTAGTTTTCAAGGTACATTCTATTAAGGCTCATTCTTATATCCTAGTCATATGTTTGCGCACTTTTATTGTCCCTAATGCATGGCAAATCAAGCTAAATTTGATTTGATTCTTTTGTAGCTACAGTCCATGAGAATATGGAATCGTGCGAAATCATGAATGCTGAACACACAAATTACGCTGAAGATCTACTTGGGGTAAGTGATGGTGCAGTAAACCTAGTAGAGGTGGAGGCTACAGGAGTAGTAATTGAATGGAAACGCAGGCGCGCAGACCAAGAATTTAGCGTATCAGGTTTTGCGCAGGAAGAAAACCGGAGAATCCGGAGAAAAACCCTCGAATCAAGGAAGAAACCTAACATACTCTACTCACGTGTAATGCCGAGTACAGGAATCGAACCTCAGACCTGAGAGGCGCTTGAATATGTCAGTCTTGATTCTCAATAGGTGCTTACAATCTTCTGTTGAAACTGGGGTTATAGTCTTAAATTTTTATCGCTCAACAGCTTCCACGGAACACGATGGAGAAAGCCTTTACCTTCAAGTCCACATACGCATCAGGTGAAGTCATCTATAGTCCACTGAGTGACAGCAAAGCCACAGATGTCAGGGATGCTTTTGTCAAAGGATTGTACGGTAAAACCTTCGTCTGGATCGTCCGCAAGATAAACGCCTCAATCTACAAACCCAAGGTACGGTAACGATCTGCCGCGCGACAAAATAGGATTTTGATGGACGTCTATCAAAGTGTTGTCATGGAATCGCCTTGATTTACGTCCACCAAAACCTTTTTGTCGCGACGACCATTCCGCAACTGCTTTCGAGAACCATAAGATATTTTGTTGTCGTACTTGACTAAGCAAAATAAATGTTCCCTGAAAACGAAATCAATGCTTACCAAAAAGGGATCTACGTTTCTCTCATGTCTTGTTAGGACGAGAAAGACGGTCGCACGTCTATTGGTGTACTGGATATCTTTGGCTTCGAAGTCTTTGACGTGAACAGGTAAAGCAATTACCTAGAATGGTTGAGAATTACTGTAAAAAGGATAGATAGGTTATGCAGTGAATTGGAAAGCGAACGTTGGACAAGGGAGGTGTATCTTCTTCACTCCTCTTCGTTTCTCTTTGGGGAATATTATTCGTTCCCTTTCAAAGTTTTTGCAAAGTCAATATTGTCAGGCACAATCATGATTTTGTTTAACTTTTTCATTCCTCAGCTTTGAACAACTGTGCATCAACTATGCAAACGAGAACCTTCAACAGTTTTTTGTTGCGCAGATATTCAAAATCGAGCAGGTAATATACATATGGATGACCAAGAGCAATTTGTTTCGTAAATGAGATACCTGTGGTAAATGACGCTCAAATAGTTTGCACTCTTATCTCAGTGAACCAATGAAAATGCGGAGAACCCGCGCACCAGCCAATCAGCCAATAAGAAGAATTGGAAAACCATTTGAGAGTCATGGTGTCTTTTTGTCATACAAAATCTCCTGTTCTTTGCTCCATGTTTACTAGTACTTTGTTTGCTTGCTTGTTCGTTCGTTCCTTTGTTTGTTCGTTTAAATTCGTTCGTCACGCTGACTTTCAATGTTTCATCTACGTAATTCCAGGAAGAGTACAGTCGGGAAGGAATCGAGTGGAACCACGTGACCTTCCAAGACAATCAAGACGTTCTCGACATGCTGGCCCTCGCACCTATGAACTTTATCGCGCTAATGGACGAAGAGAGTAGATTCCCTCAGGTAAACACCAAGAGCTTTCTCGGAGTGCGATAAACATGATGCATTGTGGTATAGCTTGGGTTCAAGTAACACCGCATGATGAACAATAGATGTTCTTACCCAAGCTAGACCACAATGCACCATGTTCACCACCTCACATCACCATATAAGGCATGATGAACAAAATAATTTTGTACCTAAGCTAGACCACAATGCTTTAATTTTTTTCTTCTCGGTCAAGATGATTTTGTCCTGCTGATTCCCCATATCTCAAGAGACTCGATCTTCTCATATGCCAAATGCATTTATTCTCATCACGGGCTTGAGAAAATGTTTTCATAGATATCAAACTACATAATATTTAGATTGCGCGCCAACAATGATATGCATGACGTCCTTCCCTCGATTGGAAAAATGGTCAAAAGCTAAAGGTAAAATTGCACAATTGGTTCTGGGATTTTTTAGGGAACAGACGAGTCATTTCTAACAAGCTTGAATGCAAATCAGTAAAGACAATCCTTACTTCGTTAAAAGCAGCTCATTGGAAAGAACGAAGTTTGGAGTCGTGCACTTCGCTGGACTGTGTATTATGAATCTGAAGGTAAAACGATTAAACGAAGGAAATGAAGGAAGGAAGGAAGGAAGAAGGAAGGAAGGAATATCCTAATAATCCATACATGTTTTGTTTGATGACAGGAATTCTGGACAAGAATCGTGACACATTCAGTGGTGATCTCATTGATTTGATAGCTCAAAGTGACTCAAACTTCTTGCTCGATTTTTCATCAAGGAACGTTCCATGGTATGTAATATCTAACATCTATACTTCAATCTAAGAATTTTCTTATAAGAGGGTTAAAGTTCCTTTGCATCTTATCTTTCGTTGATCTTGGGGGATCGTTCTTTATTTAAGGGAGGAGATTGGTATGAAGTAATCAAATCCCCCCTCCCTTATTTGAGATGCAAGTGACCTTTGTACTGTACCCTCCCATTACACGCCTGTTTCCCTTACTTCGTTTTACTTTTCCTGCAACTACATAATAATATATATAATAATAATTTACTCGAAGTTCTGATGCTTCTTTTCTCTCTCCTGGTCTCCCCTCTGTCCTTAAAGTCGCTCTCCAAATGATAATCGCGCCTACATATAATTTGCTCGTGTCGAAGATTCTAATCATATTGTCTTGTGCATTTTGTCCGCATTTCAAAGGGAACAGAGACAAGGAAACGATTCTACCACACTCGTAAGCATGCAGTCAGACGTTCGTTAAATGTTTTGATGAAGGGGGACTCTATCGAACTGTCCATTTATCATGTTTACGCTGCCCATCAACCGAAACAAAAATAACTAAGCAATGTAAGGTTGTTAGTCACTTGGATTAAATTACATTGATACTTATTCTTTCTTGTCATCCAGGATTTACGGTTCAGACCTCTTTACTATTATGATAACAGGTTGACAGACAGCTGTGCTCGGCAACAGTTGAAGTATTTAAGGAATGCTTGAAAACAGCTTAGGTAAGATTACTCACCACCCCAGAATCAACCACTTATTCAGACAACCATACAATCTATCGAAGGTCAAACATAAAAAAACCCCGATTACAATGCTGTTGTGTGTGCGAGCGAAAAAAAAAGACCCAACACGAATAATGCTGAATGAAGAAAAGAAAAAATTGCGGTCAGATGAGTAATCAACCAATGCGCAGCGTTTAATATTATTAACCCTCGACCGCCAATGCATCTTGCCTTATCTATATCATCACGATATAGGACGATCGCATTAAAACGTACACAAAGGTTCGCTTTGTCTCTCCTATGTTCAATTCAACTTCTCATTAGTCATCAGATTGTGTAGTCAACAGTTCGTTTACCACATTCCTCAGTGTCCCACATATAATATAGCCTGATTCATGTCAGTTTGAAAAGAACATGAAAAATGCATCGATAAGTCAATATCGATTGATGTAAACCCCAGCTAAATGAGTTGATATCAGTTTTGCTATACTTTCACGACGTGATGTCAATACAACACAGGCAATATTCTGAACAATATAGTTTAGTAAACTCCATTTAGATGCATCCAATTACTTGTTTTAAGAGCAGGCGTCAAAAACCTTTGACATCCTTGGGATCGGAGCAAGTCGAATGTCAATTTTGATATGCCACTTGTTTTAGCCATCTTTTAGGCAAATTTTGTAACGACTACGATTATTGAGAAAGTGTAGCAAAAGGCTAATCAATAATGGTTTAGAGTTTAGGAGGGAATAAACGTTGAATTTTCAGAGATTTCGGAGTATTTTGTTAATATTAAAGATTTAACTAACAATCTTATCTTTAACTTCAATTTTGCAAAAGCTACTCGCAAAGGCACTGCGGAATACACTTATTTTGTGAGAGTGATCTTCTCATTTAATGATTATATTATTCATTATTATTAACTATGTTAAATATTATAGGGTTTCGAAAGGTTTTGCGTTGATTTATGCGACACAACCTTCGAAGGAATTTGGCACACGATATCATGATTTCCTGCGTGAAGTGAAGCCAAGTCACGCAATCCACAAGAAGTCTCGGAATCATCGCCATGTTCTTTTACTCGGCAGACAACGGGCCCCCCCCTTTGGGGTAATCGGGAAACGAGGGAACTTCTTAAAGGTCGAGAAAAACAGTCAAAGAAAAATAGTCGAAAGAGTAGTCTGAAAATATTATCTTTATTGACTATTTGTCAGGAATCTCATAGACAAAATATAGAAAAATGCTCGCCCAGGCTCAGACGTCCAAGCGTGTGTTCTCTACAAAGGAAAGTAGAAAATATCTTTCAACAAAAAACGGTCAGAAAAGCAAGGATGTAGCCATTGTGATTCAGGAAAAACATGGAGAGGGGGGGGGGGGGTATAAAGTAGAGGCGAGCGTATAACCCGGTAAGTGTGTCTGACTGCCTATGCTATGTAAAAATAAAAGTGTGGGTGCGCCCCAATAATACCACGTAGACCTCTGGTTTTTAGCTTCATTAATAAAAAGGCTTACTCGGTATCACAGTGAATATGGTTTGATTTGATGGAATAAAACGTAGGATGAAGCACAAAAAAAAAAAATGTGCCGCACGCGTCGACTGGCTTCTTCTAGAAACAGATCAAAGTTTCTAATGGATCTGTCTCTTCCATCTGTACTCCGAGCCTTTACCTTCTGCTCTGCTTTGTGGACGACAAAGCAGGTGTGTCAGTAAAAACTAAATAAGGTTCTGCGTGACGCGATTGCATGCTGTATGCGTCGTGTGTCTACATTCCCGATATCAGTGTAAGGTCTCCAGTCAGACAGATAGTGTGTCTGTCTGTAGTTCTGCAAATCTTTTTTCCTGTTAAGTATCTTATTTGTGTTGTATGTTGTTTTTTATGAGTGTAACTGATATCGACGACATTCAAATGCCTTCTAGGTTTCGCCCCCGATTATTAATATTAAACGTTTACTTAGATGAGACGGGGTTTTTACCGCTTCAAAGCCATTGTTCACGTTCACGTTCACTTGTACTGAAAACCACCGCTCAAGAACAAAATGGCTGAAGACACAAAATTAAAGCTACAAGAAAAGACGAGAGAGGAAGAAGAGGAGAGAGCGGGAGAGAAGAAGGTGCGGCAAGAGCGAAGAGACATTGCGGACGACGAAAGATGGCGGCCAGAAAAGAGTTACGAAGACGGAAAGAGAACGAGAAAAGAAAAAAGAAGACACTTGAAGCCAAGAACGAGCCAAGTAAATAGGACGTTGCATGATGGATGTGTCATTTGACTCCACTACCATACTGCTTCGCGAATTTTCTTTCTTATTCAAATTTGTTTCCTCATTGAGCATAGTAAGCAATTGGCTGCTAACTCTAACTGAAATAAGAAGGACTTGTGCCAGGCTTCTTT